>OY728123.1:2126096247-2127346247 GCA_963277665.1 Viscum album | reverse complement strand
ACCTCATGTTTGTCACACTTCACGTTTCACAGGTCATATATTTTAAATCTATTACAATAGTATCAATGAAAAAGCACATACAAAACACGATTTTAAGGGCCCATAACAGGGAATTCATAAAGAAATGAAACTTGGAAAATAAATTATGTCCAAGTATAGATAACAAAAGGAAAATCCAACTAGTAAATAAGTTGAACATTGTTGTCAATGTTCTTTGAGGTGACACCAAAAAAATATCAAAATATGTTGACAGGTAGAGTCCAAGGTATACTACTAAAATAATTTCTCTTTGATTTCTACACCACATAAAACACACATAAATACAATTAAAATCTATTGAGCATTTATACAAAAAATACATGACTATTAATGCAGAACAGTCATAATATGATATTAATGATGAACAATATACTATAATATTAAAAATAAAGAATATTGAACCATGGATAATGTACTTGAATTGATGTTACATGTCAACATCTAAAATAGGATAGATGATTGGACCATAAAAGGAAGTTTTATATTAAGAGAAACTAAAATAGCTAAAAAATTGATTGAAATATATGTGTGTGTGTGTGCGGAGTCTATGGTATTCATATGTAATTACCCAAAGATAATATATAAAAATAAAATGATGCTCTACATCTATCAGATAACACCTTGGTGATTTTAATTTAAGAAAATCATTATCTCTAGTTAAAGGATTATGTCAAAACCACCATGAAAATTATGGAATTCATGTTTAAGACCATTAAATGCAAAAAAAAAACCAGTCTTTGGACATGTTTTCAATATATTGATGAAGGTAAACAAAAATATCTTTTGATGAGAACCAATGAATGAGGTTATTCCTAATATTGATGCAACACTCATCCATTTAATGAAAATCTGGAACTGGTTGATCCAGGGTTCATGTCATCTATCTTGGGAGAACTTGAACAGTTTTTCAAAAGATGGGAATCATCTCAACCATGAAAATTGGATTGAATGTCATTTTTAGAGAGTTAATAAATCCAGACTGATGTTCCACTAATCCCTTATTCTACTGGGATAGGACCATGTCCAGGAGCTTCTTTTGAGATAATAAATGGATTCCACTGATGTGATGGATGATGATGAAGATGAAATTACAGATCACATTATATGGATTACTGAAGGGATAAAGAAGTAATTAAGAAGAAAAAGAATTACTCATGACATGTATAAGGTTACCCATTAGTCGGATCCGGTAATTATTACCCACCAGAGACTCTTTAGAGTAGTATGCTATAATATTAAAAATGTTGAAAATTATACTATAATATTAACCCAAAATAGCATACTATGATAATCCAGGGTTGTGTTATTCAGCAAGACCATTAAAGCAGATCAAAATACCATGATATTAAAAATACAGTTTTCAAAGTGTATAATAAGCTATGAGGGCACAAAACTGAAAAAATAAACGTTAAAAAAACATGACTATTTAAGTCACAAGATGCTGGAATTAATGGTCATACTGTTGGTGAATCTGATATGTAATATTAAAATACTACCAATTTAAACTCATGTTGCTTCTGGAGATACTTACAATGATTCCAGGGATGCTCAGAAACACCCATCCAATATTCAGCAACATCGATGCTTTAACATCATCAACATCATGAATATTTATTCCACATATCTATTTTAGATATACCAGATAACAACCCTTTACAAAGAATAATATATCATTAGCACCAGTACTCCACTACAATAAAACTTTATAAAAAAGAGCAAGAAATCATAAAAGAAATAACAAAATGAATAAAAATAAAATAAACATTTTTTTAACACGAGGGACCGGACACCTTAAATTGGTTCCCATAAGGTGAAAATGGGTCTGTTTAACTGCCTTCATGATCTGTATTAGGTACATAAGGCTGAACTAGTCAGAATATAGTGGGCTGAGCCTAGGTTTCAAGGGGAAGTGATGCAAAACCATTAAATGTACTTTTTTTTACAAATAAATTAATTTCATAATGCTCCCATAATTAGTAATTTTCCACCTCAAAGCATTAGAATTTGGTAAATTATCAAGGAAGAGTTTTCCTTATGAAAAACTAAAAAATCATCCGAACATGAAACAATTTTTATTATAACCATTATAATGATTCTTTTACTAAAAAATGTGACATTATTTGGTTTCCCAACCCATTCCATTAAAAAATTTAGAAAATAAAGTGAAGTATATAGTAAAAACATGAAGTGAAATGAGCTTACACCATCAAGGAAATAAAATAGATAAAAAACTACCTAACATGAAGCAATCTTTAGAGGAGATACCAAGACAAGCTATTAATTCAAGTATCTCCTCATACCATCCCCAATTCAGATCAGACCTCCTAGGGTAGTGACACCAGAATCTACTGATATATTAGGTGATCTCCAACTCTCTAAATGATGATTACTTTCCAGCTTTATCAGAATGTCATTGTAGCCCAGGTAGTCCTCAATAAAGCATTTGAGAGCCAATATTTATAGTAACTTCAAAATGATAGGAATATAGTTATCATCAATAGAAGAAACACCTTTTTATTTTAATACCTTCAGGTGGAGTATGAAAAATATCCTTTGGGCATTTGTGAGAATGAGAGTCATGGTGATTTTTTGGACTTCCATATGTATATTGTGAAATAGCCTAAAAAAGACACACATGTTGTTCTACTACCCTCCAAAAAGAATTAAACAACAGTAGTAGTGGCATTAGAGAAGAAATCCCTCTATAAAAACAACATAGATTCCAAAAAATTTCAATATTTATATCCATTTCAATGAAATAATTAGTCAAAAACTAAAACTTAAACACAAACCAAGAGAAAATTAGCAACTGGCCCAAAAAACATCAAATAAACATAGACAGGATGAGAGGGATTTTCAGTAATGAAAAAACAAGCATAAAATCTTCAAATAGGGGAGAAATAAAAAGAACTCATTGCCATAGAATTTCTCTGAAATTAAGGTCAGGATTTCAGTTAAATTCTTGAACCAAAGGTATTACTAAATATTGTTACAATTCAATATTGATTATAAAATTAATTATCATCTAAACTATAACTAGAAACTTTTTATCATAAAAGGAAACAAACAAAAAATTTATATTAATTTTTCATTTGTTTAATCATTTTTTTTGAGCAACAGAATAAATTGAAAGCTTAGATAAAAATTAGCTATCGTGTAGTAGAAGATAGGGCGAGCGAGGGCTGAGGTAAAGGATGATTTATTGAAATAATGAAAAGGATATAATATGAACGAAAGTCATAAAAAATCTGAGCCTAAGATGAAAAGTATAACGGGATGTGAAAACCGAGTAACAAACAACCAGAACATTTAGGGTTTCCACGGTACCTTCTAAGGCACCGACACAGATTGGATTTTTTGTCGCCAAAACATCCTTGGTAATGATTTGGGATCGTGGGGATATTTCATAAGTTCATGAATGGATTGGTGGTGGATACTGCGTGTGGTGGACTCATCAAGGTCAGAGTTGCATTGGGGTCTTCGGTCAAATGGTAGGGTGTAATTTTTTTAAAATTAAAATAAAATAATTAAAATAAAAAATAAAAAATATCATTTAATATTTTAAATAAAAAAATGCTAATAATATGTATGAATAATTTAAATTTACATAATAAAATTACTAATAGAATAAAATTACTTAATTGGCTGTTATTTTTATATTTATTAAATGTAAATAATTGATTTTTTGAATTTATTTTTATTAGATTTAATTATGTTTACTAAATTTAAATATAAAAATTAAATTATCATGTATCAAAGATATATGTAAATATATCAAATATCATAATGATTTATTTTTTTTAAAGTATATAACAACACTGAAAAATATAAAAACTATTAATATTTGGATAAATTTTAAAATTGAAATCAATTAATGAGATGTTTTTAATATAACTCCAAAAAATAGATATTGACTTTTTTCATAGAAATAATAATTTGTATTAATTTTTTTGTTTATTTTAATTGGTTATTGATAAAATATTTATTTTTATTTAATGGGTTGTTGTAAAAAAAATTATTGATGGTAATAGATTTTTTAGTAATATTTATCATTAATAACAGATTTATGTGTCGGTAAAAAAATGATGGTATTAGTATGATAAGGAAATAGATATAATTGTTGTTAAAAGATTCATTGGTATTGAACCATCAATATCAATAGATATATCTATTGGTAAAAAAGTGTTGGTAGTAAAAATTAATAACAATAAAACTTAACTTCTATTGGAATTACTCATATTTAGCAACAGATATATTATCTGTCATTAATTTTTGTTGAAAAAAGTCAACTATTTTTTGGTGCCTCTATTTGAGACATGTTTGTTATTATACACCTAATTTCATTTATATAGTGTAAATAATAACTGTTTGAGATCTCATATAATGAAATATATTTTAATAAAGATATTTTAAATTCAATTATAAGACCTATATTTCAATGGGTTTTGATTAAAGTATTACTCCAGAAACTAGAGTTTTTATTAGTATCAATTTTGATTCTTTGAGACATTGTTACATGTAATGCACCATGTTTCCATTATATGGTGTATTCATTTACCATGGATATACATTTATCATAATATTTTTATTTAATGGGATTTAATATCCAAATAAATTTCACTTAGTGAAGTGTCTATTGATTTAGTTGTTTCGTAAATACTAAGGATTTTTGGTAACTCAATTTTCATTCATTGAGTTATTATCATTCTATTTTATTTATTTCATATAAGTTGGGTATATTTTGACCTTAAATTTTATTATGAAATATTCTTTCATTTTTTAAATTTTATCACATTAACCCCTTTTCAAACACTTCATACTTCATAGTGTATGTTGTTCGTAAAAGATATTAATAACTCAAGTCTCATTTCCTTGAGTTAAATTATTTCATCACAAAATTCTTCCTTCCATGGTGGGGATATCTCCCTTAATATTTTATTATATGGTTTTGAAAATGATTTTATAGTAAAAATATTTTTTTTTCTTCTTACTATGTAATTTTTAAACAAAGGTATTTTGAAAATAATAAAAAGGGTTTCTCTCATTTCAACTTCACATGTTTTTTATTCCTATACTCATTTATCCAGGATATTTTTTTTTTATTTTCAAGGATATATTATTGGAGGTTATTTTTAAAATTAAATTTTTTCAAAGGCTTTCACATCACCTTTTCAAAATTTAACTTTCAAAGCGGTGTAAAAATTTGTATTTTAAGTCATTAATTCAAATGTTTTCTAAAAGATCTTAAATATTTTAATTCCATTTACCTTATCATTTTCTAAATACTTTACCCTAATTGGGATTATGTTTCATGAAATATATATGTTACCATTTAGTGTATTTAGTTCATGGTATCAAAAAATTCGATTCCTATGACATTTTTTGAATTATTCCCTTTCCAGGGTGTTTTTTATTTATGTTAACAAACTTATATGTTTACTGGTTACACTAAGGTTATTTTATCTTGAAACCATTCAAATTATTCCTATGGATGGGTTATGATAATTTTATTATAGTATTGAATTATATTTATACTCATTTCTCTATAAAACTTAAACATCACATTTCACATAATTCATATTAGACGATGTTCTCCTAGAAAGTATATTATTTTGCTGACATATGGAAATGAATTAGTGTTCCATATGTTATTATTTTAATATTGAAGATTATTTTAAAGTTTTATTTTTATTTTTTAACCATCCACCTTATCGTACATGGGTTATTATCATGGTATCCCTTTTACCAACATTGGTAAAAGTATTGGTGTTATTTATATTTTTATTTAAATGAAACTGATTATTGGAAAGCTGACTATGAAATGTTTGATTATCCAACTTACTTCTCTGGATGTGTTATAATAATTTTATCCATTTTATTAACATGATGAAAGATATTAGATTTCCTAATGATTATTTACTACTAAAACTTTTTTATTATTCATTTGATTTCTATATTTCTCATTATATTTATAGCCAAGTTTTATTGAGTATGAGTTTCCTCGGGTATTGTTATGAAAGATCTTGATGACTCTTATAGTGAATTCATTGGATATAATTAGGTGATATGAGGGGCCTAGAAATATATAACCCCTTTATGCATTGAAAGGTCTCACAAGAAAAACATGTTTGGGTATTTGGCATATGCATGCTTAATTTCATAAGATGTCTTAACTATGATCTTGATGATAAGTAAGTGTCTTATAATAAGGCCTTGACAATAAGTTTTTGATGTAAAATAATATGAATTACATCAACATGAGATCAATATTATTTATATACATGTTTTAACTTGTTTGTAATGGATATATAAATCTATTATTTTCAAGTTGATTATGGATTCATGTTGTTTACCAATTCCTTCCATAATATGTTTTCTATGTTTATGCCATGATTTCTTCAATTTTATGTTTTCCCTTACAGATCATTTGTGATAAACCCTTATTATGTTTCTATTTACCTAGGTTATAAAGAAACGTAGTACATGGGATATTTTTTGAAGGTTAACACATATGGAAGAATTTATAAGAGACATTGAAGACTTATCATGAATTAATTAGTTTCTTATATAGTGAAATAATTCCCATTATTTCAGAAAGACAAGGGTCTTATTAGTTTGTGTTGTGTCTTAATTCCCTAAAGATATAGGTCTGAAAATATTCTTGATATGTAAGAGATGAAATAATATTTTTTGATTTTTTAATTAAGGGTGGTTGTATTGATGATTTTTTAGTTGGTATCAAAGTGAGTATATAATGTATGTGTTTATGTCACCAGATCAGGGAGTGCGAGTATGTGGTGTCACAGTTGGTATCAAAGTAAAGGTTTAAAAACATTGGTGATTAGGATGTTTGGTTATGATAATTTAAGGGTCAATAAGTGAAATTTGATCATAATTTTAATGGTATATATAACCCTTTAGAATAGTATATGATTTAAAAATAAGTTAATAATGCACTTTTTATTTGGAGATTTAGATGAGAGAAATTTTGGGAAACCCTAAAAATTAGTCTATGTATTGGTCAACATCATGATGTTTTAGTAAATTTGAGATTGTTTGGTTTTTATTAGTGTTATATTTTTAAGAAATTCATTTTTTTAATAATAAAAAATCATGTTTACATGTCTTTAATCAAGTATGTTTTTTTATATAAGTTCATCATTTTTCTGGGAGATTTTGAAATTTTTGTGAGGTTTCGAAGTGTCTCTAAATCCAATCAATCCAGAGTATTGACCATGAATAAGAAGGAGTGAAATTTCACCAATTAATGAACTGACCCTAAAGAGAATTTGATAAACCGCTTGAAGACTCTATAAACCATATGAAGTAATCTAGATATACTAACTTTCAAAAATTACCAGAGTGACCACATGATAAATTTATTAACTCTATGACCATCTAATAAAACAAAGTATGAATTAAAAAATGAAATCAATTGAATTCAAGATCAATTGGAGTGAATGTAATTTCTTGGATTTTTAAAAGGTTTGTGGTGATCGCATGAAAATTGGATCGACCTCAAGCATATTTAATCTACCATGGATGATCTCTCACTGATTTCACAATCGAATGCATGAGAAACCAAGAGACCATGAGGAAAAAATGAAGTGACTTCATGGTTCATCGATCTGTTAGAAATATCACTAAGTATTGGAGTGATTTCACATTTATTTCTAATAAACCACATGATGAAGATAAAGCGACCATATAATAATATTGAGATTTTGAAAAACTATTGGAACTACTATGAGACTTCAAGATACCGTAAAATGAAGTAAAATGACCACATGGGAGTGTTATATTTTGGTTTAGTGATTAAGTTTCCATATTTACTTCAAGTGACCACTTGTTCAGTTGAACCAACCAAGTTAGGTATTTGGATTTTTTCAAAGTACTAGATTGATTGAAAGTCCAAAACAATCAACCTTACAACTTTTCAAGGAATATAATTAATTTTTTTTCTAGGTTTTTGAGATACCATGGATAATATGACATGGAAAAATTCAATAGAATGTTTCCAAAAGTTTTAAATATATTTTAATATAATAATTTCCAACCACTTTCTCTAACAACTTAAATGTGAAGTCAGCAACATTTTTTACTCCTGAATTTCATTCCGAGTTTAAGGATTCATAATGATGGTTTTCCAATGGATATTTTTAAGGAAGAGTTTTTTATATATAATATTGAGGAAAAAATGATAAAAAATTTGAAATAGAATTTTTATGAGTTTGTAAAAGGTGAAATGATATAATCTCAACAATAAAATAATTTATTTTCATAAGAATGTGACTGCATGATCCGAAAATATCCTCTTATCTTCACATATCATCTTAAAATTAAAAAAAGACATATATAAGAGAATATACATCTAGAAATAATCAAAATGAAATATTTTACCACATAAAATTAATTTCAATTATCTTTTTTAATTGTGCTTGAATTATCTATAAATCTACTAAATAATAAACTTGTATATAGCATAGAAGAGTACTCATATAATATTAATCCATCTTCTTGCATAGTTTTACTCCCACAAAACTATGAAAGAGGCTATTTATCATCATGGAAAACCCTATGTTCTTTTGTATTCTATACATGATATAGGTTGTGGATCTTCTCTTTATTTTCAATAAATTTTCTTGGAAGTGAGTGACTATCATATAGAGAGGATTATGTATTTCCATGAGACTTAAATTATCTTATTTTTTAAATTTTACTATGTGATTCAAATTTTTTCTTATTATGTTTTATTTTTTAAATTTTCTTTTTAGAAACTTTACTTTGATAGCTGGTTTTACATGTGATATTTCAAATGATTAATGTAAGTAGAGTAATCTCAAAATATTAGTATAATCATAAGATTATTCCAACTGAGTATTGATCAAGATTATAAGAGGTTTTTGAGATAATTTAAATTATATATACCAACTATATTAGTTAACTGGGTGAATTTCAAACTAGGTTAATTTTTTATAAATTATTTTTAACACAAATTTTTATTGGACACTCAATTCAACCTGTATTGAGTACTCCAATATGACTAACATTTAGTAACTGAGTATTTTTATTTATTTATTATTTACCTTATCTTTGATCATGTTTTTACCCAAAATATCTAAATTTCTATAAATTTAATATTTTTATCTTTATACATAATAATATATTTGAGGGGACTAACACTAAAATACCTCCTTATTTTAATGGTTCTAATTATTATAAATGAATGATTAAAATGAAAATAAAAATTGAGAGTGAGTTTTGACATATGGACAATAATATAAGATAAATATAAAAAACCAAAAGATTTTGGGTTTAATTGGAGTGAATCCACTAAAGATGATTATGATTGTTATGATAAAGCTATGAATGAATTATAATTTTCTTTGAGATAAGACAATTTTAATAGAATTTATATATGTGAAACTAATTTTGAAATATGGGATACACTTTCCATGTCTCATAAAGTAACATAAAATGTTTAAGAAATGAACCTAAATATTTATACTATTAAATGTGATACATTTTAAATGAATCATAATGAATCAATTTTTTTAATGTATCTTAGGTTAAATGAAATCATCAACATGTTTCATGTTCTTGGAGAGAAAATAAAAGGAAAATATCCAGTGATGAGAATCATATGATGCTTACTTGATCTATAGAGATAAACTTGTGTCTATATTTCTTGATTAATGCTATATAAACACACTTCTAGTAAAGGATATTGTCAACAAACTAATTATTTATGAAAAATATTTGAATGTGAGTAAAGAGGATGAAAACAAAAAATAAAAATAATCACTTTCAAAACTTCAGAGTCAAAGATAAAAGAGAAAATCAAAGATAATATATCAAGTGAAGATGATTCAACTTCTAAATGTGATGAGAATATAACTCATCTAGCTAGGATATTTATGAAATTATATATGTATAAAAAGTTATTTAAATATAAAATTTAAAAGGAAATTATGATAACATAGGATATTGAATTAATGATGGTAATTTTAAACATACATGGTACAATCTTAAGAGAAAAGAACATATCAAGGATAAATTACAAAAAATGAAGTATAAAAAAAAGTAAAAATATAAAGAAAAAATATCCATGAGAGATATGATGGAAACATGGGATTTCTATGAGGATAGTTCTTATAAACCCGATTCATGTAGGGATTCCAATAACAAAAGGGATAATATGTGTTTTATGGAAAACACATCTGAGATAAAAAATTCTATTCCAACATATTCTTATTATATTTTTGATACGTATAAGAATAAAAAATTATGATAAAAAAGATACGTCTAATGAAGATTTATTTTAATATTGATAAATTATAGAAGAGACTTTTAATGAGATTAAATTAAAATTTAATAATTTATATAAACAACATGCTTTATCTACATGGTTTAAATCTGACCTTGCAGTTGAAAATGGAAAGACCCAACTGCTTCTCAAGGATAAAAATGAACTTAAAATATCTATTGAGTAACATAAAAATGATCTTTAATGATTTATAAATGGATGAGAAACCTTGATTGGGATGCTTGGTAAGAATACCACACAGAAGTACATGAATGGGATTGGGTACTAGCCTGGCCAAAGAAGAATTTATAAAAACTATTTTTTCCTATATCAATATATTATAGTTACATAAATATTTCATATTATTATGGACCTAATAAGGTGTTAATTTTTAAAAAACTAAATTCTACATATAGTAAAACTATTAAAAAACATTATATTCTAAAATATTTTTTAACTAAATTCTATAGACCTAAGAAAGTTTGGGAACCAAAATATTTTCTTGTTTCAAATTTTTATAGGAAAGATGCTTTAAGAGTACCAATATGAATTTACATTATATGAAAAATGGATGTTCTAGATGCATGATTGGAGACAACTCAATCCTTAAGATCCTTATAGAGTTAGATGGTGTATATTCTACATCTGGTGAAAATTCCAAAGGAAAAATAACTGGACTTGGTAAAATCAGAAATTCTAATTTGATGTTAATTTTAAAGTCTTGTTTTTGATGATTTAAAGTATAATTTTATTAGAATATAACAATTATATAATGATTATTATCAATTCAAGTTCATAAATAAAGATTTCAAAAATCTATGATTCTAATAATTAATTAGTTTTTACTACTTTACACACTGATAATGTTTATTTAGTGGATTTTGATTCATTATTTACACAAAAAGTTTATTGATTAAGTTATTTTAAAAATGAATATTGTTTAGGGGAAAAGAGATTAGGCCACTAAAATCATGACTCTCCTATAAAGACAACTTGTAAAGGTTTAGTTAAGGATATTTTTAAACTATATTTCAAATAATATAAACTATGTATACCCTGTCAAAAAGGGAAAAAATATAAGATTTATTTCAAACCAAATAAAGAAGTTTCAACTTCTTAACTAATTGAGTTGGTTCATATGTATTCGTTTGGGCCTTATAGTGTTTTTATCATAGGTGGTAATAATTATTCCTATGTTCTTGTAGACAACTTTTCATGATTTACTTGGGTATTCTTTTTAGCTGAACAAAGTGAATCTTGTTCCTATTTTGAAAAATATGAAAAATATGTATAAAAACCTTAGTGGACATACTATTAAGACAATAAATAGTAATCATTATCATGATTTTAAAAATAAAGACTTTGGGATATTATTCTCACAACATGGATATAATCCAAACTTCTCTTATCTAAGGAATCCCCACCAAAATGGATTTGTTAAAAGAAGGAATGGAACTCTTCAATAAATTTCCCAGACCATGCTCAATGAATATGAATTACCCATCTATTTTTAAGAATAAGTTACTAATAAAAACTAATATCTAATAAATAAGGTTCTTATCTGACCACTTTTAAAAATACCCCATATGAATTATGGAACGTAATAAAACCAAAGTTTAATTAAATTATAGTTTTTGGTATAGAGGTCTTTATTCTCAAAAAAAATAATATTTTAGTTAAATTTTCATCCAAAAGTGATGAAGAAAATTTCCTTGGTTATTCAACATCGATTAAATCATATAGGGTTTTTAAAAAAAGAACTAAAGTTGTGTAAGAATCCATACATGTTAAATTGAATGAAACCAATCCACATGAGCCTAAAAATCCTTTGGAAAACAATGAGGATGATTTTTTTAACTTTGATGACAATATATCAGCCAAGAATAGTGATCTCCTTGTTAAAAATGTTGTAGAAAAAATATCCTATTGATGAGGAAGTATTTGAACAAGATCATGAAGAATAAAATTACGTACCAAGTACTTATAAACCTACATACATTTGGACACATAGAGACCATCCTTTAGATGATGTTGTTTGATATCTAGATAGAGCTACTCAGACTAGATCTACTCTTAAAAACTAAGTTGAACATCAAGACTTCATGTCATGTAGCACCCCCAGTTTGAGGTATGTAGCCTTTTTTAATTCATTTTTATGTGTTTTAAGTGCATGGGATGAGTTGGGATGTGGTTTGGAGTGTTAGGAATGGTTTTGAATAAGTTTGGAGGTTTTTTTAAGGGAGCACAGTTTGAGCATGGTTAGGGGAAACCGTGTGGGTTATCCAGGAAACCATGTAGGGGGAGATAGTGGACTTCACATGGCCTACGCACGGTTCACCAAACTGTGAGAGGTAATATTTTGGACCCATCCTATTAAGAAAGTGTCATGCGCATGGTTAGAACACAGTTTTCCAAACCGTGTAGACTAACCATGCAAACACTTAAAGAAAGGGTTTTTTAAATTTTGTCTCCCTTAGGCTTAACCTATTTCACTCCAATTCATCTCCCACTCGATCCTCACTCTAGATTTTCGTTTCTCAAAGGCTTAAGGTTCTCTCCCACTCATTTTAGAAGAAAATCGAAGGGGTTTCTTGGTGGATTGATGGCAGTTCTTCTTGGGTAAGTATTCTCTCATGGTTTTGTGGTTTCTTCTAGATCTACATCTCCCTATCTCTCATGTTTCTAGATATAAATCAATTACATGTATATATAGGTTTGGGGTTTCCTTGGGTATTTATTTTAAGGCTTGTGAATGTTATGTAATGGTATCTTGAGTGGTTTCGGTGGTGAGTTCGCCAGATTTGAGGTGTGATTGCTTGTGGGTCGATTTCACCGGAACCCTAAAGGTAGGTGGCTTATCTCTCGAATCCACTTTTCAAGAACTTGAATCTTGGTAGAAATTAAATTTTTGTGCTTAAAATTAATATTGTTTTGATGTTCTAATTTTATTGTAAATCCTTTTGGTGATGTTTTGGGGATTTTTAGGAAAAAGAGGGATTTGTGGTGAAATGCTCTTATTGTGAATTTGAAAAAGAAGATTTTAAAATGGGTCGCTGGGATTGATTTGTGAAAATGTTTGATGAAAATGGTTTTTTACTAAAAGTTTTGTTCTATTGAAATGATAATTCACCATGTAAAATGGTTTAAGGGTGATTTTAATAAATTTTGGATTTATTGAAGTGGATTGACATGTAATGGAAATAGTTGATTGCATGTTGTTGTGGAATTGGTGAGTCATATGATTGGTTATGGCTTATTTAAAATGTTGTGTGGAAGTGGGCGGGAAGTAACACTATAATAAGGGGATGGTTAGTGTATGGAAGGTCCACCATCAAAGGATAAGTGGGTGGGAAGTACCACAAGTAGGAAGGGGTGAACGGGTTGGATAGAATCTCCACTGTTTTGGTTGCCTTGTTGTGCATTGCTTTGAAAGATAGAAATTTTTGTTCTAATGTGTAAATGATGAAATGGTTTGTGGCATGTTTGTTTGGATTTCCCTTGGTTTCTTGGTTTGGCTGAGGTATCTTGGTAAGGGTGTGTTTGGCTTATGGAAATGGTTGCACTTGTCATTATTTTATATAAAATACTTTATATAAATTTTATAATGATTTTATCCTAGTGGCATGTGTAGGGAAGTCATTTGGGGGAAACCTACTGAGTATTAGTACTCACCCCCTGCTTTGGAACTTGGGTGATTTTGTAGATGTTGTATTCCATTAAACAGGTAAAGGTAAAGAATCTCATTGTTAGTGGCTTGTGGTGATGCTTGGGAGATGTGTTGGTGCTTGGAGGATGGAGCTTGGTGTGAAGCTGTGGAGTGGGTCTTGGTTTATTTTTGGGTCTCTTGTTTTGTCTTGCTCATAGTACTCTGATATTGTGTTGGGTTGTATTGGTTTTGGGTTGTATTATGGAAAAACTTGGTTGTCTTTTGGTAATACATGCTTCAATGTTTTATTGACATTCATCATATAGTCTTTGCTAGTAGATGGTTTGGTTGGTTTTGTCTTAAGGAAAAATCATTCCCAAATTTTTTCTTGAAGCCCTCGACATTTATTACCAGCCTTTAGTGACTTGCGAATGTCTCTTAAGGCCAAGTAGCATCCCCCCCTCTCAAGACAATGAGTTGGGGCGGGATGTTACATGTGGTATCAGTTTGTTCAGTCCTTGGATTTTAAGTGAGAGGAGTTGTTCGATCCTTGGTGTCGATCATTAGTCCTGGTGTTGACATTTGTTATTGGACTATTCCTTGAGTCGGGATGGTAGCAAGGTGTAGGATTGTCGGAACTTGGAATGTATAACATAAAAGGATGTATCTAACCCTTTTATGATGAACATGAAGTTAATAGGGTGTTGGGTACATAAGTGTTTGGAGACACTTTTTGGCATTGAATATCTCATTGTCGTGGGTGTAGCCACATAGATGAGCTTGACATGCATGGTTGAAATGACTTCCCGCTAGGATGCACATTTCATTGGGGTATAATGAATTATGGTGTGATATAAATGCATTGATTTTGAAAATATATATTGGGTTTCAAAATAGAAGGATTTGAAACATGGAAGTTGGTGGTATTTTGAAAATGGGTTGATTTTAAAAACATAGTGGATTTTTCAATGTAGTGAAATATGGGAAATGTGAACTTGTGGAAAGACTAGTTGTGATAGTTTTAGTGTAATTTAACTAGAATTTATGAATCACATGTTGCTAAAATATAAGTACTTATGGTTGTTTTTGTATTGATAGAAATGGAACCGGGTAGGCGTCATAGAGACCAACAGGAGGAGGCTGTGGAAAATGTGGTTACACCCGAGCCCCAGGTGAACCAAACACTAGTGTAGAGTATAGTGTAAGCTTTACAAACAGAAGGAAGTGCTAATAAAGAGGATAAACCAAGGCATGTGTATCATGCATTTTATTTTCAAAGGTAGAATCTACCCACCTTTAGGGGTGATTCAGAGCCATAGAGGGTAGAAGCATGGTTGGATAGAATGAACAAGATCTTCAAATTCTTGGGAACACCAGAAGAATTGAAAGAGAAGTTAGCCATGTATACGTTGGAAGATCATTCCCATCAGTGGTAGGAGTTGGTGGTCCAATATGGAACAGACCAAGGTATGACATGGGATAAATTTGAGGGATTTTTTAACAACCAATTATACCCTCATACATTCATAATTCAGTATACAACATATTTATTCCGTTTGAAATAGGAGATCCTTTTGGTAACAGCGTATGCAGCTTTTTTTACGAACTTAGTGAGGTTTTCACTCGAGGTGGTGGGTGGTACATCATTGAAAGCTCGTATCTTCAAAGATGTTTTGAGGTAGGAAATTTGGTCCAAGATAGAAGTGATGTGTATAAATGATTATACAGAGATGGTGAATAGAGCCTCGATGCCCAAAAGGGATCTCTTAGGGGATGTGGGTAGAGGGAGTGTATTAGTACCCATGGGTAATAGTTGGAACTCGAATGATGGGTTCAAGAGTAAGAGAGAAACTTATTTACAGGGTGGGAGTATGACTCAGAATCCAACTACATGATCGGTGAATCTTCCTCCGAAGCCTTAGAGTAAGACGATATGTTTTTAGTGTGGTTCTAAGAGCCACATCACGAATGATTATATGACACAACCTCGAGTATGTCATAATTGTAAGGAGATGGGGCACCTAGAGTGTTTTTGTTGCAATTCTCCAAGGCCGGGTGTCTGTGACACTCATTAGGGGTCACAGAGGTCTTATGCCTCGACAGGATGGGGGAAACATCATACCCCTTGATAGCGAAGTAAATTGGGCCATGGTGATTCTCAGAATACCACGATGCCTCAACATGGAAATAAAGAGCATAACATGGAAAGAAAATAGTTTTTTGAAGCTAAGAAGTTTTTGGTGGATGATTAATCAGGACTATCCACGGTGCGAGGTATAGTTGTTTTAAATTCCACATTGATACAATCTTTGTTTGATATGGGTGATTCACATTGTTTTCTTGCTTCTCTCATCAACGATTTTTTGGGTCTACACATGGAGATGATTGCTTCTGTTTTGAAAATAAAAACTCCTCTATGTCAAAGAGAGTGTTGATCCTTCCTTTGCTGAGTATGTTTTTTAGTTGTGGAGGGCATTAAATTGATGTTGGACTTCACAGTGCTTGAGATGGATGTGTATGATATAATCCTGGGAATGGATTGGTTGACAATGTTTAAGTCCCACATTGATTGTTATGCATGAACAATTAGTTTTGTAATGGAGGATGGCGTGAGACAACTATTTAGAGGGGAGAAGAATGAGAAGAAGGGTGAAATAGGCTTGTTGGCACCAATGGTTGGCACGATATCATACCAGTTAGCAACTTTTTCATTTGCAGTAGTGGAAGGTATTGAGCTGAGTGTTCTTACAGAAGTCATGGATTAGTTTATGGATCTATTTCTCAAATAATTATCAGGGTTTCCACCCATGAGATAAGTGGAGTTTATGATTGATCTCCTTCCAGGTACTAGTCCTATCTCACTTCCTTCTTAACAAATGGCACCAATAGAATTGTGGGAATTGAAGGTATATTTGTAAGAGTTAGAAAACAAAGGGTTCATCCAGCCTAGTACGTCTTAGTGGGCAGCACCAGTTTTGTTTGTTAAAAAGGTGGATAGAACCTTGAAGCTCTATGTTAAGTATCGTAGACTTAACCAGGTTACGATAAAGAACTAATATCCACTTCCACACATTGATGATTTGTTTGACCAGTTAAGAGGAGCTTAGTGGTTCTCTAAGATTGAATTACGTTCATGGTATCATCAACTGTAGGTACATAAGGAGGATATTATAAAAACAACTTTCATAAGTAGATATGGCCATTATGAGTATGTGGTTATGCCCTTTGGTCTAAATAATGCACCAGCAGTGTTCATGGAATTGATGAATCATATATTTCAGAGATATCTTGATGGTTTTTTGGTGGTATTTGTTGATGATATACTGGTGTATTTGAGGACATGGGTAGATCATGAGAAGCACTTAGAAATTATACTAGGGATCTTGAGGGATCATCGGTTGTATTCCAAATTGTCAAAGTGTGACTTTTGGATACAGGAGGTTTGTTTACTTGGCCATGTAATTTCTGAGAGGGGTGTTTCTATTGATCTAGAAAATATATAGGCGGTTATCTCCTGGCAACCACCAAAAAACATTTTTGAGACACAAATCTTTCTTGGTCTATTTAGGTATTATCGATGTTTTGTTCATGATTTATCATGATTGTTTTTTTCAATGACAACTTTGACAAGGAAGAATGTTCTATTTTAATTGAAAAGTGTCAGAAATGTTTTGATAAGCTAAAGGGTTTCCTTACATCAACACCAATCTTGGTTTTTCCAAAACCAGGGAAAGGGTACGTGGTGTATTATGACGCATCAGGACCAGGGTTGGGGTGTGTTCTCATGAAAGGGAATCATGTGGTTGCATATGGCTCACAAAATTTGAGGTTATAGGAGAATAAGTACCCAACACATGATTTGGAGTTAGCAGTAGTGGTTCATGCCATAAAAATGTGGCATCATTATCTCTTCGGTGAGAAATTTATGGTGTTTACTGATCACAAGAGCTTAAAACATATATTTTCACAAAGATATTTGAACTTTAGGAAAAGGAGATGGATGTAATATCTCTAGATGTTTTATTTCAACTTAATGTACACACCGGTTAAGGGAAATTCTATGGCAGATGCACTAAGTAGGAAATCATATGCTCTAGTGGTGAAGCATGTATCAGATAAGTGGCACTTGATGTCGGTCATAGATGAAATTTAGTTAGAATGTGAAGACCGGGGTGATAGAGTGGTCTTCTTTCCTATTTCATTTGTTCCTAACATGGATTGTTTGGTTAAAGAGGCATAGGCATATGATTCTGAGTGTATGGCGATGAGGTCGAAACTTAATGGTGGGGAGACCATTGAGAACTGGGAACTGAATGAAAATTTAGTCTTGTGTTTTTGGAATTGAATGGTGGTACTAGTGGATTTTTGGGAGGAACTCCTTAAGGCTTATCCTCATTCTAGGTGGGATGTCCATCCTGGAATTCAGAAGATGTATAGGGTGTTGAAAGTGAAGTTTTTTTGGTCAGGTATGAAAAGATATGTGGTCGAGTTTGTTTCGAGATGCTTGACTTGTCAACAAGTCAAGGAAGAGAATTAGCGGCCAGTAGGCATGTTGTAGTCTTTACCTATCCCGATGTGGAAATGGGAGCATATAACAATGGATTATGTGATGGGTCTCCCAAGAATAGTCAAGAAGGATGATGCCATATGGGTTATAGTGGATTGGCTCATAAAGTCAGCCCATTTCATCCCAATTTGAGAATATCATATGGTGGAGGATCTGTCCAAAATATATATTCGAGAGGTGGATGTGTTCCAGTTTAAATTGTATTAGATAGATATTTGAGGTTCACATATTATTTTTGGAAATCTTTTTAGCAAGCCATAGGGACACAATTGACTATGAGAACGACATATCTTCCTCAGACGGATGGGAAATCCGAGAGGATGACACAAAATTTGGAGGATATGTTAAGGGATTGTGTGATGAACTTATATGGTTCATGGGAGGATCACTTACTGTTGGTGGATTTCTCCTATAATAATAGTTATTAGGATTCGATACATATGGATCCGTTTGGGGCTTTGTATGGGCATCCTTGTCATTCTCTACTATATTGGGTGGAAATAGGCGAGACTTTGATGATCAGAACGATCTTTGTCCAAGAGACTACGAAGAAAATAAAGTTGATCGGGAAGAGGATATAGACAAATAAAAGTTGTCAGAAATCATATACATACCATCATCGACTACCGTTGTCATTCGGGGTGGGTGATCATGTGTTTTTGAGAATCTCTCCTAGGTTTGGAAATCATTGGTTTGGGAAGGAGGGTAAGTTATATCCGAGGTATATTGTAAATTTTGAGATACTTGACTAGATTGGAGAGCTATTTTATTGTTTTAAATTTCTACCATGGTTTAGTGTGGTGAAAAATGTGTTTCATGTGTCCTAGTTGAAAAATTATCAGTCAGATCGCGACCATGTGATTTGTTTTGTTCATGTTGATCTAGAATCGAATTCTTCCTTGGGGCACGTGCCTGTGAGGATTGTGGATAGGAAAGAGAAAGTGTTGCATGGTAAAAGAATCGTTTTAGTTTGTGTTTTGTGGAATCATGTTCAGATTCAAGAGGAGAATTGGGAGCAGGAGAAAGAGATGGTCGAGCAATGACCCGAGCTCTTTCGACAAAGCAATGGTTCCCTCCTTTCCAAGGACGGAAATTCCAATGGTGGGGAGAATGAAGCACCCCCATGTTTGAGGTATTTATCCTTTTTATGACTTTTTATGTTCTTAAATTGAATGAGATAAGTTGGGATGAGGTTGGGTGTGTTTAGAATGGTTTTGAATAAGTTTGGAGGCTTTTCCAAGGGAGAACGATTTGAGCACGGTTAGGGGAAACTGTGCGGGTTCTCCAGGAAACTGTGTAGGGGGAAACAGTAAGATTCACACGGTTTTCCAAACCATGCGAGGAAACCATGTAGACCCCATATCTCAAGACAGTGGCGTGCGCATGGTTAGCGCACAGTTTTCCAAACCGTGCAGACTAACCATGCAACCACTTAATGGAAGGGTTTTTTAAATTTAGGCTCCCTCGGGCATAACCTATTTCACTCGAATTATTCTCCTACTCGAGCCTCACTCGAGATTTTGGGTTCTCAAAGGGTGAAGGTGCTCTCACACTCATTTTGGAATAAAATATAAGGGGGTTTTTAGTGGATTGAAAAGGTAGTTCTTCTTGGGTAAGTCTTCTCTCATGGTTCTTTGTGGTTTCCTCTAGATTTGCATCTCCCTCTCTCTCGGGTTTCTATATCTACATCTGTTTCATGTATATCGAGGGTTTGGGTTGCCTTTGGTGTTGATTTTAAGGATTTTTTATGTTAGGGAATGGGATCTAGATCAGTTTCGGTGGTGTGTTCAACGGTTTTGAGGTGTGATTTCTTGTGGGTCGATTTTGCCAGAACCCTAAAGGTAGGTGGATTCTCTATCGAATCCACTTTTGTAGAACTTTAATCTTGGTTAAAATTAATTTGTTGTGCTTAAAATTAATTGTGTTTTGATGTGAAAATTTGGTTGGAAATATATTTGGTGATGTTTTGGGGATTTCTTGGAAAAGGGGGTTGTGTGGTGAAATTCTCTTATTGTGAATTTGAAAAATGAGATTTAAAATGGGTTTATGGGATTGATTTTTGAAAATGGTTGATGAAAATGGTTTTTCACTAAAGGGGTTGTTTTTATTGAAATGGTATTTTTTCATGTAAAATGGTTGAAGGGTGTTTTCAATAAATGTTGGATTTATTGAAGTGGACTGACAGGTAATAGAAATAGTTGATTACATGTTGTTGTAGACTTGGTGGGTTATATGCTTGGTTATGGTTTGTTTAAAATGTTGTGTGTAAGTGGGAAAGAAGTACCACTAAAATAAGAGGATGGTTAGTGGATTTAAGGGCTACCATCAAAGGATAAGTGGGTGGGAATTACCACTAGTTGGAATGGGCTAACGGGTTAGATGGAAGCTCCACCGTTTTGGTTGCCTTGTTGTGTATTACTTTACAAGATATAAATTATTGTACTAATGTGTAAATGATGAAATTAAATGTGGAATGTTTTTTTGGATTTCCCTTTGTTGCTTGGTTTGGGTGAGGTGGCTTATTAAGGGTGTGTTTGGATTAAGGAAATGGTTGAACTTTTGATTAATTTATATAAACTACTTAATATAAATTTGATAATGGTTTTATCCTAGTAGTGTGTGTAGGGAAGTCATTTGGAAAAAACCTAATGAGTATTAGTACTCACCCCCTTCTTTGGCACTTGGGTGCTTTTGCAGATATTGTATTCTGGGACATAGGTAAAGGTAAATAATCTCATTACAAATGGTTTGTGGTGATGCTTGGGATATGTGTTGGTGCATGGAGCATGAAGCTTGGTGTGGAGTTGTGGAGCGTGTCTTGGTTTATTTTGGGGTCTCTTGTTTAGTAATCCACATAATAATCTGATATTGTATTGGGTTGTATTGGTTTTGGGTTGTATTATGGTACAACTTGGTTGTCTTTGGTAATACATGCTTGAATGTTTTATTGATGTGCATCATATATTATTTGTTAGTAGATGGTTTCGTTGGTTTTGTCTTAAGGGAAAATTGTTCCACAATTTTTTCTCGAAGCCCTCAACATTTATTGCTAGCCTTTGGTACCTTGGGAATATCACATTATTCTAAGTATCATTCCTATGCCCTCTCAAGCCAATGAAATGGGGCGAGATGTTACATGTCACATCATGAACCTAAAAACATCACTGAATCTATTGATGATTAATTTTTGGTAATGAATATACAGTAAGAGTTGAATTATTTTGAAAGAAATAAAGTATGAGAACTAAATTAAATACATAAACACTACCGAAACATTGAAACTAAAAGGGTTTTTAGGAACACGATTGATGATTATTGAAATATAGTAATAAAAAAGTTAGATTGGTAACATAAGGTTATAGTCAAGAAGAAGTAATTGATTATGAAGAAACCTTTTCTCTTGTATTTATACTTGAGGCTATTAGAATAATTATTTTTTATGAAATAATTTTATTTTCAAACTATACCAAATGGATGTCAAGATTTATTTATTTAATTGTTATGTTGTTGAGTATATTTTTGTTGAAAATCCCCATGTATTTTCAAATCCTTATTTTTGATCTCATGTTTTTAAATTGGCTAATTCACTTTATGGTTTAAAATAGGCTCCTAGATCTTGGTATGATAGGCTAGAAACTTTTATTATTTAAAATGTTTTTACCAAATCCAATGTTGATACCATCAAATTTATCAAAAGGAATTAAAAAGATTTCTTGGTTACACATATATATGTTTATGTTATTATATTCGGTTCTTCAAAGGATTATTTATGTACATAAATTTTAAAACAAAAAAAATGAATTTGAAAGGAGTTTAATGGATAAGTTAAAATTATTCCATGGTTTTCATATTTTTTAAAATAATAAAGGAATCATACTAAATAAAAGAAAATACATAAGAGATATTTTCAAACATTTTGTCTTGGGTATCTCAAAAGGAAGTGATAATCCAATAAGAAATACCTATAATTAGGATCTTGATAAAACTAGGAAACAAGTTGACCAAACTATTTATTGAGGTATGATAGGGAGTTTACTTTACTTAACAAATAGACTACTTAATATTATATTTATTTTTTGTATATGTGATTGTTTTTAAGAAAATCCTATGCAATCTCATTTGAATTCTGTCAAAATTATTTTTTAACACCTAAAAATCATAACTAATTTAGGATCTTTATATTTAGTGGAAAGGAATTTTATTTAATTAGATATTAAAATACTGATTTTAGTGGTTATAAGTTATATATACAAAAAACATTTGGAAAATGTAACTTTTTTGGAAAGTATATAGTATTATAATATAGTAAGAAACATTTTTTTTCATTATCTATTATTGAAGCTAAGTGAATAGTGAAAAAAATTTATGTGCACAACTTCCATGGATGAAACACACCTTGGTAGACTATAGATATGAATTCAATAATATCCCTATAAAATCTTAAAATACAAGTGATATTAACATTTCCATAAATCCTGTATCACATTCTAAGACAAATCACATTAATATAATACATAACTTATTGAGAGAACTTTTTTAAAAAGGGGATATAACAATTAAATTCATTAGCAAAGAACATCATCTTGCAAAAAAAAAATATAAATACTATGAATTGTGAGAGGTTAAATTATATTAGACATGAATTAGGAATGCCTATCTATGTTTGAATTATTATTATTTATTATGGTATATGTATATATATATATATGCTTTAATTTTTATAATTAATATTTTATGATAAGTCCAACCTATAATTAATATCCAATTAATTGTTTTCAGTTAAAGTTACCATATTTTATTTATATATTTTAAGTATATTTTATTTAAATTTCCCACATTTCACTACAAATCAATTCCTAAATGATTTTAATATTCTTATATATAATTGAAATCATCATGTTCCTTTCTAATCTGATCTAAACGCTCTTTAAACCCTATAATAAAACCTTGGAATCAAAACTTTTGAATCTCAGTTGTGAGTAGTTGAGATAAGGAGATATTTTAAAGATGATGCTCTCAAAGTATCTGATGCTTCCAAAAGATATAATGAAAGCATGAGTGGATCTAGAAAACCCTCAAAGGCACATTTTTTTGCATGAAGTCACTGTAGAAAAAGAAGTATATGTTGAGTGGTTTAGGGAATTTTGTTTTTAATTTTAAATGTTGTGATTTGAAAAGGATGAAATGGTTGGTTATTTGATGATAATTGACTAGTGGAGGATCTTTATGTGAATATGGTGGTCAAAGCTAGAGATTAATCAGATCTCATTATAACCATTTTTAATGGTCATGAATGTGATTTTTCTTCAACTCTTTTGACTAGGAGCTTAAAATACTTCATCAAGGTGAGTATGCGAATTATAAAAGTTCTTATCCATTAAAACTTCTATGTTTTGAGTTTGGAAATACTCTAGAAAAGTGTAAAACCCTTAGATTTTTAGAAATATTTTTCCAAATAAATGTAATATTTTCAATATTTTACATCACATAAACCATCTATTTTATATGCGTTATACACAACACTGTGTTTATATTATGTTACATGCAACACTGAGTTTAGATTTCATTGCACAAAACAACGAGTTTTAATGAAATGTGACATACTATTAAAATATTATTATTTATTATGATAGTTATCACATATTCATTATAATGGTGGGTATGAATAAGATTAACTAAATTATGAAAATTTATGGATTACACATATACATATAATGAATTATTTTTTGACCAATTAATTTTAATTGAAAATAAAAACCATTTGAAAATAAATGAAATATTTTTATGATTTTTTTATGCTCAAAAATATGTTTTAACATTCATCTTATACATTTTCTAGATAATAAATCTAATTTTATGCTTAAAAACTGTATTTTTTCTAAAAAAAGTTTTTTCATTTTTTACCCAATTATTTTCTAATTAAATTTTTTTCACATTTAAAAAATTATATGAAAAAATAAACTTATATTTTGAAATAATAATTTCAAAATTATTTGGGGGTGAATTTTTGAGAATTCTCTAAAAAGATAATTTTTTTGATGAATAGTAAACAATACTAGTTTTTATTAAGAATTTTCTTTTATTTTAAATCATTTAAAAACATAAAATTATTTTAATATACTTTTAAAATTAAAATTAGTACAATTATAAATCTATTAATCTAATTTATTCCATTTTAATTGATTTCATATTTAATTTTTGTAAGAACATTTTAAACTTTTAAAACTTCGATCTTCAAAAAATCATTTTTTTCATTGTGTCTACATGATTAATTGTAAATTTAAATTTTCAAATTATGTGAATGGGATTTGGAAAATTGTATTCAGTTTTTGGGATCAGGATAATTTATATTATCTAAAAAGGTCAACTTAATTTTTTACCATTATGAATAGTAAAAGCAGTAAGAAATTAATTGTAGTGATTAAGGTGACAATGGGTTTACCTGGGAGTTAAACTAAAATAATCAGGGGTAAAATGACCTATAAACTTTTCCAGGACTAAATTTATGTCCATAAGTAGACCTTATCTCCTATATGGTTTTATAATTAACCATTTTGGTGGCTTTTGATATGTGAAAAACATGGGTACAGTTACATGTATAGTTATATAACTATACATATAAATATAAATATGAATATGAATATTCGTGAGTAAGTGAATGAAATCACATAAAACCAAACAACATTCAATCCTTAGGTCTGTGATCCCAATCACCCGGACATCCTGTGCAAGGGCGTTGAGTTTTATGTCATACCACTCAAGCCATGTATCATTAAGTCGATTTGTGGGTTCATAATTACAATTGACATATACCTTCTTCGACCAACACTAAAAATGTCTATGAGAAAGATATATACCCACATGGGGATACTCGTTCTACACCTAGGTTCACCCGTACTCACCTTCAATCACTACAAAGAAGGATACCATATACCCACGACCAATCTTGTAAAGGTCACTACAACCAACTATGACCTATGCCGAGTAATCACGTTTCAAAACCCAAGGGATATATCCATGGTATAAAGACAAAGTCATTTTCATTGGCCTATTCCTTCTAATCACATGTATAACATCCATCATGAACACACTATATAGTCACGTGTTAGACCATGATGGGATGAATCCAAGGTATAGAAGACTAAGGCATCCTCATCGATTCCTAGGAGAATCTCGATGGAAACCTGATAAATACTTGGTCAGGGTACAAAGAGCATATCAATAGACCATATCCAAATCAAGCCCAAGAAATCCATATCTAAGGGGTAGTAATGCCTGAGGCAGCCTACAGAATCAAGACCCAAGTAAAAAACTCTTCCAAGGAAACCACTACTGTAATCAAGATCAATGGAAAAAATTTACATTGAATCTAATGTAATCAAGATCCTAGGAATCCACTACCATAATCAACTAGCCTATGAGTCTATCCAAGGAATTACTACAATGTAGAACCTAAGTATCACTCAAGGAGTACCATTCATCTAGATCCAAAGATATGGAAATTTCCTAGGAATCCTATATATATCATGTAAATCTCAACCGATGCATTCCAGAAACACCTTTGAAAATACCAAAAAACCAGACTCAAATTTCAGATCCTAAGAAGCCCCTCTATGCATCCCTACAAAATAGAGAATCAAGCCAAGATCATCATCCACCAACCAAGAAGCACCTCTGGATATCATCATTGCATTAGAAAAAAAAAAGTAAAAAAAAAGAGTGAGGGTGGCCGAATGCCTAAAAACAACACAACTTAGATAACCCCAATGGATTATAAGCTCAACATAGGTTATAATGTGACACCCGCTACCATATATATACCTAGACCCAATGTACTAGATTAGGGTCAGTCAAATAGTGGAGCACCAAATTGGTCTTCTATTAAAACACTAAGGGGCATCCTACTTAGGATCCTCAAGGTATACACATGAGCGAAGGCATTCTACTCAGGATCCTTATATGTGAATGTAAAGGACGAATCATAAATAGGATTGTATAATGATAATCTAGACTAAGGCATCCTATAAGGGATCCACTGAACAAAATATTGGAAAAAAGTATTCCTACATGGGACACTCAATACAACATAAGGATTAGAGGAATCACACATGGTATCCTTAGAATGGTCCACAAGTAAATGGATCCTATAAAGGACTCTCTAAGTCAGAATACAAGAAAATAAATTTCTCATGGGATCCCAGATACAAAAATAATATAGAGGCATCCTACTTAGAATTCTATAGGTTGAAATGTAACTAGATGAATTCTATATAGGATCATTGGTAATAACTAATCTCACAATCTCATAGACCAGAAGAGAAAATCCCATAAGGGTTAAGTCCTAAAAGGAAAATCTACAGAAGCACTGGTCAATAGAGATATCTCCATGCTCATCTTAGAGAAGGTCTCACTCTCTGGAGACTATTAAACAAGATCCCTGGAGAAATAACCTCTCTATTAAATAAATGAATAAAACACCCCTTAAGATTTATAAAAACAACCCACAAGAATTTACATTGCGATCTACGAGAAAAGATACTCATAATAGACTAATCAAGGATCCATTTGCGATTTATGGGTGAAAAGATACAAAAAAACAACAAAGGGTTATAAGGGGGAAATACATGGCATGTCACCTGGAATACATGACATGTACTCCCACATCCCCACATGGGTGTTTACTCCCGCCAGCTTGGGCTTGTAAATGCATCAGGCACATGGCATGTACCTGACAAAGAGTACCAGTTTGTGCTTTTAAATTTTTTTAGACATGTACTTATCCAGGATCTATACTTTTACATGGCGTGAAACCCACACGGGGTCTGGCCGTGTAATCTACACAACCATATACCCATACACAGGTAGCATGACTGGTTAATCGAGTACACGACCAAGACCCCGTACATAATGTATAAACCATATTACATGGAGTTCACTATAAAAAATTCATATTCCCCAAATGGTAAGAACACATGACATGTCACCATGTACCACATGATGTATTGACTGGTTTTCTTGAACGGAAAACCTCCGGATCAGTCAAAACCCCCATTCCACACTCAAATCAATATATTAGGCCTCAATAGGACATAAAAAATAATAATAGGGATTCAAATTTAGAAAACAAAAAATATACAGCACGTCGAGAAACTACTGAAGCTTTTCTCACATCTGCAGTCCATTGTTGTCGCATATCGATCCAGCACGTCGAGAGCTCCATGATGGTACCTCCATCTCCCCCCTTCTATTTTTATTTCCACCTATACCTATACTCTCTCAAAATCACATCCAAGGATACCAATAAGGAGTGTACATGATAAATATGAGGAACAAAGAATGAAAAGAAAATGAAAAGAAAGAAAAAAAGAAAAAGAGAAAGAAAAGAAATGAGGTCCGGGCAGGGTCCAACCCCCAAATCAAGTTTATGCCCCACCTAGAAAAAACTTCCCATTATAGACTTAATGGAGGATATAGAATTTCAATATGATTATCCATTCAAAAGATATATCCAAAAGAACCTGTACAAATGAATTAATATTTAATTAATTAAATATTAATTATTCCACTAAAATTCGAATGGCTCATATTTCCACCAAAATCCTATCCTAGGGTAAACACCATATTTTGATACCTACAGAGTGGTAAAAAAATTATATGAGGTCATATGATATGGAAAAATTACCATTGTACCCCTTATAATCATATGATAGCAAAAATTTAAATTTCTGTTTAAAATTTAGTTAAAAAAACATGGGTCCAACAATCACCCCACAATAAAACTTCTTATCCCTGATAATCCTGGTAGTAAGACTAGAATCCATGCTATCAACCTAATCATATTCACAACAAGCTATCTAGACTATCCAACGATCATTCTTATAACATCAATAAATAGATCATACATGGAAGACGTTAACTACGATAGATTTGGCACACCCCACCATAGGAATACCCTTATAATCACCTCAAAACCAAGGCCTGAACTCAAAATATGTTTGAAACACTTAAGTTTAATTGAAACGAGAGTCACCACCCTCAAACAGCCAAGAGTGTGCTCCCCACCAAATGTCTTACCTTACACCGCTCCTTGAGTGCAACCTCAAGAGGTTCCTATTGCTAACCAAGAAATATATTTAAAAGCAAAAGGATCTCAACATAGGGATGATTCTATCTTAATACCCTCATTATAAAGTTAAGATATAACATGATTGTCTCTAACAAGAGTACACTAAGATTCTAAAAAAGGGCGTGTACAGATCCCTACAAGAAATGCTCACATCCTATTAACACCTAACCAAGATTTAACCATGGGTTAACCATCTCATGGTACCCCATTTATTCTCAATGTCACCTTTACCATGTTAGGACACTTGTCACATTAAAAAAACTCCTAGGAAACCAATCTCATGAAGATTCTTGAAACCATTGGTCCTGGGCTCACACCCAACCACTCACCGATTAAGATTCAAATGATACCAGACACAACCAACATGTAACTTTATCACTTGAATCACAGTCTAGTGAGTCATACAATGTAAGGATAAGATGACCATTCTACACAACATGTTAGTCTCATTGATCCATAAGCCCCATTAGAGATCCTATTTAAAATTGATCACCTAACCTATGCCATGATTATATTCCATAACATCCCATCACCCAACATCGTTATAGTCACAAGCATCTACCCATGATTTGACTATATTATCTATAGTGGAAACACTGTCCGATCAGTCCAGGCACCCAAATAGTCCTACCCATCAAATCCATTCTTGATACCAAATCACATAAGGTTCTTATCAAAATCTAAAGGCATCAACACATATATATTGAAAAACTAGAGCACCTACCATGCATCGATCTCAACATGAGCATAAAACCAAGAGCATTGCCTAAAAGTTCATCTGAAAACATGATCCAACCTCTCTCATGTAGTTTTTATTTGAAAAAAATAGACGGCTACCTACAAGGGTCTGAGTCAAAACCAAGCGCCTCTAGTTCTCCCACCTAGCCCTACTGAATAGGTTTTACAACTAGGGAATAAGGTCTAACCAACTATCCCAAAATATCAAACCTATATAGAGAAGGTAAATATCAAAATGACCTATGATGGTCAAAAATGAAAACAAGGCCTATAAGGGCCCGATCCTTATCGAGCATCCTCATAAGGAACTTCTCCCTAGAGGTAACAAAACCAACACATAATAGAGACTCAACAGACACTAACCAGACATCTGTATATGGTAATACCCCCTAGAGGTCCGGTTCATGAGAGAAGTACTGGGACCTATCGAAATCGTAATAAGATATCTGACAAGGAAACTAGAACCTAAGAAAAAACACCCTACAAGTGGTACAATAGAAGGGAATAACATTTCATATCTACCTACAAGGGTCACTATAACACCCTTTCCTGGGGATTGAGTCATCAGACTAAAAAACAATTCCTCAATTTAGATCCTCATAAGCTGAAATCAGAATTAGATCTTTATAAGTAAGTAGGTCCAATTGAATAGGCCCGAGTCATTAGTAAAAATCATACACTAGCTTACCTATATGATGTGAATCCTAAGTGCCAAATTTGATGCATGATACACCTTTTCCTTTTACATTCAAGAGTCCGAATCCATATAGGACCTATTGAGAATTTCCAAGAGATATATTTACATAGTAAATCACAACATCCACATAACACGTGCATCAGTCAAGGTAAAAATCCTATACAACTATAACATCACATATCAGAACAACAATTCTATACCCTCAAAACTAGGAATTTTTACTGGAACAGCTGTTCTAGATGAAAAAGTCTAATATCCATCACAGGTTCTAACAAATTCTTAATACTCCTATCTAACATATCTTAAATAGTAAATATCGGGAAAAGAAAATCTTTGATACCACTCTATAACATCTCGACCGATATTCCACTAAATCGGTTCTTTGAGATAGTGGGTTACGAGACCTTATGAGTTCCTCCTTGTATGACAGAGGATACTGAATAGAATTATAGTCCTAGGGTGTGATAGTGGGGAGATTATTCCCTTATATCAGAGTAAGAAATAGAATAAATAGATAAGTTTTATACACAATAGTAAAGAAAGATTGGGGATGCAATAAATAAATTGAAATAGAACGTACTACAATAATAAATGAAATGTTGTAAAATCCCAAATTTCTATGTCATATAATAAAACACTGGTCATTTACTGGGCCAACCATATAGATATAGATAATAAAAGAAACTATAATAAAAGTACATGGCTCTACAACTAACTCCAAGATAGACCACTTACCCGGTCTCTAGACACTGTCGAACTGCAGTAGCCTGATCAGAAGAACCCACTTGAGTAGCTCTACTCGATCATGAAACTCTAGGACTTAACCCTATCCACCATTAAAATCACGATCAACTTGAAAATCAAGCATAATGTCTACATGTATACTGTAGTTCACATGTATGGGAGAGAAATAATCTTTTTAGGCCACCCCAATGAGGAACCTATAAAGTATGCTTCTATAAGTGTATGAAAAAGTAAAGTGCTCAGAATGGATGAGACACAACTGAAAAAATATATAAACTAGATAAATATGAAACCATAGATGAACATTAGGTCTGTAATCCTGATCAACTGGGAAAGTTCCACCATGAATGTCCATATCTATATATGTATACATTTATAGTACCATACCTAAACATATATATATAAATATGAATATTCATGATTAGGATAATGAAATCACATAAAACTAAACTACAGTCAATCATTGGGTCTATGATTTTGATATCTTTGACATTATATACATGGGAATTAATCTGGATGTTGTACCACTTAAGCTGTGTATTATTAAGTCGATCTATTGGTCCATAATCTCAATCGACATATAACTGCCTCATCCAAAACTAGAAATGTCTCTGAGCAAGCTACATCACCATAGAGGGATACTCATATTACACTTAGTTTCACTTGTACTCACCACCAATCACTGAAAAGAATGATACCATATACCGATGGTCAATCCTGTAAAAGTCACTACAACCAACTATGACCTATGCCGATTAATCATGTGTCAGACCCCAAGGTATGGATCTATGGTATAATGACCAAGGAATCCTCATTGGACGACACTGTGTAATCAAATGTATAAATTCCATCACAGAAATTCCATATAATCAAGTGTTAGACCACGAAGGGCCAGATCCAAGTTATAAAAGACCAAGTCATACTCTTTGAGTCCCAAGATCATCTAGATGGAAACTCGGTAAAGACTTGACTCGGATACAAGGATCATGTCAATAGACCATGTCCAAATTGATCCCAAGCAAGATAGATCAAAAGGGTAGTAAGGCCCAAATCATCCTACTGTATCAATTCCCAAGGAGAAAACTCATCCAAGGAATCCACTATCATAATCAAGATCTATTTAAAAAAATTCCCATGGAATCGAATGGAATCATGATATAAGGAGACCATATAAGGAATAAAATACCATAATAAACTATCCTATGAGTCCATCCAAGAGATTTCTACAATGGGTAATACAAGTATAACTCAAGTCATAAAAGTCATTAGGATCCAAGGATCTAGAAATGTCCAAGTCATCTTATATACATAATGTAAGTCTCAACAGCTGGATTCTAGGAAGACCTATAGAAATCACAAAACAATAAAGATCAGATTCTAGATACTAGTAAGAACCTCTATACATCCTTGTCAAATATAGTATCACACCAGGCTCACCAGCCACTAACTAGGAATAACCTATGGCTAACATCACCACATCAGCAATAAACAACTGAAAACATAAACGAAAGAGTGAGGGTGGTTGAATGCCTAAACCAACCACTACTTATATAGCCCTATGGGATTATAAGTTAAGCATGGGTTTTAAGGTGAAACCCTCTATCATCTCTACCCATACCCAGTGTACTAGATCAGGGTCAGTCAAACAATGGGGCACCCATGGGGTCCTCGATTCAAACATTGAGAGGAATCCTACTTGGGATCCTCGAGGTATACACATGAGCGAAGAAATCATACTCAATATCATTAGTTGTGAAATTAATGGAGGAATATTATATGGTATCCTCAAATGGTAATCCAGACTGAGGCATCCTGCAAGGAATCCTCTAAAAAACACATAGAAAAAAGGTTTCCTACACGAGACCCTCAAGACAGTGTAAGAAGCATAAGAATCCTACATGGGATCCCTAGAATAGTCCATAAGTAAATGGATCCTACAAGGGAGTCCCTATATCCGCATATAAGAAAAGTCATCCCTTAGGGGATCCATGATAAAAAAAATTAGATAGAGTAATCCTACTTGGAATCCTCTAAGTTGAAATGTAAGTAGAGGAATCCTATATGGGATCCTTGGTAACAACTAATCTCATGGACTCATAGGATTAAAGGAAACATCCCATAAGGGAGACATCCTCAAAGAAAAATCTACAAAACATCAGTCAATAGGGATAAATCTTGGTTCATCTCAGAAAAAGACTCACTCTAAGGAGACTACTAAATAACATTATTGGAGGAAGAACATCACTTTTCAAGAAATGCTTGAAATGAAACATAGGAGTTCTAAAAACACCCCACATGACTTTAAATTATGATCTATGTAAAACTATACTCATAATCGACTACTAATGGGTCCAATTAGGACTATTGGGGTGAAAATATACAAAAATCATCAAAGGGTTACAAGGGGGGAAGTACACGACATGTCACCCTGAGTACATGACATGCACTACCATAACCCCACATGGGTGTGTACTCCCGTTGGCCTGGGTATGTAAAAAGACCAGGAAAACAATGTGTGAAATGGGTACATGGAGGGTAACTGAAATAGGGTACCTACCCATTTTCATCAACCATCATGGCCATGTGCTTGGCCATGCCATGTGGCTTTACTTCACGTGCGACCCACTCGAGGTTTGGCCGTGTACTATACATGACCATGTACCCCTACACGGGTAGCCTGACTGGTTACTCGACTACACAACTGAGCCCCAATACATGATATGTACACCCTAATACATGAAGTGCACTTTTAAAACTTCATCATAGACAAAATTGGAGAACACACAACATGTCACTCTAAACCACATGCCATGTATCCTGGGGTTCCCAAATGGAAACACTCCAGATCGCCTGAAACCACCATTTTCGCCCCCAAATTAACATATCGGGCCTCAAGAGGCCATAATCAAGTAAAATTGAGCTTAAAATTTAGAGAAAAATAATATATGGTGTTATAAAGAGGAAACTTAAAATTTTTATCTTTGGGAGGATACCATCAAAGCTTCACTCATATATGTGGTCCATGGTTGTCACACGCCGATTCGGTGCATTGAGAGCTCTGTGACGGTACCCCATATCTTCCCCTATATTTATATTTCTACCTCTCCCTATTCTCTCTCATTTTTATGTACAAGGATACCATATATAGTAGTATGTGAGAAGTAGGAGGAACAATGAAAGAAATGAAAAGGAAAAGAAAGAAAAAGAATGAAAAATAAAAAGGGGTCTGACCCAGCCATGATGCACAACTTCTGTTTATGATGTAATTAGGAAATTATCCCCATTCCAGACTCAATGGAGGAGAAAAAAGCTTGATCTGATTCTCTTTTCAAAAGAAATGTCTAAATGAACCTGCATGGATAAATTAATATTTAATTTATTAAATATTAAACATTAATTATTTCGCAAAAAAATTTGAACGACAAGGATTTCCACCAGAATACTGTCCTAGGGTAAGAAAATTTTTTCAGGACCAAAAGAGTTGTAATAAAAATTTTATAAGGTCATCTTGTAGGGTAAAATTACCATTTTACCCCTTATAAGCATCTGATAGAAAAATTGAAATTTCTTCTCAAAATTTAGTCCTGTAAAACATGCGTCCATACCATTTTATTTTATTTCTTCATAAAACTCCTTAGATTATTATTAAACCATGATGTTAAAATAAAATTAGTACATTACATATAATAAGATTTTTTTGTTAATTTCATTACCTAAAACCATACCCTCCTTCCTCAAATGGAAAAAAACCATTGATCGCGTATATGGAAGACTATGGCTTCATGAACCGACGTAATTCGTTTTCCATCACAAATTATCACATCTAAATATGATGAAATATAGAATGTTTATATATGATATTTATGATATAAATATAATTCTATAATTATAATATTATATATACCTTCTTACCTTCCATTCCTTAGAGAATACAATACCATCTTTTGTGTGATTGGAGGACTACTGTCTCACGAAGCGATCTGATTAGTTTTTCACAAACACTTTTAATGGAAGTAAATTATGGTATATTTAATGAATATATATGATATATATGACATAAATAATATTATTTAATAGTAATATTTTATTTACATTTATTTCATTTCATCCATCAAGAAAATAGAAACAATGTTCATGCGTACGTATGGACTACCGTCTCCATGAACGGTGTATTTCATTTTATATCTCTATGTTTTATTGATTACCATAAATACATATGTAATTTATATTATATTTATATAATTTTTAACATTATATATATATATTCTAACCATGATCTATTTAATATGAAAAATAATAACAAATCTAAACATACACAAAAAATGAAGCAGCTATTACCCAAAACCTGACTTTAACATGGAATTGCTAATAAAATGGTAATAAAAAGTCATAAGTAAATTATATATGGACTGATATATAAAATTATGGTTATTTAATATGTATATATATAATAAACATATATTTATTATACATGATTTTTGAACATGTATGAAGGAAGTTGAGACTTAAAGTAAGATATTTTTTTCTCACTTTTATTTTCTATGAGACACATCACATATTCACCACACATTCCTTTTATGTGGTTTATATATACTATAAATGAATTTATTTTATGATTATTCTCCTGAAAAATATGGTTATTTACATATAACTTTTAGGATATATGTTTTATGGGGTTTACATTTCAAAATTTACCAAAGCGGTAAGGTATTTTGTCTTAATTTTCCTTTTTATTGACATATGTTATGTTATAAACCTATATTATTTTATGAGGAGTATATATGGGCCCTTTTAAATGTCATATAATGAATTTATTTATTCTAATTATATTTCATGTGTCATTTTATGTTATTATTTAATGGGGCTTACGATTCAAAAGTTACCAAAGTGCTAATGGTTTGACGTTACAATCTCATCGTTTATCAGAGTTGTGTATGATTATGCTTCAAATAATGAAATATTATGTTATATTTATCCAAATATTTATAAAGTTTATCCTCCTACAGATATTTATTAAGAATACATGTTTTACTTTCATTTTACTCTCTTTATGTACTCAATATTTCAAAAGAATATTTTTAAAGAAAACAAAATTTATTTCTATATTTGGTCAAAATACATTTTTATTCCATATCTATGTCTTCTAAAAATATTTTAAAAAATGTTTTAATGTTCTTATATGATAGTTTAAAGTCAATTTAACCCTTTATTGGATTTTTAAAAATTTTTCAAAATGAATCATTATACTATTTTAAAAAACAATGTCTGTTTGAATTTGACTGAAAATGTGAGAGTATTTTTTGATTTAATGTACAAAAAATTAACAATATTTCTCACTCTCATGACTTCAAAATAATTTAAAGATTAAATTAAATTTTTAAAGGTTATTTTTAAAGATTTTTTCCATAATATTTAGTAATTTTTTATATTTTAAATAATTTTTTTCAAAGTGAAAAGGATATTTTTCTCATAAAATATATTAAATGATTTGAAAAGATTATTTTATAAGTTTCCAAGGTTATTTACAAAGAAAATGATATTAAAAATAGTTTATATTTTATTTTTTAAGTGAAAATGATATTTTACTCAATAAATGTTCTAAGTGATCTTTCAAAATCATTTTCCATCTATGATGACATCCTTCAATATTACTTATGCTTTACTGGGGATATGATCCTAGGATACCATTATTATTCTTTCTCTTAGTGTTTTATGTTTATGATTACATGATGTTTATGAAGACTTTTTATTTTTCATGGGTTATGATATGATGAGATGTTTTATGAAACCCATTTATTTTCATGAATTCTGATATGAATTTTTTATATTAAACCCATTTATTTTCATGGGTTATTATATGATGAATGTTTTGTGATATTTTGGTATAAATATTCATTATTTTCATTATGTGGTGGGTGGGGAATATATATCACTTTAATTCATTGGTTAAAGATGCATAACTCACAAGTAAATATGATATGCATAAACCTAATTATATTTTCACTGTGTTATATATGAACCTAATGAAATGCTCAAAATGTTATGTGATAACCAAATTAATTTTTCAGAGTTTTATGAATGGATTTGGATTTCATGTATATAAGGTTATTAATAGACCTAGTTTCATGTCCATAAGTTTATTTGAGGATCTGATTTCTTATCCTTACTTAACAGGTGACCATTTTTCTATCTATACATGTTGAAAATGTCATAAGATTATGTGTATGCCACAAATAAACATCTTATTCCATTGTTATTTTATCATGGATCATTTTATTAGATTACATTATGACCCATGTCTTATAAACTGCCAATATTTAATCCATGACACAAGATTTTAATCATTCAAATGTAGGGTATGGTTTCCATATGTTTTTCTCATGTTCTCATACCCTTATTATCACAATATTTTTATGTATTTCACATGGTTACCCTTACTTAGTATTAGAGATAAACCTTTCTTATGTCTCTTTTTCATAGGTTATGAAGAAAGGTTTTAAGTAGGGTATGTTTTTAAGGAGTACAAAATGGGAATATCTTTACGGGATATATTAAATATCCTTCACTAAATAAAAAAGAATGTGTAACTAGTTTCCAAAGTAATTAAACCATTATATTCCTTAGGAATTTATTTATTAAATATAATGAATATTCTAGTATTTAGCAATGATATATATGTATGATACATTTGGGTCTCTACTGTTTCAGTAGTAAAAAAATATTTTTTCATGTCATTTTTTATTATTTTTAACATCGGAGTATGAAACATTATTGAAAGCGATATTGTAAATAGGTTTTTGATGTTAGTTAATAAAAATAGATATTGTAAATAAAATTTTGTGTGATTTTTTTACATTGGATATTTAATAATGGACATAAAAAATCTTTTACGAAATTTGATGTTTAAAAAAACAGATTCCGAAAATGGGTTTTCATGTCAGTTATTTAATAACCGACATGAAAAACTACGACATTATTTATTTTCACATCGATTATAGAACAAATGACATAACAAATAAATAATCACAGGTTTTTCACATATGTTTAAAAATATTGATTTGAAAAATAATTTTTTTAAATAAATTTCTTATAATTCTTCCCATCCTCAACAAGAAGTAGCAGAAACCAATAGAATAATAGGTAAACACCAACATAAAAAAGTATAAAAAATAAATAAAATTTTATGTTTCAAGTATATAATATATATTAAAAATATATTAAAATTCAATCAGTTATGTAAAATGATTCACCCATTAAATTTGTAACTATCTCAGCTCTTGTCAACAATAAGGTCTAGGATCATCAAAAAGCTACAAATTAAAATTAAATCATTTAACATGTATTCTGAATAAAAAAAAAAGATATTTTAAGGGTAATTTTATAATTAAATATGGACTTCTTGAACTTCATAACTATTCCAATTGAAATTATTTCATAACTAAATATTTAAACACAATATCCATATTCTATTAATCCTTTATATTGATGAAAATTATGTCTAAAAGATTAATTAAATTCAGAATAACATTTTTAAGTAATATATCTAAAATTTATTAATTATAAATGAAAATTCACCTTTGATTTTACATATATGATCTTGTTTTCTCTTTTCTTGTGGTCTCTAGGAATAAATTCCATGCCCTATTTGAAAATAATATTAATAAAATAAATTTATAAGTAATTATAATATAAAAAAGTATTAAAATATTCCAACTTATGTGTTCAATACATTCATAAAATTTTCTTTCACTTCACTATGGACAGAGCATAGCCAATAAAGTGACTCTCCCTTGGATAAAACACCCACCATCTAATAAAAATTGATATATAAGAGAATTTAATGTGATTGGTTATTATTTTAAGTGATATATAACACTTTATGAGATATATGTTTCATACTATTGAAGATAACAAAATATACATCACTAAATAATTACATAATTTTGAAATCATTCAGCAATATAAACTGGTCTTTCTACATCAGTCATTGTCATCACTATGGGTGAAATAAAATGTGGGTCAATAAACATATATACTTCTATATTTTCATGCTTAGTACAAACTGTTTAAATATACCTAATAAAAAGAACATAAGTATAAATTTTTAATTAATTAAATGAATAAAAGTTTTTTATTAATCAAATTACATGGAAAAGACTTGCATCATGTTGATGTCCAATTGTTCTCCAATTACAATCTTTGTGATATCATTTTTTAAAAATCGTCAAAATAATTACATGCCCACAAACTATAGATTCCATTGGAATCTTATAAACATCTAACCAAAAATTTTAATATGCTGAAAATCCATCAAGACAAGTATAAATTTTAAATATAGTCATAACACTTTGTATTTATTGTTTTCTACACAATATTTATTTACCTTTAATTTATTCTTGTAAAAAAGATTAATATATAAAATTTTAAAACTTAAAAAAATTTAATAACAAAATTAAATAAAAGATAAAATATACACATAACTCTATGATAATATGTCAAAAAATCTATATGAACAAACTAAAAAATGGCTGATAATTTGTCCAACTGTACTCACCTCATCTGCACAAAATGGAATTATAGATGATTTATCAATAAGAACCTGTATAGTGTCCCTATAATTATATTTCTTTATCTATTGATGATACATGTTATATGTAATATAAAATATTATCACATATTAAACAATATGATGTTGGGGATCATAATGATATAACTCAAAATAACTAGGAAGACGTGGAGGAGGGAGTGTAGGAGTTGGATTAGAAGGAGTGGGGTCTGGAGGAAAAGGTGAAAGAGAAGGATAAGTATGAGGAGTAGGATCTGCTAGAAGATGTGGAGGAGTGGGATCAGTAGTATGAAATTATATTTACATGTTTATAAACATCTAATTTACCAAATATATGATCCTATCCTCCATCTTCACATAAATATCCTAAATTGTAGCTTCCAAATATTCTATTTTTTAATAAACTTTCTCCATTTAAGAAACTTTAAAATGTGGAAAATAGTTTTTATCAATACACCTATTGGGTATCCTCATACATGACCCAAGATTTCGGGGTTTCCAAATTCTATATATAAAATATCCTTCCAACCCTCATATATAAATACCCCCTGTTTGTTCTACTCCTCAATAGAAACCTATATAGAATATTTGAAAAAAAATTCAATGAATCAGAATATATAAAGAATTGATTTAAATTAAATAAATAAATTAATTAAACATCTTATAATCCTCTTAGATACAACCCTCGACTCTTCTGTAATATATTTTCATTTTTTTCTCATATGAGCCCCTTCCATTTTTCAGGTCTAGCAGGGGTAGGAGTGTTAAACTCTACACAACCAGAAGACTCAGATCATAGTTTTTGAAAAATTTTAGTTATCATTTCTTCTTCCAATAATGTATACCCTCCCTGATATAAATTATGAGGGTATATATTTATAGATTTGATCTCTTGATGAGATCTCATCGATTACTATAAATTAAGAATAAATAAATCATTAATATGATCATTTATATAAAAAAATATGAAAGGTAACATTTCACTTACAAAAAATCTTCATGTAATCTAATTTTAACAAATTTCATCCATGTATCTTGACCTATAAATGGATATATATCACATGGATTATTATGTTTTCTATGCCTAATAATTAAATTTGATGGGTGGGTTGATTTAAAATCCCCCAATCTCTTAGCAGCCAATGATAACCATTTCCTCCTAACTCCTCTAGAACCAGGTATATCATATGCCATCAAATAAGAAGGGGGAACATATATTACTATAAAAATTTCAAGATAAGTAAATTAATAACAAACAAGCTTAAAAAAAATTCCCCAACAAGTGAGATAGTGTCCATTTTTCAACACTTCTCCAATCATCAATAAAAATACTAACTTTTATTTTAGCCTACAATGATATAGATGTCTTGATTTTTTTGAATTTTTACCTCTTGGAATATCATTATCATCAAGGTCTGTTGGTATTCCTAGGTCCTAGATATTAGAAAATGATAATTTTGTTAAATGTGTCATGACACATTTACCAACCCCCAGACTCTTTTTTCCCTTGTGAAAGTAAATGTATCTTGTAAATAAGGATGAAATCAAAGAAACAAAAAATTAGTACACAAATATAAATATCCAAAAATTATATAAAAATGTGAAAAATTGAAAAATTATAAAAAAAAAGTAAATTAAACTAAACTTTACTCATTTTATTAATATTTTTATAGTTAAATTAAATGAAAATAACATTAGTGGGAGATTACATGAAATAAATGAATGAAAAAATAAAAAACAATTGTGAATAGTAAAAATTATCAAACCTAATAAATCATTTAAAAAAGAATATATTTTGAATATAATCTTATTAAATATTTCTATTTTTACTTAACGTATTAGATTGAAAATATTTTTTTTCAACAAAATCAATTAATAGATATGTTACATAAGGGTAAACATAGTAAAACAAAACAAAACAAATATAAACAAAAAATTTAACATATTAGTTATAACATGTGTTTTAATAAAGAAAATAAAATTATAATATCTAAAATTTTTAGAAATTTAAAAAATTAAACAAGTAATAAACTTATGTTACCTGTAATATTAAGAATGTACTACAGAATTGATTTCCCAAATTATTTCTTCATGATCGTTATGTATGGCCCAAACCATGTTTATGACATGATCATATATATTATCTACTAATCTTTCCATGAAATTAAGGATCTCACATAAATAATCATCTTTATAAAGTTTATCATCATCGACATACTAATTTTTTCCATGTAAAACAATAGACCACTACATATTATATTGATCAATAACATAGAATTTTTTTCATGTGTTTCCATGATAAAAGGATAAATGTGTATTTCAGTCTATTCATATAAACCAGTGTGATTACAAATTTATCGTCTATGAAAATTTTGTTATTGATAAACCATTTTTAGTTAAAACTGGAACTTGAAATTTAATGTAATCAACATTTTATATTACTTCAATGACTCCATAATTTTTACTTGATATGGAGATTGGGTTTTTTATCTTTGCAACTCGAAAAATTAATTACTTCTGAAAACACCAATACAATACTATTGTAAACTTCTATGAGATCCTAAAATTTTATTGAGGTACTTCCGTATTTATGTTTCAGTTTAATCCTCCTTGTTTTATTTAATTAAATGTTTACTTAGTGTGGGAGGATTCTCAGGGATGTGTTAAGGGTTCGAACAAATAATAGGGGAGAAAAATGGCCATCCAGTGCATGTTTCAAAATTAACACATGGTTATGGGTAACCGTGAACCCTAATCATGCATTTTTATTAGATGGGTTCATGGTTTAAATAAAACATATAAGGGGGAGGTCAAACCATTAAGTCTTGGATAAATATATCCCACATGATCATCACATGATTTTTAAATTGTGTGGGCTCCTTAAGAATCTATATAGCTTGACCCCCACTTGGATAGAGGGTGGAACACAGTTTGTCCAATCGTGTGCCCAAACCATATACCTAATTAAAAGCGAGCCTTTACCCTTTTACCTCTCAAGAATTAAGTGTTCTAACTCTTAATTATCCTATATTCTACCTCTATTATCCCTAGTGATGAACCAAATTTCCATAAACTTCTCAATGACCATTCTCCCTCATTTCTACGCCATTTAGAGCTTCTTTGGTTTATAATTGAAGCTTCGGGTGATTATAAAACTTATATTCCTACATTTTTCTAGATTAGGGATTGTTTAATTGTTATTCTTCTTTAAAATACCTAAAATCCTCTTTTTACAGTGGATCTTAGGTTAATGCTTTGAAGGGTGTTTGAGTTCAAATAAAAGGCTAAGATTAAGAAAGTTTTTTTCTTTTTAAAATAGGTAGGTGGTATATAGGTTATATCCCATAGTATAGTTTTTTATTTATGTGTATCTGTTTGTACATTGGTGTCATTATATTTCCCATTTGGGTAGACTAGGTAGAAATGATAAATTGATTGGGTTACTATTTAATTGAAGCTCTCGTGATTCATGTGGGAATCATTGAGGTTCATTTGATCGAGTTATGGGCCACCCATGGGGTGTGACACTCCTTGAACATGGATATTTAATGTTAAGTATAAAATTAAATTGTATTGACATAGATACCATGATAATTATGTTGAAATGTTAGCTTAGGTTACAGAATGAAACTAATGGGAATTGTGTGTAGATGTTAACATGTAATAAGGGGTTGTAAGGTATAATATTAATGGTTTAAAAGAGTTATGGATTATAAAATATAAATTTTTTTTGGATAGGAAATGTGAATGATAAATGGTTTAATTGGGTTAACGAGTGTAAATGAAAATGTGTAAACATGCTAGGACATAATTATGGATTATGTTTTTAATGCACTTTTGTTTCAAATGATGAATGTGTTTAACTATTATGGTTTTTGTTTGGAAACTTGTTATAATTAAAGAATAATGTGCCCATTTATTGGTGATATATAGGGTATTGACTTGATTTTATATACCCACATGTATTATTGGAATGAGGATGTAAACCCCACCCCTAGAATGCATGGGTTAGGGAGTGGGAATGAGGCTACATGACCATAATGGTTACTTTCGATGAGACTACCTAGACTAAGGATACAAATAAAGTGTGATGTAATTTTTGTGAAATGTTTTCCCTAGTTATATAAGGAAATTTAATTATCCCCTTATGCATAGTAGTTGACCAGTGTAGGCCTTAGTGTAATTGATGAACATGCCTAACCAATGGAATAAAAGATAAAAATGGTTTAAGTGAATATTGTTAACTAATGGAACTTGATTTATCTTTTTTATCTTTTAATTAATTTGGTACATGCATACACTATCTATTTAGATTGTATATTTTTTATAAACAATTTATTGTGGCCTAATGAGGTGTATTCATACCCTTTTTGGGTCACTATTGGGTACCCGAGTAGACTTTATGCTTATAGGTCAGGACAATGTCAAGGGCCCTATGCTAGATGATTGATTTGGGCTTGGGTTTTACATCGATGAGAGATATATATTTGGAGTGAGGAACCATTTTAGGGATTCTTAATTTGTCTTTGTTTTGGGATTTCATTACACTTGGCACTATATGACATTCCATAACATATTTACTATTTGGTTGTGGTGTTGTACCCAGTTTTGGGAAAATGGTTGGTAATGGATATTTCTTATTTATTTATTATTTATTCCCTTATTTCATACTTTATCTTATATGATTTACTTTGATGAAGAGGTTATACTATGCACACATGTTCTATTAGACACTTGCTTCTAGTCTTCAGTCTCTAGAATATGGTGAGGTTCGACTGAGGTCTTGTGGCGACCCGGCTTGGGGCACCAGTTAGTGGATTCCGGGTTGGGGACATTAAAACTACACTTCTATTGTCATAATATTTAGTATTAAATGTATATCCATTAATTTAATCCCTATTCCATGTTATCAAATTTAAAAATTGACCTATTACTAACCATATCAATGTTTTTGATGTATCTAATCTACCAAGAATGATCTCTTTAAACACTGGAAACCATGTGTCCTTATGATCATTCAAAATCCATATATCTTTCTTCTTGGGATAACATTGTTTCAACACATTAATATGAAATTATATATATGGATGATCATTCTATATATTATTTAAGATGTATAAATGTATGTTATTTATCACTTCATCTGTCAATGATTTTACTTTCAATCCAAATTTCCAATTTCTCCCATAATTGACTTGTTCATGGTGAGATATAGGCAAAAAAATGTGCTCCACAGCAGACCTGTAGCTTGTCAAAAAATATGCAACCTCATCAGAAATATACTTCTCAACAATGGAAAATTTAGGACAATTTGAATCCTTAACATAACCCTTCAATATATTTATATACCTTTAAAAAGGATACATCCAACAAAGACATAAAAGTCCAAAAAACATTATTTCTCTCACCACATGAACCATTAAATGAACCATTATATAAAAAATTATGGAGGAAAATACATTTCTAATTGAAAATTTATAGAAACCACTTCATTCTCTAAATTGTTCAAATAATTAAGATCAATAAACTTATTAAAAATTTAATTGATAAAATAACACACCATCATGATAGTTATTCTGAAATGGATGGGAAATATTCCATGAAATGAAACTAGTAGAATATAATGCATCATGATCTGACAATCATGAGATTTCATACCTTTCAACTTCAAATCCATTAAAGACACAATTTTTTTTACATTTTAATAATAACTCTTTGGTACTTTGATATCATGAAGACACTAATATAAGATAATTTCCTCCCTCTTGGATAATTTATGACAAGGTGGGGGAAATAATTTTCACCTTCCTTGAAGAGTGGGATCTAACTCAAAATGTGCTCCCATTGAGAGTAAGTCCAATCTTTCATTCAAAAAATCTTTAGTCATTCCTTTAATATCTAAAAAAGTTATAATAAATATATCACAAATATTATTCTCCACATACATGAAATCAATATTATTTTTATCTCATGATATATCCAATATGGTAGATCAAAAATATTGTATATTTCTTCTAAAACTTTCTATAATTACCATATTTCAGTGTCTTTCTGAATGTCACATCAATGTTTTTCACCCTCTTAAAATACTAATTGGTGTACAACAGTTTTATAGAAATATAAAATTATTGTGATCCATTTAATTACTTTTTTAATCTTCAATGAGAGTGTTCCATAGACATAAACATTAAATGACCCATGTATACTATTTTTCTCTCATGATGTAGTTGATAATATGAAGTTTGTTATTCAGAAATTGAATAATATTTATGCCCTTTAGCACTATATCCAGACAAATTTTCATATGTTGGGAAGTCATTTATAGTGAACATAATAATTTTATATAGTTGAAAATATTCCATTTTATAAGAATCATACACCATAATACATTTCTCTAATAGAAGTTTCAAATCATCAATTAATGGTTATAAGAAAACATCAATATCATTTCCTTTCTATTTTTTTCCATATATCATTAAACTTAACATGAAATCTTTTCACTTCAAACAAAATTCAGAAGATTATTTTCAAATTACTAATAAAACAGGACATGAACTTTGTGTTATAATAAGGCTTCTATATGGATTCATTCCATCCATGCATAGTCTAATTATAATATATCTAACTTTATTTATGAATATAGGAAAAATAGTGATCAATTTTATTCTACTATGGACAATTAGCTGGATGAATTAATTTTCCATCATATATCCCCTCATCTACCTGCGATCTTAATCTTTTTCTCATCATTTGATTTTTAAAATAAAAATTTCAAATGAGGAATTATAGGAAGATAACAAAATGCTTTGGCTGGGGTCTCTGTAATTTCTAAACCATCTTGTGATTTTTCTTTCAACTTATACCATGATGTCCCACATTTAGGACACCATGACAGTAATTCACATTCCTTCTTATATAGAACAGAACATTAAAGAATACATGTATTTTTTTATACCCTAATACCATAGGGTATAATATTTTATTCACATTACAATATGAATTTCCATTATTGTTTTCTTTAGGAATAATGTCTTTCAAAAATTGTATCAAATCTATAAAACTCTTGTCACTCCATCCATGTTTCATATTCAAGTTAACACATATTAACACCATTGATAAAACCTTTAATTCCATATAACCCAGATACAATGATTTTTCAGAATCAACATATATATTCTTAATTGTTTATTGCTTCTCAATTTCCCCTACTTCAATATGATGAAAAATTTCTTCAATTTTAATCTGGCTTATCATCTAAAAAACCATCATCAATATATATGAAATTATACCCTATTTTACAATGAAAAATACAAGGGCAATAACTCAGATTAAAACCATAAAAAATTAAATGACCTTTAATCTATCTACTTTTCTACTTCTTTATATTTTAACATTTCATGGATAGATATAAAAACATGTCATTATTTGGAACATTTCATTTAGAAAATTCAAAAAAATCATAAGCACTTTCCTCATTTTAATCACTTATTCAAAGTGAAGCAATCCATATACAACTCATTATTATATATATAAAATATAGAAACAATATTTTCAAAAGAACATAGTGGTGATAAAAGTGAGTTATAGGGGGAAATAATATATACTTTCAATGATAATCAAGAAGAAACACTTGTGGTATTATTATTCAAAAAAATGTTTTTATGATTTCTAATGATAGTAAATATGATGTTTAAAAAGTTAATAAAATTGGAGATGAAATTGAATGTTAATTTTAATTATTATAAAATCAAAGAGAAAATAAAAGAAATAAATTTATATCACTAGAGTGTAAAATGGTTTCTTAGTAGAAAATAAAAAATAAATTAAATCCTTATAAGAGGGACTAAATATCTAGAAATATCAAGTAAATATTACATTTAATTGAAATTAAAAAAACTGAACAATAATATAGGATCATTAATTATTATAATGAAGTTGTTTTAGAAATTAGATTGATTATATAAGTATCATAAGAAGTAGTAGTTTCATAAAAAACATGGTGGAGGTCGAAGTTAAGACACTCAGTGAGAAAATATTTCTTACATTAATAGTAACTCTAATGAAATGTCAAACACAAATCATAGTGAATAATCACAAATTTTGGTAGAAAATATTAACAATGAGTGATATAATTTCATAGAAATATCACTCTTAGATTTTATTATCATATTCATCATGCAATTAAAATAAATATTTCATTGAACAAAATGATCAATTTTGTAAAGTAATAAAAGGTAAAATTATTTATCTAACCAAATTAAATAAACTAGGGTGTAACATACCCTAATATATCCCCAATACTTTAGTAGGATATAATAAATTTACCCAGAAAATAATGATAAATGTTAAATATATGTAAAACAAAAATGAGAAAACAATCATAATCCTAATATATCATATTGAACAAATGGTAAATAAATTAAATTAAAAGGAATTTTCAAAATTTTTATTGTAATATACACTAAAAAATAATTTGGGTGGTTTAATTAGATTATATATCAAGTGGATAATAATAAACATTAAAGGGTGATTACATTGATGGTTATTAAATTATAATATCATTTTAAAATTACATTGAAAAATAAGAAGATATTTTATTTATAATTTTTATCAACCATTATTACAAAGATATTAATTTATAAAATATTGAGAATAAAAATATCCTTTTAAAAATACAGAAAAAAATAAGGGAAAATTTATAAGTGAAAAAGTAAATTTTGATGAGAAAATTCATTCATGTGGAAGGAATTTAAAAATAGATTCCTTTCAAACATTTCTAAATTAAAAATAAATAGAATATAACCTTATAAAATTAGAATAATATAAACAATTATATAAATAAAAAATATGTGGAATATAAATATGGATAAGGGTCAACATAAATTAAAAAATTATTTTTATTTCTTAAACAAGGGGATTATAAATGGTAAGAAGAGATATAAAAATCCTAATTTAAAGAACCAATCAAGAATACAATTTAAGACGGTATGCAAACTAGTGTTTCACTAATACGAAGAGATAAAGCTTCTAATGGTGTACTTATTCAATAGATATCATGAATAAAGAGGTAAATAAACATTAAGTTTCACAAAATAAAGGTTTTAATAACATTAATAAAGAAAAAAAATCAAACTAAAACATTGAAAATCTAAAAATCATTGCAAATATATTATTTTACAAGGAATCATTCATGGACCGACCGAAAGAGAGGATCAAAAATTTCTGAGGTTTACTTGAGAGATTAGAAGATATATATTCAAACCTTAAATGATGAAGGAGATGAAACATAAGGGTGTATGAAGACGGTAATGTGAGATTGGAGTCCACCAGATCAAAAAAATGAGGTTTAGGGATTCCGAGAAATGGAACAACTGAAAGAGAGAAACGACAATGTTTGAGGCTTACTTGAGAGATGAGTGAATATATCTTCATCACAAAATGATGAGGCATTAGAAACTCATGGTTGTATGAAGATCATAATGTAATATTGGATTCCACTGGATCAAAGAAACATGGTTTAGGGATTCTAAGAGATAGAAACGAGACTACTTTGATAAGAAAGAAAGACACTAAAATGAATCCACCCGATGATTCATAAAATTTAAAATGGTATATAACTTCAATTTTTTAATAAAAAATGTAAAAAGTATATTAAAATTTATTTATAATGTAATTTATCATATAAATTACATGAAAATGATGTGGAAATTTCGTTTTCATGTTTCTTCTATATAATTGATGTGAAAAAGGTGTTTTGATAAATAGTTTTTATACTAGTGTTGGAATCAAAAGAATGGTTTAGTTAACCTTTGTAAACAAAGATGAGAAAACTTTAGTGAGATACCAATAGATATTTATAAGTATATTTATAGGGATATGACTAAGGATAAATCTATGAATGAGTCAAAGTATTAGAAAATATCCTTCAATTTTGGTAAAGGATAGAGTGAGTGGATTACAAGTAATTAAATGCCGATCTAGATTCTACTGGTGGATGTGGAAGTATAATAGAGGTACCAAGGAGTAATAACCCTAAAAATGGAACATTTAGATCGACTTTATCGTCACCTGGTGAACAAAAACGGGCCTTGCAACACACCTGCTTTGACACTACTAGGGGATATATTTTGGAAATTCACAAAAACTTTACAAACCATCATGATGGATTTTAATAATGATCATTAATTTCCTAGGTTAAGCCTAATGTGTCATTGATTAAAAATATTATTTCATGATTTAGAAATTAAATAAATAATTTTTCATGATAATGTGGGTTTTCACTATGATTGGTGTTTCTCAGAGTATTATTTATGGTTTTAGTCTATGGATGGAACCTGAATGAACCATGTTATTAATAAATGAAAATGAAAAATAAATGATTGTACTCTTGATAAAATTAATGTTATAGTAATTGGAATTTTAAACCTCAATTCCATTCTCATAAAACTTTATTAAGCTATGAATAATGCTAAAATTAAAAATGAGAAAATAAAGGAAGAATGTTCTATTGATTTCTTAACGAGGAAACATCCACCCTATTTTAGTGGGTCCACTGATCCACTAGTGGATGATAAATAGATCAGTACCACTAGAAATATATTTTCCATTCTCTAGTGTTTTGAGAATTAAAAGGTCACTTTATTTATATATTGTTTGGAAGGAGAAGTAGATTAATGGTGGAACCTTTTTAAGAATGTTATTCAAGAGGAGATAATTGAATCTTTGGAATGGTACGAGTTTAAGATAATATTTTTCAGTAATTAATCCCACCATATTCTACAAATAAGGATAGATAAGGAATTTCTTGAGCTCAAACATAAGAATTGTGAATATATTCAGACCCATGAAAAATAATTTTACCAGACTTTCACGGTACACTTATGGTTTAATCATCGATCCAGAAATAAAAATTAATCAATTATTTGGTGCCTCAAGACCAAGTATTTTAATGGAATTGGCTATAATTTTCTTTAGTAGCTAAGAAAAAGTCATTCAATGTGCACTGAAGGTATAAATGGAAATTGGATATTATAACTATTACCATAGTTTTGACAAAAAAATGAATATAGACTCTCATGATAACTTGAATAAATCATATAGTGGAAAGAAATTTTAGTACCTACAGGATAGAAATGTAGGAAGAAGAACTCATGTGAATTACTCAAAGGAATAAGATGGTTTTTCAAGTGTGCGAAGCCATAAAATTGAGAAAAATAATGAATAAGTGATGTGAAGAGACTAGTTAATGAAATGAATGGATAGAGAGATAAAAAATAAAACACCCTACTCCAGTGTTTCAAATGCAAAGTGTTTGGGGATTATGTGAATTAATGCCCAAATCCAATGGCTGATGTAGATGATAATCCACAAAAAACTATAAATAAAAACAATGTAAATATTATTCAACAAAAATGGATGAAATGAATCATGAAAATTAGGGCACACTTATCCATCCCTCCTTAGTTTGAAATTTATGGTTTCATTTTGTATGAATGATCCCTATGAAAATATTATTGTTCATCCTTTAATGAAATTGCATGTGATTTTCTCCCTCTAAATGTATTTTGGAATAATTAAATCAAATTTTTTATTCTATCGGTACAAGGATGGACCTAATATTCCAATGAAAATGTTTTCATATAAGACAATAGGTTAGATAAGGAATAAAGGGTGAATTAACTTTTGGAAGTGTATATGCTTCCATGTAATATTAACTTCATAGATATGAATACCAACATGGGTTTATTAGTTTAAGGTTGATTATAAGTTCAAAGTCATTGAAACCCCTTTTGATTTTTTATGTGATGTGATTTTATAAAGATTACAGATATTTTAAGATACATTTATAGAAATAAAACCCCTTTATTTTTTATATGTTTATGTGAAAAACTTATTAAGGGATGAATGCCTTTACACTCTGTGGAAATATGATTAAAGGTACCAGTAACCTATAGGGTTTATCTCATATTTCATTTTGAGGAAAATATGAATTGTAGTCAATCACCTTATAATTTCAAAACAATTCATTACTATTAGAGAATATTTATCTCTGGATACGCTTGCTAGAATATATATTAAATAAGTGGTAAGGTTTCATGCAGAACCACATTTAATATTATATTATTATATATAAAGTTTAAATCAATGTTTTTGAGAAGTATTTATGAAGATCTTAATATGGATATGAGTTTCACCACTATATATTATCATTATAATGATGGTCAGAATGAGAGAACAATTAAAACCCTAGATAAAATACTAAGATCTTTTTCTATGGATTTAATTGGTGGGTTGGATCCACACATTCCTATATTTGTTTTTTTATTACAATTATAGATTTCACTTGATTATTAAGATGAATCCTTATGAATCACTTTTTAGAAAAAATTACAGAACTCCAATGCACTTGAATGATGTTATAAAAAGAAAGCTATTAGATCCTGAGTTAGATGATGAAATGGAAGAGAAGGTCAGACCCATTTAACAACATATAAGGGAATCACAAAAGTTGACAGAAATGTTATGATGATAATCATTGATGGGATCTGGAATTCAAAGTTGGTGAGAAGGAATTTCTATGAATTTCTCCAAGGAATAATTAAGGGACAAATAATCCAATGGTATAGGTTTATTTTAGAGTGTATAAAAATGGAAGTAATCATAACAATCAAATAACATAAGTCGATAAAACAAATTAAGAGTATATAAAAGATAAACATCCAGAAGACTATAATAATAAATACCTAAAAATAGTTATCTACAATATGATTATCATTTCATGTATATAAAAAGTATGAAAATAGGTATACATGCATATAGTATAGTACATTTATCAAAATAAAAAATAACCAAAAGGAACTATCTTTAGATTGTATCATGAGCCTTGCTCATTCCTGTGCTCCCATGCTCTTATACAATGATCAAGTCAAGAATCATACAATGGGTTCTTGCCCCGGTTCCTACCTGCATCCATGAATTCTTCTTAGGTACCCAGTGGTGGCACACACATGGTCTGAGATAACACTTAGTCCACCATCAATGGTGTCTATAACAAGTCCATCCTGTGTAATATAAGTAGATGAAATGTTCAATATATATCAGGTATAACAGTAATAAAAATAAATTGTGATCCAGTCCAGCCAAACATGACTCCTTATAAACAAAATTCAAGCTCCCATAAACAAGGTATGCTATAATGTAGAAATAAATAAGTGATACTATAAAGTGAATAATTGAAATATGATACCCATAATAGGGATATCTGTAAATCATTGTAAAAAATATCCACATCGACCTTGCTATCTAATTTTTTTTTAACATTCACCATGGACTAGACCATATAATATAGTGTCACACAATGAAGGTCCATATATAATGTATATAAGACCAAGGAATCCTTGTCGAGTCCCTGGAGAATCTTTATGGATACTTATTAAAGACTTGGGTGGAGTCTAAGTAAAATTTCAATGGATCATGTCAAAAGGGAGTCCAAGTAAGCCATATCTAAGGGGTAGCAATGAAAGTGGCATTCTACAGAAACATGATCCAAGGATTAAACATTCAAAATAACCCACTAATATAATCAAGAACCATGAAGTATAAATATCCATGTATTCCTATGGAATTAATATCCAAGGAGATCTTCTAAGGAATCCACTACTATAATCCATTCATAATATCATTTCATTAAACATTTCAAAGAATGAATTCTTCAAACTCATTTTCACAATTTCAATTCAAATAGATTAATCAATTTACCATTATATATCACATGTAAAATGAGGCATTAACTGTCTCCTAATAATTTAATTCAATTCATTCCTTTAGTTTAAAAATGAACTGGTAAAACAATGTGTTTAGAACCTTAAACAAATCATTTAATTCTCATTATGGATCCCACTAATATGGGAGAGTTCATGTGGACCCAATGGGATGGTAAAACATAGGAATGATATAAGGGAACACCCTTTGGGTATCCTAGGTTAGGGATAACAACCTCCAAAAATAACAAAGGTACTAGGGTGAAACCTAAATGGGTCCCAAAAAATTAATCAAGGTTTTTGATTAATTTTATGGAAAACCATGAAAATTATGGCATACATCACAATTAAAACTAAGCCTATAAAACACTAGAACTTTATTGATAGGTATATAACACCCAATATATGTATATGATGGAGTGATTATCTAGTATTGAACTTTCAATTGGTCTAGATCAAGTGAAAAATTAAGAATGGGATAAAATCTTGGAAATAAAGAATCATATCTTGAACTTATATAACTCTATCAATATCAGTGAAATTAAATAATGACATAAGATTAATTAATAACTCACTTACATGGATCAAATGATACCAATGATGTTTGATGTGAAGTGTGAATGAAGAAATGGGATAGAAGCCTATGAGTTGGATTAAAAATGGCTCAAACAGGAGAAATAAAACCCCTTATGTCTAATAGAAATGAAAGGGTAGGAAGAGGTTTATGTTTTAAATTCATTAGGAGAAAAATGGTCAATTTACCTAAAAACTCGGGGTCACATGGTTTGGAAACATGGTTGGACAAACTGTGCACTAACAGTGCACCATTCTATACTTCAAGGGGATCCTTTCATGGTTTATGCAAACATTATTGAAAACCATACACAATCCATGCTTCACGTCTCTGCTAAAACATTACAGTGGATTGTATAGGAATTCACCCATGGCTGTATAGTTTCCACAAACCATTCACACCCTATATTTTTTGACCAAATTTGGGATTTGGGCTCCAAAAAATCCCGATACACCCCCAAAACTCTCATGCTCTCATTAGACACTCACATTAGGTAAAAACCAAGGAGTTAAACCTGGAAAAATATTCAAACCTCTTAGGAAAACTAGGTATATTACAATGTTAACCCTTAAATAAAAGTTTCCCTAAATTTCCCTTCCATGGGTGGTCAAGAATCACATAAGAATACCTCCAGCCACTATGCATGCACGTTCGCCTCCCACTCCCAAGTATCATATTATAAACGGTTATTCTTCAATAACACTCGTACTAGAAAAACATATAGTTCTAATAGAGCCTTCATGCTTGGATCAACAATATGAATATGATTCTTATCAAAGGGAACATATGCCTATAGATCAACTTCATCTAGTTGCAGTGTGTGAGATGGGTCTAAGTGATAACGAAACAACTGAGATACATGGAAGATGTCATTAATTTCTCAACACCTCTATAGTAACTTCAAATGATATGCCACTGGATCAAATCTCTTTAGAATATCTAACAACCTGATATATCATGGTGAAAGCTCACCATTCCTTTCAATCCATATATGTCCTAGCCTTAGTGAAATACGTAAAAATATCGGATCCCCAACCACAAAATCTAGAGGTCATTGATAGTGATCGACATAATATTTCGAACTCGACAGTGTGGTAGTCATCCACTTCATAATCAACTATACATTCTACAAAGTCTCCTAAATGAGAAAAAGTTTGAGTAAAGATTCCTCTCCTACCTCTAACTATCATAAAGTTGATCAATATGGCCTACCATAAAAATTATTATAAGGTGACATATGTATCATCGCATGATAACTATTATTTTATGCGAATTCAACCAAGGGTATGTTTATCTCCCAAGATCCCTCTAAATCAAGGATTCATGCTCTAATTATGCCCTAAAGAACCTGAATCATGCACTCTAACTGGTCATCACTATGATGATCATTGCAGTACTTAGATTCACCTATATACCCAAAGCCCTCTGTAAACTCTACCAAAAAGGAGATATAAATTTTCATCCCTATCTAATACAACGGTGTGAAAAAACCCCTCAATGTACACTATCTCACAGATATAAAATCTCCCAAGGTCATGTACTGAAGAGGTCTCCCTGATCTATAGGAAATGAGTGACCTTTGTGAGCCTGTCCTCAACAACCCCTACGACATCAATACCATAAGGAGACCTCAACAAAACAGTTATGAAATCCACATTAACATATTCTTGTTTCTAGTCAATAATAGTTAATTTCTATAAAAATATAGTTGTTCTATAGTTTTTTTCATTCACTTTATGATATGTGTAATAACTCATAACAAAACCATCTACCTCATGTTTCATCCCTAACCACTAGTATTAGCGATCTAAATCACAATGTATCTTGATAATGCTGAGATGAACTACCCAAATTGAGACATGAAACTCCCGCATCAGTTCTTCATGTATGACTTATGGAACCCATACAAGACCATGAATGAAAAAAATTTCATCCTCACTCATGTCCTAAATAAGAGGTGGGTCCTCACCTGCCCTAATCTATCGTAGGACTTGGCCTTCAGAATTAGATAAATTAATCATCTTCAATCCATACCGAAGAGTATATGTCACCACTAAGGATGAGATAAAAGTATGGCCTTATCCATCCTACACCTCCAAGTTCCTCTTTGAGAATAATTCCATAAGTTTCCACTCATTACTAGCCTAATGAAATTCTTGTATATGAGTCCTCCTACTCAATGCTTCAACAACAACATTTCCTTTATTAGGCATATGGGAAAGATCAAAGTCAAATAACTATAGGTACTCAAACCACCTTTATTACCGCAAATTTAAGTCACACTGTGTAAATATATACTTGAGGATTTTGTGGTCCATGTATACCAAAAAATAATCTCCTAATAAATAGTGACTCCAATGGCACAATACATGCACTATAATGGAAAAATAAAGATCATGAATCATGTAGTTAATTTTATGTGGCCCCAACTGATGGGATATGTATGCCACATATTTATACTCCTATATCAGAACTACTCCTAGAAAAATACCTAATACATCACAAAACACAGTGTATCTTTTAACAAGATATGTGATAATCAGGACCACCACTGAAGTTAGTCTCCCTTTCAGCTCTTTGAATTATTCCTCATAGGTATCTAACCATAAAAAAATCACACCATTCTTATTAAAGATCATAATTGGTGATTCTAAGCATGAGAAGTCTTGTATGAAAGTATTATAATAACCTTATATCCCTAAGAAACTCTGTATTTCAAAGATGTTCTTGGGATACTCCCTGTAAACTATATTTGTCACCTTCTTTGGGTCAACTGATACTATTTTCTCTGAGATAATATGACCCTGGAAGTGAATCATATCCATCAATAAGTGGAACATTGTAAGGATAGAATATAAGTGATTCTATATCAGTATATCTATAATGATCTTGATATATTTCTCATGGTCATATCGACTGTGAGAATACCCCAAGATATCATCCATGAATACCACCACAAATGAATCTAGATAAGGATGAAAAACTTGGTTCACTAAAAAAATTAAAATAGTTAGCGTGTTTGTGAGAAAGAACGATATAAGATACTCATATGGACTATAACAGCTATGAAAAGATTTAGGAGGTATGTCTGTAGGTTAAACACATACCTGGTGATAACCTGGCCTCAAATTAATCTTCAATAAAATTTGAGATCCTTGGATCTGGTCAAAGAGATAATATTTCTGTAGAAAGGGATACCAGTTCATCATCATAAATTGATTCCATTTTCAGAAATACACACATAGTATAAGGGTTACATATGATTTTTTTAAAGGAACATAAACCCCATAGTGAAGTATTGGGTCATATAAACCCCTTTGGTTCCAAGTCTTCTATCTGCCTCTAGTAATCCTAAAAGTTCATTGTATCCATCCTATAAGAAGGAATGAATACTAGTGTATCTTCAGAAACTATCTTGGTAGAGAAATCCACCAACCTATCAGAAATTAAACCAAATTTTTTTTGGGAAGACATCCATGATACGATAAACCACTAGAGGGAAATGTACTTGACACATTCCTGATCAATAAAATATAAATTAGAAATATAGGCTATCATCCTTTCTATCCCATGATGCTTGGGTCTGACTCTACCTACCTAGACATCCTATTCACCATTTTGAATAAAAACTCTTCCCTATGGTGATGTGAAGGTCACTCTTTAGTGATAAAAGTTTACATGGTCTCGATAAGAGATTATCCAGTACATCTCGAGTATGAAGTCAAACCCTATCATATAAAAGAAGAAAAGATCTCATATGAAGTGACACCCTCCTATAATAAGGGGAACTCTCTACACTAGTGTACGAACTATATTCTAATCCCCAAAAAACAATCCAAGATTATAATTCCATCATAAAACTAAACAATAATCCCAAGTATTTCAAAAAAAGTACAGATATAAACTTTTAATAATCACATGTATTGAAAGGATAAGATACTAGAGTAGAGGCTACTATGATAATACCTCTCATAGTAGATGGCCCAAAACTCATCTCATCAGGTGTAGTATGTACAAAATATATTTGGTTTGAACTGTGGCCCTATGAAACTACCTCACTACCTTGATTAGGTCCACTCTATATTCTAGGTACAACTTGTTCCTAGATTCCTTATCCGTGACCACCACCTCTACCTAAATAACCAGTACAATTATATCTCCCAACCTCATGCAAAGCTGTGAAACTTGTTCCAAAACCTGGAGTCAGAGTTGATCCCCTTCCACTAACTGCTGGAGGTAAGGTCATATAGAAACATTGTACATGACCCATCCTATCGTAAGATCAAAACTCGACTATGTCTCAATCAAACTGATTCTTCATATGTCCCCATATACCAAACTAGTGATAGAAGATAGAACTACCAGTACTAACAATATGGATGGTGAACCCCTAATAAGAATCTTTAGAATAACACTTCATGCTAACAATCATTGAACCACTATGTTGAGAGGCTTAACATCCCTTCTCCATGCCACTATATTGCCTCACGTTCTTCTCAATAATAAGAACTTTATTCACTATTTCAATAATAATTGTTAAGAAAAACACATTGACCTACGATTGAATGGAATATATGATACCTTCCTCAAAGAGTGTCTCCTTCAACATCTCATCAACTAGATAAATGGGAAAAAATTCAAATATCTTTAAATAATGCCAAATAATCCATAACTGTCATCATGCCCTGCTATAGAAACATAAACTCACCAACCATTTTAGCTCTCAGGGTATTGGGAATGGAGTAATCATAAAAAATAGTTTTTAAATCCCTCTAATCCATATCTCGAAGTGCATCAGTATGGTTCAAAACATCCCACCAGTGCTTTGATGCTCCCCAAATAATATATGATGTGACATTCACTCTTATTAAAAGAGGTGTCTTATGATGATCTAAGAAAAGAAAGATAGTCTTAATCCATAGATTAGCAGTCTGTGTAACTCGATCCCTAAAAAACGTGGGCGGATGTTGCTATTGGAATACACATGTTTTCTCGTCCATATATGAGGCAGGTTGTGATACTTCCTAAATAGTTTACATAAATCAAATAAAAATCTCATAGAAATATGCCTCATCACCCATCTCTTTTACTACAAATGGTACATCAGCTAGCACTACAAGAGGATCTACTGGTAGTTCATAGACCACCACCTCCAGAGCATGGTAATCAACACCCTTATGGCATACATTTGAGGGTCATGGTGGCCGAATGTATCTTGAATTCCAAACACATGCCATATAATAGATCAATAAGGACCAGGTCACAGATATAAAAAACACAGGATTCATAAAATACTTCCTGTAAACAAACAAAACCCCTCTTCTTACTCCTAAATCTTGGACTAGGTAATAGGAACCATCATAAAAGTACCAGAGACACTACTTATTACCAACTCTAAAGTTAAGTCAAGGTCATGTTTTCTATTTAAACAATTCCATTTCATTCAAATTCATACACATTTACAATTGTTTTTAATGGTTGGACCAAAAGGTTCACCACTTATGATCCATAAGGGACCATACATCTCATAAATCAATGTGTGGTGTCCACTTAATCCAAACCACAACAAGTTCTAGTACATGAGACCAACGTTCTATGACTCAAAAATCCATAATTAGCTTCTTATAATTTCTGCTATAACCTATATAGGAAAAAACTATCTATGTTATGGAAGAAAATATAAGTACAAATCACGTTTCTTAATTCCCCACATAAATAATTTACCAAAAAATAGGTATATTACTCAAGGAACACATAACAATTTCATACAGTCAAGAAAGGCATTAGGTATGGCGTAGAATAATTCATGGTATGCATATTATAGAAGGTTCCTAAAAGGATGCATGAGTTGCATACACTCATATCATAGAGCCAAATATAAAAAAATATTCAATCATAGTAAACATAAAACCTCAAGTGTGTCACCCAATGGTGGAATCAAATCAACTATAATATGAAAAATCTAGAAAAAAATTTCCATTCCATGAAATTTGGCTTTTCCACTAGCTAGGTTAGCAACTCCCATGAAAAACTTATTACCAAATTCTAATACCTTCCTAATCTCTTGTTAGGCCTAAAAGGGGATTAGATACACTAAGAGGGGGGGGGGGATTAATTAGGGTATAAATATTTTTTTCTTATGAAATTATTCCTCCCTATTGGATCTTGACCTATTTATTATAAGGGTTACTTTGTTTTCTCTTAATTGATTATGTTGATATTATTATTTATTACTTTATCTGATAATGATGCGTTGAAATTAAATTAGGAGTGAAAGAACAAGGTAACACATATTTTTACTTGGTTTACCCTCACTTGGCTACATCCAAGGAGCATACAACAACAATGTGTGGATGTACCAAATCCATTAAGGCTCACTTCCAAAATTCAAGGTTTGAGATAGATCACATATATTTCTAGGCTCACTACTGTTACAATGTTTAGGGATAGATCACTACTTCCTAAGGGTCAATCCCTTAATCTTCCTTCTATGGCTCAATATCAGTGGAAATGATCATTATCTTCCTCTTACTTTTCTCACTGATTCGGAAAGTAGTAACACATAGTTTATGAACATGTAGGTACCTATATTAAAAAGAATTAATGCATACCCATTAGTAGATATATTTTCTATTAAATTATCATTTTAATCCACTTTATGAAGATCAATTTCCCACATATTCATTGGGAAACACTTTTTGAACACTTTTGTGATGATCACTACCTTTGAGAAGCTCACATCTTTCATGAGTCTCAAATAGACCACACGAAATACCTTCCTTTCGTGAAGCACAAATAGCCTTAACGAAGTACCTTCCTTTCGTGAAGCTCCCTTAGCCATTATGATGCTCCTTTCTTTCATGAAGCTCACTTAGCCTTCACGAAGCTCAAAAATTTCAATCATCTTTAATAGAATTCACAAACATCATTACTTTTTCAATGATTATAAATTTTGGTCTGCTTTTATATCCCCCACAAACTTTATTTCATCATGAATTGTTTTTCAAGAATAACTTTCTCAAATCAACTTCATGAATTTGGAGTCTTAGAATATTCATTAATTCTTGCTCTCTTTTTATAATGGTGGTAGACGCTTATTTATAGGCATCATCTCCCATTACATAAGCTTCTATCCTCATCACCACCTTTTCACGAAGCTCTTAAATCTTGTTCATGAAGATCCCTATTTTAACGAATCACTAGCTAAATTTACCCATTTGTGAAGTATCTCATATTTGAAGAGATTATCATAAAATATTCTCATATTTTCCATCCTCCACTTCTCATAGTATCAGAGATTTTCTTCAACCATTCGTGCTTTCATGATACTTTTTTATGATGGTACACACCTTCATGAAACCGAATAAATTTTAAAATCTCTTTATATTTCAAAAAATCTAGTTTTTGTGAAACTCATGACTTTTCCATAATTTTATTATGCTTTTTTAAAAATCCAAATTTTATGATGACTGAACCATCCTTCAAATTTTGGACCCCAAAAATTTAGAAAACAATGGGAAATGGTACCACCATATATACACAATTTTCTATAACATATATAGGGAATACATTCATCTATATTGGATATTTTTCAATATACTTAGTTGAAAATCTATTTAGAATTCCACAACTGACCATGGAAACTAGATTTTTCCACAAACAAAAATCAACACAAAAACACTGTAATGTTACCTTGAGGGATTTTCCCCATAATACCCCTTTGGTTTTGTTGAAAAATCATCACATTTTGATACCTTATTGAAGATTCTTCTATATTCTACCATCATTTGAATTTTAATATTCAGATAGTGATCCAGGATTTACTCAACACAAACTCTTATACCACATGATCTATGATTGGTGTGAGAAACAAGAGTATAATGCAAAGTTTATCAATAAATCACTTAATTCCATAACAACTCAACTGATTTCATCATGAACCCTATCTATCATGATATATAAACTTTTATGTACCATCTTTATAATCATCAGATTTAAAACTCCACATACTTCAATGCTCCCCTGATTAGTTTCTCCCCTAGTCTAGATTAAGAAAATTGACCCCCCTTTAGTCGCAAATTATTCCCTTTTTCAATGAACCTGACGGTCACTCCATTGTGGTCGGTTATATGGTAAAGAACAAATATCAACACATCTTGGGAAAACACACCCTAACTCAGGGATATGGGGTCCCACATTCACACTTTTTGAAGTATGAGGAGTCGACTGAACTCCTATATCATGTCGATTACATTCAAATGATTATTTGAGTAAGTCCTTAAAAATTTCTATAACCTATAATTATATAGGGACATAATACAACTTCACAATCCCATGATCTACCTTATCTTTGATAAAATAAAACTTTATTTCAATGTTATTTTTTCTCGAGTGATGTACCCGATTTCTACTAAGGTTTATACCACTTTAATTATTACTATGGATTCCCCCATAGGCTTCAATTCAACTCCCATATCATCAAGCTACTGCTTCATCCATAATAACTCCATGAAATCTTGAGTGGCCACAATATATTAAGCTACTGTGATGATCAATGAAATGAAATCTGGGTTCTTGCAGATCCAAGAAATACACAATCCACCTAGATATAATGCACCACCTAATGTTGATTTTATATCATCTACTGAACCGACCCAATTTGCATCTATATAGCAAAATAACTCTTGTTGATATTGTTTATTATACAATAAACTAGAAGAAACATGAAATTAATATACCAAAGTATTATTTTTAGTATTAAAACATGGGTTTCCTTGGGATTACTTCAATATATTTCTTTTTGGCATGTTTAAAAAACAATATCAGGTCTTATCACTATCAAGTACAAGATACTGCCAATGATTTTCCTATATTCTATGACATTAACTGCATTTCCTTCATCATCCCATGATAATTTCATCAGGGTAGCCACTAGAGTAATCATATCCTTGTAATTATCCATTAAAACACTTCTCAAAATCTCCTTGGCATATTTATATTATCAAAATTAATGTTCTATTATTTCTTTTGGTCACCTGTAAACCATGAAAAAATGTCAGTTCACTAATCATTGACATTTAGAACTCACTTTTCATGAATTTTGTATGCTATTTTCATTGAGCTTCATCCAATCCACCAAAGATTATTTCATTGACATACACCAACACCATCATCGTTTGATTACTATCATTGTTGACATATATATTACAATCAACTCCACCACACTAAAAAACGATCTTCTTAAAAATCCAATTGAGTCTTGAATACCACACTCTTAGTGCTTTATTATACCCATATAGTTCCTTTCTTAGCTGAAAAACTTTGTTCTCATCTTCATAAATGAGAAAAACCATCTGGATACTCAATATAAACTTCCTCTTCAAAAACCCCATTCAAAATTGCTAACTTGACATCCATCTAGAAAACATTGAACTTTCATAACACTGTTATGACCAAGAATAATTTTATTGTCTCTAACCTTGGAAAATGTGAAAATGTTTCATCAATATCAGTAACCTTATCTAGAAGTACCATTTTCAATCTATTTTCGCTTTAATTCAAATCATTGCACCGACATCATTCATCTTATTTCCAAAAATCCATTTAGTTCTGATGATATACTTATATTTTGGTCCCAAAACAATATTCCAAAAAACCTCCAGCATTGGAATGATATAAATAATTAACAAAAAAATTTCTTATGATTTATAATGTAAAATTACACTTCAAAATGGGTAGAACACTTGTGGGAAACACTATTAATATTCTCTTACAGCTTACGTAGAAATAGTTAGCTAATACCATATTGTTAGAAAAAATAGAAAATCATGAAATACATGAATGTTTCTTCTTACCACCAAAAGATCTTCTTGATGTTAGAAAACATAAAATTTTTCCTTTATATACCATTGAGACCTTTCATTGTGTGAGTGAAATCAGTCTCCTTTAATAAGAATCTAAAAGAGGGAATTTCTATTTATCCTCCTTGGTCCACATGGTCCTTGATTTTGATTAGGATATGTAATTGCCCCATATGATATACAATTATTCATGTTTTCAGGCCCATTATTTAGACCCAAATACATTCTTATTCTCCTACATCCCTTGTTCACATGTGCCACTTTTCAATGATCCATCAACAAAATTGAAAATCATACTAAGTCAAAAATTGATGTAAGAAACAAGAATTAATGTTAATAACACTATCTCTATCCATTGTAATCAATTACATCAGTACATCTCATGAATTTGAATAAAATTAAACCCTTTTAATAAATTATTTTAGATTTCTTCTTAAAATCTTGTAACTGATTTGAATGAGTTGACATTATGAAGCACATCACATCCCCACTTTGCATCTTTTGATGCAACTTCCCCATATATTTCATCTCCCCTAAAACCTATAAGACTTGAACATCCGTTGATATAATTTAAACACATAGAGATATGGGTTCCTTTGGAATCCACAAGAAGAGGATTGTGGTCGATCCTATTAGATTATACCTTTGATACTTTGTTGCAAAAAATTGTACTATTTTTTTTCTAGTTATAACCTTCCATCCAATTACAACTATTCTGGATATATGACTAAACACTCCTTACCCACATGCTAAGTATTATTCTAATATTTATATTATATAGTCTTTTCTTTCATTATAATTTGGGTTTTAAACCCATTAGTATAAATTTTCTTCTTTGATGCTCTACCAATATTCTATTTTTCATGACTCCTTCTTTGAGAAGAAATATTTCTACTGGTCATATTCTCTTGATTTTTCTTCAATTAGAGGGATATTTCTATTTTCTTTACTTATTTCCATTTTTCATGACTTATGAATTTGTTGAGACATTATTTATTCATGTTTATTTTATTAGTTATCCGAGTCACCACACAGTTTCTTACTGGTGGTGGGTCCTTCAACGAGAATACATTATTCTTACTCACAACTTCAGTTACTCCTCATGTTTCCTCTAAGACTTTAAACCTGTTTTTTTAATTATAATTTTGTCTTATAGAATAAGATTTTTTATTTTACACTAATTGAGTTGGATATCTCTTTTCGAGGTCCATTTTCTTATTTACATTCTTCCAGCTTCAATATCTTTCCAAATGCCTCTAATCAGAACATATAAAATGTATCCCATTAAATACATACCTCATGTCATTATTTCTTGGCTATGATTTTTATGCATCGAGAATTATTCATCTTCTAACATTGAGCCCTCGGGCTTCTTAACACATACTCATGGTTTTCCCCTATCTTCCACAATAATAACATCTAATGGATACTTCTGAGAGAAATTATTTTTAGACTTTTCAAGAATATTTTTCTTATTCTCAGATATATAAATATTTCTATCTTCACAATATGAAATATATTTGAAATCTTCAGAAAAAAACCTGAAATATGACTATGTATCCCACATAAATTTATCTTGGTTTTATAAATTTTTGTATAAGTCAATTTAGGTATGTTACCTTCACCAAAATTATTATTCATATATCTTAATCTATTCAATTTTTTTTTCTTCTCATGAATGGGAGAGGTTTTATCATGTCCAATTCTAAATTTTACTAAACTGTAAAAACTTTGGGATGAGACAATAATTTCATGTTCTTCCCTCTAGTTATCTCATCTTCCAATTCCAATAAGATATTATCCATCATGTTATTTTTATTTTTTATTTTATAATTCATCATAGCAAAAAATATAATTACAGTATGAATTCTTCTGTTATAGCATTTTCTTCTCCTGAACTAGTCCATACAGGTGTGTTGCAAGATAATTTTTTTGGATTTTAAATTCCTAATTTCATTTAAGTCTATTATTTCCCTTATCATCATATTTTTGTTTTTCTATCAATGTAGGATTATTTTACAGTTCTACAACTTGGGAATAATTCTTCTACCTTAGATCTGTAGCCATAGAAATAATCCTTTAATTTAGACCTTTTATCTTATTGAAATTGAGATTACCCATCCAGGATTTAAGTATCACTGAGAGGGGGAGGGGGCGAATCAGTTATATCTATTTATTTTATATTTACTTACTTATAAAACAACATTCGCCTCTTATTTAATATTTCTTTCCCTATTGAAAAAAATTCAAACACACACCCATAAGAACATAATAATTTACAAGGTTCACTACTCTAAAATAGTATCTACATCATTGGTATGGTTCAAAAATAATGCAATACCACACAATACACTAGAAAATAATTCTTTTTTGTGGAATAATATGAGTAGGATATACCCCTATACTAATGTAGCACTATGTTCAATACAATAGTGCATGTTCTGCAAGTATCATGAAATGATGTAATTTTTTTTGTAGAAAATAAGTTATGATGATTCTTGATCAACATTCAAACATAAGATCTTTCCAAAAAAACTCTTAAATTTCTTACCCATAATCTAATAATAACTTCATGGAATTTTTTATAATTCTTATTTTGATACCCCAATTTGATTTCTAAGTCTGATTTCTCACAAAAAAATCTAACTTCTTCATGTATTACTAGTTTACAAAAATTGATATAGAAAACTATTTTAATTCATTTGAGAAATTCCTTATAACCAAAATGATCAATATTGTATCCTCATGAACCTTTTTGAATCCTCCATGAACTGTGTTCCACCACATAACATGTGTTCTTTGTGGTTTACATTTTCTTCACAGACTACCCCTTGCTTTACAGATGATTGATGCCTCACACACAGCATATGAAACACATTCCCTTTTCCTTTTCAAGATAAAAATTCTTTCAAAATACTTTTGTGGACAAATTCCCCCTTCATGGATTATTTCCTCTTTGAATTAATTCCATTTGTGGAATTCTCCCTCATGAACTACTTCGATCTTACTTGAATTATTGTAGCAGTGATGATCTCCTCTAATAAATGTCACTATACTTAAAAACATGATTATGGGTATTTATATAGAAAAATAATATCTATAAGGCCCACTAATAAAAATTACACAAAACATAGATGTTTTATAGTCTTTACCAAAATTTTTGTTATGCGGTCCACATAGTGCCTTAATCCTTTGCGTTGGATAATGGAATCTACAAATGAAAACCCTTTGTGGAAACCTAAATCACTACCTCATTTCAAAAATGAAAAATCTATTCTAAACTATGAAACTCCCATGAATTGTGATCCTCCCATGAATTAATTTTTCTCCACACATCCCACATATCACACTTCATGGTTCACATAGCACTTCTATGCTAAAATATTTCTTTTCTGATTTTCTTTCACTGTTCTGTATAACTCCTATGCGGTCGCGAATTGTGCTTCATGGTATATGAATTGTGTTTTGTGAAATCATTTATATAAAACCTTTATGTTTCCCTAAAAAACTCTTGATTTTGAGGAATTAAAATTTATAAAACACTCAGAAACTATGCCACCTTAAAATTCTACTTTGGAAACACCAACCTTACTAATTTTCATTCATCTGGATTTTTCAATAAACACCAATTGATACATCATTGGAGCCTCGACCATCTTTGAAAAAAATTAACTTCTTTCAATTCAAATAGTGATCAAATATTTACTCAACACATACTATAATTCCACATGATCTATGATTACATTAAGAAACCAGAGTAGATAGAATAGTTCATCAATGAATCACTTCATTCCAAAACCACTCATCTTTTTTCACTGTGAACCTAGTCATTAATGATATTTAACATTTGATCAATCATCTTTATCATCGCCATATTTACCAAGGAAATTATTGTAACTTTCCTATCTTCAAAAAAAATTCTTTCATAATAAAATGGACTTTCTTAATAATTGTGAGCCTAATTTATTGAATATGATGGCCAGTCTGATCATCCAATTTTACAAAGTGAGGTGATTTATTTTCTTCAAAAAATTCCTTGAAAAAAAATATAATACCTAAATATGATAATATTACTTATCATTTTGGTCCCAACAGACCTAAATTTCTAGCACTTGGATTAGAATATCTTGAGAATTATTTTCCACTTTTAATTTCTTATCCAATTCCTTTGTCTTGTTGAAAACACATACTGTTTTTATTTTTGTAATTTATTAATCATCATTAGTTAAAACCTCACTTGAAAAGTCATGTTCTTCATTCATTACAACAACATATTTGAATGGATTAGTAGTCTCACAATATGAAACATTGTTGGTTTCATTCAACTGAATACAAATATTTACATAGATACTTCCACGCTAATAAATTACCCCAGAATTATTCTTCTTAATTGAAATTCTTCCCTTTTCCACAAATCAAGGAGATAAGAATAAAATAAAATATCAAATTCAATAATAAACTGAACTAATTAAGAGAAAAAAAAATTATAAAAGAAACCAAAGCTCTGATACCAATTGTTAGGCCCAAAAAAGGCTTAGATACCCTGAGATGGGGAGGGGGTGAATTAGGGTATGAATATTTTTTTCTAAAATTATTCCTTCCCAACTAGAAATTTAACTCTTTATTATAAAGGTCATTTTTTTTCTCTTAAGTGTTTATGATAATCTTATTTTTTATTTCTTTATCTGATGATGATGCACTGAAAGTAAAGCAGGATAGAAAGCATAAGGACACACATATTTTTTCTCAGTTCACTCTCACTGGGCTACATTAAAGGAGTATACAATGACAATTTTCCGATGTAAACAATCAACTATGAATCAATAAAAACATTCAAGGTTTGAGCTAGATCACTTATATGCTCAGTCTCACTACATTTAAAAGGATTAAGAATATATCACTTATTCCCAAGGGTCACTACCTTAATCTTCCTTCTATGGATAACTTCCAATGGAAAAGATCACATTCTTCCTCTTCCTTTTCTCACCACTGTGGGAAAGTTTCAAAAAATGTTTATAGACATATAGGTCCCTTCATTAATAAGAACAAATAAATCCCCAGTTATAGATAGATTATCTGATGAAGTCCCACTTTCGTCAACTCTATGAATATCACTTTACCACAAATTCTCTAGGAAACCCTTTCTAAAGACTTTAACGATGCTCACTATGTTTTAAAAGCTCACCTCTTATGAAAAAGGTTTTTGGAAATCCACTTTATTAAAAAGATAAAAAAGATAAATCCCTTTTGCGATAGGTTAAGGGAGACCTATACAAACCCAAAGGCTAGAGGAAAATTGCCTAAAGTTACAGTGACTTGAGATCCCAATGGTACAAAACCTATTACAAAACCCCTAGATCAAAGGCCCAAAAATTTCCGAAGGAAAATAAACTTGACTCAAAGGCCCAATAGAACAATTCAAACAATTGAAATCCAAAATTCCCAACAACATCGCAACCTACTCGAGTCAGCTCGATTCCATGTCGCTGCCATCGACGAACCTCACCACCACTTCCAATGGAACTGTAGGGATGGAATTAAGAATATATCCCATAATACACAATATAAATTCTCAAAAATACACCATAAAAACGGGTAGTGAACACTAAGCCAAAAAAAAAATTGTCGCATCGCCGTCCGAAGAACTGGATCAACTCCTTTTATATTCCCATTGCGACCACCCATAAGAAGCATGACCTTTTATTTCCCATCATCAGGAAGAAGAAAGTTTGAAGCAACCACCCCAAGACCATTGGTGATTAGGGAACCCATATCTAAAGAAGATCTATTAAGGAGACACTGAGAATCCAATAGAAGATCCACTCGACATGACCAATAAAAATCACCAGGTAGAGAAGAAAATGAAGAAATGTTGAACAAGAAGTCAAAACATATTATAGTGGAAGCTTCAATGCAAGGAGATGAACCCTAGAAGAGGATGCATGCTCGATATAATTTAATAACGTTTTTGAACTTCATTACTTTCATGATGCTTATAACTTTTTGTTGACTTTCTTAGCCTTTGTGAACTTCATTTATTCAAAAACATTTCAAGATAGACCTTCGTGAATCCCCTTCAAAAATATAGATCCATAGAATACACGTTAAGTATTGTTATCTTTTTGGAAGGGTGTTATATGCCTATTTATAGGCATTTTCTTCCATTCCAAAAGATTCTATCCTTATCATCACCATTTTGTGAAGCTTGTCCATCATGTTTGTGAAACTCCCTCTTTTCAAAAAGCACCAGGTAAATTTACCCAATCAGAAAGATTCTTATATTCATAAAGATTACCGTAAAATATTCATGCATTATTGATGCTCCAATTCAAATAGCTATATAGATTACCATCAACCCTTTCTACATTCAATATTCTTGTTCATAATGATCCAAACCTTCATGAAACCCAGCCTTCATGACATTGAATTCCATTTTAAATATCATTAACTTTGAGAAACCCCATTTTTCATAAAACTAAGGACTTTGCCATAATTTTATGAGGCCTTTATGGAAATCCAAATTTTGAAAAGATTGAACCATCCTCTAAATTTTGGACCCCAAAAATTTGAAAAAAACTAGGAAATATCACCACCATATATATTCAATTTTATTTACCATACCCAGGGAATCCATTCCTTTATCTTGGATCTTTGTCAACATATATAGTGGAAAACTTCTATGAAACTCAAAAAAAACCATATAAACTAGCTTTTCTATAAGAAAACAAAAAACACCGCAGTGGTACCTTGATGGATTTTTCCCAACATCTCATATATATTTAATAAAAATATAAATCCATAAAAAAAAATCTAATACCACTTTGTAACATCCCAACCTCAAAGAAATTAAATGGTACCTTGAGCCGGTGTGTCACATGGCCTCATGAATTCCTCCCTGTACACTAGAAGCTTCCCACTAGAAGTGAGGGCCTGAGGTGTGTCTGTGGAGATACTATGCTCTCATGTCAATTTTTAGAAAAAATGGTAGTAATCATAACTATCAAACAATAGAAATAGATAAAATAACTGAACATCAGAATGAAGATAAACATCCATAAGACTATAATAATAAATAACCACAAATATTCATATACAGTATGATGATCATGTAATGTATCTATAAAGAAAGAAAAAAAGGTATATAATCATCCAGTACAATACATTCATAAAAATAAAAAATAACAAAAAAGAAACTATCTATAGGTAGCATCATGAGCCTAGCTAGATATTGTGCTCCCCAAAACCTAATAAATGTTCAAATAAAGCATCATATAGTGGTCTCTTTTTCCGGCACCTACCTAAATATAAGAAGTCTCCCCAGGTACCCAATAATTTCCTGAATAGGGTATGACATAACACACAGTAGGAAACCACTAATGGTGTCTATAACATGTATATAAAGTGTAATATAAACAGAATTAGTGTGTAATATATCATAGGTATAACAGTAATAAAAATAAAGTGTGATTATGTCTAGCCAAACATGGATCCCAGTAAACAACAATCAATCTCCCATAGATAAGGGAAGATGTAAAGAAAAAATAAACAAGTGATATTGTCTAATATAATAACTAGAATTTGATACCAATACCTGGTCTATCTGTAATGTATTGAAAAAAATATCAACATCAGCCTCGTAGTTTAATCATGTGTCAACATCTACGATGAATTATGATATATAATCCAGTGTCAGACCGCGAAGGGATGAATTCAAGGTATTGAATAACAAGGAATAAATATTGATTCCTAAGAGTATCTCAATGGAAACTCAGTAAATACTTGGGTGGAGTCCATGGAAAATGTCAAAAGAGCATGTCCAAAGTGACTATGAGAAAGCCATATCCAAGGGGTAGAAAAAACCTTGGTATCTTATAGAATCAGGATCCAAGGAGTAAATAGGTCCAAGTAATACGCTATCATTATCAAGACCCATAGAGTAGAAATGTACATGGAATACTAATGAATCAAGATCCAAGGAGATCTTCCAATGATTCCAATACCATAATCAATTCATAATCTCATTTCATTAATCATTTCAAGCAATGATTTTTTCCAACTCATTTCCCTAATTTCCATCAGAATAGATTAATCAATTTATCATCATGTATCACATGGAAAATGAGGCATCAAATATCTTCTAATAATTTAATTCCATTAATTTTCAAATAAATAGGTAAAACATGGTGCTCACAACCTTAAATAAATCATTTAATTCTCATTATGGTTCCCACTAAAATTGGAAAGTTCACACGCACCCAACAGGGTGGTACAACATAGGGAAGATACAATGGAACAACCCATGGGAATCCTAGGTTAGGGATAACAACCTAGAAAAATAAAAAAGGTACTAGTGATAATCCTAAATGGATCCAAAGAAAAGTAATTAGACTCTTAATTAATTTTAAAGGCAATTTTAGAGAGTCTGGCATGCAACATAATGAAAACTAAGCTTATAAAACACCAAAACATAAGGTCAAGGTATAGAGCACATATAATATGTCCAAAATAGAGTAATAATCTAGTATAAACCTATGATTCAGTACAAATAGAGATAAAAACAAAGAATAAATTAAAATACTAGTAATAGATTATATTATATTTCACCTAAATAACTCCATTGATACCCAGAAAAACAAAGAATGAAATAAGATGAATGAATAAAACACTGATGTGGATCCAATGATATTGAAGAAGTTTGGTTCTCAGATTAGATAATTTAATGATAGAAAATACAATTAAATTTCATGAAAAAGGATTAAATGGGAGAAATAACACCCTTTCTATCTGGTAGAAATGAATGAGGATGAGGAGGTTAAAATTTTAAACCCATTAAGGGAAAAATAGAAAATTCTTGAAAAAAATGGGTTGTATGGTTGGAAAAACCATGAAACAACCATGATCCCTTATCTTATTCAAGGATAACCTCTCATGGTTCAGGTATATGGTTTGGAAAACTATGTTCAAACCATGACACACACCTCTGCTAAAACTTATAGGTGGATTGCATGAATATTCACCCCTATCAACACGGTTTCTACTAACCATATATCCCAGATGTTTTTCTTTAAAATTTGGGATATGGGATCCAAAAAATATCTTGATACCCCCGACACTCCCATGTTCTCATTATACACTAACATTTGGTCAAAACCAAGGAGTTAAACTAAAAACAGATCCATACCTTATAGGATAATCGGGGATCTTACATATTCCACCCACATTATAAATCTAATTAAATTAAAATTCAGAGACATTTACTGATATTAGATTTCATATCGAGTATAAGGATTAATGATTATGGTTTATAAAGGATATTTTTATAGAAAAATTTCTATTTATAGAATAATATGGTTAAAGAAAAGTAGATGGATTTTGAAAAATAATTTTTACGAGTGTGGAAAACATGAATTTATTTATTCTCGGAAATATGATAATATTTGTTCATGAGAAACTGATTTCATGATCTAATAACATTCTATTCTATTCACATCTCATCTCCAAACTAAAAGAGTCATTAAGAATAGACGTGAAATCTACAGAACAATAGAACCACAATCATTTACTGCATCGAATTCCTTCCACTTTTTTTTATTTGAGTTTTACTTTAATTTTATAAAAAAAATTTAAAGGATAAAAATCATATAGACCATAGAAGATTAATTAGATACTCATACTATATTTTCCATTTATATTTTTAGTCCCATGAAAACTATGAATGGGGATATGTATTGCCATTGATATTCTAGTGTTATATTGTATTCTATACCTGATCTAGGTTATGGATCATCTGTTTATTTTTTGTAATGTGCTTGGAATTTGGATGACTATTAATTGGAGAGTAATAGGTCTCGTCTTGATACTAAATCAATTGTATTATTTATATTCATATGATCACTTAAATGTCTTACTTACTCTATTTTAAAATAATTTTGAAAACTTCTTTTCCAAAATAATACTTTGAAAGCTAGTTTTTACAAGTGATATTTATAACTTTTTATTGAATTGGAATAATATAATAATATTAGGTTAATTATTATATTTTTCTAAATAATTTTTAATTAAGCTTCTGATTGGTTATTTAAAAGCATTAAATTAGATATTTCTATTATATTAGTTAACTAGTTGAATTTTAAACTATAGGATTTTATAATTTTTTTAACGCATTTTTATTGGATACTCAATTATACCCTCTATTGAGTACTCCACTCCAAACAACAATTATAAATTTATCCATTTATAGATAATACAAGTGGATGTAGGCTATGAAAGAGATATACTAAATGGAATAACCCCTAAAAGGTCCTATTTTGTATTAACTATATCATCACCTAGTTCAAAACAAAGAGGCCTAAATTCAGATGTGGTTTGACACTACCATGGGATAAACATTGGTTACACACATTATTTATACGAACCATTATGAAGGATTTAATAATGATGTTAACTAGTAATTTTATAGGTTCAAATATAAAAATGAAAATGGATAACCAAGTATTGAATAAGGAGTGTCATAGGTTGATATGAGAGTATCATATATTTAAAAAGGTGTAATAAGGGAAGACATATTCAGATTTTTGTTTTCATATTCAAATTTTAGATATTATCATAGCCTTTTTGAATTTATTATTTGGTTAAACCATGATCACGATGATGAAGCTGAGAAAATTATGCATCTAGAAACCACAATGCCTTATAACTGAATAAGGGAGCATGTGTAAATTGTTAATAATTTTTGTATATTCCTATTATGGTGGAAGAGGTGAGTTTCGTAGTTTTACATAAGGTAGTGGGATTGATATTTTAAATATCTTGAACCTCTTATATATTCACATTAGTGAGTGATAATTATCGATGACATTACGGAATTTCCAAAACGTTATTTGGACTATGTGAAACATATAAGTATTGTTATTTAGTATTTTTACTTTTATGGTATGTAAATGTATATTTAATAGTGTCAATAACCTTGAAATTTGATTTTACGGAAAGGTTATATTTTGGGGATAAATATTGGAAAACACATTATTGAGGTGTGGATAACTCTTTGGTTTAAAATAAGCATTATATTATGGTGATAAAGGTTTATTGAGTTTGAGAAAATTGAGATAGATAGTATAAATATCCTTATAATTTATTATTGATTTAATAAAAAATTGATCTATGGTATGTTTTGTAATGTTTGTATAATTTGTTTTGGATTATGATATCAATTGACCGATTTGTAACTTTTTGAACTTGTGGTTAATACTATTTTAGTGTTAGAGATAAAGTTAATTTCTTGGATGAGTATATAACTTCATTTTGGTCTATTGGGATGGAGATTCAAATTGTTTTGTGAGAGGTATGATATGAAGAATATATGATTACGATATATAAATTATTGGGTATAGGATTGTAGGAATGATTAATTTCGCTTGAGGGAAGAAATGTAACTCGCTATATCCTAAGAGAGTATAGTAGACTCCATATTAGAATTTATACCCTAAATGAAGAATATGATAATAATACACTCACCTAATTCAATTAGTAATATTTATTTTGACAAAGGTACCAGAATAAATTAAAGAGAAAATTAAAAAAGTCAGAAGGTGGGGATTTTATTATAGTAATTCTGATAAAGAGGGGTGAGATCAGCAGGAAGGGTCTCCATAAAAGTGATATTCCTGTCAAAACCTTTATTAGAAATACCATATGAAACTTTTTTTCCTCTCTGTAGGTGTGTGTGATGATGTTATTAATTATTGAGAGGTGTTGTAGGCACATGATCCACTTAGCAGTAAGAGCCCAAGCCAGATGAGTTGTACCATGCCTAAGAGATGGAACGATGGTAGTTGAGTCACTTTCGATCCAAATATTGTTCCATCCTTGCTGCCTTATTAGATCAACTAAATTGATGGCGTATACATCTCTGCTTCGAGGGATGAGGTATGACCAAATGATCCATAATAACATCCGATAATGTTCTCCTTGTGATCTCTGCAAATGATGTCGTATCCATAAGGTCCTGGGTTTCCTTTTGAAGCACCATCCAAATTAATTTTTACCCAACCAAGAATATGAGGTTTCCAGAAAACTTCCAATAAACCTATAATTGGGCTATAATTTCCTTTGACTGTGATTTTTCGCAGGATGCAGAAGTCCTTGATTGAGTTGTGGCAAGTCCCTGTTTGCATGGTTCCAGCTTCCATGATCGCAGTGTAGATTTTTATTTGCACTGAACGAAAATTGAATGAATTATTTTTGTGTTAAATTGAATTTATTTTATACTAGATAATATTAATTAGTTCATCCGCATTAGTAGTTAATATCTAGTGAATTTGTGGAGAGGCATCTATAGTAGTGCATCTTTTCAGTTGCATTTCGATAGAGTTCAAACCTGTCCATCTGGGATAAAAAATGTCAAAAATATATTTCCATAAAGCAAAAGCAGTAGAACAGGTTAGAAACAAGTGTTCCACATCCTCTATATGTTGGTACATATGGGACATTTAGAACAAAGATATATACTACACATCTGGAGGTTGCAATTCGTGGGGGTCCTATTGTGGGAAATTCTCCAAATTAATGTGAGATGTGAGGGTCTAATTCAGCTTTTGTTGAAAGTTTTCAACTAGGAAAGGTTATTATTGTTCGTAGTGACATTATTCATGTAGTAAATTTTAGAGGTTAGTAGACCTTTATGGGATGGTTCCCAGACTAAGAAGGCATTAGTGTTAACAAAAGTGTAGTTGCTGATAATAGAAGATATTTCACCTGGTAGATCTAAATCAAAAGAGTTCATACAGTCATTTATGGTGATGTTGTAATTGTGAGATGCAGGGATGGGGTCTATCATGTTATAAAGAGGCATACCATTCCAGTTATCACGCCAAAAAAGAAGAGAATAATTCCTATTGACTATCTATCAAGAGTTAGATAGAATTTTTGAGAAGCTATGTTTGATGGAAGGCCAAATTGATGAGTCCATAAAGGTGTTATTTCCCTTTCTGAGGTTATTATAAAATCGACCATGAAGGAATTCATAAGTTTGAGAGTTTTTTTTCACAATATTCTAGGTATGTTTAGCTTGGAGGGCTTCATTAAAGTGTTTGAGGTTTTTAATACCAAACCACCCATTCTCAATTGGAGTGCAACATGTTTTCTAGAGAACATTAACGAGTTTTCTTTCGAGAGTGTTGCCGCTCTAGATGAAAATTTTTATACCTATGCTGATATTTTTATTTAAATCAACAGTCTATTTGTATACCATCATAGATTATACCATTTTAGAGACAATTGTGTGTTTGACACGATAAATTCTTTCTGCCATCGAAATATTTTTTCCCTTTCACGAGGAAAGTTGGTTATTGATTTGATCAAAGATGTTGAGGAAGAAAGTGTTTTTGGGTTTCCCCCAGAAAATGGGTACCCCAAGATAGGTAAAAGGAAATAATCCTTTATTTATACCTAATTCATATATTACATCAATTTTCCTGATGGCAGGGAAACATTTGCTGAAGAAAATTGAAGATTTGCTCGAATTTATTGATTGAACAAAGATCTCCTCATAATGTGAGAGAACATCTTTGAGTGCTTTAATATTTTTCTTATATCCTTGAAGGAATAAGATAATATCATCATCATATAAAATATGAGAGAACACAGTTACATTTCTAGAGGTAATGATGGGTTTTAATGTACCCTGATTGATCGAATCAGTGATGAGTCTGTTGAGGTAGTCTTCAGCTATAACAAAGAGTATGGTAGAGAGGGGGTCACCTTGTCTGACCCCCTTAGTAAAGGTGAAGTATCCCTTTGGGGAGCCATTGATTAGAATAGAAATGTGATCAGAGATATAATGATTTTTTATTTTTTTGACAAAAGCATTATTAAATTCAATGAGAGAGAGAATTTTAAAGATGAAATTTCAATCGATGGTATCAAAAGCATCCCTGATATCAAATTTGATAGGAACACTTCCTCTTCTTTGGTTCTTTTTTAACATGTTGGTACTTTCAAAGGCAATTCATATTGAATCTTGGATATTTCTTCCCTTGAGGAAACCAAATTGGTTCTAGTATATGATTTTGTTGGCAATAGGGGTCAATCTTATAGCTAGAAGTTTGGAAAAGATTTTATACACGGTGTTTATAAGAGAAATCAGTCTAAAAAGATTTATCTCCTAAGCATTATCAACTTTGGGAATAAGTGTGAGAAATTTAGCATTTATACCATATGGGAGAAACCCATTAGTAAAGAAGTACCTGACAAGGTAGAAAACATCGCTGAAAACAATGTCCCAATGATGTTGAAAGAAAGCATTAGAGAAACCATTAGGGCCAGGGGAACTATCAGGCTTTAAGCTAAAAACAACCTCTTTAATTTCATGCTCAATTGGAATACTGTTCAAGATGTCATTATCATTGTTTCCCACTATGAGGGGAATGATGCCAGGCTTAGTGTCTTTATTCTGAGTTGGGCCATTGAAAATGATACTAAAATAGGTAGTTACATGATTGGTCAAAATCTCTTCATTATCAATGATATTGTCCCCATATTTAAGAAAAGAAATGGGCCTAAAATTATTTATAGATCTTTGAAGTGCAATAAATAATTTAGTTTTTCTGTCGCCATCTTTAAGCCAATTTATTTTAAGAGTTTGTTTCCTGAGGTTGTCTTTCAAGGCCAGAAGATAGTTGAGTTAATTACTAATATCTATTGCTTGAGTCGGATCCCTAGAAAAATCATTGTGTGTTGAGTCAGTTTGGATTTGGTTAAGGACATGATCAAGGGATTTAATTTCATTATTAGTTTGTTGAGCTCTGTCTTTGCACCATTGTTTTAATTTTTTCTTTAGGATTTTTAGTTTTACAATGCAAAAAAAGCAGCATTTGAGTGAATTGAATTCCAGGTGTCTTCAACAATTTTACTACAATCCGAAATAGTGTTCTCGAAATTGTTGAATATAAAAGGAAAAGTAGGCTTATTGTCTCTATATTTTAGGATAACTAGAATAGGGTGATTATCAGAATTTAGTTCAGGCAAGGTGATGTTGGAGATGGTATTCGTATTATCAAGGGCCACAGAATTTGTGAAGGCTCTATCCAGCTTTCTTTCTAAGACCCTACTGTGTTATACTCTATACCAAGTATATTTTTCACCAACAAGATTAATCTCCACTAATTTGTTAACATCCATACAGGATTTGAACTCTTTAGTGGAGACATTTGGTTATAGGTGTCCCTGTTTTTCACTAGGTCTGAGAATGGAATTAAAGTATCCAATGATGATCCAATGTGCTTGAATGATGTTATTGAGGGAGGATAAATGATTACATAGAGTTCTTCTATCCTGATATCTATTGTTAGCATAAAAAAAGTACAGAAGAAGATTCCATCATGTATTTTCACTTCACATGTCAAAGATTGAGAATATGTATTATAAATATACGGATTACTTATCGAGGTATGGAAAAAAACCCATAAAGAGTCACAATTGTTATTGTTAGAATTATTGCCTATAAATTTGTAACTATATATATCTAGAATATTAATTATATAAGCGAAGGTGATTTTAGGCTCATATATAGAAAAAATCATAGGTTTATGCATTAATAAAAAGTTTTTTAGTGTTACCATGGTGTCATGGTTGGAAATACCCTGACAATTCCAATAAAAAATATTCATTTATACTTACGTTTGGGGCTTGTACCCTTATTTCTATTACCTCTGGAGTTCTTTCCCCTATTTGATCTCCTCAATTGTTTAGAAGAATTCTTGTTTGGGGTTGCATTTTTTCCTGCATGTTCATGGAAGAGTTATAAGGGATATTATTACTATTTATACCTGTCAATACTTCTTCATTCTGGAGTTTTTTGTTGTCTTTAAAGTGATTTAACTCTATCTATCCTATGTCACAGGTTGAAATGCCTTTTTCAGTTGAAGTTAGGGGGTTCCTATGCATATCCAGAGCTCTCCCATCAGGAGGTTTCTTGCTGTCCTGTATGGGCAGTGAAGCAGGAGTTGAATCAGTCTTGTAAGCAGGGCTGTTAAGAACCTCTGTTTCAGCATTTTTTGCAGCTTCCTGTCCTATAGTGCAGTACGGTCCCCTATATCCTGTGGGAGTCTGAGGCCCCCCTGTATTCTTTGTTTCCCAGTTGAAGCATTTGTAATTGTAGATGCTCGAGTTGTTGACTTCTTTATCTGAGACTGTCATGTTATTAGGTTTGTAATTCCTCTGTTTATCAGTGCATTGGGACTTACTGCTTTTTGTATGTGCTCGAGTCCCTTCTGGATTTTCTTTTTTCTGGTTGCATCATTTGGAGTTGCAGGCACTATGAACTTTGTGAGTGTCAGCAAACATAATGCTATTTTGGTCAGTTGGTTCCCTGTGAAAAGACTGTTTGGCAGATTGAGTGCTATCAGAGCAAGATTTCTTCAGCTTAAGTGCATTTGAGTTCTCAAAATCAGCAGGTAGGACCTTTAGCCTATGCTCCAGAGCTTTATCTTCCAAATGGTGAGTAACATTGTCATCAAATTTTGCTGTTTATCTTTTAATTTTTGTGTTTTGCCCGCTATTGAGCTCCAGCCCATTGCCATCAGGTTTTATACCATTGGCAGTGTCTAGAACCATGGAGGATATTTCCTCAAAAATAGCACTCTCTTCATTATCCAGTTCCTCCAAGTCCACCATTTCTTCCCATGAGGGAGTGTCCTTTGATGTAGTTTTTCCCTCACCTTTCTTGACCCATTTTTACTTTTTAGGCATGTGTAAATTAGCCTCTTCTGAGTTGGCCTTGTCATTCTTTCTATTCCTCTTGATTTCAGTCAATCCTTTCTCTTTCACAGGGTGTGCTTTTTATTTTATCACTCAACAGTTGATAACAGTATGTCCAATGATTTTGTAGTAGTCACAGAAAGGTGTCTTGTGTTTATAATCAATCCTAACCTCAGTCCTATATTCCTTCACATTGAAAGAAATGACATGCGATAGCCTTGAATCCAGATCAACTTCCACCATGACTCTTGCATATTTCCCCAAATCTCCATTCAGTGTTCTCTGATCAATCTTCAGGGGGGAACCTATACAGAAGGTGAGGTCATTTATGATTTTGGGGTGCCAAAAATACCAATTTAGACCATGAAATTGAACCCATATCTGTGCCATGTAGTTATTATGAGTAAAAGGGTTAAAATCATAGTCCCAAGTTGATAATATAAGGACACCTGGTTGAAGATGCACATTTCCCTGTTTCCAGACTCGATCTAATTCCTCCTGTGAGTACAAGATAATATGAAAATAGCCTTTCCCGAGTGGAACTAATTTCCAATTAGCTGATCCCCAGCAATGCCCAATCCTAGGTTTTATCTCAGTATCTAACCATGGTTTATCACCTTGCAGATAAGAGATGCCTCCAAGACCAGAAAACTTACACATTTTCTCCCTCTGTTGGAGTGCGTCGGGGTCTACTTCAACCAGAAATCCCCCATCTTCAAGTTTCTTAATCCTTGAGGGGGCCACTGAGGAAGTCCTTTTCTGGTCTAATCCCATGAGGGATTCGACGAAGAAGATACCTTTAATTGTATGCTTCGAATCTCGAACAGTATCCTTTGGGGGAGTTGCATCCCTTTTTTCAGTCAGTGCTTCACGCTCGAAGGATTTTTCCCAATCCGGATCGAAGAAATCCATTGGAGTTCAGCTTCGTCAAGCTAAATATTATTCATCTCTGCGATTCACGAAGTGGGGTTTTCAAGGTAGCCGTTCGCGAGCTCCGTCCATCCTCCCCCTTCTTCGGAGAATGAGTAATAATTAAAATTGTGAGGATTAAATTTATTTATGGGGTGGAAGAAAATGGAACCCTATGATTTTAATATATAATTACGTTTAAACAAGTTAATTTTTTGATAGCTTTCTCCATACACAATTCTGGATTTAAATTAAATTATATTATATTTAGATAAAATATAAAAATTTGAGCAAGTCTATTTTATGATATCCATTAAATTAACCATAATGAAAAGGAGTAACCAATTTATAAAAAATTTATAAAAATAAAAAAATGGATTCTTTTAATATGAATGATATTAAACTAGTAGGTCCCAAACAACTAAGAAAAGAATTTTGTGATTAAAAATATGTTTTCTAAAATTGGTGTTTTATTTCAAGAAAGTAATTATATTATGATTAAATAATAATTAAATATATTTATAATATTATAAATAAATTACAAATAAATAAATTATAAATTTATAGGAAATAATAATAAATAAAGGTTTACATTTTAAAAACTCTTTTCCAATATGAACGTTTCCACTATATTTTAAAATTTTATTTATGTATTTAATTATCAAATTTTATAAATTTATTATTAAAAAATGAAAATCATTCTTGGATTGAGTATAATAATATAATCTTGAGATGTTTTTTATATTTTTCTAAAAATAATGATTTTTAGTTGAATTGTGACAAAATTAATTTTACAAATAACATGAAGTTTATGAAATTATTAGTATATAATTATGAATTTTAAATTAATGAAACATGTTTTTAATACCTAATATATATTTTACATGTGAATATATTATTTTAAAATTTTTGTTTTTAATTTATAAATCCATATTTTATTTTTTAAAATATAAGTAATATTTTCTAAAAAATATGTTAATACATTATAAATTTTTATTTTAAAATTAATTTTTATTAATTATAAAAAAAGAATAAAAAAATGTATTTAGAATTTTTAATTAGTGGGTATAAATTTTATAATAAAGGAAAATTTATTTTTTGGCATAAAAGACAAATTACCTTAGGTAAAAACTAGTTTCCATGATAAAATCTAAAATGTAAAAGTAAAAAATCTAAGTGTTAAAAATGAAAAAAACATGCTTAAAATGTGTGTGTGAATGTTTTTTTAGGCCTATATTCACCTTATTTATTATCTTCCCATAATTAAATAATTTTGTATCCAATTTCCTTGATGATGACTTCCCATTATTGAAAAATTTTGGGTATTTAACAAAATGTCATTATTTTTCACTTAAAAAAGGTGTACTTCTATCATCAATTTGACTAACAAAACCCCCTTAAGTTTGGTAACAAATATTCCCAAAAATCTCATAAAAATATTATCCACCACAAATTGGTTTTATGATTCTTAAATTACTTTCCCTTAAGGGATTAAACCCCTTTTCATTAGGGTTAATCCAAGAAGTGAGGTATAATTTCTTGACCTCTCTTTATATTTCATATTTCTTTATGTGATTTTATTCTTCCATAAATTTATTTTCACTATCTTAAAAAAATAAAATAAGTATAATTATTAAACTATTAAGTTTTTATAATTATGGTACAAGCATTAACCACCTTTCACTTTTCTATTATGAAAAAAACTATCACTCATGTATTGCGAGGACTACTGCCTCTACGATGTAATATGTTTCATTTTCCTTCACCACCTCAAGTGTATTGTCCAAATAATGGATTTATTTTATAATTATTATATTTATAAAATATTTTATATTCTTAAATGTTATAATATATAATATATTTAACTTGTTATATGGAAAACAAAATCATCATCAATGCGTATGTGTGGACTACCGCCTCCATAGAACAATTGGTTTCCATTTTTTTCATTAACTCCATTAATGGATAGTACTAAAAATGTTTTATATGAATAAATATTTTTTATGATATAATTAAGTTTATTTTTTTTATAATTTATTGATTTTATTATTAGTAAATGATTATAATTAATTCAATCGATCAAAACAAGCGAACTACAAGGAAAATTATCTATTCTTTCTATGTAATGAATTTATATAAATTATATTCTATTTTTAATTATTTTTAATTATGATATATCACACTAATAAACACTAAATAATATCATTATTCTTTTTTTTATAATTATTTTACAAAAAAACTACCTCATAATCATTCATTAATCATGGTAAGTTCAAGTTTTGATGGTTTAACCACCTGCTTAGACAATAATATGAATTTATATAATGGATAAATATGAGATATTATTTACTGGTATAATATGATATAAATATGAAATTATGTTTTTTTTGTTCTTTTAGGGTCATATCACCATTTAACTCATTAATTAATAAAACATATTTCGTTCATTGATAATCACCAAAACATGATCACCACTGATTTCATCTTCATGGTTTCTAACCAAAATTTCTATGGAATAAATTATACTATTTATAAATATCAAGAAATTTCTATTATATAACCTTTAATTATATTTTAATGTTAAACTTTGAAATAGTAATTAATACCGACACTATTTTTATGAAACTAGTTCATAGAGATAAAGATTACTAAAAACCGGTGTGGAAAATAATTAAAAACAAACTAATATTAATGTCTATTGAATTATTGTAAATTAACAGTATAAATGGTTATAGTTATGAATAAGTTTATAATTAATTTATTTAATTACCTTAATTTAATTATTTAGGATGTTTGGGGAATGTTTAGAATATATTAGGATCAAGGTAAGGGTATTTATCTAAAATTTAATTCTTTGAGACATGTTTTATATTATGCACCAAATTTCATTTATGTAGTCTATATAAAACATGTTTTAGATACCATATCATGAATTATATTATAATCATTGTAGTTTATGTTCAATAAAAATCCCTTTCTTTCAAGGGGTTTATATTAAAGTGATACTCAAGCTGTAAGAGTTTTTCATGACCGCAATTCTGATTCTTCGTGACATGTTACATGTTATGAACGTTAATATTAGTGGTGTATTCACAGAACATGAATATATTTTTATCATAATTTTTTTTATTTCTTGGTATTTACTATCCAAATCATTCACCATATTCAACTGGACATTGATTAAGTTGTTTCCCTAGTAGTATGGATTTTTGTAACTCAACTTTTTTTCATTGAGTTATAATTTATCTCCTAAACTTATTTTTTATAAGATGGTTAAAATATAAACTTTTATTGTATTATGTATTATTATATATTTTTTTTACATTTTACCACATAAAACCATTTTTAAATTATCCATTCTTCATAAAGTGTGTTTCCCATAAGGGATATTTATCACTCATGTCTCCTTTCTTTGAGTTATATTGTTTAGAAACGAACTTTTTCCTCCTATTCATGAGATATACCACCCTAGTATTTTAATATATGTATTTTCACAATCCAATTTGGGAAAATAAAGTCTTAATACAAAATCAGGTTTTTTACTATTCTTACATGCGAGTTTTAAACAAATGTATTTTGAAAAGAAAAAAAGCGTTCTTTCATTTCACTTTCACACATTTTTTCTTCATCTTTACATTTATAAAAGAATTACTTTATGTATTTTCAAGGATTTATTAATGGATATTAATTTTGAAATTAATAGTTTTTAAAGTATTTCCCATCACCTATTAAAAAGTTATTATTGAAAGAGACATGTAAAATTTTATATTATTTCAATGATAAAAAATTATTTCTAAAATATCTTAAAGTTCTCAATTCCATTTACCTTATAGTTTTCAAAATTATTTAACCTATAAAGTTTTATGTTTTATGATAGATATATATTATCATTTCAAGGATTGAACTCATAGTACCAAACAATTTTATTATTATGATACAGTTTGACACATTCTCTTACAAGGTTCTTTTTCATTTATATTAACACCCTTTTATATTTCTTTGTCTCACTGGGGTTGTGTTCTCTTGAAAGCATACAAATTAGTTTTTTTATATTGATTATGATATTATAATATTGACTTATTTATATACTCATTTATTTATATGGTGTGAACATCACATTTTATATAATTTAGATTGATTTATGTTCACTTAGAAAGTATATTAATATATTGACATGGGAGAATCTATTAGTGTTCTATATGTTTTTATTTATTTATTGATGATTTTTGGAAGGTTGACTATTTATTTGTTAACTTTCCAACTTCTTCCTCTGGATGGGTTATGATCATGTTATCCCTTTTATTAATATGGATAAAAGTATTATCATTATGTTTGTTTTTATTTCAATAGGGATGATAATTATAAAGATGACTATCTAATGTTTGACCATAAAACTTATTTATATAATGGGGTTATGATCATGTTATCCCTTTTAGTGATATAGGAAAAAGTATTATAATTATTCATGATTATTTACTGGTAAAAAAGGTTAAATATTTATTTTATTTTTATATTTATCATTACACGGATAACCATGTTTTATTGAGTAAGAGGTTATTCAAGTAATGTTATAAAATATTTTAATTCATATTATAGAGAATGAATAAGAAATAATCAGGTGATGAGTGGGTCCCAGAATTATATAGCCCCTTAATTCATCAATAAGTATCATGAGAAAAAATAGGTCTAGGTAATTGGTGTATTTTTTCCTAATTAAGTATGATGTATTTACTTTATTCTTGATAAAAATAAGGTGTCTGGGAACAAGGACTTGAGAATAGGGGTTTGATGTCCTATGTTATGAATCCCATCAGCATGAGATCAATATTATTGATATAAATGTTTTCATTTGTTAAAATGGATATAAAAAGATCTCAATTTAATGTTTATGATAAATTCATGTTGTTTACCTATTCATTAAAAAATATTTATTCCATGTTTATGAGATTGTCACTTTAGTTTTATGTTTCCATTACTAAGCATTTGATATCATACCTTCTAATGTTTCCATTTCTCTAGTGTATGAATAAAAGGGTTATATGTGAAATGTTTATAAGGACAACACATGTGTAATAATTTATGGGATATATTGAAGACTTGTCATTAATTAAGTAGTTTATTTTATATTTGAAAATATATATTATTTGTGAAATACATGGGATTTATTAGTTTATAACATTTATTAATTCTCTAAAGCTCTAAACCTGAAAATACCCTTGATATATAATTTATGAAATAATATTTTTTGAGTTTTTAATTAAGGGTGGTTATATCCAAGATTTTACAACCGGTATCAAAGATATTATGTAAATTCTATGTTTATAGAACCAGATTTGAGACTGTGGGTTCAAATCATCACAAAAATGGGGCAATAATCACACAAATCCATGGTGAAATCTATTTAAGTAAAGAAGGATTCATACTTTCAGTAGAGGAAATAGGGATCTGGGTAATCAAATCACGATTTCTTAGTAATTTACCGAGGCAATTATAAGTAGATTTAAGAATCTAGAAAACCATAAAATGATTGGGGGATACAACAAAAGGGTGTAGATGGTATGTTCTCTGTATTTATAAATTGATGAGAAATATGGGGAAAATGAGATTCATGTCATGGTTTGTAGAAATCAAAACATAACTAGACACACTATTCCTGCGGTGACATTGTACCATGTCATGGTTTAATTAGTGATTGAAAATCTCATATATTTTTATATAACTCAAATATGTAATTATTTGACATTTTATTATCTCATTCCAAATATCATTTTATAGAAATTATAGTGGTTATTTTTTTTCATATTATTACGTAAGGTGAAGATAAAAAAATCAAGGAGATATTAAGGATCTCTTTTAATATAGGGAATCAATACAAAATAAAAAATTAATGAGGATATATCAATGGAGGTGAAATGTGTAAATATAATCTTCTAATGTATAGATCTTCTCTTTTATAGAGAAATCCATGGCCTAAATATAAAATTCATTATATATTCCTCATGTATAAAGATTAAGGAAGAAACATTTTCACTAAAAAAATAAATGTGTTATATTTCTCTCATGGTTGAGTGTATTGTTATAATGGAAGTGATCAATTTTTTTGAGTGATGTGATTATTTAGGGATAAAACATTTAATCCAAAAAAATTTAATTGAGTTTTTATTAAAGTTTATTTATTTATCTTTTACCGAGTTGACCGGTAGAGAAACCTATGTGGGGGAGTGAATCAGGTGTTTTCTAAATTTTACTTAATTAGAAATAATACTTGAACCTATTTTTAATTTAAATTCTATTTTCTATTAGTTTATATGTATATATTTTATATTTAACCTAGAAATCATCAATTGTATGTAAAGACCATGACACCATTATTTTGGAGTCAGTGCGTTACTTTATTGCATTGGCATAATAAACAAGGAACCACAACCCTAAGGAACTAATAGTTTAGTATCTTTTTAAAACAAAATAAAATCATTAGTATTACACTAAAACTTAAAATAGAATACAACATAAAAACTATATTCAAAACATTCCTATTCTCCTAGATTATCACTGCATGTCAATCATAATATACATCGTGGCATCTTATGGAAAATTAAACATAATAAAGGGGAGATATCAGATTCTCAGTAAGGTTAAGAATACAAAAAAAGTATTATAAATAATCATAAACAATAAGTTAAGGTGAATAACTAAATTTTTTTTGCATTAAAACATAATATTGAGAATAATATGGCCATAATAAAAGCAGATGAAAAAATAATCCATATAAATAATCACATGTAAATGATACTTACCCATGTATATTCTATTAGTTGAATAATCACATGGATTATAAATAACTAATCTTATAATGAGTGAATTAATAATATAGGACATTATAAACATACTATCAAGTCCTCAACCAAGAAGGCTATATAAAGGGCTAAGACCTCGACCAAAACCTTGGCCATCTTGTCTCATTAGACCTGTTGATGCATAGAGGGGCTATAAAGGGACCCTCCAAACACTTAATAAGTCTAATGAATTCCTTATATGAAATAGGTGAATCATTTTAAACATATAAATTAATATTGAAACTATCATATGAAATGTAAAAAAATTCCCAATCATTAAACATAATCATAAATTATCCAGAGTAATATGGTGAATGTTATCATGATAGTATATCCCTAGTAAGAATGATCATAATCCATTCAGTAGGACTTTATATATGGTATCATATGAGATAAAAATAAATTAATCATAATATTCAATAGAGGGTGTTGACATATATGAAAATCCTCTAACAAAATCATTGAAAATTTCTTGAGAGAAATACCCTTTTTAATTTGGAAACATTTATTTAAAAAGCCATGAAATTATTAAAGAAACAATTTTCTTTGGAAATAACCTTGTAAAATTTTGAAGTATTATGAAAAACACTAAGGCGACATGAAAGGGGGAAATACACTCATTCCATATAAGTTAAAAAACATTTCTTTTAAATTTTGATAAATAATAAATATTTAAAAGTGTATTTTTAAAAGAAAATGTGACCATTAACCAAATGAATAAATTATGGGTATTATCTATAAATAAAAATAAAACAAGTGTAAATACAACTTTAGATAATAAAAATTTATTTTTTCACATAATAATTTCCTAAAAAAATCATTGGAGTATATGTTTAACCCAAATAATCGAAATATAGTTTAGAATTCCCTTACCACTATAAAAAAGTCGAACCATATGCCCCATAAAATTAATGATCATGAAATGAAAAATTAAATAACATAAATATAAATATATTTATGATATTATATATCAAATGGAAGTATAAATACATAACACACAAGAAATAAGTGGTGAATAATGCATATCTCATGGAAATATAAGTGAGATGAGGAACCCTTACCTTATGTCTAAAATCATTCTGAAAATGTACTTAATGTTCAGGATAATAAAATTAGAATAATTAATTACTTAGTTAAGAAACTCTCCAAAATATATTTGATTTATTATAATTTTATTATGTTTATTTAAGGCCATTTAGATGAGTTATAATGGTTAATTTATTTATTCTGGGAGCGTTTGTTTCATGGTTTGATGGTCGGTTCACTTGAGTATAAAATATGGGCGTTCTTGTCATATGTGAATAAATTCTCCAGAATTGAAATTATTTAGTATTAATGAACTTCCAGAAGTTTAAATGTTCTCATATATATTTTGGTTATATGATATGAGTATGATTAATTAGATAAAATGTTGATGAAAAGGTCCTAATTTATTTTGGTGGTTTTTACGACCATCACGAGTTATTACCGTTTTATATAATATTATATTTATATAATAGTTAAAAAACATTAAATAAGTTTTAATATACATATTATAATCTTTTTTATCCATCAAAATGATTTCATTACTATCCTTGAAGGCAGTAATGAAAAATAAAAACTCGTCGCCCATGAAGGTAGTGAATCGACACCTCACGAACGATGTTTTCAATTTTGAGAATAATAGGAGGATAAAAGAGAATTTATGATCGATATTCCATTAAAATAAAATAAAATTATAGTATATGTATGATAATGGAGTTACCATCACACTTTATATAGGGGATGTTTGGGAAGGATGAGAAAAAAAATTAATTAAAAGAGAAAGTGGGAGGGTTTTACCTATCGAGTGTCATCTTCTTGAGAACCTCCTTAGGGTACTTGGAAATTGTCTTTTGGTGAGACTAGATAAAACCAGAATGTGGGGAAGAGGTTTTGGAGAGGAATTGGGTATAATTTAGACAATATTCAAGTCTTATAATGTGTGAGGAAAAGGTTGGTGAGTCATGGTATTTATAGTGGAGGAGAGGGTTATTTTTTGATTATTTTATTCATTTAATTATTATTTTGGATCTAGACTATCAATAGTGTTGATTAACATGAATAAATACACTAAATATAACTTTTTTGTTCTAAATAAAGGGTTATTACCTTATCCATACATCATACATGACTCTATAATTCATTTATTTACTTATAATGTTAAATATAGTAAATTATCGTATTTCACTATTAAAAAAATAAACTATTTTAGAGAAGTCCCAAAAATTACCCCCAACAATTTTTTGACATGTAGATTTCAAAAATGAACTCCATTTTAGGAAAATAATTTTCTATATATGAGAAATTCAGTTTTTAAATAAAATCAACATTTATTTGAAAAATACCGATTTTAATATTATGAATCATTTTGTGGAACTTCAAAAAATTAATTATGGTCTCATAAAATTATATTATAATTATAATACAATAGAATATTAATTTATGAATATATATTTTTTCAAAATAATTTGTTTTTAAATCATTATATTAATTACAAAATTGTAAATAAACATTTACATTTCACAAAAATACCAAAAATTAAAATATCATTTTTAAAATATTTATTTAATTATTCCATGATATAAATATATCCTATTTTCATTTATGATATACCCAAAATTTATTTATACTTTCATAGGTGATGTTATTATTCTAATGGTTTGATTTCTATTCCAAATGGTTACATTACTATTCTAATGATCATGTTAACATTTAATAGTGTATCATGGTTCATTTAAGCTTACTGTTGCATGAAACAAACGATTTCAAAGATGTTAAATTTAAAAGAGACATAGCATAAAATATTACGCTGTTACATTCTCCCCTCCTTCAATAAACTTCATCCTAACAATTTGAAATTATACTTTGAAAATCAAGGTTTGATACTTGAAAATTCCTTTTGGGGGAAACCCACATTGTAAATAGGGTTAATAAAACATACTCTTAATAAGATGGAAAGGACAATATGATGGTCACCACAAATATAGGTTTCCCTATAGGTAAACATGGGTGGGAAGTGAAAACATGGGCATGGAAAAGATATACAACTCTCATGTTTTGATAGAGATTGATAAAGAACATGATCATTATAATGTCTTCCATCAAAAAACTATAAATTTTTGATCAGTTAAATTAAAATTAATTTATTTGTAATAGAAGTAAAAGGATAATGTTTTTGTTCCAAAATACATTTACTAGTGTTTAGGGATTCCTTTACTATACTGATAGGCACTTGAGAAAACTTACTTGATTTCTCTCCATGTTATATTCATAATCTCATCATTTATTTTTACTTAGATCCATATCTACTCCATTTATTAAACAAAAATATGTATATTCAAGATAAATTTTATGCCTAAAACACTTTTATCAAATGATCTATAACTTATTAATTTGGCCTCTAAATATTTACCAAAAGAAAAATGGTTTGAACTGAAGGTCTCAGGTGCAGCGGAAGCTCATGGGTAGATGTTCCCACTTGAATTTTTGTCATTAGAAATGATTAATCCAGGATTAATATGACGATTAACACCAAACTCCATGGATCGATTCACATAAATAGACAAATAAGAAGAATAGTCTCGGAACCAAAAACGAAGATGATCACAGGTTTATTGTAATTAATTTAATTAATTGAAAAGAAGTACCTTTTATGGAATTATTTATTAATTGATATTTCTGATCACATTCTGATGTGATTCGTTGTTGCGTTGCATAAGCCAAGTGTATAATTCCTCTAGTGTTGATCCACATGTGCACCACGTATCTCTGGAAGTCGCTAAAGGAATCTCCAGGTGCTAGCGTGGAGAAGCCTTTGCTTGTGTTGTCCACCATAAATCGCCTTGATCCAATGGAAAATGATCTCTCTTGGTATTGAGAGCGTTCTTGGAGAAAGGAGTTCTTTCAACCTTGAGAGAATTATCCAAATTTTTGTGCAGAACCATTTGGGAAAAGTGTTGGGGTTGTGAGTACATTTATAATTAGGTTTGAGGTTATAGAGTTATGACAATAAATAAACACGTTACACATTTTATTTATTTCATTAACTCGTATTTAAAAACCCCCATGTCAAATCATTAATTACTTGACATTCACCCACCAAGATTATAATAAATATCATTTAATAAAATGATATTATTTCCTAAAAATCCCAACTGGAAAAACTACACAGTATGTAATCATTAATACAGAACGTGTACTCATTTTCACTACCTTTCCAGACTGAAAACTACGCGGCATGTACATTCAATGTACATGATGTGTATATCTTGTTTTCATTTTATTCTTCCTCCAACATTAAAATGATTTATGCTTCCTTGAATAATTATTAAACCACATATGGGAATAATCTTTATTCTACTTGAGATAATTTGATACACTTAGTGTGTGACCCTCTTAGCCTATTTCACGTTGGAATTAGGCGGGTTGCCTAAAGTCCAAGATTACTGTCTGGCAATGGGTCAAGGCACCTAAGAGAAAGAAGTTGATGCTGCATTGAAGTGTCACCTCATATTAATTATTACCATGCAATTTAATCCCTTTGTCTCAATATCTCATCATGCGGGTTTCATGGTAGTGTCATAAACCTATATGCTTGATTCGTCATTCTTTGACTTACAGAAAAAAAACTCGTCGTGACACCATGGCCATGGAATTTGGGAAACAGTTCTCTTTCAATCAAAGGGCCCAAGATATCTACTTCCATAAATATGGAAGGGACAAGTCCTTCCTCGACCAATCCATTAACAACATGTCATTCATGTCGCACCCAACATACCATACTTCCCGCCAATTATCTTCGTGACAGTTTTCATCAGCAAATCTAACTACATGAGTTGTAACCTGAGTTAATAATAATCTTCCAGTCTAATGATCATTACACACACTCGTATATAGAAATGTATGATGAAAGAAAGACATGCAGAATTACTATTAGCGGGTCTATTCTTATAATCTCCCATCTTGGAGATTACCAAGTGGGAACTCCATGAGAGAGAGTCTTGTCTTCTTACGAGTACTCGCACATGATAGTCTGTATACTATGTGTCCTATAATAGTATTTCATCTAACCTAGAACATTATTTAAGAATATTTTTATAGAATTTAAAGGTTCTCATAATAGTGGGGATCTTCCCTGAACTTATTAATGCAACAAATATTCCAGGACATTATTATATTATAGTCATGTAGAACAATGAACAATATATAATAAGTGTACATTCATGTAATCAAAGTATAAACAATTGGTTCTTAGGACACCAACTCTAACAAAATCCCAGTTGGACTAGAGACAAATGCCTATGACTTTTAGTCTACTAGACATCACATGATGATCATGTTTCTGTTGATTCAAGGATTTAGTAAAGGTTTCTGCCACGTTGTCTTCTATGGAAATACTGCTCACTGCAGCTTCACCTCTCTGAGAAAAATCCCTCAAGAGATGATACTTCCGAAGTATGTGCTTTGTCCACTGATATGACCTTGGCTCTTTTTCAAGTGCCACCACGGTAGTATTATCACAATAGAGTGTGATATGATATTTACTAATAGGTACTACATCCATTTCATGGACGAAGCATTGCATACATACTTCTTCTCTAGCTGCCTCAGAAGTTGCGATATACTCAGACTCTACTGTAGAATTTGCGACCACAACATGCTTTGAACTATTCCAGATCACTGCACCTCCATTCAAATTGATTATGTATCCATTCTCCAACTTCAAGTCATCTTGATCAGTCTGGAAACTAGCATCTACATGTCCTATGATGACTAGTTCCTCATCTCCTCCATAAATTAATAACATATCCTTAGTACGCCTCATATACTTAAGGATAGTCTTGACTGCCATCCAATGGCGGTCTCCTGGACCAGCTTGATATCTTCCTATCGCACTTAATTTGTAAGAAAAATATATCCTTGTACAAATCAAAACATTCATGACTGACCCAATCTAGGATTCTTAAGCGATCCTTAACCTTTTCTTTCTTTCCTCATGTGTTTGAGGACACATTTTCTTGGAAATATGAATGCTATGTGACACTGACAACAATCCTCTCTTGAAATTTTCCATAGTGAATCTCTTCAGTATCTTGTCAATGTATGTACTTTGAATTAGGACCATCATTCTCTTGGATCTATCATGATGGATCTTGATCCCAAGAATATATGCTTCCTTTCCCAAGTCTTTTATATAGAATAATTTATCCAACCATGCCTTAGCTGACTGTAAGACAGGTACTTCATTTACAATTAGTAATTGTCATCAACATATACTATTAGAAAAATGACTGCACTTCCTCTAAACCTTTTTTAGACACAAGGCTCACATTCATTCTTAATAAAGCCAAATTCCATTACTGCTTCATCAAAACAAATGTTCCATGACCTTGATGCTTGCTTTAATCCATAAATGGATTTCTGTAACTTGCATGACTTGTTGGTATCCTTTGGAGTCACAAACCCTTCAGGTTGCGTCATGTAGACATATTCCTGGAGGTTCCCGTTAAGGAATTCTATTTTGAAATCCATTTTCCAAATTTCATATTCATGGTAAGCGAAAATGTCTTATAGGATTCTGATGGATTTCATCATCGTAACCGGTGAAAATGTTTCATCATAATCAATTCCTTGATGCTGCCTAAAACCTTTTGCAACCAATCATTCCCTATAGGTGCTGACTTGTCCCTCCATGTCCAATTTCTTCTTGAATACCCATTTATTACCAACATGATTTACATCAATTGGAGGATCTACCAAAATCCATACTTGCTTTTGGTACATGGAATCCATTTCAGAATTCATGGATTCTTTCCACTTGGCAATATCTGTGCCTTCAACTGATTCCTTTTAGGTAGGAGGATAATCACTATCAACCAATAATGTGTCACCATCCTCAATGACAAGAAAACCATATCATTCTGGTTCTCTCACCTCTCTCGTGCTCCTATATAGTTCTTGTGTCTCTGGAACAAATTGTTCTTCCATGGGGCTTTGTAGAATCTATTCTTGTACCAACTACTGTGTATCTTGAGCCTCAAATTCATCGAATTCTATCTCGCTCCCACTATCTCTTTTAGATATGTGCTCCCTCTCAAAGAATATGGCATGTCTTTCCACTATAACCTTTTTATCGGAGGGGTTGTATAGGTAATATCCCCTTGTTTCCTTGGGATATCCTATAAAGGTACACTTTGTGCCTCAGGGTGCCAGTTTGTTACCTGAGGAGGCCTTAACAAATTCTTCGCTACCCTACACATGTAAATTTGATAACATGGATTTTCATCTACTCCATAACTCGTATGGAATACCATTTATTGATTTATTTGGTACTTGGTTTAGTATGTGTGTTGCTGTTTATAATTCATATCCCCAAAAGGATAATGGAAGACTCACATGACTCATCATTGATCGCACCATGTCCAACAGGGTGCGGTTCCTCCTTTCACTTACACCATTCCACTGAGGCATGTAAGGAGAAGTGAGTTGAGATAAAATCCCAAAATCTAGTAATAAATCAATGATGTCCTGATTAAAATATTCTCCTCCTCTATCTGAGAAGAGTTTCTTAATCTTCTTACCAAGCTGGTTCTCAACTACATTCTTGTATTCTTTGAACCAATCAAAAGAATCTAACTTATACCTCATTAAGTAAATATATCCATATCTACTAAAATCATCAGTAAAATTATGAAGTACAAGAACCCACCCATTGCTACAACTGGAAATGGTCCACACACATTTGTGTGAACTAATTCTAAAATCTCTTTATCCCTTTCACCTTTCCCACTAAATGGGGAGTTGGTCATTTTTCCTTGTACACATTCATGACATACACCAAGTGGTTTTAGTTCGAAAGAATCTAAATACCCATCTTGATGTAATTTTGTCAAACATTTCTCATTTAGATGACCTACCTGGTGATTCCAAAGTTTGGTGTGGTATAATTCATGTGAATTAACTTTTTCATCGATTGTCATTACTTGGTTTGTGTAGTCTAACACATAAAGGTCATTATATAAATGTTCCCTACCAAAAAACATGTTATCTTTATAAAAGTAGAAACATTCAATTCCAAAATTGAAGATGAATCCATCAGTATCTAATATGGATTCTGAAATAATGTTTTTGGTTATAGAGGGTATATAATAACACCCTTTTAATACCAAGATCATCCCAGTAGGCAATGTGAGATGGTGGTCTCTGACAACTACAACATCGAGTCTGGCTCCGTTGGCTGCTTACAGATCCACCTCACCTTGGTCAATATTTCTGAATATACTTGGTTCTTATATTTGAATATAGATGTGAGCACCACAAGTAGTATCTAATACCCAATTGATATAAATAGATATATGTCATTCGATAACAAACGCACCTGAAGCTTCCCCTTGCTTCCTTGGATGGGTGCAGGTTTTCTTCTAGTGGCCCTTCTTGAACATGTGAAACAAACATCCTTCTGTTCTCTTTCCTCCCCTTTGATCTTCCTTTTCTTGGAAGGCCTTGAAGAAACTTTGGGATTAAATCTCTTCACCTTCCCTTTCCTTTTATACACCATAAGGAAATAAGGATTTTCATGATTCATATCATTGTCTACATGGTGAATGAGGATAATAAGATTAGATAGAGACTTCTCAATTTCGTTCATGTTGAAATTTACAAAAAAGTTAGAGAAGATCTGGGGGAGTGATGCAAGAATGAGATCGATACCTAGTTCTTCGGTGAGTTTAAATCGTAGAACCTACAAGTGCTCAATGAATCCAATGATCTTAAATACATGAGGCCCAACTGGGGAAACCTCTCCAAGCTTTATCTAAAATAGATCCTTAGAGATCTCAAACCATTCCCATCCTTCTCTCTCCTGGTATAGACCACGAAGGTGCTTGAGCATGCTATAGGTATCCATGTATTAATGAGACTTTATGAGCTCACTAGACATTGATGACAACGTCAAACATTGAACGTCGAGTGCATCGTTCAAATGTTTATCATAGACCAGGAAATGTTCATCACTCACCCCTTGGGTAGGCGAATCAAGAATTGAGGACTCCAGCATGTAAAACATTAGTTCATGGTGTAGGATAACCCAAAGGCGCCTAAACCATTCCTAAAAGTTACTGTAGGTGAGGATATTTTCTTTATCCAGAATTTATCATAGAGAAAATGTGGTTGATGAGTTTTTCATATTGATTCTACAAATTAAAAGAGAAGATTTATCAGTGCCTTTTGATTACATTTTATTAAAAACAATACATGATTTTATTAATTCTCACACTATTTTATCATTTTCCAATGTCCCCCACCATTGAACTTGGAATGCCTAGTTTCTTTGAAATTCTAGTGGAAATGATCCATATTACCCTTCGCATAACCCCAATAAGGGTTGGTCAAAATATTTAAAGGTATTTACGTAGGAATGTCTTTGGAAACTGTGAGATTACTGTTCCTTGATCTGTTGAGTGGACTCCCCAATCCTGAAATCCTAACTTGGATTTTCTCAACACTTTCCCCCATTTTATAACAAGTATAACAAGGGCTAATCCTCTTGATGTTAAACTTTTAAGTCAACATGAAACTTTCATAAGATCATCCTTTATAAAAGTAAGTGTCCCAACAAGTTTTGGTCAAACACATAGTTTTATTGAGTCTTTTCCTAAATTATGTAATGAAAGACTTGGTTTGAATTAATATGGTATTTGAGGTATTTTAATCCTTTATGTGTAGTTTTTCATTATCACATGCTTGTTAATATTAAGTGATGCTTGATTAAGTGATTAACCATGTTCTGATAATGTTTATGCATAGTCCAATTTTTATTTTATTCAATCTTTTCATACTTTTTTATTTCATTAACTATGTGATCACGACAACACATACATAATAAATAAACCATAAAATCAGACAGAAAAATAAGATGGCATGATCATGAGCTTCTATTGGTTAGCTTATCTAGCAGTTTTGATAAGCTAACCCTGACCTAGGGAAAAACACCTTTAACCCGATGGTTTTTTTTACAACTCCCACCCATCTGCCTTTATATCTTTTTGGGTTTGTTTCGCCTCAGCTTCAGATTTTGAACCATCTCCTCTGTCTTGGGAGATCCTCAAATACATGGGGTTTACATTAAAGAAACCATGGGAACGTAGGCCCTACATTTTATTGGAAGAAGGAATGTAGGCCAACGAATTTAAAATAAATAAATTTAAATGAAACCATAAACACACAAAGGGTCTTTGGTCCATCTCATGATCATTCATATCATGCAATGACATTTAAACATATTCAGTATTTAAATTCTTTTAATCATTATTTTATTCATGATAATTCGTGCTTGAATTCAATTAATTATGATATTATAATTAATTAATTCTTTATCTTAAATTACTTTCTGAATTTCCTTGTGATTATTCTCATCCATATTCCTTGTACGAGTCTTTTTACTTTGGAAGAAACCTGGTGAAATTCCATTTCTGGAAAGTACACGGTATGTAGGCTATATTACACGGCATGTATTTGTTTTCACCCTTTATCCAAAGTACACACCAAGGGATTTGGTGTGTTTTCTGTACTTTGGAAATTTTGGAGTACACGACGCGTAGATTAATCTAACACAACATGTACTTCCTTGTTATGCGGTTACCATCCTGGCAATCCCATGTATGTAGTTACACAGCTTCTCCTTATACACATTTTCACCTGGGCTGGATTGGACTACATGGAATGTTGATTCAACATACACGCCATGTATTCTGGTTTCTACATGCCATTTAGTTCTAGTCAACACAGTGTATTAAAAAAACTTAGGTATTCTCAATTCACATGGCATGGTTTGGAAATCCAGTATCGGTTCGTTGAACCTAAGTATACGACATGTATACTTCACTACACACTATGTATTCCTGTGTTGTATAGACTGAATGAGCGGCTCCTCCATATGAGTTCCTCATTTTTATTTTAATCACAATTAAAATTAAAATGTCGTTTCTATGATTTGAATCGAGAAACAAAGGATAAAAAATATATCTCATTCATTTAGTTTTATATAATGATTTATCTTGAATTGAATAAAATTTAAATTTGTAAATTATCAACGAAAATTAAATAACTATAATCAACGTTGTGACCCCTCTGATACCACTTGAAGGTCCCAGGCACAGTGGAAGCTTGTGGGTGGATGTGCCCACTTTACTTTTTTTTCATTATCAATGATCAATCTGGGATCAATATGATGATAAACACTAAATCCCATAGATTGAATCATAGAAATAGACAAAAAAGAAGAATAGTCCTTGAACCACAAAGGAGGATCATCACAGGTCGATTATAATTAATTTAATTAATTTAAAAGAAGTACCTTTTATGGCATTCTTTCTTAATTGATATTTATGATCATGTCCCGATGGGATTCGTTGTTGCGCCGTAGAAGCTAAGTTTAGACTTACTCTAGTGGTGATCCACATGTGCACCACATATATCTGGACGTCTCCAAAGGAATCTCCATGTGATAGTGTGGAGAAGCGTTTGCTTGTGTTGTCAACCTTAGATCACCCTGATCCGATGGAGGAGGATCTCTCTCAGTCTTGAGAGCGTTCTTGGAGGAAGGAGTTCTTTCGACCTTGAGAGAATTCTTGAGAATTATTGTGCACAACCATTTGGGAAAAGTGTTGGGGTTGTGAGGAAATTTATAATCAGGCTTGAGGTTATATAGTTATGAAAATAAATAAACATGTTACGCGTTTTATTTATTTCATTAACTCTTATTGAAAACCCCCATGTCGAATCATTAATTCCTTGACATGCGCCCACAAAAATTATAATAAATATCATTTAATAAAATGATATTATTTCCTCAAAATCCAGACTGAAAAATCTACACGGCGTGTAATCATTAATACATGGCGTGTACTCGTTTTTCATTTCCTTTCCAAAATGAAAACTACACAGTGTGTACAGTCAATGTACATGGCGTGTATATCATGTTTTCATTTTATTCTTCTTCCAACTATAAAACTATTTAGCCTTCCTTGAATAATTATTAAACCATATATGGGAATAATATTTATTCTACTTGAGATACTTGGATACACTTAGTGTGTGACCCTCTAGGCCTCATTCTCGTTGGCATTAGGTAGGCTTTCCTAAAGTCCAAGATTACTATCTAGCAACGGGTCAAGGAACCCAAGAGAAATAAGTTGATGCTGCATTGATGTGTAAACTCATATGAATTTTTACCATGTAATTTAATCCCATTGTCAAAATATATCATCAACCAGGTTTCATGGAAGTTTCATAAACCTATATGCTTGATCCGTCATTCTTTGACTTCCAGAAATAAACTCGTTGTGACACCATGGCCATGGAATTTGTGCGACAGTTCTATTTCAATCAAAGGGCCCGAGATATCTAATTTCATAAATATGGAAGGTTAAAATCCTTCCATGAATTTTCCATTAACAATATGTTATTTGTGACGCACCCAACGTGCCCTACTTCCTGAAAACTATCTTCATGATGTTTTTCATCAGCAAATCTAAGTGCGCGAGTCATGAAATGAGTTACTGATAATCTTCCAGTCTAAGGACCATTACACATGCTCTTAGATAGAAATTTCTGATGACATCAAGACATGAAGAATTACTACTGGAGGGTCTGTTCTCATAATCTCCCATCTTGGAGATTACTAAGTGTGAACTCCATGAGAGAGAGTCTCGTCTTCTTATGAGTACTCGCAAATGATAGTCCATATACTATGTGTCTTATCATAGTATTTCATCCAACCGTAAGAACTTTATTTAAGAATGTTGTTATAGAATTTCAAGGTTCTCATTATAGTGGGAATCTTCCATGACCTTATTAATGAAACAAATATTCCAGGACATTATTATATTATAGTTATGTAGAATAATGAACAATATATAATTAGTGTATATTCATGTAATAAAAGTATAAACAGTTGGTTCTCAGGACACAAACTCTAACATGAACATGTTATCCAATATGATAAATCATACTTCAACCTCAAATAATAATATACAAAGTTAAACTTAATCCATTCAATAAGTAGTTACCTTAAGTATCATTCAAAATAAATTCTTAAAAATTCAAAGTCCAAAAATTTATAAGGTCACTAAATTTACAAAATCAAATTAATGTAATATTTACCCAATTAATTTAGCACTTATTATCAAATAAGAAATATATGAATACCTTAATATACTTTAAGCCTCTATGAATCATTAATGATTACAAGTGTAAAATATTAGGTTTTTGAATATATTCCTTAAATTCAAATATCTAATAATTTCAGGATAACATAAACCATCAAATCACTAACAAACATCACAGAATAAATTAATAGGGGAGATGGTAGCTCCTTAAGAGACCTTATGAATGGTCATATTGAAAAACCTACTTCACAAAAAATCAATGATGACTGGCTTTTAGATTATTAGATTTGGATTTTCAGGGCCTCTTTTGATCCTGAGTGGGAGAGATCCTATGAACGGACCACACCTAAAGAAAAAGAGGAAAAAGATCTTCCTAAAGATGTCTCCATTTGAGTTTCACATGAAAAATACAAAAGGGATATATTTCATTGAAGAAAGCAAGCATTAAAAACAACAAAAAGCTTCATCATCGATGACCCCACCGTATAAAAAGATAGATGATAGAGGCTTTGGGGTTGAATTTGATCCCAATGTCTTCAAAAAATGGCACATATGTGTAAGTTCTCTATCCTTGGATGAATATCTTATCTAAAATGGAAAAAACAAGGAATATTTTTAGCTCAAGCTTAAAATCTCCCACTATTGGGGAACAAGTAATTGGAAAATTTATTCAATTGGGAATGGTTTTTTTATATCATTTTAAACTACTAGGAAGACATAGGCCGAGTATAGAAAATGGGAAACATTCAACTGGAACCTGATTTACATCGATTATCCTAATGTGATTTTTCTTGAAATACATTCAACCATTGGAACTTTATGGATTAATTTCTTGTTATATTACATGAACTTAATTATGTTTTTTGGAACCCAATTTTTTTGAATGATATTACCTATTTTTTTGGGATTACCTAAAATATTGATCAATGGGAATTGAATGGATAATTGGGTCTATATGAAATATTTATGGTAGAATAAAATTTGGACACAAAACTACCACATGTCGTCACTTTTAATGCTAATGATTATTGAACTAAGGTTAAGATAGAATATGAGCACAATAAAAACTTTTGTGGATATTAAAAGATTATTGGACACTTCATCATGAATTGTATAGTGGTGAAAAATAAGTAACTCAGCCCACTAATAAGTAATGGACCAAAATCAGGAGGCATAAGATGGTTAAAGGGTCTGTTTTGGAGAAGTCTAATCCCTCAAAGAAAATAAATGAAAGATGGGTGAAAACGATTGGTGACCCATCCAACTCAAAGGATCCCATAGAAAATCTTGGGATGATTTGGATGAATATGAGAAGATTGAATCTGAAGACCAATGTATTGTGGATGAAATTTTTAATCTTTTCATGGATATTGTCAAACAACCTCAACATGATTTAAAAGCTAAAGAATCCATGTCTTGTATAGGGGTTAAGGAAAACAACATGAATTATGTTCAAGGAAATATTATAAACTACACTTCTAAAACCACATTGATTAATTACTTTTCTTAGGTAACTAGGAATTTAGTCTCTTTTACTAGTGAAAATACTACCAAATCCATCACTGATGGAAGCTTCAAGCACTCAAATACTTTATAAAATCATCAAATCAATCATTATAATTCCAGGTATCTTTATGGATACAATGTTATACCTATTTATGATAGGGTTAATATGTTCTCAACATTTGAATGTGATTTTATCATTCAATAGTCTATTGGATCTAACAAATAAGGAAGTACTGTTAATCATACCCCCTCATTTGAGATCTAGGAGTACAACATTCAGAATTGTAGCACCAGAACAGAGCTTTCATAGACTGCAGTTAGAAAAAACAACCAAAATGATGACTATAAGTCCTATAATGGGTACAAATAATTCAATATTAAAAGAAACAATGAGGAATCACAAGATGCTATTAACACAATTGAGTTTATAAAATCACTTCCATCTCCTGTTAGAGACAAGAACACACAACTGGGACCAACTAAAAACCCCATGTATTTCTTAGTTGAAAAAATTATTAGGGTTGGAGACTCTACCTATTTAAAGGGTATTACCAACACTTAGGGAATTAAAAAATCACTGTAACCTATGATCATTTATCATTCTAAAAATGAAAAAACTAGGTAGACTATCTCTATTAAATTAATCCATATCCCCCTAGATCCTCCCTCAAATAACAAGAGGCATGGCCTAGGGACCCCCATTGAAGTTAAGCCTCTAGACTGCACATCTAAAAAAATAGTAGAAGGAAAAGGATCTAATGAGGAAAATGTAAGTCTTCCATCATATGAGAATATATATAATGATGTCTCCAATAAATAAATATTTGGTGATAAACAAAAGTCTAAGACATATTTCAGATAGTTAAACGTGATAATATTATTTCTCCTAACTACTCTATGATCAAACAGGATAGGGACTCACCCACGATAAAGTATAAGTTTATCATTCCCCTAAGAATTCCCAAGGAGGAATAACTCTGGATGTAAAAAGAAAAGGGATCCCAACCCCAAACTCAGGTTCAAATTAATATCCGCTATTGAAATTGTTAGGGTATTGATTACCCTGACACCATATTAAATTTAAAATGATTTTTATTTATGTATGAATCAAAAAAAATCTATCTATGAGCCTAAAATTAAATGTTTTTCTAGATTTACTGTTTTAGATAAATTTAGTTACACTTTTATTGGTTATACTTCAAATTATAATTTAGTATATTCTCATGGTATTTTTACACACTCTTCTTTAAGAGATGTTAATAATTTCAATATTGAAAATCAAGCTTTCAAATGTGATCATAATTTTCAAAACTTACATATCATGTGAAGTTTTATGTATTACAATTATAGGTTCCATGATAGGATAACTCTATGGAAAACAATTTCATCTTTAAAAACACAATCTAAGCCCCTTGGATTATCACTGGAGACTTACAATTCAATTCTTATACCTAGTGAAAATATGGGTCATTCTCATTCTAAAATTTATTCTAAGGAATATAAAACTTATATTGAATAAAAAAATCTCATTGAGATTAATCTACTAGTATATAAATATACTTGGTATAGAGGACGTCACAATAGGTTTGTGGATAATAAACTTGATAGAGCCTTCACAAATATCTAAGGCCTAGATAAATGGGATACTATTTATAGTATCACCATACCTTGACTAAATTCCTATCATCATACTATTTTAGTTAGTATTAATACTAGATTTTCCAATCATATCCTTCATTTTATATTTAATAATACTTGTACCTCTATTATTGATTGTTATAAGATTATCAAAGAGACTTGAAACTCTATGAATTTTGGAAATGATTCATTTTCCTATGTTATGAAATTAAAACTCCTAAATAAAAAACTATAGACATATTGAAAATAAATACCCAATAAAAATGATAATGGAATTTCTTCTCTAGAAAACAATATCAATTAAATTTAGGTTGACTCTAAGAACACTGATTTTTCTAATGATCCTAAACAATAAATTTAACTTTTCACTAATCTACACTCTCTTATCACCTTAAAATATATTCCTAGAAAACATAACTTCAAAATTAAATGGATTAAATATGGTTATAGAAATACCAAATTATATAATGTTCTATAAAGAGATAGGAAATATTTTAGACCTCTAACCTTCTTAAAGGATGGGGACATCATCATTGATAATGAGGAAGGTTTATTCAATCATATAGTATCATACTTTAGAAACATTTCTAACGGACGATATCTTAATAAGGACTAAATTTAGGATATCATTCCTATAATTTTGAGAGGAAATAAAAAAACTATCTTGAATAGTGTCCCTATTTATAATGAGATTAAAGATGTTATATTTATCTTGAAAGCTGATAGTTCCCCGGGTCCTGATGGTTTCAATAATTCTTTTTTTCCAACACTATTATGATATTGTCCAATATGATGTTTGTAAACGGGTTAAATCCACCCCCACATGGTAGTAATTCTCAATTCTTCTTCCTTATTCTCAAAGTGGATAATGCTTCAGAAATTAATCTCTTTATACCAATTTATCTTTCTATCACTATCTGTAAAATCATCTCTAAACTTTTATCAAACAGTCTTGATCCTATTTCTATAAAACTTGTCTCTTAGAACCAATTTATATTCCATATAGGAAGAAACATTCAAGACTAAATATACATTACCTATGAAATTAAAAACATTTTAATGTAGGATACTAGGGGTGGGGAATAATTTCCTTTAATCTTGATATTAGAAAATATTTTTACACCATGGACTGGAGATTTATTTTCAAGGTCCTCAACAAGTTTGGTTTTAGTGACAATTTTGTTAAAAAAAATCAAAAATCTATTGGTTCTGCTCACATTTATTTTTTGATTAATAGTGATCCTAAGAGATCTTTCAATTGAACCAAAGGTTTTAGATCGTGATACCCTCTCTCTTCCATCATATTTTTTTTCCTAGGACTACCTTAGAAAAATTATTACCAATTTGGTTAACCAGGGTAAAGTTATTCCCATCATCGCCTCTTGAAACCTGAATGTTCCCTCTCATATTTTATAAGAAGATGATATTATTTTAATCCTTCAAGGATAAAAAAGGAATATCCATAATCTTAAAACGTAAATCTCACACTATGAAGATGTTTCTTGTTGTCAATCCATAAACTACAATGAATATTTTATATTCTTTGGAAAATGATTCCCTATTTCCAGAAAAGATAGAATTATAAATGACCTTGGAATAAAAGAGGGATATTTCTCATTCACATACCTTTGAGTTCCTATATTCTATTGAAATTATAAAAGCACTTACTTTCTAATTTAGTTGACAAAATTAATAATCAACTATCCAAATATAATAGAAATTATTTATGGATGGTATGATGTCCTTGTCTAGTCAAATAAACCATTATTTCTAAGATGGTTTACTCCATGATGGTTTATAAATTGAATATTTATTTTATTAAAAATCATTACGGTAGAATAAAAAACATTGTCTATATTGGAAGTACTCTCAAAAGAAAACTTTCCACTGTTCATTGGAATAATTATTGTAAACCCATCGATAATAGTGGTTGCAGTATTAAGAAACATTACCTCTTTAATGAGGACCTTCAAGATAAAATTAGTTGGAATATAAAAAATAATAATTCATCATTATTTAATTTAATTCGAGGTAGATTTTATAAAAATCTGAGAAATGAAAAATATTATACATAGACTCTTCTATAAATACTTCCATCAAGCATTATTTTTCTAAAATTATGTCTTATTATATATGGATTGTTAATAAAGAATATTCTTTGAATTTTTGGTTGTATAACTAGAATGGTTACCCTCTTATATCCATTATTGAATCTATGAATTTACCTACTAATATTAATATCTCTATAAATGACATCATGCACTCTCTGGATTAGGATTTACTTAATGATATCAATACCGTTATTAATAAAAATCCATTTGTCAACAGTGATGGTTTTTTATTTTTGGAACCAGCGAATAATAGAGTTTTAAAATCATAACTTTTCTAAAATAATAATTTTATTAATGAAATCCATGATTTTTTTGGCTAAAGAGCTTTAAAAAGAAATGGGTTTGGCCCTCCAGATTCACCCTAGTTTGGAAAATAGCCCACAATATTGTTCCCGCTGATTGTTATCTTCAATTATTTAGTATAAAACTTTTCTCTAAATGTCATATATGTTACCAAAATAGAGAGGATGATGACCACCTTTTCTTTTCTTGTTATATTTCTTCTGCATTATGAAAAAACATATTTTACATTTTTATCTTATATAAATAAGTTTGTACTACATTCATCTATATCTTTAAAGATGAACTACTATGGACGCCTCTCCTAAGATTGAACAAATTTTCATAGTTGTTATTGTCAAATTAATTCACATCATCTGGTATGAAATAAATTTAATCATTCAAAACAATAATACTTAAATCTTTGTGCATCGCAGGTGAATATTTTCATTAGTATCAAGAAAGATGGAATGATGTAAATAGGTACCTACTGCAATTCTATCATGGATCTAATTATTATTCATCATATTAGAATCCAAGGAAGATTCATCCAGCCAAAAGTTATGTTGGATGTCTTATGGAAATCCCCTATCCCTAGATGAATCAAAATAAATATGGATGGTGCATTAAAAAGAAACCGAGGTCACGAAGGTTGTATAATAGTCTACAGAAAACACAATGGACAGATTATAGGATACTGCAATGCCGCGTGTGGTTTTTCCCCCTTTTTATAAGAGGTGATGTACACCATCGTTATTGTTATAGGTTTCATCAATAAAAAAAGATCGAATAACAAATGGATTGAAATAGACTACACCAAAATTGTACAAGACCTTCGACATGGAGTGGTTCACCTAGCATGGCCCCTCACATCAAGATGGATGGATTACCTCAAGCTCCTATCAGAGTTCAACGATATAACAACCCATTCTTATCACGAGGAGAACATGGGGAAGATGGTCTTTATAAAATAGGATTTAACAGTGAAATTACATAGATGGAGAACCTCCCACCAAATATAATTCAATTACATGAAAAATATTTTAATAAATTTCCCTCTTTCAGACTTTTGTAACCATGTTTTTTGTCTTTATATGTTTTAGTGTTTTGGTCATTTAACAAAGGAATCATCTTTTAAAAAAGATATCCAACTTCATGCTCACCAATAACATCCCATAAACATATATTTATCATTATCTCAATATCAAGAACATATTTAGGGTTATTTTTTTCCAAGTAACATGTTTTTAGAAAGATTATCTGACAATATAATCAATTATCTTGATTACAGGTTCAATTCATCACATGCTTCCAAATAATTAAAAAAGAATTATTGCAGTACAATAATGATATATCTCATGGTTCTTATAACCATAATATCATTTATAAAGTACATTTAAACATAGTTATTGAATCCAAAAATGAAAATACATTAATTATTCTATTTTGGATATATTAATATCCTAAGCTGACATTGATCCCTTTGTTTCTTCTGATCAATATTCCCTGGACACTTGGGATATTAATTTTTGTAATGCCTTGTCTCGTTATATTTTAAGATCTGGATGGATTATTTCTTTATTTTGAAATGATGATCATAGTGGCCATTCTCTCTACACTTATAGAAAAATAAAATTCTATTCAAGTAAGTACCAAGGTGTTTCCTTCCATAATTATCACATGTGGGAAAATACTTCTTTACCTTATTCCCTTTATACATAATTTTCTCTATCATACTTTTATTATCTTTCTTCATTTTGAAGTCATAAAACATGGATAATTCTTTCTCCATATTAATAGAACATGAAACTATATCCACATAGGATGACAATGTTTGGGAGACTAGTTCCCTTCTAAGGATTGGTTTAATACCATCAAAGAAATAGTCAATATTACTATTTGTATTATGTATGTATTATGTAGCATGCCTGTATAACCTTGTAAAGTTAGATTCATACATAGAAACATTTTCTTCTTCTTTTTTTCTAAGTCTCAATAATTTTATCTCCATATCTTATCATTGTTATCTAGGAAAATATTTTTCCAATAATGTTTCCTGAAAATTCTTCCATTTCAAATTTAAAATTTAATATTCCTCTATAGTGTTTTGAATTAATGGCCACTATTGATCCATATCACCAGAGAGATAATAAACTACCATGATAACCTTCTACCTTTCAGTACTTCACAAAAAGAGAAATATCTTCTCTAAGGAACTTATCCATTGCTCAGGTACAAATAGATATGTAGCCTCATTTAATAATGGAGGTTGTTGTCGCAGGAAGTGGTCTAACATTATCACACTATATTGTTTTATCAAGATACTCCATGATAGTAAGGTTATTACTCATAACATGAGCCATTTTTCTTAGTATAGTTATAATTTGTTCATATCTAGTTGTAATTTTAGCTCCAACATCATTATCTTGTATAAGAGTTCAATCCCTACTTGTATTACATGTGTTTATATGGTTTCCATTCCTTCTACTTGGTTCCATTTATAAATAATGGCATAAACTACATTATATCATGACTTTATAAAAAATAATGTGCAATCTAAAACTAGTGAAAAACATAATGTAAATTGAAAATTTAGGTATAAATAATCTCTAAATCATAAAATTGGTCACTTTTGGAATATTCTAAAAGTACGTTATAGTGTTATATTTCCCAAATTAATGTTTTCCTAAATCTAGTTTCCAATGTTTCTACTAAACTATATATGATAATAACTATAAAGACCCTGACCCCATTAGCCCAAAGCTGGTGAATTACACTATTACATTGGAATAATAAACAATGAATCAAATCCCAAATAATCGAATAATTTAGTATATTTGTTAAACCAGATACAAAAATAAGTATTACATTACAACTTGAAATGGAATACAACATAGAAACTCCATTTGAAACATTCATATTCTATTAGATTATCCCCATGTTTCAATAATAATAAAAATCTTGCTATCGTCGAGAAATATTAATTATAAGAAAGGGGCGAACTCATATGCTCAATAAAGGTAAGTATAAAATAAAGTAAATCAAAAATAATAAAAAATAATAAGGCAATGAGAATAACTAAAAATGCAACATAATATTGATAATAATATGGAAGGAATAAAATATTATCAAATAAATCTATATAAATAATCACATGTAAATGATACATATCCACAGATATCATACTAGTTGAATAATTACAAGGATTATCAATAAATAATCTCATAATGAGGTAAAAAATAATACGGGACACCATAGAAATACCATCAAGGCCTCAGCCAAGAATTCTACATAAAGGGGTAAGGTCTTGGCGATAACATGATATAGTTTAGCTTATGAGACCTTTCGATGCGTCGGGGGAATATAGAGAGACCCGAACAACACTTAATAATTCCAATTAATTCCTTATAAGAAAGGTGTGAAACATAATAAATATATAAATTAATCTTGAAACTATAATATAAAATGTAAATAATTTACCCAAATAGTAAACATAATCATAAACTATCCATAGTAATATAGAGAATGGTATCAAGATAGTAAATCTCTAATCAAAATGATCACAAACCATTAAATAAGATATTGTTTATGGTATCATAAAATATCAACCCCAATTGAGGATAATATTTAATAGAGGATATTTACATATATGAAAATACTCTAACAAATTTATTGAAAATTTAATGAGAGAAATACCCTTTTTTTTACTTTGGAATCATTTATTTAAGAAGTTACGCTATTATAAAAGAAAATATTTTAATTGAAAATAACCTTGTAAAATTGTAAAGGATTACCAAAAACAACAATTCATCATTAAATTGGGGAAATATGCTCATGTTGTATAAGTTTTAAAAAACATTTCTTTTAAATTTCAAAAAAAAATTTAAAGGTGTATTTTTAAAAGAGAGTATGAGCATTAACCAAATGACTAATTTATGTATATTATCTCTAAATAAAAATAAAACAAGTGGTAATACAACTTTATATAATAAAAATCCATTTGAAACATAATAATATAATTAAATAATCCATAGAGTAGAAGTTTAACCCAAATAATCAAAATTTGGTTAAAAATTCCCTTACCACTATGCACAAAATTGAACTTCATATCCTATAAAATTAATTGTCTTCAAATAAAATATTAAATAAAATTAATATAAAGTTATTAATGATATGATATATCAAATACGATTATAAATACACCACACAAAAAACAAAAGTGGTGAATAAGTCATATCTCACAGAAATAAAAGTGAGATGAGAAACCATTACCTTATGTACGAAAGAATTTATAAGTTTTATTTAATGTCTTGGAAAATCAAATTATATTAATTTATTACGTCATTCATAACCTATATGATGTATATTTTATTTATTATAATTTTATTAAGTTCATTTATGGCCATTTCAATTATTTATATTCATTAATTTTGTTATTACAGGGGAGTTTGTCTTATGGTCTTACAATCGGTTCCCTTGAGTATAAAATATGGGAGTTCCAGTAAAATATGAATAAATTCTCCAGAAGTAAAATTATTTAATATTAATGAACTTCCATAATTATAAATGGTCTCATAAATATTTTCGTTATATGGTATGAGGATGATACATTAGATTATATATTAATGAAAATGGCACAATTTATTTTGGTGGTTTTTACAACAATGACGAGTTAATATAATTTTATTGGATATAATGTTTATATACTAGTTAAAAAACATTAAATAATATTTAAAACACATATTATAATATTTTTTAACTATAAATATGGTTTTATGACTATCCTTGAATGCAGTAATGAAAAAAGAAAACTCATCGTCCACAAAGCCGGTGAATCAACACCTCACAGACAACATTTTTCCCCTCCAAATATTTTTTTTGTTATTTTAATAAAAGAAAATTTTGGGGGTAAAGTGGGAACCGCACATGACCATATAATACCTTATAGTGGTACACATATTCAAAATTCCAAAAACAGGCCACAAATTCAAAATTCAAAATGACAGTCATCACTGTGGGAACTATCATGTCAGCAACAGATCCCACAAATCACACAACCACATGAGAAAACCTGTATCGATGATAGCATGTCGAAATCACATTGTCACTATCATCATCACCCATTTTCATCATCATGTTTTCATCATAAAATCCAAACATCATCACCATATGCATCACCACTAGAGTCACCACATCATAGACAAGAATATCACCTTCGTCGTGATTGACCATCATTGCCAGAGCTAATGACCATAGAAAATAGTACCAGGACATCCACAAATCACCACTTCTATATTCATATCACCACCATAGAACTCCAATATCACTACCATAAAAACATTATAATAGAACATTACAAACATCCAAACCTTCATCAATGGGCCAATCGCCCTCTCAGAGACCATAATCCGCTTAAACCACACCTCCCAAAACCTCTTTGAAGAACCGCACACCAGACCGGCAGGGAAATGTTCACATGGTCCAGATTTGAGACAAGGGTTGAAAAGATAGAGGCATCGATAGAGGACCAATCTAGAAAACACATCATCCCATCAAAATAGTGAACCCAAAATAAAGAGTCATGATCGATCCAAAAAAAAACACCATATCATACCTCAATCTGCATCTACAAAGAGTGAAGGATCCAAAAAGAGGAAATTAAAGGGCATGTGCTAATGAAGATCCCGAGTTAGGACCACTACCAACCCTCTTCCAGTATCACCCTGTGTAGTCCTAGATCCCGAATCAAGTTCAACCAAAGTGGATTCAAACACAATGCATATGCTAGAAATTGAAGAAGAGAAGAAAGGCACCATACACTGCCACTAGTGAAGACACAACCCATCTATGAACTTGTAAAAATAGACCAAGAATGGGTGTATGGTGCACACAGATAGGCCAAAAGAGTGGTAATGAGTGGCGTGTGATGTCCACACAAGAAAGCTGTATCTATCAAAAGGGGAGAAGAAGAAAGTGATATAAGGAAGAAGATGGATTAGGCGAACCGAAGTGCTGTCACTATCAAGAAGACCCTAAAATCCATAGGAAGGGAAGGTGAGGCATCATGAGCATGAGTATTCATGCAAGTGTGGATCCATATAAACTTATGACCTCACATATTATGTCTTTATTTTTAGAATAAAATTAGAAGGGAAGAGACTTAATGATGGATATTCCATTAAAATAATAACATTCCAGTATATGTATGAAAATATAGATACGATTCCACTTTGGATAAGGGAGGTGAGATAAGTATAAGAAAATAAAATAAAATAAATGATAAAGTGGGAGGGTTTAACCTCTTGAGTGTCATCTCCTTCAGAACCTCCTTAAGGCACTTGAAAATGGTCTTTTGTTGAGACTAGAAAGAACAGAACAAGGGGAAGATGTTTGGGAGAGGAATTTAGAAGAATTTAGACAATATTGAAGGCTTAGATGGTTTGAGGAAAATGGGTGGTTAATGGTGGTATTTATAGTGGAGGAGAGGAGTGTTTTTTGATTATTTTATTCATTTATTTATTATTTTGACACCATACTATCAATAGTATTGATTACCAAGAATAAATATAGTAAATATAACATATGAGTTCAAACTAATTTGTTTTTACCTCATCCATATATCATCTATGACTCAATAATTAATTTATTTTTTGACAATGTTAAATACCAAAAATTACCATATTTCACTATTCATAAAAATTAAATATTTTGGAAAAATACCAAAAATACTTGTAATTTTTTTTCATTTTGAAAATTTAAAATATGGAATCCATTTTATTAACATAATTTTCAAAATATTATGAATTTAATTTTTAAATAAAATCATCATTTTTTGAAAAATACTGATTTTAATATTATAACCGATTTTGCGACATCATGAAAAATTAATTATGGTATCATAAAATTAACATATAATTATATTGAAAAACTTAATTTATGAAATAATTTTATGAAAATAAATTTTATTTTAAATCATTATATTAATTAAAAAAATTTAAATAAACGTTTATGTTTCACAAAAATACCAACAATTAATTTATCATTTAAAAAAAGTATTTACTTTTTCAATGATATAAATATATCATATTTTCATTTTTGAGATACCTAAATTTTATTATACTTTCAAAGCTGACATTATTATTATAACAGCCAAATTATTATTCTTAACGACCACATTACTATTCTAATGTTTATGTTAAAATTTAATAGTATATCATGGTTCATTTAAGCTCGGTGTTGCATGAAACATAATCTATTGAATATGTTAAATTTAAAATATATATAGCATAAAATCACAGGGTGTTACACTGAATGCAATAAAAAAATGTAGTAAAGGAGAACACAATATTTTTTCATGTTTTGGTACAAATACCCAGTCCTTTCCTTGATTTTTTATCACCCCAATCTGATATTATCCACAATAATATGATGTTGATTATAATAGGTGGTGTTTTCCATTAAAAATTAAGTCCCGAAATTTTTAAAATATATATTTCCCATTATAATTTTCTTGAGATAATCTCGTTGGACTTATCTCATCAATTTCACACTGTTTCCCTCGTGCTGCAAAATGATCTCCCTACATACCCTAAGTCACATAGGTTCTATGGAGTGCAACATATATATGATTGTGTTCTTCTAAAATTATTATTTAAATGTACATATTAAATTATATATAAGATAATTCTGAATCCATATTTGTAGATCATCTTCAACTCACAGAAGGTCTTCTTATTTTAGTAGATCTTTAAGATAAACTATATAAATCTTAGTCATTGCAGCTGCATATCTCTATAGACCTTTAAAATACACTTTTAATCTGACTTCCTTACTCTTATTTCCTCAAATATTTCTTTTCAATATTTTATATTCAAAGGTTCCAAAATATATTCTTCTTCTTACTTCTGGTTTGATACCCACATAATCAATACATCTTGTCACAGTATCAGCTCTATCCTTATTACTCATTGATAGTTCTTAAAAATATAGCATGAAGCTTCTCAGCTCTCTCTTTCTTCTTTATTCTATCTCACTCACTCAACTATAGAGGTTTCTTCTACTTTTTTTTATTTTTCCTTCTCAAACTTTACTTCCACATGTGGAATCATTTAGGAGAATTAAATTTCTTCCACTATAATCAGTATCCTTAAATGTAAATTTGATGGGAGCATATCATTACCCACCAAAAAGAACCATAATGGAATACCCACTTTGGGTTCCCAATTAATTTAATGCATTTCTTTTTTAAATCATTGTATATTCCTAGAATACCCTCAAGAAATGATTATTTTTTATGAAACATGGAAAAAAAGATCTTCAAAAGATATTTACAATAGGCATGACTTCATCTTCCTTATTATATCTCCATTGATATCTGTAACTAAAAGTTTTCAAATCTGTATAAAGTATAAAATAAGTCAAATAAATACAGTTTGTATATTTTATTTACTTCTTGTAACTCATAAAAGTTCCTCTCTTTAATCACATCTTGGGAAAATTTCTATACTTCCATCTCAGTTAGTAACAAAAAATTTAACATCTCTAAATCAAAAAAATATTTGATAAGATAAACACTAGATCAAGGTTCAATAGAACATTATCTTCACTATTCTTGAAAATCACATAACATAATTTTGTTCTACTATAAATACATTAATTGTATCTCCTCATTTCAATCTTCTGAAAATAATCTTGGATCAATAATTATTTATTCTTAATTGTGTAGTATAAGCATCATTAAATTTTATTTCCTTATAATTATATAATTCTATAATTTGAAAATTTTCAATTTGGATTGATATTCCCTTTACATAGATGATGATAAACTCATCTTTCTTCTCAAATCTTGAATCTCACACCATTAAAGGTGTTTTTGATGTTTGAATCCCATATGAAAAAATTTGGAATCATCTAAAAGTATTTTATTCTTTAGAATTTGAATTCTAGAAATCTGTATAATTCGACCTAGTATGTATGTTAAGTTCCCTTTTATGAATCCCAGTGTGGAATTCACATAAGTGTATATATGATACATGAGGATTTACTCAAATTGGCTCAAATTAACTTACACATATTGAATTTGTATATGTGATTTTGGTTATGTAGCATTCAGATATGTAGAACTAAATTTCAGTATGTGGTTTGGAATTCTGATACACAAAAATATTTGGATATATTAACTTTGGATATACTATAAAAATCCCTAATGTGAGGAATTCAGATACATTTGATTTAGATATATGGAGCTTAATTCAAATACATGGTTCCTATAAATAGATATTCAATAGAATTTGGGTACATGATCATTATACATTGTTAATAAACTATCATACATGGATATTCACATATGAAAAAAGTTTCATATGTAGTGACTTCAGAAACGTAGATTCAGTTACATTATAATTAATCCACATTAGAACTCATATATATATAACATAGAATTTCCAAACTTATTTATTTTCAAACCATCGCTCCTCCACTTAGACACTAGCAAATATTATTCATTCATGAAGACATGAAAACTCCTTTAGGAGTTTATAAATCATGCTCAAAACTTCAAAAAATGTTTACCAAGAACTTTATGGAAATGTAACTCACCTTGAGTTATTCAATGTCATGTGCTGCACTCCATCACTTAAGCTTCAATTAAACCTTTATCCATGTTTATTTTGGAACCCATTTCAGTAGAAACATAAATATGTATATAAAGATGGACTCTCTATATCTCTACCACTTTAATCTCCCATTTATAAATATTTTAAAAATAATTATTACAACTCCTTCAAGCTATACACTATAACCAACAAAATTGATATTCCAACATGTTGTATATAGTTTCATAACTCCTCCTTAAGAACCTATCATGTTCTACTATGAAGATAAGCACTTTCAATAAATTTTGGAGTAAGGGGGCCCCACTTGAATTTATCAATCCAGGTATTCAGTGGTAGATAACTCCACCATTCTCTTTTCCCAATATTTTAGTAGCAGCTCCAATACCCAAGTAATGTGTGGATATACACTCCATCACACATATCATTATGTTTTCATGATGAACTTGAAAATGCAAATGAGAACATGTGATGATAAACACAATCATAAACTCAAAATAACTTCATTATACACCTTTTTATTTGTTGTTGATTCAACATTTACTCCAATAGTCAATGTCATTATTCTATCACTAATTGAAAATGAATTCAAATGTGGGAAAAATTATCCTCCTTAATGTAAGGGTTTTTTATCCACTTGAAATACCAATTAGTATCCTAAATATATTCCTATACTCTTAGAGAAGGTAGGAACCACTAACATTTTAGAAATGATCCATCATTCAATCACTCTTAGTATACTTGGAAAACCCAGTGTATAAAACAAGAGTTCATAACTTAGACATAAAATATGTCCATTAAATTTATCAATGTAGTTCCAAGTTAGTATATCCTTTTATAGGTAATGGGAATAAAAATTTTCAAAAACATTTCTAAACTTATACTTATCTTAAAAAAACACATAATAATGATTATGTGTAAAAATAATTCCATTATGTCAAAAAATAGTCCCCTTTACTATAAATAAGTACACCATGTATACTCCATAGCTAGAAAAAACGAGTGAATAAAATTACTCAAACATTAGAAATGTTGGGGTTTCTTAGATTCTATAATTTAAGAATATAAAAAATCCATGGAAGCCTTTACTTCTTCAGTCCCCCCCTCAATGTGTTTACTCCAACCTTCATCACAATTCCTACCATAATTTAATGTCTATAAAATAAATATGGGGAAAGGGTGTATCTTCCAGTATCTCCTCAACATGATTAATAAGGTTGAGACAAGTTTCTCACCCTAAAAAATCCTTTGTTTATAGACATGTAATGTATAGATATCTTCATTATATATTCACCCATGAGAAACATAACCTTATTTACCTTTTTATTATGAATGGAACTAGACATATTTAATTTATAAATAATAGATATTTGATCCCTTTCATATTTATACCATATTATAGACTCTTCTAGTCCATCATTCCATATAACTAGGCATTATTTCTTGACATATTGGCCATTCATTAATGGTGTTCACTTATTTTTTTGTTTCCAAAGATTTTAAAATTGAAACAACTAGTTCTTTCCCATTATCACTTTCAAAATTCTTTTGATTAGTTAGAGAATTGACACACATGTTTAGAGTGTGTCCAAGAAAGTTACAACTATATATACCACTGATTTATTGTTTTAGTTACCACTATTGGGAAACTTATCATCTTTAATAAATGACTTCTTGGTAGTGTTTTTATCAATTATATTCATCTATTCACTCCTCAAGGTATAATTACTTTTTTCCTTTCTTATTTATCTTATGATATATCCTTGTCCTCTCCTAAAAATAGGTTCTATCTTGGTTTAATGTATAAAAATATTCTTCGTATGTGTTGGCCTGATTTTTTCATGATTCATATATATTTTTTATCATTTCAAATAAATTCTTCAATGATAAATTCTTCTTATTGGGTAAAACCTATTTTTTTGAAAAATATGTTTATTATCACTTTCAAAATTTCCCCTATCTATTTTACTTAAATAGATTTATTATAATATCATGTTATGACAAAAATATATGGCCTTATTAACAAACCTTTGGAAGCACCTAAAATAACCTAAAAACCTATTTCTTTTCATTTTTTGTATCTATTTTTTAGATTTTCCAGATTTACATGCTTTTTGTTTTGGAGTTGTTTGACCTTATTTTTTATCTCAATTTAGGGGGATTCTCTATTAGGACATACTCACTTAGATAAATATTAGTTAAATTAGATTTAACTGTATAGTGGGTTACCATTTTCTATGTGAATGTGGTTCAGACATCATCATATGATCTCAAAAACTCTTTACTAGCTACATGAGTCCCTTTTAAGGTAATATGTACATATGAAATATGAGTTGTAGAACCTATATTTATATAGTTTTGGTAAGGTTTGATTTTCATCACTTAAAAATTTATCAATTTCATCTCCAAATAATGAAACATTAGACCAATTGTATTTATCTTTGTCACAATTGAGTTTAGTATAACTTTGCATTCACACTTCATTTGATGAATTTATTCCTATTGTATCTTGTTGCTTTAATTTAAATAATTTTTGATGAATTTTATTATGTTATATTTATCTTCAAACCGAGCTTCTTTTCCATAAAGTGTACCCATGTGAGATTTTTCAAAATAATGTAACATCTATTCACTACTTTTACTAACAAAAAATTTCTCATCAATGAAAAATTACATGTTTAATTCATCCATTAAAAATTTATATTTTATGATCTATAAGGAACGATCCTTGGTTTTCATCTACTTGATGAGTGAGTCATGATCATCATCTGTTAACTATGATTTCTCATTATCTAGATCCTAAAAAAATCCAAACACATGAGAAAATGTTTAGCAGGACCTTTATTAAATGAAATATAAACTCACAATAGAGTTAATTAGTAGCTTAAATACCATCATATTTATCAGAACTGGAATAAATAACACTAATTTGACTACTTTAAGTTCTGTTTTTTACTCTTTCATTATTGAGGTTCTTCCCATCTTTTTGGACAATTTATTTTTCATGTTTTCCATAGTATTTGGTAAGACTTACAATTTTGTAGCAATAAGAGTGGAATCAAATCCATCCATTTGAGAATATACAATAATATTAAGTGTTTACTTAATAAAATTAATGGAAAATAAGTGGGTATTCAAAATAGATCCAATAAAAGTTGACATTCTCTGATACTAATTGATTTACCCAATGGATTAAGAATCTTGAGGGGGTTATGGGTGAATCAGTTTTTGGTTATTTTTTCCATATTCCAAACTTTCTAAAACCCAATTGGAATTTAACCTATGTTGTTGCTTAGTTCATATGAATATATTTTATATTTAACCTATCAATCATAAACTTAATACAATTAAAATGATATATTAAAGGAGCACAAAAGGTTTGGTACAAAGTCATACTCCATTCCATGATTTTTTATTTTTTAATAATGGATTATCCTCTATAATATGATATTGATTACAATGTGTAGTGTTTTACACAAAAAAATTTAATCAAAAAATGTTTATAATTCATGTAAACCATAATATTTATCTTACCAAAATCATACTGTACTTATCTCAGAAGCTTCATAATATTTTCACTAATTCATAGGGAGATCACCCCACATAACCTATGTTTCACCAGTTTTATGGACCCCTCCATATATTTATGTATGTGTTCATTTGATGTTATTATTTGGAATTATATCTTATATTATGCAATATATAATTTTACACCAATATATATAGATCTTATTCAACTCACACAAGATATTTAAATGGAAGTAAAACATTAAGGTAAACTGACTGCAACTCAGTATCTACAACAACACAGCTCTACTAACCTTCAACATATACTATTTAGTCTATTTCATAACTATTCTTAGCTCAAATATTTATTCCTAATCTTCCATAACCAAATTTATAGAATAATCCTTTTCTTATTACTTCCACTTTGATTCCCACATAATAACAACATGTTTGCATAATATCAGCTGCCCACTTCTTATTCTTCAAGATTTATTAAAAGTATATCACCCAACTACTCTAATCTAAGTTTCTCCCTTATTTTATTTTACTCCCTCAACAATAATGACTACATATAATTTTTATATTTCCTCCTTAAACATTAAATCCACTTGTGGCACTATTTATGAGAATTAAATTGATACCATCTAAATGAAAAACCTTAAATGGAATGCTGAGTGGATATTCTCAATGCTATCCAAAAAGTTCCCTAATGGAATAATCACTTTGGGTTTTCATGTAACTTCATGTGATAATTTTTTCACTTACGGAATATTCTAGGAAAATACTTAATAAATGATTATTATTTTTTAAAAATTTCCCAAAATATCTTCACATTATATTTAAAACAGTAAGAAATTAATCTTTCTTATTATATCTCCACAGAGATCCACAACTAAAATTTCTCACAACTATATAAAGTATTTAGTAATTCAAATTGATACAGTGAGAAAGTTTTATTCATCATTGGTAACACAAAATAGTTATTATCATTTCTCAAATCTTGGAAATTTTCCCAAAGCTCCATCTCAGTTATTTATGAACACTCGAACAACCATGAATCAAAAATGTGTTGGCCAAGATAAACATTAACAGAAGGTTCAATGACACTTCATCTGCATTATTCTAGAAAAACCAATAAATTCATTTTATTCTTCACGAAATATATAAACTTGTTCTATTTATTTCAATAATCTTAATTTAATCTTGGATCAAGGATTCTCTATGTTTTAAGATTTTTTAAAATAAAATTCACAAAAAAAAATAATCTTCAAAACAAATTTCCCATAATTATATAATTCTAGACACTCCTTTCCATTTTTCTTTGATATTCACTACCTTGGTTGAACATAAAATCATATTTATTATAAATTATTAAAAATTAATTATTTAATGTTGTTGTGAGTTTTGAAAAAATGAAGAACATATTTGGAATCATTTGAAATGATTTCTTTCTCCAAAATCTGAATTATTTATATATGCATAATTTCACCTAGTATGTGTGAAAATTTACCTTACATGATGTGTTGATGTCTGGTATATGGGGACATACTAATATTGGATCAAATTCCCTTAGGTAGACTAAATTTCCATACAAAAATTTAGTAACATAACATTTTAATACATAGAAATTAATTTAGGTCTGTGGTTTTAAATTTAGATACATGAAAAAATTTAACTACATGATATTTCGAAATGAAAAAATACCTTGTGTGAAGAATTCTATTACAACACTAGATTTAATTATATAGATCTTAATTTTAATATATTTTTCCTGAAAATGAATATTCAGTAAAAATTTTCTATGAAATCATTCAATTATATTTTTGAACTCACATTTTTGAATATTCATGCATGAATATATTTTCATATGCTACGAGTTCAAATATGTGGATTAAATTATATTGGAATTCACATACCATGGAATATTCATTGGTGGAACTTGGAATTTCCAGACTTATTTATTTTTGAACTAGTTCTCATCCAATTTAATTCTATCTAATCTCAAAGATTAATGAACACACCAAAAAACATTTATAAATTTTTAAGTATTTCTCAACACTTCCCAAAATTATTCTCAATCAATTTTTATTAATGTAACACACCTCTTTGATTTCATCCATCTCACATGCTGCACTCTATCTCTGTATCTTTAGTTCATCCTTCATCTATTTCCATTTCATCACTAATTTTAGTAGACATATACACAGGTACACAAGGATGGAATCACCATAGATCTTGTACTTCAATCTCTAATTCATCTATCTTTTGACACTGATTATAACAAATCCTTTAAGATTTAAAATGTAACCAACAACCATGATATTCCTACCTATTATAGACAATAATAAAAATCATTCTCCATCACCTAATATGTTTTACCATGAAGACATTCTTTTTAAATCATCTGATGTAGTAAGTTATTCCCACTTGAATCGGTTCATCCATGTATTCAAGGTCATCCAAATCGACTATTCTTATTTCACAATACTTGGATTGAAACTCCATGATCAAAGTAATGTGTGGATACACAATCCATAAACTATATAGTTATATTTTCATGATGAAATTGATAATTACAATAAGAACTTGTGAAAAAAAATACAATCGTCAACCCAAATTCATATTAATTTGAGATTATATCAAGTTTATCTTACTCTCTTGGATGTAGTCTCCACATTGGGGTTAAAAAAGTAAATTTGTGTTTGAATTATATTATTCATTTAAGATATATGAAAGTTAGGGATATGAAAGATTCGTGTTCTATAATTAAACATATGGGAAGGATCTAAAAAGCTAAATATCTATGAAATTTGATTAAGCCCTATACACTAATTTACCCACCAAACACCTGTTAAGGTATTCCCATGTGAGTGTAGCACTATAATATTATACCTTGTGCATATAAATGAGAAATGTATTTAAATATTCTATAAATATGGATTATTTGAAAATTTTAATTATGAATCATTCAATACAGGTGAATATTTTTTAATCAGAAATATAGCCAAAGATCATTTTAGTATAAATAAAAAAGAGATAGTGTGTTATTGGGATTAAGACATAATAATGTATATAATATAATAAGAACACATTACAATAATGATTATAAATAATTTATGTCATTAAAAAATTGTTTCATTCTGTACGGTAATATATTTCTTATGAAATATAAGTTTCAAATATTTAAAATATTTAATGTATTCCAAAATTGATGTACAAAGTCATCTTGGAATTAAAATTATAATATTCTAATTTGATATGGGTGGTCAATACTGAATAATTTATTGATCATCTGATTGAATGTGTAATTTATATTCAAATCACTCCTCCAAGTATACATTAATGTAATAGCGTATCAAAAATCAGGAATAATACCTTTTTATACATGGTTCGATTGATGATGAGTTAATATGATCTTCATATATCCTTTTGGGATTATTCTATTAAGACAACTTTTTTCATATTAAAATAAATTCTAAATAAAATATAAATAAAGAAATTATATGAGATATATATTCGGAAACATATAACATTTTCTTTTATGAGGATTTGGTTCAATAAATATTAGGTGAAGTGTAATATTTTAGACAAGATTTTTCTTAAAATAGATAACTTCTAATTTTTTGGATATACCAAATAAATTAAATGTTATCAATTTTATAATTCAGTAGATCCCAAAGTGTTTTTGGCTTGGTATAAAATATTTGTTTAAAAATGATATGTTTCATGAGAAACCACTTAGAAAATTTGAACATAGTTCAGATCAAGATAAGTAGAGGAATTTTTATTAAGAAGTAATATAAGAATGTTTCATAAGATTTTTTAGAAATTAAACCAAATAATATAACAAAAGAAACTATAAGGTCTAGAAGAATTCATTAGGATACCCAATGATGTGGATTTCTTATAGAAAATGATAATGAATATGATTTTATAAAATATAAACAAATAAAATATTTAATTCTTACTAAGATTTATGATTCTGAGAATTTATTATTTGCTGTATAATTTGAAATGGAATACATAATAATTAATCAATTTTAGAACATAGTTGATCTACCTGATAAAGTAATACCCACAAGGTGTAAATGGGTTCACTAAACGAAGATCAACATGGATTGTAGAGTTTTTTTTTTCAAAAGGGTGAGGCTCAGGACTCTTTATTTGAAATAAAATAAAAAGATCAAAGTCAGAGGAACATACATAAGCACATAAACATGAATAAACCTCAACCCATTTTGAGCAGGTACTCATAATATGAAAAGGGACTATTCCAACCCTACTATGTGGATGTTGGCCCCTCCTCCAGTTTTTGGCATGTATTCAAGGACCTTCTCCATCATCATCTTCAGAGTGCTCTCCAACTACATTCGTCTTTGTGCTTTCATCTTTATCCACTCCATCACTTTTCCTACCATCATCATCATTTCTAAATGAAGTAATAATATCAACAGAGTTATGATTACTTACATTTATTTTTGTCTGGGACATCAAAGAATGAGAAGGGGTGGTGTTAGTAGAAAATTTGTTTTCCACTAACCTTCCCATCAATGAATTATGATCCTCAATGTAACAATAATAAGAGAGATGTATTCCAATTTCCACAACTTTCACAGAAGAATGGGTCTCTCTTGCATCCTTCAGATTAGTTAGCAACTTTCCTATCACCCCAGGAGGAGGTGTTTCCTTCCTGAAAACAGGTTCAAGATGCATTCCAAAAATTAGTTGATTTGTCTTGGCCTTCAAAACTTGAGGATAGGGGTCACTAGTAGAGACCTTTTTGGAATCCATTGTCTTCCCATAAAAGAAAAAAGAGCCTTGATACAACAAGAGTCAAAAGTTTTCATTACCATTTTAGCATCCTTCACAATAGAATGTATCCCACTTGAAACATCATCCATATAAGGCAATACAGGTGGCCCCATCTCTTTGTTCACTAGTCTAGGTGATTTGGAAACACCCAAACAAATACTGGAGACTAACAAGGATGTTACCGAAGGCGTGTCCTCCAAATTGGCATTGGATTTTCCTTTAACCTGAGGAGGGAGAAGTTCATTCATATTAGAGTCTAATTGAGTCCTGTCTATATACCATGTCTTTTCATTTTATTTCTAATGAACAAGAACATGGATGTAGGAAGTTTGAGCATCCTTTTTTGGTGTATCCCTTATTGATATCACCCCATCTCTCTTCTCCTTGCCTTTTCTACTTTTTGCATTAACCAAAAACTGCTCCTGCCTCAACTTGAAATCAATTTATAGCTACTCATAGTGTTCTTTGTCCCCCTAACTATCATCTGATTCCAAATATTATTCTCCTAAGATACCCCTATATAGTATATATTTAAATGTAAATTCATTTAATATGTCACTTACAGCAGTGTTCAGATGGTTTTCATCAGAAAGATCAGCCCAATTTAGTTGAGTCCTACCTACCAAATTAACAGGGGAAGTAGTAGCAGAAACTTCAGTAGCAATGGAACTAGTCTTTTGGGATAAATCATTCGTATTTGGCTTATTAGAGGTCTCATCATGGTTTACTTAAGTATGAATATGCTCAACTGAAGCTTGTACTATTCTGGGGTCCTTCTTATTGTTAAAAACATGATTCATTGAGCTCCTGCAATGATGAAGGTCATTCCCTTTTATTTTTCACATTGAACATGGATAATAGAGTGTTTATATATATTGATCAATTATAAATGAAAGGTTATAAAAAACTTCATCATATTAACTACAAAAAATCACTCTAATATAATCCATGATAAATTCAACCTCAATTATTCTTACTATTTCATATTTATATGATATGATATACCGAATAGATGTCAAAAATTTCTTTCCTTATAATGAATCTATCTAGGGACATGTATATGATATAGTCTAAAAGTTTTCCGGATACATTTAATAGAGTAAAGGTATCTAGTGTATATAAATATATTTATAAATCAAACTAAGAATCTCATAATTATAAAATTTATTTTGATGATAATATAAAATAGTTTGGTTTCATCAAGAGTGGAGATAAATCATGTGTATTGAAGAAATATAGTCAAAGTGTTATTGTATTTATGGTGTTGTTTATATATCATATGATACTCATTAAGAATGGATTCATAAAATTAATTTTTATAAAGGCTTGGTTAAAAAATTATTCCTAATGAAAGATATGAGAGGATCATCCAAGATACTGGGCATATAGATCAAAAATGACACGTTAAAATGTTTTCTTAGATTGGGTAAAGTTATTTATATTAGTAAAGTGATAAAGGGGGTTATCATGGAGAACTCAAATATGGGGTATTTACTATTATTATATGATCTTAGTCTTTTTAAGGTTAAATATATTTATACTAATATAGATAGGATATTCATAAATTATATTTCGCATGATTTTTCAATTATATCCATCATTTACATTATGTTATGTTCTAATCAAGATGTCTCTTATGATTTTAACATAACTAGGCATTAATAATATAATTTTCATAAAATATACTGGGTTACTATTAATAATATACTTAGGTACTTAATAAGAACTAAATATTTATTCATAGTCTTTGAAGACGAGGAAGTTTTTGTTGTAAGGGGTTACACTAAAGCTATTTTATGAACTTAAAAAAATGTTCAAGATACTGATCTATATGTTTTCTTCCTTAATCACGGATCAATTAACTATATGTGTTATAATAATCCTATCATTTATAATTCTATAATATAAGTTTATTATATCAGTACATCTTTTTTTGATGGTATTTTTTGGATCAATATGTTCATTTTTAAATCAGGTATACCTCATAGTATTAAAAACCCAAGAAATCTTTATTATGAGAAAATAAAGATATTATTTCATCTAGGAAAGATATTACTAAAAAAAATAAAATATTCATAAAAAATACCACATTATTAAAAATCTTATTGAGAGTGTTGTTGTAAATATTTTTTTGGTCGCTACAAAATGATGTCGATGATCCTTTAAAAAAATGCAACTACTAGAAAAACATAATGGTCATGTAATGTCCTTAGTTAATAGATATATCAAGAACTAGATATAATGTATTTGGTTTTGTACAAATCATAATATTATTTCATATTATGTAATGTTTGGGAATATGTATATTGGTTTTATTATTATTGGTACTTTTTATATTATCATCCACTCATGTATGCTTTATTATTTATATGGGATTTAAATAATAAATAACCCATAAGAGGAAAATTATGAGTTTTTCATCACTTATGATCATCACAATTTTTTTTGGTATTTGATGATATGTTATTATAAGTAGGAATAAGAAATTTTATAGGGATAAAAATTTCACCCATTAATAACAAGTTTGAATTATTATCTTGACTAATATGTTTTTAGTATAATACTTGGAATGCCTTTTGTGTGTGTACACGCTTGATTGGGAGGGAGGGTGGGTGTCATTAATGTACATGGAGTTTACACTAATCCCTAATAAATTAAATTAAAGAAACACCATACATGTGTATATTAATACATTTTTTCGTTATTGCATCATTCATAAATATTGATCTAATCACAGGTAATTGGTTATTTTATTATTAATATAATGGGTTTTTTTTAATATAGATGGAATTTATCCTCCTATATATTGGGTATGTAGTATCATCCCTTGATTGAGTTAGACTAAGGAAATCAATGGCCATGATTATTTTTCTAGAAGTAAATTTATTTTATTAGTATGAGGAAAAAATACAAGAACTCTAACACAACGAAAGTTTATGAAATATATTTTTTCAAATTAATTTAATCTTTTCAATATTATGCATTTCATGCAACACTAAATATAGCTTGTGTTATATGAAATAACTAAGTTTTACTTGAATTTAATGAAACACCAAATTAATATTACACAACATGAAACACTTAGATTATATTTTGGTACATGAAAAAATATATCTGGATTGTTTTACAATCAATGTCGAGTTCCTTAAAAAGCTTTCATTACATGCAATACCAAGTTTTACCAAACTTTAATATAATATTAATATTTTTATTAAAATATTATTATAGTTTCCACCTATATGTTGGAATAGAAGTTAAAAATAATATTAAATAACCTATGAATATATGATTTACACATGTTGTAATGTCTGAGCCTGACTTACCCTCAAACCAGTAGCCAGACCGGTCGCCACATGACCTCAAGCGCGTCTCCCTGTACGCTAGAGGCTGCCGAGTAGCAGTGGGGGTCTAAGGATAGTCAGTGGGGAGACTATAACCTCAAGTTAAGAGTGAATAGTAGAGAAAAATAGTAAAATCAGATAACATCATAAATAGATATAAAAAATAATCAATTAAATAAAGAAAATGGCCAATTCCTGTTTATACAATGCATGCATGTCGTGGTGATACATATTTGAAAGCAATAAAAAAACAACCTGATTTACATCTCAGTACTGAAATAAATAAAGACTCAAATCCCCAATGGTTATCTACACAAGAATATCGATCTCCAACTCAGTACTTTGCTCATAAATCCCAAGTACAAGCAAACAACACCAAGCCAAATCCAAGGTATTACAACAAGTAAAGTCTACTCAGGTACCCCAGTGCAATGGTGACCCGAATATGGTGTGAGATATACATCTCAGTAGGTTGGGACAACTGGTTGTCTAGACCAATCTAGACAATACAATTTAACATTTCATCATTATGCATATATATCGAAGCAATAACAGATTTGAATAAATAACCAACAACCCGTCTAAGTTCTTAAGGGACACCTGACAGCGATACCTGCTTCTACCCATGGCTGGTATGTCAGATCATGTTAATTATATATATATATATATATATATAATAGTAACAATTTATATATATATATACAAAGATAGATATTCTTAGCATCCTTCTATAAGAACCAAGCACATTCCAACACAAAAAAGGACATATATCATCGATACTATTTCTATCTGGACCAAGATGTAATGCATAGACATTCATTACCAGGGTAAGTACTCACAATCTTTCCCCTGGTCAAAACTCCAAGATCTCTCACGGTCTCATAGAAAATTAACATGGAAGTTCACAAGGTCTTCCTTCCACAGGCTCTCACGGTCCTTTGGAAAATGATGTTGGATGGATTAAGACGTAACACACAGACATCCAACACCAAGACTAGCACATGCACTCTATCTCGTAGATCAAATCCATGATCTCTCATGGTCTCTATAAGATCAGTGCAAAAACTAACATATTCTTTCTCCCCAAGGGTTTCCATGGTACCTTAGCTCCCATGCCTATAAAAGGCGTAACCATTCACAACATATAATGTATGAATTATTTAACCTATCATGCATTTCATTATCCCATTCCAATTAAATAAGAAATAAAATTCACATTTATACTCAAGGAAAACCATCTTAAGTATTTGAATTAAAACATTAACATGGGCTTCACATTCAACTCAAAAACATGAGGCAAAGGCCTCTCATTCATATCATTAGCTACACTCAAATCCATTAGTTTACTCAACAGTTAACTAGGTACACAAATCCCATTAATTAGTTCATTAATTAACTAATCACCAACACAATTCATATCTCATAATTATTTTTCCAAAATTAATTATCTCATTATAAATATCAACTCTTCATATTAAATTCCATAATTAAATATCGAGATAATAATATCAAAGAAATTTAATTAATTCACTATTAATTATCTCAACATAGCCAAATTTTATATCCCAAATTAATCCCTCGATTAATTATCTCAATTAAAATTCTCAAATAACATAATTAAATCACAATTAATTATCTCAACATAGCCAATTTAATATGTCATAATTAATCCCCCCCATTAATTATCCCAATTTCAATTCTCAAAGCACGTAATTAACTCACAATTATTTATCTCAACTTAGCCAATTTTAATATCTCATAATTAGTCCCCCAATAAATTATCTCAATTACAATTCTCAAAGCGCATATTTAATTCAAAATTAATTAACTCAACATAACCAATTTAATATCTCATAATTAATCCCCCGATTAATTATCTCAATTAAAAATCTCAAAAAAATAATAATTCACAATTGATTATCTAAACTTAGCCAATTTAATTACTCATAATTAATCCCTCAATTAATTATCATCTCAAAGCACACAATTAATTCATAATTAATTATCTCAACTTAACCAAATTAATTACTCATAATTAATTGTCTGATTAATTATCATCTCAAAGAACATAATTTATTCATAAATAATTATATCAACTTAAACAATTTTATATCTCAAAATTAATCTCTCAATAATTATTATCTCATAGCACATAATTAATTCATAATTAATTATCTCATCTTAACTAATTTATTATCACATAATTAATTCCCTGATAATTTTTATCTCAAAGAACATAATTAGTTCGTAATTAATTATCTCATCTTAACCAATTTAATATCTCAAAATTAATCTACCAATTAATTATAATATCAAAGAATTTAATTAATTTATAATTATTTATCTCAACTTAAACAATTTAATATCTCATAATTAATCTTCTGATTATAATTATCTCAATCATAATTTCAAAGCACATTATTAATTCACAATTAATTATCACAACATATCTCGCATAATTATCATAAATACTATATAACCCAAGTGCGTCAACATGTAAAGGCGACAATAGAAAATCACATGTCAACAAGCTAAAATAACATATCAATCTAAACATTATGTTTTTATCTTGAAGGCAGCACACCTCCATTAGAGAGGTCTTTTATATAAAAAACAAGATTTTGTAATCTAGAAAATCATTTTACACCAATAAAAAAATTTCTCTAATATTGCAGTCAATTTTATCAAAAGTAGTGGATTAAGAAAAACTTTATTTTTCCAAATAAAATCAAAGTTGAGGTCCCTACCTCAAAGAATTATCTAGGCCAATTCTTTCTTACTCAAACCGCAATGCGCTCGCGCACACGCACTTTCACAATATTGCATGTGTGTACTAGGAATTGGACACATAACCCTAAAATGATAACCGACACCCAAAATTGGTGCAGTGAGAACCAAAACACCTCTAATTAATTCACTACAACTCAAATATACCCTTAACATCTAATTTAAAGGGTGAAAAACCGATTATTCGGTTTGTAGTCTTACTCGAAAATGACGGTGGTGAACCAAATCAAGCCGAACCGCCATGTGTTCAGCGACGATTATCAAAACAAAACCCAATGGGTCTCGAGATAAATTCTACACCACCTTGATGAGATAGACAACTTCCTACTCCGGGATGAGTTAGCTGTGTGAAGAGAGAGCCGAAGAGGAGGGTGGGCACCACCCATGGGTGATGCACCATGTGTACATCATGTCGCCGGTAGGACAAGGGAGAGGTGCACCTCCCACTTCTTTTCTCTCTTAAATAAATAATAAAATTCGAATTTAAAATATAAGAATTAATATAATACTAATAACTATCATATTATTATTACTACCCTTTAATATTATACCCCTTTGATATAATGCAAACTCCAATTTACACGTTATTGAATTAAATTTTCCTCAAAAAAATTTAATTAAATGATTTCTCCAACTCATGCTATTTATTTAAATTCTCTCAACAATCAATTTAATTAAATTTAAACCCCTGTTTCATATCAATTAATAAAAATTTTCTTAACATTGAATTTAATTAAATTAAATTTCCATTTCACATAATTTAATGAAATCATGTTTAACTTAATTTAAATAAATAAAATTATCCATCTCATCTCATTTAATTAAATTTCTTAACCTCAATTTAATTAATTAAAATCATCATAATAATAACCAATATTATCATTATTATCATTTAATAAAACACATATTTGATAAAACCAAAAACTCCCCAATTACACATCATTAAATTATTATCTAATGAACTTTATTAAATAAATTTTCCAACACATCATTATTTAATTAAATTATCTTAACGAAATTTAATTAAACAAACCCTCATTTTCATCAAATAATTAAATTCATCTTAACCTTGAATTTAATTCGATAAACCTTGAACTCCACATTTAATACATCATTTAATTAAATTCTTCTCCCATGAATTTAATTAAATAAATTATAAAACACTTAATTATTTAATTTAATTCTATCAATACAATTTAGTTAAATAAAACCTCTATTTTTCATCAAATAATCAAATTCATCTTAGCCTCGAATTTACATATATAAAACCCCAACTCCACATTTAACACATCATTTAATTAAAATTTTCTCCAATGAATTTAATTAAATAACATCTCAAACACATCATTATTTTATAAAATTCTCTTAATAAAATTTAATTAAATAAAATCCCCATTTTTCATCAAATAATTTAATTTATATTAACCTTTAATTTAATTAGATAAAACTCAAAATCCAAATTTAACATATCATTTAATTAAAGTATTCTCCAATGAATTTATTTAAATAAATTCTCTAACACATCATTATTTAATAAAATTATCTCAATACAATTTGATTAAATAAAACCCTCATTTTTCATAAAATAATTAAATTTATCTTAACCATGAATTTAATTAGATAAATCTTCACTATATATTTAAAAAATAATTTAATTAAATTCCTTTACAACTAAATTTAATTAAATAAATTTTCCAACTCATTATTATTTTATTACATTCTCTTAATATAAATTAATTAAAAAGCCCAACACCTCATTAATCATTATTTAACTAAATTTATTCCAACTAAATTTAATTAAATAATATCTATAATTCATGTTATTTAATTAAATTATCTGAACATATTTTAATTAAATTAAAAACTCCAACTCATCAACTTTATTTAGTTAAAATTTCTCAACCATAATTTAATTATATAATAATATATCATTTCGTAATGACTAACTATATTCTTCCAAACCATCAATTTAATTAAATAAAACCTCCATTAATTAAATATGTTCTTTTTGAATTGTAATATTGCATAATTAATCCCCCGATTACTTAGCTCAATTAAAAATCTAAAAACACAAAATTAATTCATAATTAATTATCTCAACTTAGTCAAATTAATTACTCATAATTAATCCCTCGATTAATTATCATCTCAAAGTACCTAATTAATTCATAATTAATTATAACAACATAACCAAATTAATTACTCATAATTAATCGTCTGATGAATTTTCTTCTCAAAGAATATAATTAATTCATTATTAATCATCTCAACTTAAACAAGTTAATATATCATAATTAATCCCCTGATAATTATTATCTCATTGCACATAATTAATTCACAATTAATTATCTCATCTTAACCAATCTGTTATCTAATAATTAATTCTCTGATAATTATTATCTCAAGGCACATAATCAATTCATAATTAATTATTTGATCTTAACCCATTTAATATCACACAATTAATATTCTGATTAATTATCATCTCAAAGAACTTAATTAATTCATAATTAATTATTTCAACATAAAAAATTTAATATCTCATAATTAATCCTCTGATTATTATTATCTCAATTTTAATTTTAACGCACATAATTAATTTGTAATTAATTATCACATCTTATCTCGCCAAATTCTCATAATTATCACTTAACCCAAGTGCATCAACATGTAAGGGTGGTAATAGAAAAAAATATACCAGCAACCTAAAAGAACATATCAATATAAACATTATGTTTTTGTCTTGAAGGTAGCACACCTCTGTTGAAGGAGTTTTATTACAAAAAATGTGATGTTGTAATCTAACAAATCATTTAACACCAAGAAACAATTTTCCCCAATTTTGTAGTCAACTTTATCAAAAGGAGTAGATTAACAAAAACTGTATTTTTACAAATGAAACCAATTTTGAGGTCCCTACCTCAAGGAATTGGTCTGTCCAATCTTTCTAACTCAAACCGTAATGCGCTCACACACATGCACTTCTATAATATTGCGCGCACATACTAGGAATTCATCGCATCACCCTACAACAATAACTAGCACCCAAAAATAGTGTGGCAAGGATCAACACACGTCCAATTAATTCACCACAATTTAAATACACAATGAGAATCTAATTTAAATGGTGTGAAACCAATTATCAGGTTTATAGTCTTACCCAAAAATGACGACAGAGAACCAAATCAAGCCAAACCACAACGCCTTTGGTGGAAGTTGTTGCAATACATCACAACGTGTCCTGAGACATCTTCCACACCTCCCTGAAGAGACAGACAACTTTCGTGAAGACTCCGGGAGTAGATAACCGCACGAAGAGGGAGCAGAAGAGGAGAGTGGTGTTCCACCCATAGGTGATGCACTATGGGTGTGTCACACCCCCTGTAGTAGGAGGGAGATATGTGTCTCCCTCTTATTTTCACCCTTAAATAAAATAAATATTCTAATTTAAAATATAAGAATTAATTTAATAATAATAATACCCATCATATTATTATTATTACCCTTTAATATTATACCACTTTGATAAACTCCAAATTCCCATTTACAAATTATTTAATTAAATTCTTCTCAGCCGATTTTAATTAAATGAATTCTAGAACTCATGATATTTAATTAAATTCTCAAAACATTAAATTTATTTAAATTAAAAACCCTATTTCACATCAATTAATTATATTTTTATTAACCCTAAAATTAATTAAATAAAACCCCTATTTAACATCATTTAATTAAATTATGTTTAACTTAATTTAATTAAATAAAATTTTCCATCTCAACTTATTTAATTAAGTTCATCAACATCAATTTAATTAAATGAAACCTTCATAATAATAATCATTATTATTATCATTCAATAAAATGTTTTTGTAATAAAACTAAAAATTCTATAATTACACATCATTAAATTGTTTTCTAATGAATTTAATTAAATAAATTCTCCAACACATCATTATTTAATTAAATTCTCTTAATAAAATTTAATTAATTAAAACCCCCATGTTTTATCAAATAATTGAATTTCTATTAAACTTGAATTTAATTTGATAGAACTCCAACTTCTCATTTAATACATCATTTAATTAAATTATTCTCCTGTTATTTTAATTAAATAAATTCTCTAACACATCATTATTTACTTAAATTTTCTCAATACAATTGAACTAAATAAACCCATATTTTTCATCAAATAATTAAATTCATCTTAATATTGAATTTACTAAGATAAAACCCCAACTCCACATTTAACACATCATTTAATTATATTCTTCTTCTATGAATTTAATTAAATAAATTCTTCAACACATCATTATTTAATAAAATTCTCTTAATACAATTTAATAAAATAAAACCCCTATTTTTCATTAAATAATTAAATTCATCTTAATCATGAATTTAATTAGATAAAACCCAAACTCCACATTTAACACATCATTTAAGTAAATTATTCTCCAATGAATTTAATTAAATAAATTCTCCAAAACATCATTAATTAATTAAATTATTTCAATAAAATTTAATTAAATAAACCCCCATTTTTCATCAAATAATTAAATTCATCTTAAACCTAAATTTGATTAGATAAACCCCACACTACAATTAATACATCATTTAATTAAATTTCTTTCCAACTGAATTTAATTTAATAAAATTAATAACTCATGAATATTTAATTACATTATCTCAACATAATATAATTTAAAAAACTATGACACCTCATTAATCATCATTTAATTAAATTCATCCCATCTGAATTTAATTAAATAATTCCTAAAATTCATGTTATTTAATTAAATTTTTTTAATAAAATTTAATTATAAAAAAACTCCAAATCATTAAAATTATTTAGTTAAATTTTCTCAACTTCGATTTAATTAAATAATAATATCCCATTTACCAACGACAAATTCAATTCTTCTTAACCTTGAATTTAATTAAACAAAACCCATATTTCCTATTAATTAATTAAATTCTTCTTTGCCTGGAATTTAATTAAATGAAACCCAATTTCTTATTTACCATTAATTTAATTAAATTCCTCTTATATCAATTTAATTATATAATGACTCTAACTCATCATCATTTAAAATAAATTAAATTATATTCATCTCAATTTAATCAAATAACTTCTCCATCTCAACGTCATTTAATTAAATTCTCTCAAGTTTAATTTAATTAAAAGAAACCCTCAACGACTAATTTAATTAAATTTATTTCAACGATAAATTTAATTAAATTAATTTAACCTGAAACTCAAAACTAGGCAAACTGTATGGTTTGAATTTCACGGTTTGACAGAATATGCATAGACCGTGCATCCACTACTAGATGCCTGTTTTATTATGCCTAGCTGACCTGCACGATTTTGACTAACCATGCGCAGCCCGTTAAAACATCACTGCCTGGTTCAGTTCTCCAGAAATCCATCCTTTAATTCGGGAACCTCCTCGAGACTTTATCAAAGCCCATTATCAACACTTTAAAAGAACCCAACTCATAGAACTTTTTTCGGAAGCTTTATTTTTACAAACAAACCGTGCAGTAAATAAAAAATTTCAAAACAATTCGTATTTTAGCCCATCCCAAAACACAGGACTTTACAATTTACCCACCTTAAAAACTTCTCATCCCTGAGAATCCATCGAGAGATACTAAAACAATATCCAACCCACCAAGGTAAATAATCCTTGTTTGAATGATCAAGTTCCATTCCCAAATTTCCAATACACCTTTAAGGTGCATGTACACCTTACCGATGACATTTGACGCCCATTTATCACATCAAATTTCCATTTCATCTTTTAAATTTTTCGTCCCATTTTTTTAATTGTTTGAAAACACATGTTACCCTTTTACTAGTTATAAGGAACCCATATACCTTACAACCGAAACTGGGTCTAGTTGTAAACCCAAAAAATCAATGTTCCACTCATGCATCCATGTACATATCAAAACATCCCTAGCATGTTTTCATAAGCAGTAACACAACATCTTGTTATAACACATAATCCAAAAAACAAAAAATGCTTATAAATAAGAAAAAAGGCATATAAACATCCAAGCATGTTATATCTATCACTGAAACATGCTATTTAAAGGGGCATGTTAAATAAATCAAAACATACAATTTCAAGGCACACAATCAAAATTAGAAGGAATCCTACTAATGTAACTGTATGTCATATCATCGGCATGGAATGCGAATCTCTAAGTTCCTAAGATGATGCCTGAAATTCAATTTACTTTCCATATCAGGCTATGTAAAATTTTTAAAATTCTCAAATCAACAACAAGTGGAAAATAAACCAGTCACTCGAGGTGAAATCATATCAACTGTAACCATGGAAAATATAAACATAAATTCATATCCTTATCCACATGGTCATTTCCTATACATGGGGTGATCATTCCCAAGCAAGTCTATTAACAGAGCACTGCCACTTTCCTAGTATCCTATCTACTAACCCTAAATAGAAAGACAAAGGAAAAAGGAAAGAAAAACTGAACCTCTGATATAACTTTGTAACATTCAAGCTCAGCTACTAGTTAGAGGGTAATCCTGGACTGGATATTACGTATGTATATAACATTAATCCTTTAGTTATCTAATAGTTTTAAATGAATATATACACTATTTGAAAATAATGAAATTTCTTTTTCTAAGAAAATCATTTTTCTTTATATAAACATAAGTTTTCTTAAAAAATTAAACAAACCACTTTTGATGAATGTTTTAATAATATTTATATATTATAAATTCAATAATTTTTTTACAGTCATACAATTTATTTTAATGTTATAAGATAATAATAAATCAAATTTTATGAATAAAAAATAAGTATTTTTTCTAAAAGGTAATTTCACCACCTTTTAATAGTGTGCCTATTTTAAAAATAATTTTTTACACTTTTATAAATTTTATTTGAAAAAATAAAATTCATTTTTGAAATTGGAATATAAAAATTTACTTTGGGTGATTTTTTTTCTGAGAAGTTTCATTTTTTGATGAATAGTGAAAAACACTGAATTTTAATTGAAAATAGTGTTTTCATTTAATTTATCAATTTAGATAAAATTATATTTTAAATTGGTTTTAAAGTATATATATATATTATAAATATATTAATAAAATTGAGATAATTAGAATCAATTTCACATTAGAATCAATTTCACATTGGAATTGGCTATAAAAACATTTCAGACCTTTGAACCTTTTTTCTATAGAAACCTGATTTCCCATCATGTTTGTGGGATTAATTTGAAATAAATTTCTAAAAATTTTATGTTTGGAATTTGAAAAATTGGATTCCATATCTTTTATAAGGATAATTTATAATTTATACTACATTCAAATTATTTTCTGACAAATTGTTTTTGTGAAAGTAATTAAAATTAATTACAATGATTAAGGTAAAAAATAGTTTCTTTCGTGTTTAAACATAAACTTAAGGGGCCAAATACCCTATAAAAATATCAAAAATAAATATTATGAAAATAATTAGACCATATAAACCACTTTTATTAAATTGGTATCATTATTGGAGACACATGATTTAAGGTAGACCTATCAATATGTATACGTTTTTATATTTATAAGAATGTCAATCCTCCTCCACTATAAAAAAGAACTCACCCCATCAATTATTAATACCTCTACAACCCTTTTTATCATCCAAAACATGGCCAAATATCCACCCAAATTTCCTCCTATAATCCTATAATCTTAAATTTGGGAATAAATCAAACCAAAGAAGTCCTTTTGTGCAAATCAAAAGGTGATACCTGAATAAGAGGAATGTTCTTCAATAAACACTCTTGTAACTCCCCGACCCCAGTTACCCAGAGTCGGTGCATTATTGTGTAACATTGGCATGATCACAAAAGATCAAGTCTCGAAAGACCGATTATTTTAGTATCCTTGGAAACACTAGATACATTTATAAATGTTACATTACATCATAAAGTGAAAAATCACAATAACTTAGTCTCCATAGTCTACACTTCTATCCCCTTTAAACTATCCCTATAGGTCATTTATAAAATCTTTATTCACATCCTGGGAAAAATAAAACATTGAAAGAGGTGAGCTCAGATGCTCAGTAAGTATAACAATATAGAAAAATCTTTCATAAATAAACATAAACATTTAAGGCATTGTATAACTAAAAAAAATCCTTTTAAACTTGAACTTCAGCATAATATGGCACAAATAAAATGAAATAATGTCATCTACTTATTCACATGGATATTCTACTAGTCAAATAATCACATGCAATATCAATAACCATTTTCCTAATGATGGAATGCATAATGCCAGACTATCATAACCACGTAGCCAAGGCCTCGTGCCAAGACTGCAAATAAGATTTCGTCAAGGCCTCGGGCCAAGACACTAGTTTGTCTCATGAGACCTACCGATGCATCAAGGAGCTATATCAGTCTCCACCCGTCACTTATTAAGTCCAATGCATTCCTCATATGAATAGGTTTAAACATATCATAAACCATAACATAATCATATCACATAAAACATGCATAAAGGAAACATAACATTTCCACATTTCAATCAAAAAATATCAATACAAAACATTGATATAATAAATACACTTTCAAAACCATTTTCAATACCAAAATGAAAGAAAATTAAACTTTGTATTAACCTTTTATTTAAAAAAAGTTATGGCTTGTAGAGCAAGCCGAAACTCAAATAATGGTCACAGCGGCGGAGAAGTCATTGTCGCCACATACGTACGACAAAAAAAAAACATTTATTTTTGTCGTTTAGTAAAACACTTCATATAAAAATATTCCTTTTGAATGAACATAAAAGTCAAAGGGATTTATACACCGTAAAAAAAAAATTTGTGTATAAAACAAAATATGCCTCAATGAATGGAGATTGAGACGAAGTCCCTTACAAAGATCATTTTGTAAATAAAATAGATCGCTCATGTGTATTCACTATAAGCTCACATAAATAAAGTATAAATACATGATAAGATATAAAAATTCATTTCTCACATAATCAAAGAACAACATAAATAAGAATGATAGGTTCAACCCAAAGAATGGGAATTGGGTTAAGAAGTTCCCTTACCTCGTGACTGACTTGACTCGACTGTTATTTAACCTCTTGAATAATAAACTAGAGTTAATTTATAATTTCATAAGAACCTTTTTCAAGTTTATTATTCCTTTTATATCACTTATTACCATGTTATGAACATTATGTAATTATTTAAGTTAATAACGGTCGTTTTGTCGATCTTTGGTACTTGAGTCAAAAATAAACTTCTTATAATTACAAGTTGTTCATGTGGTAAAATATCCATTATATCCAGAATTATATTCATGATTTAGATATAATATATATCATATATATCCATTATATACATTCATTCATATTATTACGTAACATTTAGAGGTAAGAAATGAAATGCACCATTCATGGAGACGGTAAGCCGTACGTACGCATGAACGCTACTTTCATTTATATTTCGTATTTAATGGAATGAAATTATAATGATATAAAGGTGTATTATAATTACAGTATAATATAATATATAATATTAGTTACTCCATCTTTTATACGTCCCACATATGGCATTAATGATTCAAATCACTTTGAGGGGGCGGTAGTCTGAATTTCCTAAAATGAAATTACCGCGTTTACCCATAATGGAAATCATAAAGGTATGCCATAAATGAGAAATACAGAAGAATAAGGAAAACATAATCATAATATATATCATATATATAAATATTGTCATCATAATGGCCACCATTATAGGTGTTAAAAGAAAATTGAACAATCATCATTTCGTGAGTCAGTATTTCGCCACCCACAGAAACAGTATGTTCTTCAACCATTAGACGAAGGTGTGTGTAAGTGTAAATAAAATAATTCTCATAAAAACATCCAAGTATATTTATGATACTTTTTTTTACAAAATTAAGTAATAAAAATATTTTAGGGGGTTCGAGAATCAAAATAAAACAAAAGAACACAAGAGAAGACATTACCTTAAAATCGGGTAACTCTTTTTGATTTGAGACAAAGGATTATTTGGGAAGACTTATGCCCAAAGTGAAGATTCTAGGAGTAATATATTGAAGTTGGGAGTGTATTTGGGCAGAGATTGGCTGATCCAAATGGCTTGATGGTGTGAATAAGGTGGTAGAGGTGGGGGCCTTTTATAAGAGGAGAGGAGGGGCACTCTTGGAAAGTCATGAAATTGTGCATTATTATGAAGTGATTTTAGGATTTAAAAGGTCCCAAAATTATATATTTTGAGGATAAGGTGATAAGGGTTATAAATATACACATCCAATAGGTTTTTTACAAGTTTATTTTTATATTTTACATTATCTTTTCATTTTATTTAAATCGTTAATTAATGATGTAATTGATGCTTCATCATGGTGTCATAAATAATTTAATTTATTCAATGTCTAAAAATTATAAAAAAATTACCATGATGTAGGAAATAGTTTTATCTTTCCAATGAATATTTATAGTCAAAACGTTAACTTATATAACCTCATGTAATAATTGTTTTAGTAAAACAACACAAGTTTGTGACAATTTTATTTTTACTTTAAATAAAAAGTTATTAATGTCATTTTCATACCCAAGTGGATCCATGAGGTCCCCAAGTTGACCCATGGATTTTATTTGTTATCCATGACTCATCCAATAAGGGTAGGACAAGTGTAAATGTTTTTTCATATTTTTATAATATCATTTTTACCTTAAATTTCACTAATTACCTTTAATCACGATTAATAAAACTTAAAAGTGACTATTCACCAAAAAATTATTTTAATCCAATTTAACCAAATTTTACATTATAATGACAACCATTTATGTTGGATTTTTGAAATTCAATTCATAGAAGCAGTAAAGTTTCATTTAAACGAAAAATTAGTTTTTTAACTACCACATAGTGGTTTCACTATTCATCAAAAAATTGAAGTTTTTCAGAACAATGCCAAAATTTCACCCTAAGATATAATTGATATTCCAAATTAAAAAATGATTTATATATTGAAAAATTCCAAACATATAAGTTTCATTAATTAATTTTATAATTAATTCCCACTTTCACAACAAATAACATGTTTTTAAGAAACAATATATATCAAAAGATTGACAATTGTTTATGTCCAATTTCAAAGTGAAATTAATTCTAATGACCACCATTGGATAAAATGGTAAAAATATATTCTAATTATACTTTAAAACCACTCAATATTATAATTTATCACTATAAATTATTTTTATTAAAAAAGTTGTTTTTAAGTATTTTTCACTATTCATAAAAAATTGGAAGTTCTCAGAAAATTACAAAAAATTCAACTTAGGATAATTTCGATATTTTGAATATGAAAATTAAGTCCACTTTGAAATATAATATTTATATAATTTCAAAAAGTGGGTATTATTATTCATAACGACTACTTTGATTGGTCGCGGTGTGTTAGAACTCAATGTTGTGTACAACACACGCTGCTCTATTATTCAAAGAGAAGCGTACCATGGAAGCTTGGGGTGTTACATTCTCCCCTCCTTAAATAAATTGCATCCTCACAATTTGATATTTTTCTTTGAATATAAAAGGTTGAAAATAGAAAATACCTTTTTGGAAAACCTACATCTAAAATAAGGATAAAGAGAAGTACAAAGGTCACCCGAGATATCCAATACTAGGATTCTATGGAAACATGGATATGGAGGAAAAAAAACCATCAAGGTCAGATGGAGAGTTGTATAAAATAGGATTAGGAGAAATTTTAACTACTAGAAAATCTCAAAAATGTGATTGGTTAAACGATCATTGATTCCCCAGTAGGAAAAGTTAACCGACAACATTTTTGTTTTAAGTTACCTTTCATAAAGTTGGGGAATTTATTTAAGAGATTTACTAAGAACGTAAGGAAATATACATACTTGTCATGTAGACTTTCATTCATTAATAAATTTTTACCACAAACACATCTTTCACTCTAAAAGGTAATAGAACTCAAAAATATTATATTTATCATAATCGTAAAAGGTTCTAAATATTAACACATACCATTTAGATTAGGAAACATATTTTGTAATAATCAAGGACTTCTTGTAGGATAGTGGTAGGTAATAAAGGCCTGTTGCACTATGGTTGTGGGTACGATTTCTACAGCTTTGTCCGACGCGATGAGTTATCCCACGACCTGCAGGTTGTCCTTTTCCTAAAACTATAGCATTATAATATTCCAAAAATAATCTTTAGAAATGTTTTAACTTTAAATAATACTATCCAAAGTTCAACATAATCCATTCCAACCTTTATAGTTATCCACAATACCTCTGTCCAAACTTTCTCTAAACGGTCTCTAAATTCCAAAATCAATTCATCAGATTCCCCAAACAATGTAAATTTTCTCTTATTGTCACATAATAAAAATATTATTACCTTCATCATATTAAAACCTTAATGAAAACAACAAGTACTGTAGTACAATCCTTATATATATCACATTATTCTTATAACTAGAATATAATCCTTGAGTCCAAAAGCACCAATACATTAATTATTCCACTTCAACTGTAGTAACAACATAAGATTGTCTTTGATCCCTTGGCCTTTTCTGAGGTAAGTTTCCCTGACGCTTAGGACATTCATTTGCATAATTCCCAATTTACCTACAATTGTAGCATTCAACATTGATAGCCTCTTTCTTTCCCTTTCAATCACGAGCCTGGTGACCTTTTTCTCCACATTTATAACAAACTCCCATTCCTTTTAGGCAAGTACTGGGGTGATTCTTCCTACAATTATCACATAATGGAAAATACTTATTTCCCTTTTTCCCTTTATCTGTCTCTTGTTCCACAATTCTCTTCTTCTCTTGCTTTACTTTATTGTCACAAGATTTAGAGAATTCCTTTTCTGTCTTGATAGCACATGAGAAAATATATTCGTATGATGAGAAGGTTTGTGAGATTAATGATCGACGGAGAAATGGTTTTAACCCATCAAAGAAACGATCAATCTTAATTCTTGGGTTACGTATATAATCTTCAGCATGTCTTGCTAACCTTGTAAAGTTGGCCTCATACTTTGCGACATTCTCATCCTCCTTTTGTCTCAGACTCAGAAATTGAGTTTCCATATCTGCTCGATGGTCATGAGGAAAGTATTTTTCCAAGAAAAGCTCTTGGAATTCCCTCCATTCCATATTCAATACTTCACCATCTCCCTTTGTATTTTGAATCAATGACCACCATTGATTAGCATCTCCAGTGAGGCGGTAAACTGCCATGATAACCTTTTCCCTTTCACTACTCCCCAAGGAATGGAATATTTTCTCTAAGGAATTTATCCATTGCTCAGCTACTAAGGGATTTGTAACCCCATTAAATGTTGGCGGTTGTTGTCTCATGAAGCATTCTAACATTGATCCTCCACGTTGCGGATCAGGTTGCTCCATACGAGTAAGGTTATTATTCATAACCTGAGTTAGTTTCCCCAGTATGGTGATAAGTTGATCAGCACCAGTTGTATCACTAACTCCATTATAATTATCTTGAGAAGGAGGGCAATCCCTACATGGAGTTCATGCATTGATACAGTTTCCATTCCTCCCACTAGGTGCCATTTCTAAATAATGGCTTAAACTAGATCAGTTTATGAATCAAAATATATAATTCCATACTTGTAAAACACTTAACATAAATTGAAAAATTTATGGATATAATCCATAATCATAATTTTTTTTGAGGAAGTATATACTCTTAAACACTTCATAATGGTTTGCAAAGAAAATGAGAATTATCCTAAGCATATCCCCTGGGAGTGTCGTAACCAAGAGTGTAGAAAGTCCCGTTGTCGTGCACCAGTTCCCATTCGAGTCTAGCTCAAAGCGGTGTTTTCGGGTTTTACCCCTAGGTACATCTATGCCAGATCCACCTATACCTGCTCGTATCCAAATAGGGATGTATTGCTCGTAAAACTCACAAAATGTATATAATACCAAAATTATAGGAATTTCTTCTATACTAATCCTCAAAGTCTATCTTAGGGCTATGTTCTCTAATCAGAGTTTTTCTAAATCTAGCTTCCAAGGTTAGTACTAAACTGCCTCTGATACCAACTATAACGCCCCGACCCCAGTTACCTAGAGTCGGTGCATTATTGCATAACATTTGCATGATCACAAAAGATGAAGTATCGAAATACTGATTAGTTTAGTAGCCTTGGAAACACTAGATACATTCATAAATGTTACATTACATCATTAAGTGAAAAATCACAATAAAATAGTCTCCTTAGTCCACACTTATTTCCCCTTCAGACTATCCCTGTAGGTCAGTCATAATATATTTCTTCATATCCTAGGAAAAATAAAACATTGAAAGGGGTGAGATCAGATGCTCAGTAAGGATAACAATATAGCAAAAGCTTTCATAAATAAACATAAACATTTAAGGCAATGTATAAATAAAACAAAACCCTTTTAAACTTGAACTTCAACATAATATGGAAAAAATAAAATTAAATAATTCCATTTACTTATTAACATGGATATTCTACTAGTCGAATAATCACATGAAATATCAATAACCACTTTCATAATGATGGAATGCATAATTCCAGACTATCATAACCACGTAGCCAAGGCCTCGTGCCAAGACTGCAAATAAGATTTTGTCAAGGACTCGTGCCAAGACACTAGTTTGTCTCATGATACCTACCGATGCATCGAGGAGCTATAGCGGGCTCCACCCATCACTTATTAAGTCCAATTCATTCCTCATATGAATAGGTTTAAACATATCATAAACCATAACATAATCGTATCACATAAAACATGCATAAAGGAAACATAAAATTTCCACATTTCAATCACAAGATATCAATAAAACACATTGATATAATAAAAACACTTTCAAAAACATTTTCAATACCAAAATTAAAGAAAATTAAACTTTGTATTTACTTTTCATTTAAAAAAAGTTATGGCTTCTAGAGGAAGCCAAAACTCACATAATGGTCACGGCGGTGGAGAATTCGTTGTTGCTGCATACGTACGACAAAAAAACATTCCTTTTTGTCGTTTAGTAAAATGTTTCATATAAAAAAATTCATTTTGAATAAATGTAAAATTCAGAGGGGTTTAGACACCGTATAAAAGAAATTTGTGTATAAAACAAGATATGCCTCAATGAATGGAGATTGAGACGAAGTCCCTTACAAAGATCATTTTGTAAATAAAATAGATTTCTCATGTGTATTCACTATAAGATCACATAAAGAAAGTATAAATACACGATAAGATATAAAAATTCATTTCTCACATAATCAAAGAACAACATAAATAATAACGATAGGTTCAACCCAATGAATGGGAATTGGGTTAAGAAGTTCCCTTACCTCGTGTCCAACTTGACTCGACCGTTCTTTGAACTCCTGAATAATAAAATAGAGTTAATTTATAATTTTTAAGAAAGTTTTTCAAGTTTATTATTCCTTTTATATCACTTATTACCATGTTATGAACATTATGTAATTATTTAAGTTAATAACGGTCATTTTGTCAATCTTTAGTACTTGAGTCAAAAATAAACTTCTTATAATTACATGTTGTTCATGTGGTAAAATATCCATTATATCCAAAATTATATGCATTATGTAGATATCATATATATAATATATATCCATTATATTCATTCATTCATAATATTACATAACATTTAGAGGTAAGAAATGAAATGCACCGTTCATGGAGACAGTAAGCCGTACGTACGCATGAACGCTACTTTCATTTCTAGTTCATATTTAATGGAATGAAATCATAATGATATAAAGGTGTATTATAATTCCAGTATAATATAATATATAATATCAGTTACTCCATCCTTTATATGTCCCACATATGGCATTAACGATTCAAATCACTTTGAGGGGGCGGTAGTCCGCACTTCCTAAAATGAAATTATCGCGTTTATCCATAATGGAAGTCATAAAGGTATGCCATAAATGAGAAATACAGAACAATAAGGAAAACATAAACATAATATATATCATATATAGAAATAGTTTAATCATAATGGCCACCATTATAGGTGTTAAAAGAATATTGAACAATCATCGTTTCGTTAGGCAGTATTTCGCCACCCACAGAAACAGTATGTTCTTTAACCATTAGAAGAAGGTGTGTGTAGGTGTAAATAAAATAATTCTCATAAAAACATCCAAGTATATTGAGGATATTGTTGTTGTTACAAAATAATGTAATAAAAATATTTTAGGGGATTGTTGAAGCAAAATAATACAAACGGACATAAGAGAAGACATTACCTTAAAATCGGGTAACTCTTTTTGATTTGAGCCAAAGGCTTCCTTGGGAAGACTTCTGACCAAAGTGAGGCTTCTAGGAGTAATAGATGGAAGTTGGGAGAATATTTGGTCAGAGTTTGGCCGAGCCAAATGGCTTGATGGTGTGAATAAGGTGGTAGAGGTGGGGGACTTTTATAAGAGGAGAGGAGGGGCACTCTTGGAAAGTCATGAAATGTTACATTATTATGAAGTGCTTTTCGGATTTCAAAGGTCCCAAAATTATATATTTCTAGGATAAGGTGATAAGGGTTAGAAATATACACATCCAATAGGTTTTTGACAAGTTTATGTCTTAGAGGTTACATTATCTTTTCATTTTATTTAAGTCGTTAATTAATGAGGTAATCACTGCTTCATCATGGTGTCATAAATAATTTAATTTATTTAATGTCTAAAAATTATAAAAAAATTACCATGATGTATTAAATATTTTTATCTATCTAATTAATATTTATAGTCAAAAAGTTAACTTATATAACCCCATGTAATAATTGTTTTAGTAAAACAACACATGTTTGTGACAATTTTATTTTCACTTTAAATAAAAAGTTATTAATGTCATTTTCTTACCCAAGTGGATCTATGGGGTCCCCAATTTGACCCATTGATTGTCTTGGTCTTAAATGACTCATCCAATAAGGGTATGACAACTGTAAAGGTATTTTCATATTTTTATAATATCATTTTTACCTTAAATTTCACTAATTACCTTTAATCGCGGTTAGTAAAACTTAAATGTTACTATTCACCAAAAATTATTTTAATCCCATTGAACCACATTTTACATTCTAATGAAAACCATGTATGTTGGATTTTTGAAATTCAATTCATAGAAGTGGTAAAGTTTCATTTAAACGGAAAATCAGTTTTTTAACTACCACTTAGTGGTTTCACTATTCATCAAAAATTGATGTTTTTTAGAACAATGCCAAAATTTCACCCTAAGCTATAATTGATATTCTGAATTCAAAAATGATGTCTATTTTAAAAAATTACAAACATATAAGTTTCATTAATTAATTTTATAATTAATTCCCACTGTCCCAACAAATAGCGTGTTTTTAAGAAACAATATATATTAAAAGATTGACAATTGTTTATGTCCAATTTCAAAGTGAAATTAATTCTAATTACCACCATTGGATAAAATGGTAAATATATATTCTAATTATACTTTAAAAACACTCAATATTATAATTTATCACTATAAATTATTTTGATTAAAAAAGTTGTTTTTACGTATTTTTCACTATTCATAAAAAATTGGAAGTTCTCAGAAAATTAAAACAAATTCAACTTAGGATAATTTCGATATTCCAAATAAAACAATGAAGTCCAATTTGAAATATAATATTTATATAATTTAAAAAAGTGGGTATTACTATTCATAATGGCTACTTTGATTGGTCACGGTGTGTTAGAACTCGAGGTTGCGTACAACACACGCTGCTCTATTATTCAAAGAGAAGAATACCATGGATGCTTGGGGTGTTACAGCTCTTATTTTATTTCTTTGTCCACCCCTTCAATTACACTTATTAAATGATTATATAATTACCCCTATATCCTAAATATACTTAGTTTTTTTATTTTAGGTTTATAACCTACACTCACACACACTTCCATCAAATGGGATACACAATCATCGTTTGGGTGTACGGGGAACTACCACATCATGAACTGATGTTATTAGTTCTTCCATTTACACATTTTAGGGTTGGGAATAATAAAATAATTACTATTTTTATATTATATATATGATATTTTGGAATTATTTATGATTATTTAATTATTATATAACACATATCTTCATTCTTGTGATTTTTAGGGAATATGATAACATCATTTGTGGACGTGTGGACTATCGCCTCCTCAAAGTGATGTTATTCATTCATTATTTATGTGGAATGTATTAAGGATGATTTTATTAAACATATATGATATTTATGAAATAATAATTTTTATTTAATTATAATGTATATTTACTTCATTTACTTCTCTTTATTTCAATATGACAAGAAAATGGAAACATCGTTCATGTGTACTTACGGTCTACCACCTCTATGAACAGTGTATTTCATTTATTATTTCAATATTTTACAAAATATTATAAATACATATATTCTAAATCAATATTTTATTTCTATCATGGTTTAAATTTTTTTAAAAATTAAATAATTATCTACGTAATAGGACCAATATTAACAAGTCAAATCATGTACAAAAAAACGTTCATTACCCAAAGCATAACATTAACATGGAATTGTTAATAAAAGGGTAATATAAAGTCATAATAAAATAATATTTAGTATTATATATATGAATATTTTTTTGGGTATATGTATGATATAATTATTTTTATTATACATGATGTTTTAGCAAGTACATCGAGAGTCAATGCTTAAGGTAAGGGAATTTCATCTCACTTTCTTATATTCCTATGATACATGCCATATTCACTACATGTTTCTTTTATGTGGTGTATATACTACCTAAAGTCATGTTTTATAATTAATCCAATTTATTTAATTATATTAAATGTTTCAATTGATTTTATTGTTTCCTGGATCTCATAATTCCAAAGTTACTCAAATAGTAAGGGGATTTATAGTCTCACTTTTATTTCTATGAGACTTATGACTTATTCACCACTAGTTTATTTTTTTGGTGTATGCCCTTCCCATGAATGTATTATATTATTATTATACTTAAATTTATATTTATTTAAATCTACATTTTATTATCTCTATTTAATGGAGTTTTACTGTTCAAATTTACAAATCGTAACGTAATTTTGTCTCAATTTGCCTTCCTTGAGACACATGTTGTTTTATGAACCAATATTATTTTATGAAGTTTATATACTAAAATATTAAATTTTATGTCATGAATATCTATATTTTAATGATATATTAAGATTCATGTAATTTTATGATTACATGGAATGTTTGATTTAAAGTTACCAAACTGGTAAGAGTTTTTGCAAAAATATCATCATTTATCAGGATTATTTATGGTTATGATACTATTGAAGAAATATTATAACCCATATTTCAATAACACTGATGAAGTTAATTATCCTATGATTATTCATGACATATTCATGTATTAGTACCATTTTAATACTCTTTGGTAATTAAGATAATTGAGAATATGTTTTCAAGAAAATATATCCTTATTTCTTTCTTCAGTTAGAAATCTATTTTATTCAAAAAAATGTTTTCAAAAATGTTTTATAAAAATAATATTTTAAAATAATTTTCAAGGAAAAAGTATTTTAAAAATGTTTTATGGTTTTCAAATCTTCCTTATATGTTTGGAACTCTATTTTCAAAGAAAAAGTTTTTCAAAAACGTTTTATGGTTTAAAAAAAATTATTAAAAGAATAAAGGATATTTTTATTAAGAAATATTTATAAAAATATTTTTCAAAAATATTTTCTATATATGATAACATAAATTTGTGTTACAAATTACTTTTTGGGGATATTTTTTAATGATACCATTCATATTATTTCTTTTAATGGTTTATGATTTTATGGAATGATGCCTATGAAATCCATCTCTTTTTCCTGGGTTATATGTTTATGGAACTTGTTTTTCATTTACGAGTTATATACTTTATGGAACTTGTTTCTCATTCACAAGTTATATGATTATGGATCACATTTATCTTTAATGGGTTATATTCTCTTGAAACCCACTTCTTTTCATAGGTTATTATTTTGATAAAATGATTATGTAACCTATCTCTTTTCAACAAGTTAGTATATGATTACATGTTTATTTAATTTCATCAGTTATGATATAAATTTTATGAAACCCATATCATTTAGGGGTCATGATATGATTTATGTTTTGTTATCATCCAGAACACAAATGTATGATCTCTTTATGTGAATTTTGGGACCTATATATCCCTCCAATGCATTGGGTAAATATTAATATCTCATAAGATAAACATGGATGGAATGAAGAGTGAACACAATTTAGTAAAGGACTTAGTCTACAAAATGGTATTTAGAGTGAACCTTGACTACTAATATGGTCTTGGGAGTGAACCATTACTACTAATATGGTCTTGTGAGTGAACCTTGGATATTAATATGGTTTCAGGAGTGAACCCATTCAAATATAAGGAATTGGTTGAGACTGGGAATGGTGGTGTGTCCTGCCCAGTAGGTCTATCCCCCCTAAATTGCCTCGATATGTTTTTTGCAAATTAGGCTTGACTTATAAGGAATGATTTTATATGATTATGTGTTTTCCATAATTTCATACCTTATTATTATGTTATTATTTCATAGATATGAACTTGATTCCCTTATGATACATGTATTATGAACTGTCCTTTTTTATTTTATGACTCGTTTATATGATCTTTGATATAAAGGGTGTGATATTTAAAGCACATAGGATGGCAGAGAAAAGTGGGGCATATTGGTAAAACCCTTAAATCAGCAAACCTAAATATTTCATGGGGAAATATAGTGGTGAGAAGCTAGATGATGATGATATGGTTTCTAATCAGAGTGTTTATGTTTGGTACAAAGATATGTTCCATTTTTTCATGGTGAGGAATCATAATGTGGATGATTCTACACCTTGTGAATCCTTATGCCCAAAGATAATTTTTTTGGAACTGGTCAATGCTATGGGGAATGTTTTATTCTCAAACATTGATTCACATTAACCTAAAATGGTTTTCAGGAAGTGGATAATCGATCATGTCTCGTCCAATCAAGATACTATCGAGGAACGTGTGATTCTATGAAAATTATCAATAATTTCATGGGTCTTGACCCCAAAAGGGGTAAATATCTATAAGTTCAATGATCTTACTCAAATAATCCCCAAAATCTAGGGTTTTTATGAATAGATGATGAAAACCAATTGGAGTGGGTATTACCATGTTGTCTTTCCGTCTGATGAGTTCAAGTAGAGAGCGTAGAACTAGGATCAATATCAATGAAGTTTGTATTTCTTCAAATTTAGGATTGGGATGAAAATTTTGATCCTGAATTTTTTAGAAACCCTCATGTTCAAGTTTGGGTCTGAATTTTATTGATAAATTGGATATACTATAATATAATACTTTTCTGGGATATCACCTTATTTGTTGGAAGTCTTATAAGGATGGACAGGAAAACGAACAATCCTAGGTTTTGACACTATGCAAGGATACATGTAGAATTCGACATGAATTATACATTGATTTAAGAGGATGGTTGACAATCAGGGATAAAATCATTAATCCTGGGATTCAATATGATTGGAATCCAAGATTTTTTCTCAATTTCAATTTCATTGGACATATTAGCTCTGAATGTAACAAAAACAAATTTTACAGATTTTTTAAGTTAATATGGAATGATGATGGAAACTATAAGAGGATGAAAGTTAAGTATAAAATCATATCTCATGACTCCCATGATCTTGGTTATGTTCTATCTAATGATGAAACCACTACCGAGGCTGGATCTAAGGATTCTAATCATGTGATTAACATTAGTGATCATTCTAGTCTAGACCTTCATTTCACTATTATTGAGGTTCAGAAACTGAATGATATCATCTCATTAATTAGAATCACTGAATTTAAAGATTAGTTTATTTATTTATTTCTAACCAAGAGCCTGTGGAAGATATCTTCATGAAAGACAGTCTTGTAGTGGATCCAAGATGGTGGAATCTCCATCCATACCTTGGATGCTGGTAAATACCTAAGTTGTCTTGAGGATAAGAATATTGAGGTATTTTAAATAGATACTACTCAGCCTATGTTTGATCCTCTCTATACTGGTCATGAGGGTACCCTCCACCCCTTATCTGAGCAGGATGGTCCCTATGAATAGAATATCTCTGGAATTATTGTTTATGGATGTGAAAATTATGATGGCTTCCTTGCAAGTGATTCCATAAAAGAGGGATATGGTAAAAAATACCCTCATGATAATTCCTAGGCTGAATATATCCCTTTCTCACAAGATTCATCATTTAATGCTATGAGACTAATGACCCCTATGCAGGTAACTCAAGATCTGGTTAAGTACTTAAATAAATTCACCCCTTTAAGTGGTGTATTTTGGTATAATGACATTGATGACCAATATTGTGAAGATCTTAATCACCTTTCAAGTAATGTATCCACTATTCCTTTTACTTATGGTGATCCATCCTTTGATTCAGCGTCTTTACCAAATTCTTTTAGACTCGTGGAACCTGGAGTAAGAATGGGAAAGAAGGAAAAAAGTATCAAGAAAAATAGACAATTAAGGAAGAAAAAACATGATGGGCCTTAGACAAGGCTCATTTCTCTTCATCAATGAAGGTATTCTACTATAATTTCCAAGGTATTGGAAACACTACCATGGTAATGGCCCTTAGGATCATAATTGGGACCAACAAGCCGATGCTTATTTGACTTTCTAAACCAAGAATTAATTTGATACTTGGAAGGCCTTCAAGAGGGATGCCTTTGAATACTAATTTATTTCTCACAATCATAATAAAGTTTTTGTGGAATCTATTTGGGTTTTAAATCATTATTTAATCTCTATGAACGCATGTTTTCAAGATGAATAGTCAATCACTATTTCTATTAGGATAAATGGAATTTACATTTCATTTACATTTGTTTATGATTCTAATCAGTATAAAAGAAGAAGGGAGAAGTGGATAAGTATGGGATGTTTCTTTTGAGAACATGGGATAGAGATAGTTAATTCTTGGTGTCTTCAAAATTGTTTTAAGATCCAAGGAAAAGACTGGAAATAATTTTAGTAGGTGAGAATCTTATGGATTATCTTCTTGAATTAAAAAATGTGTACTGGTTGAGATTCCTATAGTTAGGCCTAACTATAAATAGAGTGGGTATACCCTTAATGGGAGACAAGATAGAACACTGGAGATATTTTTTGTATACTTTTATGAGAGGAATGATGCTATTTATATTTCTAGAATCACTCTACCTAAGATTCATTCTGATCAAACTCATCTTCTGATGGATATTTTTATCCACAAATCAAGGTCACCCCCATACCTTTAAAGTTCAACAATGTCTAGATTGTCATACCTGGTTTTATGGAAATCATAATAAATTATTTGAAAGTTTAGTTCATTGGAATACCCCTACAAAATATGACTGATAACATGAAAAATTTCAAATAATGGCTTAAGGAATGGGGTGACACTTCCTTCTCCAAAATTTATCTTGATATTAAGGATGCTAATAATCATCTCGTTTAGTTTTAAAGGACCAATAAAAATCAGGTGGTTCTCTCTAGGGATGAGATTTAAGACCTTTCCAAACTTGATGACCTATTATCTATCAATTAAAATCATTTCCATAATAAAATTAATATTTAGTGGTTCAAGGAGGGAGAAAAAAACAAATTTATTACATTTCATGCATTAGGAGAATAATTATAGAAGAGGGATCACTTATATCAATATTAATGAGGAGTTATTAAAATGTGATAATGAAATATCCAAATATGTTAATATATATTTTTGGTATTTTTATGTAGAAAAAGTAGATAACAATACCCAAAAATGTTTTGCAATATCACCCCTTGTGTTGATGATCTTCAAAATTGAATGCTTACTTAATCACCTAATGAAAAATAAATCACGATAGCTTTTTTCTCTAAATATTCATAGTGTTTTAGGGCTTGTGGGATTTTCTAAAAAAAAATCATGTATAATAGGGATTTTTTTCACACTAAGATCACTAATTTCAGGAGAGAATTTTTTAATCACACATCTATGCGATATTGAGAGAATTCAAACTTCATTTCTCTGATTACATAGAAAGAGAATGCTCTGGACATTAAGGACATCAAACCTATGGCTATAGAAAATTAAATTCCAAATGTGGTCAATAAGATCTTGGATACTATATTAGGAGATACTTCCAAGGATTTTATTACCAATAACCAGTTGTTATTTTTACCTATAAGGAACATTAAGAACAAACACTACACTATATCAGAATATTTTAACATCATGAGAATATTGTGACAAATGGGAACATGGATCCTAATATTTATATCTTCATGTATTTTGATATAATAAAATAAAATTTTATATTTTCCAATATTAGAATGAATTGGTTTTCTAATGAATACATAAATTTGGTCAATTTCACCCTCAAGAGTTCCATTCTCTCTATTATTATAAATGGGTCTCCTAGGAGATTTTTTCTGTTCTCTATAGGGGTGAGGCATAGGGATCCACACTCTAGGATTATCTTTGCTGATATTGAGGATTATTTGACTATTTTTCTTAATGAAATTTTACATGTTGTCTTATACCAGAAAATGAAGGTTGGAAGATGAATTCTTTCACCCTCACATTTTCTGTATACTAGTGAAATTTTTATTTTTGGGAAAGCTAACAGAATCACCATCTTTTACATTAAAGGTATTTTTGGACATTGTAATTATTTTTTATGTGATTAGCTAGAATAAGTCTAATTTTGTTTTTGGAGAAGGGGAATTCATATACAAAAAATAGAGTGCTTAGGGGACTTGGGGTTAGGAGAGGATCTATTACCTTCATCTACCATGGAGTTCCCATCTTCTGTGGTAATGTTAGAAGGTTTTTTATGGAAAAAATATGCTATAGAGTTATAAATCAAATGAAAAAGTTGAAAGGAAAATCTATTTCACCATAAGGGAGGGTCAGTTAGGTTAACTCTATGGTTACATATATGTTTATTATGTTTTTTTCTTTATATAGATGGACTAGACCTTTTATGAATGGTTTAAAGATTCTGATTCACAATTTTGTATGGACTGGTTCTATTAATGAGAGGAAGCTTAATACAGTGGCTGGTAAAGATTGTTTCAAACTAGTGGACATGGGAGGGATGGGAACGAAGGACCTCAGACTCTTTAATGTGACGTTTCTCCAAAAATTCACTTGGAACCTCATCACATACAATGGATCTTTATTGGAATTAATTTTTAGAAGATTTTTCAGCCAAATATTGAATGTCTATTATATGTACATTCATTAATCTATTGGTGTAGCTATAAAAAATGATTATAATGGAATTAAAAAATATTCAATATGTATAGTTTTCAATATTTCACCTCTTAATTTATGGAGCCCCTCATGGATCTCAAGGCCAATTACTGAGGACATGGAGATCCCTCAGTCTATTAAAGATACCAAAATTTATAATATGTAGTACAATGATAGTGTAAATTAGTTGTTACTTTCTTATATAAGCATAGAGTTTGGATGATATGAGTATATAGATAAGGACAATATGATATTGAAACCCAGTCTAACTGGTATTTTTAACACCAGGGAGTACTATAGATACAATTGTGATGGATCCTCCACAATTCCCTCATAGTTGATGGTTTAAAAAACCCTATATATTTACCTTTCTTCCTTAATTATTCTTTAGAAAATTTGGAGGTAGAGTCTACCCCATGCACTGGCTTGTTCAATGTGTAGGGATGACTCTTGCCTCATCCTTCCACTTGTGCCTCAATGAAAATGAAACAATTGACCATTTTTTTCTTTTTTTTTCTATCACATAACATTTGTAGAAGTATATTTTATATACCTTTGGATTCAATGTATTTTTTGAAAATGGTGAGAAAATAAGGACATCCATCATCAGATATGGTTTTAGTGATAAGGTGTAGGACCTCATATTATTTGTTGTAGCAACTATGGTTTTATTAATTTGGAAGGAAAGGAATGGTATTTCTATTAAGAATAAATAAACCTCTTTTCATGCTATAATTAGATCTATACATAAGGGAGTTACAACTACATCCAAGATTCAAATAAGATCAATAAAGAACAAACTTTATGATTTTTTCATTTTGACATCACTTGGTGTTACTGGTAGATAAAAAACCAATGGTGGCTAAGAATGTGATTTAAGATGAATTGTGGGCTATGGTCATGGAAGTCAGGTTTGATATTCACCATGGTTGGTGGGATATTTGGATGGAATTTGATTCAAGTGTGGTAGTGTAAATCCTTAGAAGTTGATCCAAAAACGTCCCATGAAATATTTTTCCTTCCTAGATTGATTACCTTCGGCTTATGGACTAACTCTGCCTTGATGTCACACTTTTCTACGGAGAAGAAAATCCAATTTCTTATCCTCTCTCTAAGAGATAAATTGTGGAGGATATCTTACAATGGTCCTTGGTGTTCCCATAGTTCTGTTCTATTTTTATTGAAGAAGATTCATGTGTTGATGTGTATACCAATATTTGTAAACCCCCATGTAATTATTTCCTTGTTACTTTTATATTTTAATAAAATTTGTTAGCAGTGGGATTTAATGCCTCTTGAACCTTATAATTATCATCTTCAAATGTGATTCTCATATTCACATACCCTTATCCTCATGTTATTCTTAGGTATCTTTATTATTTACCCTTACTGAGAATCTGATCTCTCCACTTCTAATGTTTCATTTCATAGTTTATGAAGAATGGTTTTACGTAGAAGTATTAATGGGGAATATCTTTGTGGGAAACATTAAATATTATTTACCATGTTATAAAATTGTGTTATAAGTTTCTAAAGAGACAAAACTGTTAAATTCCTCCGACGTGTACTTTTGTAATGTGTTGAATATTAATCTAAAATTATTCAATATCTATGTATGTTAACCATGAGTTTCTATAAGAATTGATCATGGTGGTTTGAAATGATGGAGCCCGAGGGTGTCCCCACATACAATGTATTTTAAATTAGGGTGAATGGAACTAATGCCTAAATAATTGATAATTTTTCCCTCCTATATTTATTTAGAATCCAAGATGTCAACAAATTTATTAAATTCATTCCATGTATGAATAATTTCCACTTGACTATATTATATTTTTTTGGAAGGATCTAATTTGGTAGGTGATAAAACATGTGAATAACATTTCAACAAAGAAACCCATTAACTTGTGTTGAATTTGTCTCCACCCCTATGATATTAATGTTATTCAACTTTCATAGGATGATGTTCTTAATAAAATAAATGGATTCATCTTTTAAAGTGTTCATCATACCAATGTACATGCTAAAACTGAGCACTAATAATCCCGTATTATCTTATAAAATTCCTCATCTAATCATAACCCCATCAATATAGTATTCATCAACATTTAGTTTCCTTTTTATAGTGTGTGGTTTCAAGAAGATCCATTTTCACAGAGTAGGACTATAGGCACCCACACCATACTAGAGATATTATGGGATTCTTTTACTAAGGAATGGTTAATTATCCCTACTTTGTGTCAAATCCCTTATCTTTAAATTGATAATTTTCACTTTAACATTTAGGAAGTGATGAGAGTATTAGTTGACTTAAATCCTGGCCTTGGTCTTGGATTCATAAATGATTAAAAAACTCCAAAAATTCCATTAAACACTCTATATCTTCCATAATTATATAATCCATCATATAAAACTAATTTTATAAGAAAAAATGGATAGAGTATTCTAATAAAATTATACCCATGCTACTGTTGATGTGAATTCATAGGTCCCTCACCAATGTATTATTAATGAAAAGGTAAAAGATAGTCACTACTTTCATGTGGTTATAAGAGAAGAATTTTGAAGTTAAGTGCATGCCTCTCCATTTTACCTCTCCCTTTGTGGAAATCTGATAGATGAATTATATGAGTATAAAAAAATTTATATTCATATATATATATATTGGATATACTTGTATACATATAGGTTTTTATAAAGATTACTCTAGATCCCTTTGTATATTGAGTTTCAATACCTTTTCAAGGGGTAAATCTTTGATTATAGTTATGAATTAGTAATTTTTAAACATTCTCAATTCTATAATAAAAAATGGATCACTCATAAGGAAATTTGAATCCGTATTGTTTTTGGTGAAATTTATTTAACAAAAATTAAAAAATCTAACAAGATAGTATTATATACAAAGTATTTTAGAAATGGTCTCATGATGTGTTTTGAATTATGCACATGTAATAATATGATTTAGTTAAATTGGGATATTAAAGGAAAGATCCATAATGAAAACAATGGTGTGGTGAATGTAACCATGAAATGGTTAGTTTATAGGAATTATTTTTAATTCACAAAACAGTGTAAATTTTTTATAGAATATGAGATGATTCCAAAAATAGTATTTCACTTCATCCTATTATTATAAATTTAATTCCACAATAACATCTTATATATCTTTTCTTTAAATAAATATAATGTGTTTGATATCTTTCTCACACACACAACACCAAACTAAAATTATCCACAACATATTATATAAATATTATGAAGAAATTATAGGAATAAAAATCCTATATTAAATAAAGTGATTTTAACAAATTAAAAATGATTACATTTAGAGGATATATAATTAATATGACAGTCCATTCTCAAATAACCAATTAAAGTATTAATAAATTGAATAATCCATCTTTAAATGATTATTATGATGATATATAATGTGTCAATTAACTAATATATTAACATTATTTAAATAGAGAATTAATATGAAATAATACGGAAAACAAATAAGGTTTAAAGAGGCCCTTTTTAATTAAATCAATTTTTATTTATATATTGAATTTTCATTTTATATTTTTATAGAATTGTTTTTTAGGTAAACAGTGAACAATATAGTTTTACTAAAATCATAATTTATATGAAGATATCTTAAAAGAAAAATAAATTAAAAATTGATAATAATTTTTCAATGATCATACATATATTAAGAAGTTAAACTATACATTTCTAAATTCTATTATGAATTTATGAAACCTTTTTTTAACAAATAAATAAATATTTTCCCATAAAAGAAACCGTTTTTCCAATATATTTTTTAAAAATTATATTTTGAATTAATTTAAAAAGAAAATAACATTAATTTATAATATTTAATAAATTTATATAACAAAAAAAACATTAATAATTTTTTCCTATTAATAAATTTTATACTTAAACAAACACTTTCAAAAAATGGTTTTTTTGCATTACATATGCTAATGTTAAAATTTAATTTTACTAAAAAAGTAAATTTAATATTTTAAACTTGATATAATATATGGAATAATTATGTACACATTATTTATTAATAGAAATTTTATTTTTTAGAATAAAATAATGTTTTACTTATATAAAAACAAGTCACCATAGTAAAACCAAAATGGTAAAAGTGAAAATTATAAGTGTAAATTACTTAAAAACATATTTAAAATATGTATTAAAATGAATGGTTATTATATTTTGACATTATATCATCCACTAATACATTCTTTTATATTTTTGATTCTTCTTGACATGTTAAACTAGTGCTATCTTTATATTAAGTTGAAATATTTACAAAAAATGTGATTCACACCACTCATAAAAGGGCAATATCACCACCCCTTCAAGACCACTACCAAATTTTGTTTTCCTATTAAAATTTTACTCCTTTCATATACCATATAATCTTATTCTTCATCCTTAAGAATATTTTGAAAAGATATTATCCTAGGACCTCTAATTTCAAGGAGTCATCTATGGGAACTCCCAATTTCTCAACGCGAGTACTTTTTTCCCTAGCTTCTTTTATTTTTTATGAATTTCCAAAAATATAATTTTCTAATTTCTATATAGTGAAATATTTTTTTATACTTAATTTTATTATGATAATAGAATAAATATTTACCACCTTTCCCATTTTTTATTAATAAAAACTAAACCATTATTCAGGCGTTGTGCAGACTACATCCTCCACCACGCAATGCCTTTCATTTTTCACCACTTCCATTCTTAGATGGTTATAAGGATTTAATTGGAGAAAATTTGCAATGTATAATATGATTATTTTTATTAAGATAAAAATTATAATCCACCTTATTTACCTCTCACTCATTAGAAAAAAAATTTATCCTTGCATTGTGCAGACTACCATATCCATGAAGTAATATGTCTTGTTTTTCATCTAGTTTATTTATTATTTTTTAAAATATCTTAACATATGATTCACCAATATAAAAGTTTCTGTATAATATCATTATTATAATATAATAATGATATTTTTCCGAAATAATCGAATTTCATAATCATAATCATCTATTAATTACAACTTGTTCATGTTTGGGTTGTCCTAACCACGTACAAGAACATTTATATAAATTAATATCATGTAGGAATATAAGAACATAAATACTAATAATATATTATTTAAATAAGTCAATAATAATTCTATTTTGGTTCTTTAATAGTAAAATTAATAGTAAACTCATTAATTAAGATACCCACACTCATTTGTTAAAAATCATCAAAACATACTCGTATCTGATATCATCATTAAGGATCATATCCAAAACTACTATATAATTAAATTATATCTTTGTATATAATTAAAAATTATCAATTATAGTACCATATATTCTATTTTAATTATGAACTTGAGGATAATAATGAATAACAACATAACTACTATGATACTAGATCAAAATGACTAAGATTACTCACACTTGATATTGACATTAGATAATAAATAACTAATATAAATGAAAAAATAATTATATATAATGTTTACAAAAGTATATAAATAAGAAAAGTTATCTAAAATAGTCCATTAAGATAGTTATTTTTAAAGATGATATTTAAGTTCCATAGTGGAAGTCGTGAATTAATGTAAGGGGTTCTTCGTCTAAAATTTAATTTATTGAGACATAATTCTTATTTTGTACCATGATATCTTTAATATGGTGTGAAAACTACGTAATAAATTTATTTTAACACATTAATGTAATTTGTGGGGTTTTAATAGACATATCACATTATTTAGTCAAATTCTTTTTGATTCAAAAGATACCAAAGTTATAAGAGTTGTTTGTCTCTATTTTAAATTCCACAAGACATTTGATATTATGCACCATAATTACTATTATTTTGTGTATTAACTACCCTATTTCATTTATTTATTATTAATATCATTTATTTATTGATATTATAATTTCAATTTCATGGCTACCCTATCATGTTCTACTGATTCTTATGTTAGCAACACAATTATTATTTCTTCCCAAAATGCAACTTAAAAATGGAGATTTTATTTGAATTATAATCTATCTTGGGAATTTTATTTCTATTTATTTATAAACACACAATTTTTTTCTTATATTCTATATATTTTTAGGTTTTACATGGCTTATCACAAATTCATTTACCCCTCGAATCATTATTTATCAATTTTAAGGAAACTAACCCTAACTTTACTTTTCAGTCAAGAATGATTTATATTCCGACAACATATTAATTGGATTCTTTTATTAATATCATTATTTATTCCTACCTAATTGATTAAGTTTGTTTCATATTACTTTTGACCCCATAAGAAATTTTTTAATCAAACCTCTATAAGAGAAATGATCCATCACTGCCTTTGTATTTCTAATCCATCCTCTGTTATAGGTATGTTTTTTTATCCAATGACTTTCTTATATGTCACAATTCAAATTTTTATTCTTATATATTTCAATATATTTTGAAATTAATTTTATTAAAATTTTGATACTTATTGTTTAACCATCTATATTAAATCTTTTAATTTCTTATGATTTCTTCTTGATTAGGGAAATATCAAAAATATATATACTTGTTATTTTGATATAGATATTTATTGATTACTCAGGTATACTGATTATGTAATGTTTAACCATCCATATTATTTATCAAGATGTATTATGTTCATTTAGTGACTAAAAAATTATTGATATTCCATATATTTGTATCTCAATATGGGTGTCTATGGAATAGTAATGAAATTTGATTTGGAATTGTGTTATTATTCATATATTTTATATGGTGAATTAATTATACTTAAATAAGTGATAAATATAAATTAGTATTTTATAGAACATAAAATTATTGGTTAGTATCATAATAAAAAAAGTATTGTGTAGTTAATGTTTGACTACCCATTGAAATTATGATGTCTTGGCTATGGCTTTGATAGAAACAATAATATCTTGTTTGCAAACATGATAATAAGAAGGATGTCATATATGAGTCCTTGATGGTAATGATCAATATATACAATATTATACATTTAGTCACTAATAAAAGTTATTATTTCCAATTAGTTTCTTTATATTTATAACCATGATTTTTTTTACAGCTCATGCAACCTTTTATTTTGAGTTATTTGGTTATCATTTACATCCTTCCATATTATTAAAGACTTGTTTATTATATGATATATTTTGATATATGATTTCCCTTACTGAGAATTTTAGATCACCATTCTTATGTATCAATTTCTTCAGGTTTGAGATGTTGATGACTTATTATGAAAAAAATATTTTATAATTCTAGTGGAAAAATATTCATTGTATGTGAAAGATAAGGTATTTTTTATTAAATGAATTGTCCTAAATATATAAAAATCTAAACATAGAAGGTTATAAGAATGCATATAGAGAAATATTTTCTTTAAGTCATGTAATTATAGGGTTGTTATGTTTCAGATATTGTAGACAGTATCAAAGGCGATATATAAACTATGCGTTTTCATCACAGGATCCAAGAGTCAAAGTCTAGGGCATCACAATTAGTATCAAAGTATGGTTTATATAAATATTAAAATTATAATTTCATCAGTTGAGTATTTTTTTAGTATTTTAAATTTTATCCGGAGTTGATAAGTTAAGGTTAATCATAATTACAAAGGTATAGATAACTCTTTAGTTTAGTTGAGGTAATATTTAATATTATAGAGTTTAAGATAAGAAAAATTTAGTGAAAACCTTAAGGGTAAGTGTAAAAACACTAGTAATGTCCATATTAAGTCAATTTAAAGCATTATTAATATTCATAAATTATATTTTATAGATTTATATTCACTATAATAATATTATGTTATTTTTTAACTAAAAAGGAAATAGTTTTCTTAATACTAAATTCGTTTATATATATTATAAGGTTTTGTTTAAAGGATTTATTTAAGAATTATATAATTTTATTTTGAAAAAAATCAACTTCATTTTTGAATTCATCATGTCAACATTAACTTCAGATTATGTTTTTATAATTTTTTGAAATATTTTATTTCTTATTGAATAGTGAAAAGTATTGTTTTTTATTGAAAATTGGATTTTCTTTTTTAACTATTTACAAAGTAATATTAAATTTTTGGATTAGTTTTAAAATTTAATTAGTTTCTTTTTAATTAAAATAATCCAATAAATTTTATTGTAAATAATATTATACTTTAATTTGGTATAAAAACATTTTTATACTTAAAAAGCATTTTAAAAAAAAATTATTTTCATTGCATTTTATGTGATTAGTTTAAATTTAAATTATTCCACTAATGTGAAATGAATTTGATAAAATGGATTAAAAATTCTGAAACACCATAATTATTATTATTTAATAATTTCAACTAAATGTCCGGCTGTAATGAATAGTAAAAACAATAAAAATCTGTTACCATGGTTAAGGTTAAAACAGGTTTAACGAGGGGTTATACTTAAGATATAAGGTATAAAATGACCACAAATTTTTTATAAATCATATTTTATGGGACTATTTTGAACTTATATCATATCATATTCATACATTTCCAATTTTGGATCTATGTTTTTGGATTAAGGCATTAATATATTTTTGACTTTTTTAAAATTTCACATGTATCCTCTCCCCCACTTATAAAAGGACACCCACTCTCCTCTCTTCTCCGCACTTAAAGATATTTTTATATTCCAATAGCTACAAAATAATTTACTAAAAACCCTTCAAACATCATAGAGTCCTTTTTTTTATCATAAAACCAACGTATTATGACTTTATATATAAACATAAAGAGGTGTTTTAAATAAAAGTTATAGTTCTTAACTGAGAGTTTCAATTTTATTTCTTCTTCTACCTCCATGAAATATACTTAAAACATAATTAAATAATAAAATAAGTATATTTTATATAATATTATTTTATTATGTTAATTTCATAACTTATATCCATCTTATTTTCCATCAAATGATAAATTAAACTATCATTCGTGTGTTTGGAAGACCACCACCTCGCAAACTGTTGTAATTCATTTTACATCACCGCCCCTCATAACTGGTTATAATGACTGACTTAATATAATAATATGTGATTCATTAAATAATTATCATTTTATAATCATAATACATCATCTATTTTCTTACCATTATTTTCATTGAAAAATAATAATGGCATTCATGTGTACGTGTGGATTACCATCTCCATGAAGTGATATGATTCATTTTTCATTACCACATAAAATAGATGTTATATATGTATATTTAAAGATATAATAATATATTTTTTATTTAATAATATGTATATAATTATTAATTTATACATACCTTTTTTACATTACATTATTTAAAAAAAGAAATTGTTACTCATACGTACATATGACCTACCATCTCCATGATTATAATGTAATAAAAATTTCATAACCATATTTCATGGTTAGTTTAAAATTATACTTAACGTATAAAAATTATAATTATTTTTGGATTATTATTATGGATATTATTTAATAATTACCTCTTTAATAATAGTCAAACTACCAAAGTTATTTAGGACCTATGAGATGAATTTCATCAAAACGTTCAATGTGAATTTAATTGATTAAGTAATTGAAAAAACATGGTAATAAATTAAATAAAATTGAAAACTATTATTAATCAATTAATTAATTAACACAATCATATTTTTTAGAAATATAAAAAATTTATGTGATGATCCAAATAAGAGATAAGGGACACTTTACCTTAAAACCCTCCTTTTAAATGTTTTCAAGATATTATTTCCAAATAATTTTTTTACATGTCCATATTCTTAAAATTATTTTATGGATGTATTTATATGAACATAAATGACTTATAAATTACATTTTATGTTACTTTTAAATTTAATTCAATAGTTTTTAATGGAATATTTATACATATTTTATCAGAAATGTTTTGATAAAAAGGAAAAAGGATTGTTCAATTTTAACATTTACGGTGTAAATGTGTTTTCCAACCATAGTAACTATTATTTTATGTTTATATCCCCATAAAAGATTTCATATTTTATTCAATAAAAACCCTATTTCCAATTTTATGGGTATTTTGAAATATGATTCTAAATAAAATAGATATTTCAATATCCAAATTTGGTTTAGTGCAAGGAATATTTTAATAGGTATGATGATGGATGTGAATGATTTCATATGTCACAATTATGTTTTGGTTATTTAGAATTGTTTATGATGATGGTTGAGAACAATATAGATCATGATGATGTGTGAGCCTGATATATCTCTCAAATTAATTGGGTAGATGGAAAGTGTTAACTAGTTAGGTTTCTTCTAATATATTATTGGTATTTACTAAGTATGTTATTACATTTATAGGAGTGATTATTATGATGATATGAAAATGATTTCCAAGGTTCACTACATGATTTATCTATTCTTGTTATCATTTTTTACATAAATATTATGATTTTTCAAGGTAATCTAAAGAGAATAAAATTAGAGGGAAGTTTTTAGTACTTTATTAGGGTGAAATTTATAACTTTGTGAAACAATATCAGGAGTTTTACATGATTGAAAATAAATTTTTTTTATTACATTCTTCTTTTAATATTTATTATGATTTTATTCATGAAAAAATATGGGTATATAAGTTGATTTATAAGGTAAGAAAATATTTATTTTATGTTCAAAGTTTATTTTGAAAAAAGAAAATTATTATTAGTATTCATAGACTAATGAGTTTCTTTTTTTTTATACGCCCTTACTGAGATTTTTGTAATCACCCTCCATTTTAAAATATTTTAATTGGGTTTTAAGGATGAATTTCTAAAAGCATGAAGTGAAGATTAAAATTGTGAATATATTTCATGACAAGAAAACTTGTTATATATTAAATGTTTCTTATTTTGGGAAAAAGGACCCTAAGTGGAAGTTTCTACTTGGTAATGTAATATTTATTTATGTAAGGGTGATGAATTAATTCTCTAAAACTATAAACCTATGAGATAACCATGAATTATAAAAATTGAATTATTGTCTAAAGAATAAATTTTATAGATTGTTTAATATAGGGTCCTTATAATTGGTATCAAATAAAGGTTTTAGATAACTCTAGATATTGGGATGGTATTGAGAATAAGTTAAAAGTACACTATAATAAAAAAAATTAGTATGTTATAAAGAATTATGTTTTTTATTTTATGAAGAATTATAGTAATATAGGGGATTAGATAACAACTTTAATAAACTAATATATAAAGGAATTGGAGGAATAAATTATTATAAAATTTCTATATTATTTCTTTTACACTTATGGATTATTTTCATTTTAATAAGAAATAATTAATTTCATGTTTAAATGATGTTCTATTTAATATATTTTGGTATCTTCTTGAGTATTTAAATTACATGTCAGCAACTGTTTGACTTATCCAACACATTTTCATTTCTCTGAAAAAATATTTATCATGGTATATTTTTTAGTTATTTTCAGGATATAAACTTTCTAATCTCTCTCAAAAAATGAAATACTAAAAAATAATTGACTATTTATTTTTTGAATGTTGGGAATCAAGTTGAAAGATAAAGGGAATATCGAGAAAATCCATAATATTTGGATTCCTGATATAAATTATTTTATTATATTTAAAGTAAAAAAAATAATTAGGCTAATATTTATAAATCATAAAGAAATAATTCATATCTCATTTTTTTGGAATGAATTATTAAGAAATAAGATAAAAATCATGGTCAAAAGTTTAAGAAGTTGAATGAATGATGTATTTATGTATCGATTTTTCATAATTATGATGTATTGGTATTTTATAAATTATATTGTAATATATTCTAAATATTATTAGAATTATGAAACACCAAAGGATTATTCAATAGTAGGTGTTGTTTTCAAAATTTGGAAACATATGTTAAATGGAATCAATACCTTTGAAAAGTGGTGTTTTGAAAAGGTGATAATTTTTAGAGAAATTCATTTAAGGACTTATAATTGAGGGATAAATAAACCTTTCGGTTATTATTTACTTGATGATAAGGTAATAAAATTTAATTATGATTATTTTATTTTTTGTTAAAAATTAATATGTTTATAAATCTTAAGAGGTTAATAAGTAATTTGATGATTAATGTTATTTTTAAGGATGCTCATAATATTTTTTTTAGAATGTTATAAGATCAAGGTGACTTATGAATATGATAATTATATAATTATTCCAATTATATTGAAATTATATTAATATTGATTTATAATAAGAAAACCCCACATGATGGGTGACAACATGTTGTATTTGGTAAGTCCATGGGACATAAACCCACAACTGAAGGGTGAGAATGGTTCATCACCTACAACTATCCTGCGTGATGTCTTGTTCAGTGTGAAATAATATTTTAATTGAATTTATGATTATATATTATATCTATTTTTAGAATTATATAAAATTATGAGGTAGTCAAGTTATTTTTAGAAGAAATAATTTCATATTTTTTTAGAATATATAATTATGGTATATTAATTTTTGGTATGTGAATCATATAATGGGATCTATTTTTTTTTAATTTTTCAGGTTTTTGAATCTAGATAAGAATTATATAAGTATTTTTGGAGTTAAATTATTTATGGAATGAATTAAGTTAAAATTTGGGTATTATTATCTTTGATATAGATATTTTATCTGAAAATGTATTCGTTATGAGTATATGTATTTATAAGTGATTGTTATTATTTATAGAAAATTGTTATGTTGATCAGAGAAGAATATTAGATCAAATAATTAAAATACTTTGGTTTTAATCCCAGTCAGGAATATTTTTAAAATTTTTAAGGTTAGATATTTGATAAATGATTTAAGTTGAACTTTGGGTGTTATTATTGAGATTTTTGAGGTTGATGGGTAAAGGTTTATTTTTTTTTGAATATTATCTTATCTTGTGCTAACCATTTTGGTTTTAGTTAATAAATAAATACAGAAAGAATAAAGTGTTATTCTTTTTTGGATCATGTGATCAATTAGAAGTTTATTCTAGTGCTTTAGGTAAGAAAAATAAACTTGAATATTCATTCCTTGGAATAAGAGACGTGATATAAGTGGAAATTGACCGAAAAAAATCAATCGATGAAATTATGCTTATGAAATGGAAAGAAATAATGTAATTATATTTTCTCATGTTTTCTTTCCTAATGGTAGAATAATACCTTAAATTTAGAAAAATTATTTTGAAAAATAAATTATCTTTTTATAGCCATTTCAAATGAATTGAATGCCTCTAATATTCGAAAAAACATTACATCCTAGATGGATCTTTTTTCTAAGTACATGTATTCACTTCCAAACAATATTATCCTTTTTTTGAAACCTAGTAATAAGTTATTCTAGATGACTAACATATTTCAATTTTCATATTTTAAAAATTATGTTTTATTAAACCTTTTAACGATGGGGGTTTTCAATTAGGTTATTCTCTAATGTTAAACAATCGATTATCAAGATCAAGATATAAATGTGAGGAAACAATTTAAAAAAGGATGGAAGAATGTAAAAACTCAGGTAATGAAAATTTTAAATAAATTTCACTCCTTACTAATATTGATTACTTATATTATATAAAGTTATGTTCACTATAATAATATTAGTTAATTTTATAATCTAAATATAAATTATTTTATTCATAGTAAATATATTTATATGAATTATAAGGTTTCACTAAAAATATTTATATAAAAATTTTATAATTTTAGTTGGATAAAATAAAATTAATATTTTAATTAATTATTTCAAAATTATCTTATGATTAATTTGTGAAAACTTTCAAAAAAGTATTCTTTTTAAGTGAATTGTGAAAAAATATTGATTTTTATGAAAAAATGTATTTTATTTTAAAGTATTTACAATGTAAAATTCTATTTTGAATTAGTTTTAATTTTTAATTTGTTACTTTTTATTAAACATATTCCAATAAATTTTATTGGAATCCATATCATATTTGAAGTTGGTATAAAAATATTATTATACTTAAAATGAATTTTATCTAAAAAACCATTTTACATAACGTTTTATGGGTTTAATTTGAAATTAATTTCTAAAAATTATGTGAATTTAATATTATGAAATTTAGTAACTATTTTTTACTATAATAATTAATATTAATTTATAACTTCAACTTATTTTTATTTCATAATTAATAGTAAAAAAATTGAAAAGTATTTTCCAATGTTAAGGTTAAAATAGGTTTACCAGAGTGTTAAACTAAAGTGATAAGGTTTACAATGACAACAAAAAATTCTAAAAAATATTGTATGTACATATGTATAACCTATATCATCTAAAATCCTTAAATGGTCTATTTTTTATCCATTTTCTTGGTTAATACATTAATATATTTTAATCTTTTAAAAACATCAATGTGTGTCTTCTCCCCCTCTTATAAAAGGACACCCCCTCCTCTACTATACACACTAAATGATCCTTTTGGTTTTAAAAATAACTAATATTATACCTTCCTAATATCCCTACAAATTTTTTGAAGGTTTTTTATCATAAAACCAACCTATTAATTATTTAGGTTTAAACCTAACGAAGTTGTCTAAAGAAGAGATATAGTTCTTAACTGATCATTTTTTTATTTACTATTACAAATCCATAAAATATTTTTAAAAAATGATTAAATAACAAAATTATTATCTTCCATATAATTATATTTTATTATGTGAATTTAATAACCTATAGAAATATCCTCTTCCATCAAATGGGAAATGAAACCATTGTTTATGTGTAAAGTAGACTACCGTCTCACGAATTGATAAAATTTATTTTCCATCACTTCACATCACGAATGGATATAATTATGGACTTAATATAGTAAAATTTTGTTAATTACAGAATTATAATAATATAAATTTAATCCATAATATAGTTTCTTACATTTTCATCCATTGAAAAAAGATAACGTTTTTTGAACATATGTGTGGATTACCACTACAATGAAGCGATGTGATTCATTTTTCATCAACGCATCACATGGATGGTATATATAAGTATATTTAAAAAATATAATATTAAATTAATGATATAATCATAACTATATAATTATAAAATTATATTTACCTTCTTCACCTTATTCACTTTTAAAAATGAAAACATAATTCATGCATACGTACAACCTATCGTCTCCAAGACTATAATGTAATTCAAATTTTTATAACCAAATTTTATAGTTGGTTTTAAATTTAATTTAATGTTTAAAAATTATAATTATTTCATTATTAGTATTATTTATATTATGGAATAATGACCTCTTAGACCATAGTTAACCTTTATAAGTCATTTCCAACCTATAAAGCGAATACCATCAAAACTGATAACGTGAATTAAATTGGTTAAGAAATTGAATATTACCAAGTAATAAATTATATAAAAGGAATAATAAACCTGAAAACAGTTATTAATAAAGTTAATATTTAATATAAGTTTTTTTTTGGAAGATAAATAATGTATGTCACGAGTTCTAAGTGAATATTTACCTTAAAAACCTCTTTTCAAATGTCTTCAAAATTTAATTTTGAAATATATTTTTTCCATATTCATATTATTAAAATTATTTTACATATTTATTTATGTGGATATAAATGAATTAAAAATCAAATTTTATTTATCTTTAGTGTTTCTTTAAATTTTTTTCGAAATGAATATTTTTACGTTTTTATACATAATATTTTGACAAAAAAGAAAAATGGAAATTACTATTTTAACGTATATGGTGTCATAGGATTATTACTACCAATACAACCATTTCTTTATGTTTAGTATCCTATAAAATATTTCATGTTTCACTCATTAAAAACACTACATCCCTTTGATTGGGTTATTTTAAAAAGGTTTTTAAATGGAATAGATATTTTGATATCTAGAAATGTTTTTTAGGTGCAAGGAGTATTTTTGTAAGTATGAGGATAGAAAGGAAAAATTTCCTGTATTGTGATTATGTTATGGTTCTTGGGAATTTTTTATGTTTGTTATAGATCTTTATATATATGAAGATGACGTGTGATCCTAATATATCTCTATAATGCATAGGTTAAAGGGACATAATTGGCCGTTTAAGTTTTCCTAAGAGATTATTCGAATTCACCAGGTAGGTTATTCCATTTGTAAGAGTGATTATAAGAGTAACATGAAAATAATTTCTCAAGGTACATAAATGATTTATATATGATTTATATCGGTTTTAATTGAGATTTTTTGATTTCTCAAGGTAATATAATGAGCTTATGTTTAAAGGTGATTTTGTGTTACTTCTTATGGTTGAATTGTATAACTCTGTGAAAATGTTATTATGATTATTTCATGATTTAAAAGATACCTTTATGAGTATTATTTTTTATTAATATTTATTATTAAATGTATCATTAAAATATTTGGTCATATAAGTAGATTTATTGGGTGATAAATTGTTTATTTTGAGCTCAAATATTATTTTGAAAAGGATAAATGTTTATAGACTAGCGAGTTTCTTTCTTAATTTTTAAATGTATACTATTGCGATTTTTGTGCTCATAACACATTGTAAAATGTTTTTAACAATTTTTTAATGATTAATAGGGTAGGGGATGAGGTCAAGATAAAAATCATAAATATATTTCATGAAATGAAAACTTATTATATCTTAAAAGTTTCGTATTGTGGGGAAAATAGGTACTGATTATAATTGTCCAATTTGTGATGTAACCTTTATTAATGTAAGGGTGATGGAATAATTATATAAAACTATAACCTAAAAGATCACTGGGAATGTTATAAAATGGATTCTTGTATAAAGAATCATTTTTATGAATTGTTTTAGGAAAAGTCTTTATAGAAAGTCTAAGGGATATGTCTAAGTATTAAGAAACATCATGAAGGTTTGGTAAAGTATATATTGTTTGGTTATTATATAAATTAAATCCCCATATAGATACTTCAAAGTGCATGTGGATTTGGTATAGTGCACCTATAGATAATAACCCCAAAATGTCTAGTTGAGCATTTAATCAATCTTCACTCTAGTGCATGATGTGTAAGATTAAGAACAAACACCAGGTTAGACACCCCTATGGGTATGATTTGGTGTATCGTATTCTGTTGGGCAAAAATCTCTCAAGGTAACATTGCAGCATTTTTGGGTTGGTTGTGTTTGTTGACAAAGTAGGTTTTCATGGATATTTGTCAAGTTCTCGAGAAGTTGTTGACAATCAATGTTGACAAAGAACGATGACAAAGGAAAGGACGATCTGGAGGCGGTACAAAAGAGCAGTACAAGGTGGCGCCGTTTCCCAGGGTTTGCCAAATTTTTGGGGTCCAAAATTTGGAGTTTGGTGAGCATCGCGAAAAGAGGATTTCCATGAAGAGTATAATTTCATATGGAAAAGGCATGAATTTCGCGAAGCTAGGATGCATGGTTTGGAAATCACGAAGACCAGAAGAATGGAGGCGGTGATGCTTCGCGATTACGTCAAGCTTCGCGAACGGAAGAGGCTGAAGAGCTTCGCGGCGAAGGCGCGAAGGAATGTTGGGCTTCACGAGGGAGCATCGCGGCGAAGGTGCGAGCCGCGAAGGTAAGTTGACGGTGATTCATCACGACTACGTCAAGCTCCGCGAATGGAAGATTTCCGTGGAGCTTCACGATTTGGACAGAATTCCAACAGAAACTTTGGAGCTTCGCGATTTGAGATGACGTGGCGTTGACTTCACGCGGAAGGGACGAGGGTCGGTGGAATCACCTATAAATAGAGGCCGACCCCTTTGAGTGAAATAGAGAGAATTTTCAGAGAAAATACTTTGCTCTCGATTTGCGAAGGTGGATCGCGGAGCCAGTGTGCTTCACGAAAGAGGTGCTTCGCGGCGGCTATTGTAGCTCCGCAAAACCTGCGAGCTTTGCGTTGGCTTAATTTGCTTCGCGAGGGTTGTTGCTTTGCGACGGCTTGAGAATCGCGAGCGTGCTTCGCGAGGGAGCTTTGAGAGTGAGCTTCGCGAAAAGGCAGGAGCTTCGCGAAGGCTTGTTTGAGCTTCGCGAAATTGGGAGCCTCGCATTGTAGGGTGCTTTGCGAAGGTCTTTCCAAAGGTTGTCTGCCCAGTGGATAGTGGCAAAGGGGTATTCATCTACGGGTGAAAGTTGAACTTCAACAAAGCATCTACATACAGAGAAATATGCATTCCTTATTGGAAATGAAGAGACCTACAGGTCTATAAACTGTGAGTTGATTCCCTTCACAGAGCAGTGAGCTTAGGAAGAGGAAGAAGGTGATCCTCTCCACCGGCAGTGAGCCAGAGAGAGAGAAACAGAGAGTGACCATTGGGAAAGCAGTGAGCTGACCCTAAACCTTGTATAGGCAGTGAACCTGGGCATAGAAGTGATCTAGCCCGAACATTGTAATCCACAGCTAGTGAAGTCTAGTGGAATTTAGTACGAACCGACAACTTTTCGGCGTATGCTCCTTGGACGTAGCCCTTACCGGTGAACCAAGTAAAAATCTTTGTGTCTGCCTGCTTACTTCCCTACATTGCATTCAAAGCATAATTATCAGGTAAAGGAGACAAGTGATCACAGTAACCACACAAGCGCAAACAAAGTGACCCTTGTAACAAAGAGGTCAAGATCCAGTGGGGCAGAAAGAACATTGAAAAAGAATATCTATACCCTGATTCACCCCCCCTCTCAGGGTATATAGGCCCCTATTGGCCCTAACATATTCTCTTTATAATCAATTATAAAGGATTTATTTTTTTAATAAATTAATTTAAGGAACATTATATAACCTAACATAAAGAAATAAATCCCGATCTAAGAGTGATTTAGGTTGAACCAAAAGGTAATGTATTAGTTTCTAAGAGTAATAAATTTTGAGGTTTAATATTCATTAGATTATTTATAATAATACTCTTATAATATTAATATTGATCACTAATTATTATCAATTTTTCATGAAAGATTTTTATCTAGGTGAAATAAGTTTATAATGTATGTAATGGACAATATAATAATTATATTAATGAGTAACGAATTTGGATAGAAGATTGGGTTGAAAATCCTATGGTTATTATCTAAAAACTCTCTTCATTTATGATTAATAACATGATTATTTCTAAATATATTATGTAACACCCCAATATTTTTAAATAAGAACATTATGTTTGATAATGTATATTACATGAAACACATAACTTAAACAAACTACGAAATATTATATATGACCATTATAACCTAGCTGTTGAATTTTCCTATATGAATAAGAGTAAAAAAATTATAAAATATACATCATAATCAATACCAATGTATTTATTAATACTTGAGAAACAAACATTAAATTTATGAAAGTTATATTATGATTTAAAAATACATTTCCTTCAAAAAAATTATTGATGTTTGCGAGGAAGTATTATATTTAATTTTTTATGATTTTATAAAAAGTATTTTTAAAAATAAAAATCATTTTTTAAATCAAGACATCTAAATTAATTTTGGGTTAATTATTTAGAATTTTCTTAAAAGATTGATTTTTTCAATGAATAGTGAAAAAAATTATTTGAAGTTGTGTTTTTTCCAAAAAATTAAAAATTTTCATTTTATTTTTAAATAAATTGAAATTGAAAATTAATTATATTATATTATTTTTAATCCAATTATATTAATTTTAATAAATTTTATAATTGAATTTAGTATAAAAATATTTTTTATACTTAAAATAAATTTTTTCCAAAAAAACTATTTTTCATTGTGTTTTGAATTTTTATATTAAATTAATTTATTCAAATTATATGAATTTAATATTTAAAAATTCATTCCATATTTTGAATTAGTAGGCTCAAATTTGGAAAATATTACCTTTTTATTTTGCTAAATGTGAATAGTAACCATGGTAAAATTTATCACCTCGGTAAAGGGTAAATTGGGTTAATCTAGGTTTAAACTAAGAAACGAGGACATAAGATTTCATTTTTATTATTATTATCTGATTATAAGTTTACCCTCTTAAACTTATATAAAATATATAAATTTCTAATGGACACTATTCCCAGAAAATGGACTATATAATATATAAAGTAAAGAAAGTTACAAAATGTCACTCTCTCTATTTTAAATATATTTTATATGTTCATATAAAAAAACTAGGTTATGATTGAATATAAATTAATGTTTTTTGTATAATGAAATTATATTTATTATGGTTATTTATTAATAATTTTTAGTGGGTAAATAATTTCCTTAAATTCTTGCGCAATGCTAATACATTATTTAATCAATTAATAAAATAATAAAATAAATGATTTTAAAAATATTAAATGTAATATAAATTTATTCATTTATAGAGGTTAATGATTTTTTAGACAAATATAACATATTAGTGTTTTCAAAAGTATTATATTCAAATTCCAACTTTGTTCTTATGTATTTTAATTAAAATTAAATAAATAATGTCAAAACTAACATTAATGACATTTTATCAAAATAATATTTTATTAAAATATTTAAAAAAACATAAATATATTTGAATAGAATATAGTGGATGATATATTCTTGAAATTATTTTAACTTTTACATTTATTATCCATTTTTCATCTTATATTCAAAATTATAATCTTTTAAGAATTGAAAAGTGTTGATGGAGTTAAGTTTAAAATACGATAACTAAGGGGTTAATCCAAAAGATAAGGTTTAAAAACCACCTTAAACTATTAACATTATATGTGATTTCAACCAAGGGATACATTATCTTTAAATATATAACTTTTTTGAATCATTTTTATTGATAATGGATTTATTATAATTTAATATTTTTTAAAATTCTAAAAGTTCCCCTCCACTCATTTATAAAATTAAACCTCCTCCTTTAAATTATTAACACATTTTGACCCATATATCTTGATCAAAATATATAAAAATATCTCCCAAACATTCTTAGACACATTCTAGACATGTTGGTCTTCCAAAAAATCCATCTTTATGATCCTTATGAGAAGATCTAAAGGAGTTGTTTCAAAGAAACCATAATTTCCTTAACTAATTACTTTATTTTTTCCTCATATTGTACCACATATAAATATATATTTTATTATTAATTAAATAATAAATTCAGTATCCTAAATATATTTAGTTTTTATTATGACTATTAAACCACCTTTATTCACCCACTTTTCCAACAAATGGGAGGTAAAAATATTATTCGTGTGTACCTACAACTCACCGTCTCCATGTAGCGATGCAATTCATTTTCCAACACAAATTTTCATGGATCCTTTTTATGATGTGTTTAAAGTTTATATATTATATCTATGGAGTAATTATTTTTTAATTATAACACCATATCAAACTTGTAACACCCTGAGTTTTTATGAACCTATTTTTTCTTGAATAAATTAAATTTTCATTGATATATTGAATTTCACTAAGTCAATCATTTCTTTCATACGAAACAAACTTGTCACACTTCACATGAAACACTGACTCGAAATACATCACTAGAAACACTCACTCGATGTATGATACATGCAACACTATGATTCTATTAAACATTTTTTATTATAATTATTTAAATGAGATAATTATGTCCTATCTGTTAAACTTAGTAATACGAATAGTAATAAAAACTTTTAAAATAATTTTTATATTGGTTTTATATAAACAAAACATATTTATAACGAAACATATAACTGTTTGAAAAGTCCTTATGTGTTTAAAAATACTATTTTCTCAAATGAACTGCTTTTAATATCCTTCTCTGAAAAAATATTAATTTTATAAACATTTAGAAATTTAATTTGATTTTTTTGAATTTATAGTGTCGAAATTATCTGAGGGAGAATTTTTGGGATTTTTATGAGAAACATCATTTTTGGATTAATTGTGAAAAATGCTGAATTTTAATTAAAAAACACATTTTCTTATAATTAAATTTTAAGTTTAAATTATATTTTAAATTGGTCTGAAATTCGAATTATATTATATTTTAAATAAATTAATTCAATTTATGTCATTGGAATAAATTTCACTTTAGAATTGAGTATAAAAACATAGAAATCTTTCTGATGTTTTTACTTTAAAAACCTGTATTGTCATCCCATATGCGGGATAATATTTATATTAATTTCTGCCACTTATGTGATTGGAATTTGAAAAAAAGGGTTCCATATTTGGAATCATAATAATTTTTAATTTCAATTAAGTCAAATTAGTTTTTGAACAAAAATATTAGTGAAAGTGATGAAAATTAATTACAACGATTAAGAGAAATATTAGGTTGAAAAAGTTTTAATCCTTAAATTAAAGATTGGAAATGACCTAAAACGTTTTCCAAGATCCATGTTCTAGCCATATTTAGACCATATAATCCCTTGTCTCTAATTTTTCCCATTATTGTAACAACTGGACATGATAAAAATGTGGGTGAAATCCCTTTTCCCAAAATTTATAAAAGCGTCACTCCTCCTCCACTATAAAAGGGAATTATCTCCTCTCACTTACTCATGCCTCTCAAGCCACTTTGGATAAAAAAATATCTTCCCAAATAGATACTTAAAAAACCACCCATAAAACTATAATCTTCAAATTTGGTAGAAAGAAATCCAGGGAATCCCTTTGCTGAAAAATAAAAGGAGTTACCCAAAGAAGGTGTAACAGCCATCCTTAAAATCTTTTATATTATTTTCGTTCTCTACAACTTAAAATATACTTATTCTAGGATAATATAATAAAAAAATTATCCTTAATGTAATTATATTTTATTACAATAATAGTTTGACCTAAAATTACACACACTTCTATCTAATGGGTAACAAATATAATGTTTACGTGTACGGTGAACTACCGCCTCACGAAATGATGATGGTTCATTTTTCCTTTACCCCATTTCATGGTTGAAAGTTTTGATAGAAAAATATTTATATATGATATATATTACATTTATAATTTATTTATTCTTATGTAATTATTTTATAACACATGCCTTTTCAATTTCCATTTTTTGTAAATATTATAATTTCATTTGAGGAAGCGTGGACTACCACACCCTCAAAGAGAAGTGATTAATTCACACACTACATATAATTTATTAAAGATGTGGTTTGTGAACTTATACAATATATAATAAATAATAATTCTATAGTAATTATATTATATACATATATAAAAATATATAATTTTCTTTCTTTCTTTCAATATGATAATAAAACGGAAACGACATTCATATGTACGTACGACCTACAGTCTCCATGAATGGTGTATTTAATTTCATATTATATATTATATGTAATATTATAATACCCATATAATGAATATATATGATATTTATATCATGGATTTCATTCTATAAATCATGATATAAGTATAAGGACCAATGATATAACAAATTAAGACACATGCAAAGAATAAATCAGATATTACCCGAAGTGAAACCTCAACATAGAATTGTTAACAATTAGGTAATGTAAATCCATAATAAAACCATATATGGTATTATATATAAAAATATGGTTATGTGATAGATGTATAATAAAATTATATTTATTATATAGGAATTTTTACGAGTACGATGAGAGTCAAGACACAAAATAATGTATTTTTTGTCACTTTTTATATCTGTGATATACGTTCTATATTTACCACTATTTTATTTTGTGTGGTGTATATTATGACCATGAATTTATTATATAATTACTATTGTTAAATTTATTTATTTTCACATATATATTCTATGATATTTCTTTCATGAGTTTTATGTTTCAAGAGTTACCAAATCAGTAAGACAATTTGGTTGCAATTTGCCTTCGTTGAGACACATGTTTTGTTATGAACCAACATTATTTTTTGGGGTGTATATAATTAAATTAGACATGTTACTAAATGAAACTCATTTTTATCATGAAATTTTGGGATTCATTTAATTTAATTTTCTTACATGGAGTGTATGATTTCAAGTTACTAAGTGGTAAGAGTTTATTGAAACAATCTCATCGTTTATCAGAATTATTTATGATTATACTTCCATTGATGTAATATTATGATCCATATCTCAAGAAGACTCTTGGGTTTTATTATCCTCTATTTATTCAATATTTATTCATATATTAGAACCATTTTCCCACTCTTTTTTACTTAAAATGAATAAGAAAATGTTTTTAATAAATATCTTACCGCATTTGTCTCTTTTGGAAAAAATTTATTTTATTTCCAAAACCATGTGTTCCAAAACGTTTTAAAAACTTTTTTCCAAGGAAAATGATTTTGAAAATGATTTATGGATTTAAAATATTCATTTAAATATTCCAAATTTCTTTTCCAAGAAAAATATATTTAAAAAACTCTGTTGTTTTAAAAATAATCATTTAATGAGGAAACAATATTTTCTTCAAGAAATGTTTTAAGAGATATTTAAAAATTATTTCCCATATAAGATGACATCAATTGGTGATACTAATTCATTTATGGGGAAATTATTCAATGTTACCGTTCATATTATTTCACTTAATGGATTATGTTTTGAGATCATGATGTTTATGAAACTGGTTTCTCATTCATAGGTTATATTCTTTTGAAACCTGCTTTATTTCATGGGTTATTATTATTAAATGATTATTAAAATTGTATCATTTTAAAAAGGTTATAATATGATTACTTATTTATGATACCCATTTCATTTCATGGATTGTGGTATTGTTATTTATGATTTTGTGGAATATGTATGTATAATTTCATTATGAGATGGGTGGGACCTAAATCTTCCTCCAATGCCTTGGGTAAATATTTATATCTCAAGAGATAGACTAATATGGTATTGGGAGTGAACCTTGACTAATAAGATGACCATGAGAGTGAACCATGACTACTAATATGGTATGGGGAGTGAAATCATACTACTAATATGGCCATGGGGATGTACCATGACTACCAAGATGGTATGGGGAGTGAATCAATACTAATAAGATGTCCTTGGAAGTGATGCATTTAGTACTATGGAAATCATTTTTACATGCTTATGTTTCTTCCACAATTCCATGTATTATTCCTATGTTATTCTTCTATAGATTTTTTTTTCTTATGATTCATGTCTTATGAACTTCCATGATTTATGTTTTCATTCATGTTCATAATCTTATGATGTACAAGGTATGATCTTCTAATTTTATGATCATGTCCTCATACCCCAATGATTAAGTTTATTATTACATGTCTCCCATGATTACCCTTACTAGGCATCTGATCTCACCCATTTTTATGTTCCCAATCTTAGTTTATGAATATATGTATTGAGTATGATGTGTCTAAGAAGGGTTCTAGTCATGAAGAACCTAGTAGGAGATATTGTAGCTAACTTATGTACTGGTGTTTATGTTTCTATGTTTCCAAAGGCACTATACCAGTATAGTGTTTGGGAATCTGTTTGTATAATTGTTTAGGTATTATGAAAAAGTTATGTATTGTTAATGTATGAAAAGAGAGGGTCACTATAATTAGTATCAGGGAAAAGGTTTAGTTATACTTTGGAATCTAGGATGAGAAAAACATAGTGAGAACCCTAAGGACATGTCTAATGATAAGTCTATGTATAAGAAAAGGTATAGGAAAATGTCCTAGAATTTTGGTAAAGGATGGAGTAAGTGGTTTCATAGAAATATATCCCTATCTGGATACTACAAGTAGATATGGATCATGCACATATGTACCTAGGAGTAACAACTCCAACATGGTGTGTTAGGCGTGACTCGACATAACCTTATAGACGACAATGAGCCTTGTTGCACACTTGGTTTGACACTCCTAAGGGATATGACTTGGGAATTCATAAACTCTTCATGAACCATCATGAAGTATTTAAATAGAATTTGGCTATGAATAACCTAGGATAAACCTAAGGTGTCTATGATTAAGTAAGGTTTAAAAATCAGGCATCCGATAAGTGAAGTTTTAGGATTATGTGGTTCCTCAATATGATAACTATTTCATACTCCATGCTTTTGGTTTTAGTCAATGGATAGAACCTGAAGGAACAAAATTTATGGTTATTATAATGGAAAATGAAACAATTTTACTCTTGCACAACCAAATGATATGGGAGAAGGAATTTAAAATCTTGTTTCCATGTTCACCCAAATATCTCAATCTATGAATCATTGTGGACTTATAGATGAGTAAAAGAGAGAACAATATTCTGTTGAGTCCTTCATGAGGAAATTTCAACCTTATTTCAGCATGTCTTCTGATCAACTTGTTGATGAAAAATGGATCAATACTGCTGAAAACATATTCTCCATTCTCTAGTTTTCAGAGAATAATAAAGTCATTCTGGATGTATATTGATTAAAATATGAAGAACAATAGTGGTGGGTGCAAATCAAGAATAAGAGGTAGCATGATAAGATTGAATCCATGGATTGGGATGAGTTAAAGAACTTCTTTTTCATCAAGTAATTTTCTCATATTCTTCACACCACGATGGAGAAAGTGTTACTTGAGTTGAAACAAGGAGATGATGAATCTATTCGTACCTGTGAGTCTAATTTAATAAGAATTGTGAGGTATGCTTCATGAATTATCATCCAACCCAATAGTAAAGTTGATAGGTTCTTCAGTGGCTTAAAGAAAAATATCATAAGGTAATTGGTACTAAGATACTTTAGAAGCTATGAAGAGATTATGTGTTGTTCAATCAAGGTTGAAATGGATGTTGGAGTCATGTTTCAATATCATTATTTTTACTAGAAAATGAAGATGGATTTTAAAGAAAAATCTAAAAACCATGAAGAGAAGAAGATGAGATTTCTTTTATGCTTTAAGTGTGGGAAGTATCATGGAGGAAATCTCCTTAAGGGGTCTAATAAATTTTTTTAAGAACAAAAGGGAAGGTCATCAGGCATTTGATTGTTGAAGTGTCAGGAATAAGTTGACTAATAATGTGAATGGAGAAAAAGAATCACAAAATGAACCTCCCAGGATTTAGTGCTATGATTGTAAGGAGAACGTGAATTATGATAACTACTCCCTAAACCCAAGGGCTTGTGATGAGGAATGATGTTATCAACCTCTTAATACGAGGGACAAGGGGACATATCTTACAATTGCTAGTTCAGATGTGAGGTGTGATAACAATGTGGTGAAAGTTATACTTACCAACCACTCTAGAACCGCTACTATATTATTTTATTCTAGATATACCCCTATTTCATATTTAAATTAATTTCTAAGGGTGTTAAGATTCCACCAAAAAGTTTAGATTTTCAATTAGTTGTGAAAAACCTTAATGGTATGATGATTGCATCCCCATTATGCGATTCCTATATAGTTGATATTTGTGGGATTGTGCTTCCTAAAAATCATGTCATTATTCCTTTAGTTGATTTTTATTTCATCTTAGGCATAAATTAACTTTCTCTACATAAATCCCACATCAATATTCAAGGAAGGAAAGTTACATTTGATATTTCAAACCCTCCTATGGTCATCAATCAATGTGACAACAATCATGAATTTCCTATGGAAGTGTATGGGTCTTAATTCTAACTCATAAAGGTTTTTTTATCTCAAATGGTTGGGGATAAAAGTGATATCAATGATATGCTTATTTTTTGAGAATTTTTTGGATGTCTTTCCAGAAGAGTTCCCTAGCCATCCAAAAAAATGTGAAGTTGAGTTATAAATAGAACTAATACCCGGTTCCACACAAATTTCAAATAATTACTATATAATGGTTGTGATTGATATGAAAGAACTAAAAAGAAACTCCAAGAAAACCTTGATAACATATTAATTTGACAAAGTGTTTCACCTTAGGGTGCACATATTATTTCTTTGAAAAAGAAATATGGATCAATGCGAATCATCATTGATTATCAGGAGTTGAACAAGATCATGATCAAAAACAAGTATCCTCTCCCTATATTGATGAATTTTTTTATCAAATGTGGGGATGTCAATACTTTTCCAATATTGAACTTCACTTTTGATTTCATCAATTGAGGGTAAAGAATGTGGATATGCCTAATATGACATTCTGTACAAGGTATGAATGCTATGAATATATAGTGATGCCTTTTGATCTTACTAATTCCCCAATTGTCTTCATGTATTTGATGAATAGATTATTTAGAGACTACCTATACCAGATTGTGGTATTATTTAGAGAAGATAACCTTATCTATTCAAATACTGAGGAAGAGCATGGAGATCAATTGATAATTTTACTAAATACCCTAAAAAATGAGAAACTATATGCACAATTTTCAAAGTGTGGATTTTAGCTGAAAAAGGTTTCATTTTTGGGTCACATAATCTCAAGATATGGCATATCAGTAGATCCATTAAAGACAAAGGATGTTGAATGTTGTCCTAGAACAACCATGGTGACTATGATCTATATATTTTTTCTTTTAACAGTGTATTATAAATGGTTTGTAGAGAATTTATCAGGACTATATAATTCTCTGACTAAGTTAACTCGAAAGTGTTCCAAGTTCCTCTAGACAAATTAATGTGAGGAAAATTTCAAGGAACTGAAAAGAAGGTTATTCAGCGCACCTATCCCTGCATTACTGTGTAGTGGAGAAGGATTTTTAGTCTATAGTAATGCATCCAATAAGGGATTGAGATGTGTTTTTATAAAGAATAACATGTTTATCACTTATTCCTTATGGTAGTTGAAGACTCATGAGAAAAATTACCTTACTACTGATTTAGATTTAGCATCGGTAATTTTTTCGTTAAAGATATAGAGGCATTATCTTATGGAGAAATGTGTGATATATATACCGATCAAAAAAGTATGAAATATATATTCACACATAAGGAGTTGAACATGCACCAAATAAGGTGGTTAGAGTTGATAAATAATTATGAATAATGTTGACTCCAGCCAAATAGGCATAAAAAAACACAAAGGAAGAAACATCCGAATGTGGATATTATTTTCCTCTTGAGAGAAAGTAATAATTGGGTGGTTAAAGACTCACGATTGCATGACCACTGCAAGGTTGCATGAAGTCTCCATGCAAGGCGTCTAACCTATGACAAGTCTTGTAGAGGCATCCTCAATGAGCACCCTTGTTCACTAGTGTATGAACGGTGACAGTTGGATGAGCACCCCCCAGGACATGCGGGTTTTCATTGGAAAGTACCTGAAAACCCATTAGGAATCTTTGTAAAATAAAGGGAAGTGGTGTTTCAATGAAGAGACCCCCGGTGATCACACATATCATGCACCAAATCGTCATTGGGAAGAATAAAATCCCTATATGATATCCAAGACATCTCGTGAGACCTTAGATACTTCATTACAAAGAACAAATGATATAATTAGGAGGAGGTGAGAGGATATTTCAGTCACCGAAGGATATGCAGCGCAGTCCTGAAGACATGTGACACACCATGACTTATTCGGTGTGCCTCACAAAAACCCTTAGGCTTGTCAGTCATTCCATATGGATAATTTTGGACAATTCTATGGTGTTCCAAGGATAGACACATGGTTTTTTTTTCACAATACTTGTGCATTATCATATGATTCACATTGTTCAGGAAGACACTACTATAAAATTGAGTAAAAATAAAAAAAATTACTCAAGAAAACATTCATACCTTCAAAATATTTTCACATAAAATGAAGGGGATCAAAAGGGAGGAGCTGAGTGGTGTCAGTGGTTGTTGAAGGACATGCAGTGCGCACCTCAAGAGATTTGAGAGACACTATGAGTGCTCAATTTCATGACTTCCTAGCATTTAAAAGTCCCTTTTCCTTGTCAAATTCACCACTCAGGATCCCATACGTGCATCCAGACAACTCCACAACACTCTAAAGAAAGCTGGATAGACTTTTACCCTATATTCTTACACGATCTCTATATTCCTTATGTTTTTCAAGAGAAAAATCACAAAAAAAAATCAGGTATAAAACCCAGTAATTGATCCTAAAATCATGCATAACCACAAAAATTTGTAAAATAAAACAAATGGGATAACAAAGTGGGAAGAAATAGGGGTCTTCAGTCACTAAAATGCATGCTTAGTGCCCTTGATGACCCGAACAGCCCCACAAGCCCTCAATGACAAGCCCACCTCTCCTCCCAGAAGCCCTTTGGCTAGAGTGCTTTTCCACAAAATCCACATGCACCATATGACCCATACTAGTCACATGAAATGTCACAAAAAAATATAAGAAATACCCTCAATACCATACATACTATATCACATGACTTCTGACCTTCATCACATAAAATGAAGGGGATGTGAAAGGAGAAGGCGAGTATGGTTCGCGGTCACTGAAGGGATTGCGATGCGCCCAAAACACCCTCAGTGTGGCCCCACAAGACCCAAAAAAAGACATAAAAGGACTCATGAATGATTTTCAATAGTCATTTGGACTTCATGAAGACCCTTGGACATGTTGACATGATGAAATGGAAGTAATTTGAAGCGAAAGTCCTCAATAGTTGGTAATAATCTGATAAAGGATGGATGAACTTGCAGTTGCTGAAAATAAGGTGGAGCCCCTGACACAATCCACCGTAGAGACCCGTGAAACTGCGTAATAGTATACCCCTCATTGAATCTAACTGGGACTGACAATAGATTACCTATAGAAACCGGTGAGTACGCAGATGGCTATGATAATAAATTTCCTACTACGAATCAAAAAAAGGTTTGGTTGGTTGGTTCATTAGTTTTCTAATCGAACAATAGAATTTTTGACCCATACCACTGCGACACACGTCGACACTCAAACATTAGGCTTCTACGCACATCCAATCAAGTGACTGGTCTAATTTATTCTAGTTAACACACAAATGGACTGCCCATTCAATCGCCAGGCACAAATCCCTATGCATTATTAATAAAAGATCAAGCGAAAGACTTCTAGAGAGACATGAAAAAACCCTGTCGCATGTCCTCCAGATCATGCGAGACGCAAACAAAAATACACGGAACTGAACCAATGTACTTGAAAAATAATGAAATAAAAAGAATCAAAGTAGAAAAACCATGCACAATACAATATCACAAACCTCCACATGCTTCACTTGTGTCAATCAAAAAATGCACGACAGTACCAGGTCTTGCCACCCAGACCTTACAACATCCCTTAAAAATGTCATATGGGTTATGAAGAACACCACTAAAATGTCAGGACAAGTCTTTCAGACCCTTCTCAGACACCACTTGGACACTGCGAACCCTCTGGGTACGTCACCCTGGACTAGAAAAATCCTCAAGATGCACCACCTGTCACATATAATGGCACCCAATCATGTCAGTGATGCATCATCAACACATATGGACATGATAATCTATCTCTCACAGTGTACCCTCTGGACATGTTGGACTGGTCTCATGATTCCCCAAAGAGGTGTTAGTCAAGACATTAAAAACCCTATAGACATGTATGCCTAGTACCATAATGTCCTCCCAAGGTGTCAAGCAAGGCAAGTGACACCCTTTGGACACATCAGCCTAGTCACGCGATGTCCTCCCGAGGTGTTAGCCAAGACATACAACACCCTATGGACATGTTGTAATGAACCCACGATGACCTCTCGAGGTGTCATCCAAGACATGTGACACCCTTTAGACATGTCTTCCTAGTACTGCGATGTCCATCTGAGGTGTTATACAAGACAGGAGATACCTTCTGGACATGTCGAGATGGTCCCACGATGCTCTCCCCACATGCCATCCAAGACCTGTGACACCCCTCGGATCACGCTACCACGAATCTCATGACACCCTCCACATGTGTTGATCCAGGTCATGTGTTGACCTCCAGGGTATGACTACTAGATCATAAAAAAACCTTCTAGATAATAAGGCCTATTCACCTAGGTATCCCTAGTGTGTAGTCCCCAACATCTCTAAGAGAACTATGAGGACTCTAATTCCCACCCACTACTATAAATTGACATATCCCAATAGTTTGAAACCATTGGGATAGGCCCTGAAATTGTTGGGATATCCTATCCCAACGGTTTCAAGAACTATTGGTATGTTAGGCATTGCAGTAGCCCTATACCAATGGTTTCTAATAAATCATTGGTATAGGTTGTACGAATGTATAGATTACCAATGGTTTAAGGAATACCGTTGGTATATATGTGTACCAACGTTTCAAGAACCATTGGTACACATACTGTCCAACATCTAACATGTTCCAATAGTTTCAAAAAAACCATTAAAATATATTTATACCAATGGTTTTTGAACTTTTGGTATACATGAAACATCTATTTTTTACCAACAGTTTATATAAAACCATTGGGATATGTAGTGCAACATACATTGTACCAACGATTTATAGAATCGTTGGTATATCCTATACTCACCCACTGAAAACCTACACTTCCCATAGAATAAGCTGGAAAAAACCTGCACCTCTCCACTAAAATTCTAGAAGCCTTCTCTCTACAGTGTTTCAATTCCAACAATAATACAATATGCTCCCCTCCTATGCAATTCTAGCTACCTCCCATCAAGCATACAATAGACTCCCCTCAACAATTCTAGCCTCCTTCCCTCTGCAATTCCTTTTTCCTCTCCTCTGCAATTCCAACATCCTCCCCTCTTACGTAATTCTAGCAAGAAACATACAGTGGCCTTCCCTCCTATGTATTCCCTTATCCTTTAGTTGTAAGTGAATAATCTTATAGAAGAGTTTGGTGCACTAATTAATGGAGGTGAGTGCAATTAATAGTTATGAAGGTTACTACAAAAGACTTTTAGTAATATAGAATGTGATCAAGGTATTCAGGGTAAATGAATAAAGAGGAGGCCACCCAATACTAGTATGAAATTAAATGTGGATGGAACATGAATGTCATGGGAAATGGGGGGGAGATTATTTAGAGACAACATGGGATTAGTGATTCTGTATTTTATTTCCTTCTATAGTCCATGTAATTATCTTGGGGTAGAATCATGAACCATGCTTACCGATATTATGTTTTGCAAGATTTATAATATTCTACTATTTTACATAAATTAGTAATGTTTTATCAAGTTTCAAAATAAGGGGATGTTAAAATATGGTGTAGTTAATAGGGTGTTCATGCAATGTCATCAAAGATAATATGTCATGGTTATGAAGTTTATGTGTCACTCTAGTTTAGGTGGTTGAGTAAACCTAAAATGTCATTAATTTTGAGAATTTTTTGGATCTTAGAAAAGTGAATTATGAATACCTTTTTTGGTGATAATTCTAGGTTACAAGGGATGATGTCTTATTATTCTTGAACTAAGTATCTCTTCCCATATAATTCATTTATACACCATACTCACCAGGGGATGGGAGCATGAGTCCCTCACTCACCACCTTGTTCCTGAATACAGATATGTTCCTTTACTAGGCTTGAGCTAAGGTTTAGAGTAATCTACATTTCAATAAAAACATTAGGCTAAATGTGTGGGGAGAGATATAAAGAATTATCTTAGAGGGGACCTTTAAAGAGTTCAAGGACCATTTGACCCACTTATGGTACATGTTAGGAATACTCAACTCCACTGGGTTTTGATATCAAGTACTGCATGCTAGGGTGAAGGTGGTGGTCACCATTAGGGAGGAGAAGAGGGAACATGGAAACATGGAAACATGTGAGGAGGTTGAATATGGATTTACATATTTATTCTCATTTAGATCACTCTTGTAATTTGAGTTTGGGAACATATTTCTACTTCATCCCTTTTTCATTTATATAAATATATTAGAATATGGATATCAGTATCGCAAGAGTTGAATTTATAGGATTCAAAAAATGATAATAATGGTTTATGAACCATGTAAAAACTCTTATTCCATGGTAATTCTGACATATGTAATCAATTTGGCTTCATTCTGTTGCAGAAGCGTCAGGAGCCGCAATGACATAAATGATATATAAAAAAATGGGGAAGAAAGGAAAACACATAGGACACACAAATTTACATGGTTCGGGAATAATCCCGACGTCCACGGAGAGGCATAATTATAACTATAATCCGAAGCAAAAATTATATAGTATCTGTCAGTGTCGGTCAGTCAGCTCTGCTACAGTGGTTAGAGATGCGATAGTTGCGGGCCATAAGAATTCAACCCAACTGGGTTGGGCTATACCAATCTAACACATTCATGAACCTATTTAGGCATATTACCAATATGTATCTTCAATTAATTCATTTTACCCTTAATACATAGATTACATAGAATGGGAAAGAGGATGATTGATCGACCTTCGCAACTAGTGGTTTCTTAGGATGATAGGGATTTTGATTCGAATTCCCCAATCAAGCCCAGGGAAGTGGAACTTGTGGAGGATTATATCAAAGTATCTTCAAAGGAATGAACACCATCATTGACTCAAAGGGGTTCATCAAGAACTCTCGGAGGCCGTAGAAGTGAAAAGACTACTCCTTACCTAGCCCTCATGTCACTATATTATCAAGCAAAGGGAAGATCCCTTAGAAGTTTCCCAAGCAGGTGGTGAAAAATTATACAAAGGATCTTGATGCGCTGGAAAGAAAATCCTTTGTCACCGTCCTGGAGAATGATGGAAAGGAGACAATTTTATTATATATCCACCACAGTGGGAAAGAATTTATGGAATGTGATGAGTGGTAAAACATCCTCTAGTGCAACAAATAATTCTTATACAGGGACATATAGCTCATCACTATGCAAAGACAGTTTGACAGGCTGGTAGGGAGGAGTTTCTAGGCCAACCTTACTAAGGAGTAGCGGGCCTGGGCCCAAAAAACAACTTGGCATTCTGGCACGTCGATTCAACGGGCAGAATATTATGGTGGAAGATCTCATAAAAACTTTGGACAAGATGGTTTACAATTTTTCCAACCTCCTCAATGATGATTTAGATGATAAAGATATCGTTATCTAATGGAGTTTCCTTAGAGGTAAGGTCTCTAAAAGGATCAAATTACAACACATTGATTTAGCTATTTCATATCATGTTGATTGAATGTCAATCTGTCTACTCTATTAGTTTCTCAATTTTCGTTAAATGTTTTTTCTTAATTAAAAATATATAATTACGGAATGTTTCCCATTCAATAAATGAAAACTCAAACTTTAGGAATTAAAGGTGTGTCTGGTTAGTTACATGTTATGACTAGGATCACAAGGAACAATGTTTTTCATATTGGATTTTTTCATATACACAATTCACTAAGTTTAAAGAAATAATTTCTTTAAAAATATTGTGAATGGTAAGAAAAACTAGTCAAATTAAAAAAAACAAGAAAGTATCCTCCAATCTGGGGAAGGGAGAACACTCTCAATGGCGGAATGACATATGATGTGTGAAATAGGAATTATTTCACAAGGACTAGAAATGGTGTGACAAAGATGTTTTTTCCTTAAAAAACTAGTCTTGAGAGCTCATCTAATACTGATAGAATAGGGTACATGAGTTAGTGTGGTGGTGAGGATTTATAAGCATTGGCCAACTGGGATTCAAGAAAAGTTCCAAGAATATCATATAGTATTTGAGGTCATCATGAGGTAGTTATTTAGTTTTTGGGTATGAGACTGATTTGAGTTTCAAAGACTCTAGTGGATTCCCTTGTGTAAGATATATGAGTATCAAGAGGACATGAATTTTTCACTTGGATGGTGAGACATTTTCGAGATGGGGGTATTGGTCCCTAGTGACTAGAACCATGTACGTATCTGGTGAGCTATGATATAGACCAAATTCCCTTTTTGTTATTTCACACACATGTTGGGTGACAAATTATAACAAGTATAGTGATATATCTTAAGGAATGAAAACATATTGAGTGATAAGGTGTTGGAAGGACCCTTACATGAGTGATAATGATGTTATCATATTATAACATGATATCTAACCCAACCATGATTGATAAGGTAGTGGTCAAGATAATGGCCTCACCTTGAGAGATAAGGTTCTTGATGAACCCAACCATGAGTGATAATGGAGCGTTTGGAATCTAATATTAGACTTACCATGGTAAATATGGTATTATTTTTAGAAAAGGGATTCAACCTGTAGAAAACATAGAAACATGCAGGCAACTTGCAACCTGCAACCTGTAATCACACACAAACACGCTAGGATTTAGAAAACGTGCAGAAAACCTTCAATCACACATAAAACACACAGAAAACTCACTACAAACACACAAAAAAACTCACAAAAACTCACTTCAAACAGACAGAAAACACACAAAAACTGCAACGTGGAATCACACAAAAACTACAACCTACAATCACACAGAAAATACACATCATGGACTTCCCCAATACACAAGTCTCATATCTATATTCCACGAGGTTGATCATTCACCCACCCTATTTCTAAAAACAAGCATGGATCATGTGGTCTTAGGGGGATGCAGTGAACACCTCATTAGGCATAAAACACCTATTCACTAAGGAATCCTTAGTGTGTAATCCTCAACATCTCCAAGAGAACTACAAGGACTCTTATTCCTGCCATAAATGGTATACATAGGATGCCTCTTTAATGGAACTATATCTATATAAAACACTCCAAGGACTTTCCAAATATGCATGCCCCATAAACATTTTCCATGAGGCTGATCATGCAATCCCCTTATTTCTCACAACAAGCATGGATCAAATGGGTTTAGGGGGATGCAACAAACACCTCTTTAGGCATCAAATACCCATTCACCAGGGCAGCCCCAATGTGTAATCCCCAACATTGACCGAACTATGAGGACTCTAATTCTTTCCCTAACTAGGATACATATGATGTCTCTTATAGACAAGAGATCAAATATTTGGTGTATCGATACCCCCATATTAGTCCTTACCACATGACGTTAAACTGAAAGGATCAACCGAACTATGATGACTCTGATTCCTTCCATAACTAGGATACATACGATGTGTCTTCTAGACTAAATCTCAAATATTTTGTGTTTTAACACACCTCATATTAGTCCTTACCACATGATGTTAAAATTTACTGATCAACCGAACTATGTGGGTTTTGATTCTTACAATAACCATGATATGTATGATGCCTCATAATGGCTCAATTCCATCCTGAGAATATCAACTTCCACCACAAAAGGGTTCATGAACAGAAACACTTGGTCATATTGTTTCAGAATATAAGAGACCAGTCATTACCAAAAAATTATGAAGAAACTTAGATACATACAGATGGATTCACAAAAGAGATCCTGGTCTGCCGCACATAAAAGAGAGTTAACCCATAACTATTTTGTTGTGGTAAATAGTCCTATATCAGGATTAGGAAGAGATTAATGATCATGTATTAAATCTATAAGAGATTATGAGAGTCTGAAACAATTCCCCCCAAAAGGGTTTGATGATCCCGACCTCCCATCCTCTTGAAAAATTTGAGTCACCAAAAGTCACTAGGTATGAATATGCAGACGACCACCAGCCTTTGGAAAGTAGGCTCGTACCTAGCTATAGATAGGGGAACCATTGGGAGTGTTATGGAAAAGTGACAATGGTAACGCAATGAGCAGAATCCATTCCACACCCCAAAATACTGATGAAACTAAAATAGTGAACTTGACGTGAATCTATGAAATTACGAAATTACTAGGTTATAATCCATTGTACCATTCCGTTTTTCCCTATATGCAAACAAAAAAGATTAATTCGATGTGAATCCCTATAATAATAGACAATCAGGTTATAATCCATCAATCCGTGTTGCTTGCCCCTTATATTAAAAAAAACTAATAAGTTTGACATGAACATCTTAGGCCACTTTTCTTTTGTACACCATATACAAACAAAGCTATAAGACCATCATAAATCTAGATTCATATAAGTCTATACTCATCCTAAAAAATCCATGCAAGCATAATGGATGGAAAGGGAATATAAGAAAATTTTGTTAACCATACATATCTGATTGAGAATTATTATGCCTATGATATGGAAATGATTAGTATACTTGTTCCTTGTTATCTACATGATTTCAAACTCCCTATATAAGATATTTTATTCATCTTATAGCACTAGTTCTAGTAATTAATCCTTCTCTATGACCCACATGGGTCATAAAATGGTCAAACCTTCCAAACAACTCTAACTATAGGTATCGAGCACAACGATTTGAGAGTACCACCGATATGGTACAATCTTGATTATGGAAGTTTCTCATGAGATTCTTCATGTGAATCATATGGTGTGTCCATGTCACTTGGCCAACATTTCTGCTAAACTAGGGGCCCCCATCACCACAAAAAATCGCTTCGGGATATTATCCCCACAACGTGACAATTACCTCCTTCTGTATTTGATGAAGGTAGATCAAGTGGTTGGATATGGCTTCACCAAAGTTCAAGAAAACACCAAGGAGTTCACCTACTAATCATATTCACTAGTAAAGGGATAATACCCCCACTCCTGCTGATAGCTTCCCCGTCATACTTTGGCAGAGACTAGCTTGTAGGCTCAAATCTCTACTCGCACAGAACATGTCTGTGGGAATATTCCTGCACAAAACATGGGGGAGGGTCATAATATTACCCCCATGCAAGAAACCCATCGACAAATCCCTATAGAACATGGAGGATAGAATTGGGTGCAAATACCCACTTCAATAGAATATATTTGTCTATAGGTCATAGAGATGGAAAACGTGTATGCTTATATCCCTTCACACACTTTGTTAAAATACCAATACATTTTATGAATAATTAATGAACTCCACCAGTTCATTTCAGCATTGTTTCAGATAATTAGATATGCACATAATCCTATCTCTATAGCCAATACTACTCAACACTCTGATCATCATGATCAAGTGGTTGTACTAGAGCGAGCACACATCCTTTCTCCCACCCGGGAGGATTATCAGCATATCCCGATGAAGGGTGAGGAATTGGACCGGGATCGTAATCCCATTAAAAAAAGGGATAACCAGGTGAGAGTGGAAAATTCCTAAGGATAGAAGCATATTTCAGTTAAAGAAGTCCTATGGAATAATTTGGAGGCCTAGGATTGGGCCCATATCCCTATTCTGGACAAGGATAACAAGTTGATAATAGAAAAAGCCTTAGGACAGGATCATATTCATGTTAATGAATTTTATTGGCATACTCCATCATATCACAGAAGCAAGAAACATATTCCTACTTCTTCTAATGAATGACTGTGCCAACATCAATACAAGGCAATATACGAGGAGGCTCATACTACTTCTCCCATTCCAGAAGTCTATCGACAAATTTTAGAAGGTAATGAATATTCAAACTCTGTGTATATTCCTGATCCAACCAAGGCTAACCATGTGAGAGAGAGACACGGCTCGAGGCATGCATATACTCATGCCGACAATGATCCGTGGAATATTCCAAAGGCTCCAGATCGGGCCCATACCCTTATCTTGACTGATGATCACCAAATGAGAGTGGAACATGCCTTAGGAAAATCTCATATACCTATTGAAAATGATGCACCTTATTGAAATATTTTGATAGCTCCTCAGTAGTGGGCTCATATCTCCACAACACCAAGTGGTTATTTACAAATTCCAAAAACCGTCGCACTACATACCCATATCCACGAACAACTACAAAAGGTAGGTCATCATACTCCAACCAGAATGCATAACATAGCTCATATATCTAATCTTCTCAATCCCAGTGTCCTTGATATTTTTTGAGACACAATCTCAACACTACAAGGGTTCATCGACTCTTCTATAGAAGAAGAAGTAGGATACGTTCATTACCATGATAGTCCTCATCATGGTAATGCAGAGATGGATTTTAGGGACTCTACTCCTGACATCCATCATGGTCAACCTCCCCACAGTTATATCTTCTATGGGAAAGGAATTCCGCCCTTTGTTAAGACACCTCTGTATAGATAGCTGAATCAAACACCGACACCTTTTTATAGAGTGGGGCTCGAAACACCAGATCAACTATATGTAGTTCCCTATCATCATTCAACATCTCTCCACTCCCATCAGTAGGCGACCATCAAAGTCATCTTATATGTTCTAACCAGATGGAGGCATGTATGACTGATGAAGAAGAGCTCGACAATGAAATATGGAGAGAGTTAGTTGAAAAAAACCTCTCCATCATGATTTGGCCCCTCACTACTTCCATCTATGGGACCCCCAAAGAGATAGAAAATGAGTTCATTTCTTATCTATTCCAGAATATGTGGGATACTAATTAGTGACTAAAGGATCAAAATATCCCTTATCTAGGTTATGATTGTCACATTTAGACCATCAAGAAACACTATTTCTAACTCGACCTAGTTGTTATCTCCATGGATTGGGATCCAAAACCGGAAAAGCACATTGTAAATTTGCAACATGGTTGCTTCCATTTCTTCATGACACTTCAGCAAATGATCTCAGAAACCACGTTAGGCATCTAAATTTGACGATGGGGATAGTATGGATCATTAAACTTTTCTACACCCATTGAATAAAAGAACCCCTTAGACATGACATCCTTCAATTTTATAACCACTAGTGAAGTCAGGGGACCAGTAAATACTTAGTCTAGTTGGTCACTACAACAAAATATGCCCACTCCAATAATTCCTAGACATTATTGATAAGGAGAGAGGATAGACAACATGACTTCAAACTTGGACCCTCAAGATAATAGAAGGAAGTGAACAACATGGAGACCAAAGTTTTGATCACAAGGAAAACTACCCGCAATGAATGATCCTCATCATGGATTGCATCTCACCCAGCTCTCACATAGGCACAGCTATGCCACAACATGGAGACCACAGTTGTAGCTATCACAATGGTTATTCAAGAACATACTCAAACTCCTATAATGTGAGAACATTTTCCACTTCCTCCAAACCTTTGGTCACTAGTTCCCAAGAAAATTTATATTGTTCTTATTGTAGTCCCAGATAATCCTCAGTCTATAGGGATGGGGGCATTTATATCTCAATCGCCATCTCCAAATTCATTATCCCCTAAAAAGGGATGGGATACCTCAACAATGATTTCATATCATCTCAAACTCAATGGGATGGGGATAGTTACATCATAATATTTAATGATAGTCCCATATAAACCCCATCCCATAGGACTGGGGGAATTTTTATCATCATTAGCACCACATAAGGAATCAGTATTCTCTAGGTTGGGAGGAAGAGATCAAGATTCAACGTCCCACTAGTTCCTCCTACCATAAGAAAAACATTTGTTGGTTGGTGATTGTTTGGAAACCTTGACTGAAAATTCTTTCAAGGTCACCATTTATAAACTAAGAGGAGAGGTGTGTATGGTGAAATAAATTAGGCCCCACAGGGTTCTGAATCCAAAAAGTCCCAATAAGGCCAAGGATTCAAATAATGACCCCAATAAAAGCCTTGTAGAACCTTCTTACCATGTGAAAAGAAATATAACAACCACCATTTATTGATATGACTCTACGAACATCGTCACTATTAACATGGTGGAAATGGATTGTGATTCAGATGTAGAGGTTCATAACAGGGAAGACATACACAAGGAGGAGGTTGATTTGGATGCACTAAATGAGGTTGCACGCACCAGAAATAAAAGAAGGATTCAGAATTTGGCACCATCAAATAATGAGTTTCCACATCCTTGGATGAATATCTATAAAGATAAATGGAAAGAAGAAACCACACCTAGGTTTCCATATTCGGAAGAGAAATTTTAACAATATGAGAGTGAAGTATGATCTCTCTAGTAGCTCAATGAGGAGCTACTAAGGGGAAATATTCCATTTGGGTATCATCACCAGCTAGAGGTTAATATTATCCCTCATATGATTGATCCTCTAACCATATCAGAATCAAAATATCATATTATATCTAGGTCTATAAAACCCATCCATATAAACGAGGAAGAAAAGAATGATCAGGACTTCCTCCCACTAGGGTAACAGACTCTACCTCACCAGGGTAACTACTCAATCATAGGACAAATAAAGGATAAATGGAAGATGAAAGTGGGACCACCTTATTGGGCCCCACCCACTCCCAACGGATGGGAGGCGGTTCAAACAATAGTTTCTCTATAATTTCTCACTTCCATTGAATCTATGGATACTCGGATGGAATCCATGGAAGGGAGACGCATGATAGTGCAGCTTGAGAATAAGCCATACCCCGAATGGGTATACAATACCCGGCCTCCACCCAACTTTTACAATCATACCTCTTCCACCTTTAGTGGTACAGGTGATCTAAATCAGCATCTCACACACTTCATGTCTCGATGTGGGCCGATGATGGGACCTCGGGATCAGCAACATGGAACCAAGATGTGTTGTTTCGTACATAAATTGACAAGGCTAACCTTTTTCTATTATAACAGTGTGCTTGCTGGATCTATCACAGTATGGTAAGACCTTCATTGACAATTAATTTACCAATTCAATTCGACATTAAAGAAAAAAAAATGTCAACTTGACGAACTACAAGCAGTGTGAGAATTAAAGGGTTTTTTACTTCATATCAAGGTGGAAGGGTCTGACCTATTCACTCAGCATCCCTAAGAATAACTGTTGGAACTATATGCTGAAAATATCAAGGATGAGCTTCAGACATCCCTAATCCCTATGAAATATCTAGGTGGATTTAGAGATTTCACTGAAATAGAATAGTGTATTGAATATTCTATTCAATGAACCCAATCCGAGTCTCATCTCACACCCACAACACAAGGAAAAGAACTATGAAGAGTGGAAGTTGTAACTATCACCCTCAATCCCACAATAGTCTAAGCACCCAGGGAAGCTCCAAACCACCCAACACCTTCTACTAAGTAAAGACAACTACAAAATATCCCTCATCCAAAAGCATAGAGACACCAAGACTACCTATTATTTAAATAATGAATGAAAAAGGTGTAATTCCTACTAAATGATCATGTCCCAAGATACTTATTGACATACATGGATAATAACCTTCTTACGATTCCATAACCCTAGAAGCCTGATGAATTCAACCTTACCAACCATCCTGATTACTACCCTTTCCACAGAAGGTAGGGTCATAATATCCAGAACTGTTTTATCTTTAAGGATGTCCTTCAAGGCATGAAATACTATAGACAGGTGACATTAAATGGTCCTTGAGAACAAGTGTCTTGCATAACCATTTCCCGGTTAGATGAAGAGTAAGGATGGCATAATGTTCCTACTAGGAAAGCACAAAATTTTGACAACTGGATGACTCATAAAAAATTCGACCGAGCTCACGGTTCCCTAAGGAAACAGTTGAATAAACTTTCAATAGCCCCACCAACCAAAAAATTAGAAGTCTGATGTACCTTTTAGGGGTAGTAGTGACCACCATAAGTCAGAATAAACAGAAAATAAAGAGTCATATTCTTCTCCAAAGAAGACTATAAATCTTGTAGATTTATTCCCAATAACATCTATGACATAGGCACCACCCCACTAAATGGAATCCTCATTAAGATAAGAGCTCATATTCGGTACTGTGAAAATTATACACTTGATAGGCCACTTATCTGATGATTAGTATGACCCCAAATATGGTTTTCAAGCATATAACTGGGGAATGGGAAGCCATGTATGCCAAAGCTGAGGATATAGGGGACATCATGGATATGGTCAGCATCAGTATCCAAGTTGTATCCCCACAAAATACATATATGTAGACGAGACCCATGGGAAAGCATTCCAATAGGATCAAAAGAAGTAGGGAGTTTCCTTAGAGCCCCCCAGTAGTAACCCACACCCGATTATCTAGAATGTCTATTTAAAAGAGGCTCAACATGATCAACCCAGGCAATAGGGAAGGCTGGAACAACCTATGAAACTAGAGGAAGATAATTCCTCAACCTTCATGCAAGCCTTGGGTCCATCAACCTCAACTACTTTAGATTTTGTCCTCCACGCCCATGAGTAGCATCATGTTAGGAAGCGGTGACCTTGGGTACAAAAGTATGATGTTTTAAAATATCTAGATGTGATCCCATACATGTTCTAATTCCTTGATTCAATTCATTTTTCAATAGTACTTAGGGAGGCACTTATTTAATCCCTCTAAATCCCACAAAAATTTGAAACAAAAGTTCTTGTGGATGAGGTCTATCGATTGGAGACCATGTCCTTAGGATGTCATGTATCCATCTCATTTACTGATCATGATCAAGAGGAGGCCATCCAAGGAAACATCAAAACCCTGTACGTCTCAGGAAAACTCAGTAACATCAACATAAAAAGGGTTTTGATCAAAAATGGATTCGGGATCAATCTCATCGCATCCATAAACCTTTGATGTTTGGGGTTTGGATAGGGGAAATTATTCTCTACAGAGCTAATCATCAAAGGGTATGATAAGAATGAGAAAATGTCCCTAAAAATATTAAGCTAGTGACCCAATTTGGGGATCTCACATATGATTCTGAGTTTATGGTTATCTAGAAAGACACCATATATAATGTATTACTTACAAGGACTTGGATCCAAATCCACTTGGTGATACCATCAACCTTCCATCAATGTTTGATGTACCCCATAAATGGAAAGTTCAGAATACTTCATGGTGATAATGCCCCCTTTGATACTTGTAGATCCATACATGCTGAAGCAGACTTCTATAATAAGGTATAAAAATAGTAGATGGAATATTATGTTATACAGGTTTCCACCTCCAATGGTTTACGTACCACCCCTATAAATACCTGGAGTATTCTCTATGAGGATTATGTGCTCCCCCTAAACATGGTTGAAATAGTAGACCCAATAATAGAGGTTTGAGCCTCTCATATTTTAAGAAATAATCATCTTCAACATCTCTCTTCCACAACTTAAATGAAAAGAGATGACTCATAAGTAGAAGAATATGAGGATAATCTCAGAAACCCCCCTCTACCATTTGAGGAAGGCATTTCCACCACCGTAGATGAGCTCCGACCGATAAACCTAGGGATAAAGGAAGACCCACATCCTACCTTGATTAGCTCCACTATGCCTCTCAATGATCAGGATATGTATATCACATTTCTGAAAAAACACAAATATGTGTTTTATTGGAACTATATAGAAATGCCTAGATTGAATCAAGATGTGGATACACACCATCTCGGACAACTAGAAGGGCACCAGGGTTTCAAGTAGGTGTCCAGGAGAATGAACCCCTCTCATGCTACAAAGGTGGAGGTGTAATTAGATAAGTCGATCAAATAAAACACTGTCTAAGAATAAAAATTCCCAAAATGGATTGCCAACATTTTCCTAATCAAGAAAATGAATAGGAAGATTATGGTTTTTATTGATTTCATAGACCATAATTTACATTTCCTGAAGGATGACTTTCCATATCTGATCACAAAACTCTTGATTAATGAAAATATTGGATAAAAATACATTTACTTCATGGATGGTTACTCAGGGTACAATAAGATCGATATGGCCCATGAGGATGAAGAAGGCACTACCATCAGGGTACCCTTGTGGATCTTTTGCTGCTAGGTCATACCCTCCAGATTAAAGAATTCTAGTTCTACATAACAACGCACCATGCATCTCATCTTTAAGACATTCTTGGTAAGGATAGTTGAGTATTATGTCAGATACCCAGTCATAAAATCCTTATATTGGTGTGATCACTTCGCAAATCTCCAAGAAATATTTGACAAGCTACAACAACATAATATAAAGATGAATCTGCTAAAGTGAACTTTTGGGATGACATGAGGTAAATTAATTGGTTTTGTGGTTTTCCACCATGGTATTGAGGCACACCCGAAGAAGACTAGTGTTATCATAACAATGTCACCCCACAAGAATCTGAAAAAACTAAGGGGACTCCAAGGACACCTCACCTACATTTGAAGATTCATAGCCAACTTGGAAAGTGAAGACCTCCCCATAATGAGGCTAATGAACAAAATTCCTCATACCAAATGAGATGATGAGTTTCAAAAAAAATTCAAAAAATATCAAGCAGTATCTGCTACACCCACCAGTTTTGATGCCTCCGATGGAAGGGAGGCCACTCATCTTATATGTGGAAACCATGGAACACTCACTATTCACTCTTCTTATATAGAATAATGACATGGTGAGTGAGAATATTCTTTATTACCATATCCGAACTATGCTGGGTGATGAGACTAGATATTATGATGTCGAAAAAAACTGCCTTGCGTCCATATTCTCAGTGAAAAAACTGAGGCATTACTTGTAGAAGCATGAGGTCCACATGGTCTCCTGTATTGACCCACTCAAGTATATCCTTGTCCACCCTATGTTGACAGGGATCTTTGCATGATGATAGGTCACTTTTCAGTAGTATGACATCCAGTTCAAATCCTAGAAGTCAATAAAAGGTAAAGATCTGGTTGAATTTTTGGCGGAACATCTCACTCTAGAAAATACACCGGAGGACACCGAACTCCTAGACAAAGATTCCTTTTATGCCTACGACACTCCTTAGACATGGGAGATTTATTTTTATGGAACCTCCCTTATTCATACTGGTACAAAAATAGAAAACTTGAAGATCAATCGTGTTTGCCTAGGGGTTATATTTCTCTCTCCATACAAATCAGTTCTACCCTACTCTTTCTCACTTTCTGATGGCTACAAGAATAATGATTATAAATTCCAAGCCCTCATCGCTGGGTTGGAACTAGATTTATATCTGTACATAGGCAACCTAAACATCAAAGGGGATTCAAAACTAGCGATAAAATAGATCAATATAGAATATTCCATTAATAAAGAAGAACTTTTCCCCCTCAATGTAAATATCAGTGGACTTAGGGTGGAATTCACCTTTGGGACCACATTATATTATATCCCTTGATTACAAAATTCTTGTGATGACGCACTAGCTAACACAACTACTGTATTGGATGACCCTAATCAAGAGGAGGTGACCTTTCTCATAGCATATTAAATAATGGTCTCCTCGATCATCTGTAATATGAAGGAGATCAATCAGGTCAGCACTACCCTAGAGCACGATGAACCAATAACATCCTCTAGGTGTATGGAGCCCATAATAAGCTATCTTTGGGATGGAATTCTTCTAATGGATCATGCTAGAAAGGAATAGATCTAGAACTGGGCATCAAACTTTACCTTACATTATGACCCAAATGACAGAAAATCCTATACCAGTATAGATTCAATAGAATTATGCTGAGGTGCATAGAAGAATGATAAATCCTCATTGTCATGTAAGAGGTCCACATAGGCTCCTACGGTTCCCAAAAATATGGAATTAGGGTCTACCATCAGATCAGAAGGTTGGAGTATTATTGGCATACCATGATACAAGACTGTGTGGAATTCACCAAAAAATGTCATGCATGACAGATTCATGAAAACTTCATCCATAAACCCCCATAATTACTCCATAAAACCAAATATTCCTGGTCCTTCTTTTTTTGGGGGATGGATTTTGGGGGAACATATCCCCCCAGCCAGCACAAAGCGATTAAAGTACATCCTTACTACAACCGACCTCTTCTCCAAAAGGGTTTAGGTGATACCCCTCAAGGAAGTCAAAATGAATAATATCATCAACTTCTTAAAGTACCATATCATCACTAATTTTAGAGTCCCTCACACGATATTGATAGAAAATGACACTGACTTCTATTCTATGTAGTTGAAGAAGTTATACCAAGAGTATAACATTGAATCCAATCACTCATATCGCTATCATGTGGTGGAAAATAAAAAATATAGGCCTTTAATAATACCCTATAGAACATACTACAAAATATGGTGATTAAGTATTTGAATTCTTGGTAAAAAAACTCCTCCATTATTTATTTTACTACCATATCACCATGAGTACTACTATAGAAGTGATGTCGTACTCATTGGTGTTCGGGACCGAGGTAGTTCTACCCATAGAGCTCCAACTTCCCTCACTCCAAATATCCATTTTTGAGAAACTCTCAGATTATTAAGAGGCACAGAAACAAGTGGATGAGTTTTAGAATCTAGATGAGAATAGGTTTTACACACTTTACAACCATGAGATCCTCTAGAACTTAATAACATGAGCCTTCAATAAAAAGTTTTTCCTCCATTACTTCCTCTAGGGATAACTGGTGCTAGCTCTCCGAACTCTGATGATACGAGGAAATAAGCCCATGAATTTGGAACCCATGTGGGAGGGAACTTACATCATACATAAATTCAATCATAATGGAGTCTATTTACTGGACACTATAGATGGTGACCATGTCTATAACGTCCCAATTTCGAGTGCTGCCTAAAGGTTCCACATACCCAGTTGGCCAAATGGCCTCAAGCACATTTCCCCAAATGCCAGAGGCTGCCGACTAGCAGTGAGGGACTTGGGTGTGATGGTGGGGAAAATATGCCCTCATTGGAAGAGTATACATATCAGAATAATAAATAGTAATAACAGGGTAAGTAGTAATACCAAAAAAATAAGTAAACAATAGCAGAATGATAAGAATATAACAACTGGAGCATATATAATGATGCATGTCACATGTGTCTAGGAAAGAATCCAAATATGTCACAATTCTGGAAATAAAATACTGAAACAAAAGTACAGAAAATAGTAAAGTCCAACAGCATTGCAATCCTAATATTGTCCCCATGCTCTCCATCTCCAAAAAACAATCAAGTACCTGATGAAGAAGGATGATTTCCCTTATCTATACGTACAACCATATAATCTGTTTGGGTCTAAAAGAATGACCCAAACAGGGTGTGAGATAAATCCCAGTAGGCAACTAACAAAAGATCTATGCCTAACTATCAGTGAATATATATAGCAGGTAATATGCTGAAATGAAGTAATAAACAAAAAAGTACTCAAAAGTAAACAATCCTACATTTTCTAATTACATTCATTTACTTTTATTATTCATCCTTGTAATCTTTTAAACATTGGGATATAGCCTAAGCTTTGTATCCCCAGTGTAATAGTAAAACAATACGTCTTAGAAGAACCTATAAACAATCTAGTAAAACGGAGTCTAAGCTTGTGCTTTATCTTGGGAGACTCATCACCATCATTCAATAATTCAATAACGACCCAATGGGAAAGTTCTCACAGTCTAATACCCCTGGTTCAACATAAAAAAATCATTTAATAATGACCCTATGGGTATCTCTAACGATCCAACCCCTTTGGTCTAACATATCAGCAAACATTTATAAAGGAATACCTATGAATCTCACACAGTCAATACCCCTTGGTCAATGTAGCATCAAATCATTTAATAACAACCCTTTGAGTTGATATAAAAGTCTAACCCCTCTGGTCTATGACCACCAAGAAGCTCTCACATTTAATACACCTAGGTCCACATAACAACAAAATATAAATAGGTGACCCTACCTTGGAAGCTCTCACATTCAATTTCCATTTGGTCAAAATTTCACAATGTGTATCACATGCATCTCATATAATCAGTTACTCTATCCTAACAACATATGGAATAGAAAACAAGGCAAGAATAACATGTATTCCAGAACAAACAGCCATAATCAATTAAACAAGGTAAACACACCCATAATCAAGGTATAAAACCTTACACACAAGAAATTACTCTTTTATCAATCTACCAAACCATAATTGGTAATAAACAGGGTCTAATTCCAAACACACGAAACCCCAAATGTGAGTATATGATGCATTTATTTTATATAATCCAAATACAATAAAAAAAGGCACAAAATACATACCTTGATGTTGTACGATCAACACTCTTGATCACAGACCCTTGAATCAGCTTAGAAAGGCATAGATATTCAAAAAGGTTAAAAAAATTCAACCATGAAATACTCACGAGAGAGGATGAATATGGAAGATAGGCTATAGGGTAATTGAGAACACAACAGTGGGATTCCAATGCACCGGATAGCGCCTCAATCGGAGCTCAAACAGATAAACGGGGGCTTAATCTTTGTTCTTCGTTGATGAGCACTCCTGTATGAAACACGAGAAGAGGAAGTTGTTTCTGGATATGAGACTCAACCTATATCTATTATATCAAATAAAAAGATAATTACATGGCATGTTCATTAAATGTACACAGTGAGTACTCAGAAAATACCCAATTCTTCATTTTTCCTAAAAAACAACCCGAAATCAAGATCCATAAATGGAATGAAGATCTGGGTTCCTTAAACTTCTCTAATTAATGCAATTTGTCCTTGGATTACCCTTTAAAGGGTGGTTAAAAAGAATCTTCAAACAACTCTGGCCACTGTGATCCTATGTCGGCCTCCCTCTCCCATGTCTCATCTTATACTCACTTGTGCTTCCATAACACTCGTACTAGAGGAATAAAATGTCCATAGAGAACCTTCGTGTTGTGATCCACAATCCGAATAGGGTGCTCCTAGATGGATTCATCCACCTACAACTCAACCTTCTCATGTCGGAAAAGGTGAGATAGGTCTGAAAAGTAACATCATAGTGAGAAACATGAAATACGTCAGGCATAGCCCGATACCTATAAGGTAAATACAACCGATTGACAACCAGATAGACTCTCTACAAAACCTCAAATAGACCAATGTATCTTGATGAAAGCTTCACTGTTCTCCTAATACTCCCATGTCCCAACCTCAATGTGACTTGTAGGAAAACCGGATATCTGACCTAAAACTCCATAGGTCTTCTCCATCAATCATCATAAGATTTCTATCGAGACTGTGCAATAGCCATCCCCTTCCAAATCAACTCCACTTTCTCATTGGTATCTTGGTCAAGAAGAGGTCCCAACATAGCTGCCTCGCATATCTCCAGCTATCATAGGGGGTGATCGGCATGACCTACTGTACAAAGCCTCATAAGGTTCCATCTAAATCATTTCTTGAAAACTCTTATTGTAGGAAAACTCCACTAGGGGTATGTGTCCCTTCCAAGAGCCCCCAATATCTAGGACACATGCTTGAAGCATTCCCTCCAAAACCAAAATCATGCGTGCAGACTAGCCATATTTCTAGGGATGGTATACTATAATTAGAAGTACCTATGTATCCAAATCCCACTACAAGAAATTTGGTCTATATCCACAGTTTAAAACTGTGGCTATAAGTCCACAAAATGTGGCTATAGGTTATAGCCACGATTTGAGGAACTGTGGCTATGTTTGGCATGGATATAATCCTAGACCTATAACCCCAGTTTGGAACTGTGGATATAGGTCTATAGCCACGATTCGAACCATGGATATAGAGCTAAAGACACGGTTCGAACCATGGCTACAGGTATACATCTGCGGTTCTAACCATGGTAATATCACTATAGACATGGTTTAGAACTGTTGCTATAATAGAGTACATACACACTTTATTGCCCCAATTTTTAACCGTGGCACTATACCCATAGCCATAGTTAAAAACTGGGGCAATAGACCTATATCCATAGTTAGAAACCATGGCTATATGGTCTAAAAATCTATAAAAAATATCCCCCACTCCCCTTGCAGCAACCAACCCCCTCCAGCCCCCTCCCCCCTACACAACCCCTCCCCTGCAAATCCCCCCTAGACAACCCCCCCCCCCCACAAAGCCCCATGGATAGCCCCCCTTTTGGAAAACCCCCCTCGCCCAAAAAATTACCCCGACCCTTTCCCCTACACAACCATAACCTATAGCCCCATCCCCACTACAAAGCCTCCCCTGGACAACCCCCTCCCCCTAGAAAGTCCCCACCCATTGACATCCCCCTTCCCCCTGGATAGCCCCTATTCCCCCCTGAACACCCTATCCTATAAAAAACCCCCTCCTAGACACCCCTCCCCCAGGACACTAGACACCCCTTACTAGATATCACCCCGTCTTGGAAAGACCCCCCCTTCTTGGACAACACCCCTGGACAACCCCCTCCCCCCTAGACAACCCCCTTCTAGACAGCACCCTCGGGACAACCCCCTTTCCCCCCTTCATAGACATTACCCCCCTCTTGGACACCCCTCTCCCTAGACACTGAAAACTCCCTTTAATTGATATCACCCCCTGGACAACCCCCATTTCCCCCTGGATAGCCCCCACCCCTAGACAACCCCCCTTCCCCTGGAAATCCCCCCTTCCTGGAAAGCACCCCCCAACCTGAACACCCCTCCCCCTAGAAAATTAACACCCCCTTCTTGGACAACACCCCCCTCATAGACCCCCCTCCCCCCTACACACCCCCACCGCCCCCAGGACACCTCTCCCCACTGTACACTCCCCTCCTTGACACCCCCTGCAAAGCCCCCCCCAGTCCCCCTAGAAAGCCCCCCTTCCCCCATGGATAACCCCCCCCCTTCTTGGAAAAAACCCCCTCCTGGACAACCCCCTTCCTAGATAGCACCCCATGGACGACCCCCTTCCCCCCTGGACAACCCCCCTTCCTGGATAGCACCCCCCCTTCTGAACACCCCTCCCCTAGACACTAGACAACCCCCCTTTATGGAGAGCACCACCTCTAAGATATCCCCCCTTCCCCCTGGATAGACCCCTTCCTGGATAGCACCCCCTCCTGGACACCCACTCCCCTGCACAGCCACCCCTATAGCCCCCTCCCCCTATAAATCCTCCCATGAAAATCCCCTACCCCTAGACAATCCCCCTCCCCACCCCTGGACCCCCCCCCCCTCGGGAAAACCCCCCAGACACTCCTCCCCTAGACATTGGATACCCCCTCCTGGACAGAACCCCCCATCCTGGACACCACTCCCCTAGACACCCCCACCCTCCCCCACCCTCCCCCCTAGACACCCCCACCTCCCCCCTAGACACCCCTAACCCCTGGACCCCCCCTGGACCCCCCCCCCCACACACCCCACCCTCCCTCCTAAACACCCCTGAAAATCCACCCCCACTCCCCCTTGGACAACCCCCTTCCCCCCGGGTCAACCCCCCCTCTCCTCCTAGATAGAACCACCCTCATGGACACCCCTCCCCCTCAGACATTGCACACCCCCCTTCTTGGAAACCCCCTTCTGGACACCCCCACCCTTCCCCCTGGACATCTCCCCCTTCCGAGAAATCACCCCCATCTTAGACACCCCTCCCCCTAGACACCCCCTCCTAGACCCCCACCCCCTCCTTAACACCCCCTTGCAAATACCCCCTCCACTCCCCCTGGACAGCCCCTCTCCTAGACAACTACCCTACCCCCTATCCCCTACCTACAAAAACCCCTCCCCCAGCACCCCCTCCCCTTTCCCCCACCTACACACCCCTTCCCTTACCCACATCACCCCTACCCCCACCAGCACACCCCCTCCCCCTGCCCCCGGTACACCCCTACCCCCAACACACTCCCTACCCCCTCCCCTTCCCCCACCTGCACCCCATCCCCCTTCCCTCAACACACCACCCCTGTCCCCCACCTGCAAACCCATCCCCCATCACACCCCCTACCCCCAACACACCACCTACCCCTTCCCCCCCACTTGCACACCCACCCCCTTCCCCCTCCTGTTCCCCCTACCAGCACATCCCTCCCCCCCAGCACACCCTCATTCCCCCTGTCCCGACATACACCCCCACCTACACACACCCCTCCCCCTGACCACAGCATACCCCCTTCCCCCAACACAACCCCTTCCCCCTGCCCCCTACCCCCCCCCCCCCCACTGCCCCCTCCCCTGCACACCCCCCTGCCCACCCCATGCACCACCAATGCCACCCTCCACATTTTATTTCAATTTAACCACTTAATAAAATATGTGTATAAAGGATCATTTGAGTTGTTTTTTTCAGAAGAAAACCTATTTTACCTAGATCAGGATGATGAATAATTTCTATGAATCCAATATTGAATTTGGAATGAGTAGTTTTTTCCATTATGATTAAGAAATATTTATTTATTGGATAATCCAGAATACTTTCCATGGATATGTATCCATTTTATGGGGAGTTTATAATTACATATATAGTTATGTGTCAAAGAATTCAAATAAAATGGAATTTTTAGTCTCTATGTAGTTAGATTTTAAAGAAGTGGTATTTATAAAAACAATCTGAGTGTTGGGATGTCTCTTGAGGAGTTTTGATGCCTATTTAGGTGTTCATGTGGTTCATGTGGTAATCAAGTATTAGTTAGAGGGTTTCTAGTACATTCTATTTAATTTTAAGACCCATAAATTACCATGTCTAGGTACACTGGGTACCAAGTCTAATAAAGGAAAAAATAGTTAATTATGAGTTTTATAGTGGGGTATCCTCTAGTGGGGAACTAGGCATGGCTTACTAGATAGCCATGTGCTTGGTTTCTGGTTGTGTTTTTCTATGTATTTCATACTACCTTACTGTATTCATGTATGCCATGTCATGAATGATATAGTGGTGGTACATGATATGATAAGAGACCTGACATATAAAATAGATTGGTGATATGAGATGAGATATGTGACCTCAAACTATGTGAGTGGGTGATATAATGAGATGAGAAGAAATAACTCACCATGAGTGAGATGTTTTTGGTAAAAGATAAGATAAAAGACCTCAACCAAAGTGATATGGTTTCCATTTGAGAGGGTTTATGTGAAGTCACTCTATGTGAGTGGGAGCTGTTATAAGATAAGTTATGAGACCTCACCTTGAGTGGGATGGTGGAAGTACGAAATAAAACATGAGATCATAACTTGTTATGGGACACCTCCTCAAGTGAGAGGGTTATGGTTCAGACTTAGTTTTCAATACTTTCCCAAAACAATGTGGAAGAGGGAAGAGTTATATTATGAGATGAATTTCCCAAGTGAAATTGGTTTAATTAAGTAATGTTAGGTATTTTAATGACCATATTAGCACAAAATGACTAGAAACCATTATTTTGTTTTTATTTATTTTATATGAATATACATATAACATAATGTGGCATATCTAGTTAAACAAATTGGTGGTTCCCAACTGAGATTATACAAAACACAGTGTAGTTTCACTTTAGTGCATATAAAGAACACCATGTTTTATATTAATGTTACATGTTATACAAAAGATATAGCTAGGGTCCCTAGATACTAATTTGGGAGTATAATCCGAGGATAGACCTGGGTTTTATATTTGATAATTCCCTATATGTTTCCTCTATTTAGTATTATTTTATATTGAAATAGAGGATGATCATTGCGATATGCATATCAATATTTTACCTTGGTTTCATTACTATTATAACATGTGTAACGACCCACATTTTTAATAAAGGAACAAATAATAAAATTTTCATTTTGAATATTTCCTTTAATTATGTTAAAGGTATAATACATCCTAGGGAAGGTATAAGGAGTGTATGAGGATTGTTCTGAGATCAAAGTACTAGAAAAGTGGGATAGAGGCTGGCCCAAACGATTAGTGGAAACTATGTGACCCAGGCTGCAAAGTTTGTTTAAACAATGCGGTTGTAGACAGGGGAACCTAAAAGTCCACACAGTTTGTCTATAACTATGCAGGCTTAGGTGCATAACCATGCGGACTATTGCAGATGGGTGGAATATCCATTTATCACGTTTTCCACATAGTTTGTGAACTGTGTGCAGAAATTGTGTGCAGTGGGGGTTTTGGGAAAAAATACCATTTCCCGCTCTTTAATTATAAATAATATTTATCATTTCCCCTTTACTATAGTGGATATTAAAGGGGTTTATGCTCCCATAGAGATTCCTCCTCCCCCATGCTTGGATCTTATAACACACTTCCTTCTTGCATCTGTTTTCAGTTCTGTCAGAAGCATTGGATAACACAAGTTAAGACTAACCTCATGTTTATACTACCAAGTCTAAGTTCAATGATCTTGGTGTTATGGTTGTATCTCAATGGTACATGTTCCAAAATATTCCAATGGTGCAATTAGACATGTCTCAAGATGTTCTTGATGAGGTTAATTCTTTTAAGACTGCAATGAATGTAATCCTACACACTTTATAATGTTTTGTATTAAGCTAGTTTGAGTTCATTAAAAGGTTTCAACCCTATATAACTTCCGCCTCAGAACCTTAAATTGTTCTATTTTTTAGAGTGGAGTTGATCAAGATCTCTCAAAATATAATTATGTATTCTTATAGATTCATTCCCTATAGTGTGATATGTTAACACCCTTCCTTATGAAAACTTTCAAGAGGAATAATATAGATGAGTTCCATGATACTAGATATGATGTCAGGAATCTTGGCATTGGAACTAATATATCCTTAAATTAAGTACTGGTAATTTATGATGAATTTAATGGGAAGTTGAATGAGATCATGAATGTATCTAAGGATGATCAATGTATGGTTTTTAGAACACTTGTTCTAGTATCTAGAAACTACTAGACTTTTTTTACCTATTTGAACATGGTCTATAAATAATTTGAAGGTCTATATTCATATTCTTCCTTTAAAAGGCTAGTTTTGATTATAAAATCATTTTATAAAACAATAAATAAATTATGAAAAAAAAGTTTTCAAAAAAATCAAGCAATTATTGAATTCAAATTGAAGGTTTAGACAGAGGGAACCAGCCTCAACCTCAAGGCGCATTTTTTTTATGACAAAAACTCAAATATTCCTTTTTTTTTCTACATGAACACATATGCAACTTCCCATATATATAAGTTCTAATAGCCCCTATGTACATATTTTCATGGCCAAATATGCACAAGGGTGTCCTTATATATATCTTTATACTTTTATATACCCCTTTACACTTACACAAGTATGCAATTTTCATATCTATACATAAGCACACCTATCCCCAATATGTATATTCATATTGACATGAGTGAATATATATATATAAAGGGGGAACTTATATATGTATATTAATACCTATGCATACACATGAAATCCTTCATCAACGACGACTCGAATCCACCTCAACGAAATCCAAAACGCACTAAAAATGTATAAGAAACCCAAAAATAAAAAAATCTCTAATTAAAACTAGGACAAAGAATAAAAATGGAATAAACATTACCCATATCCAATTTTGAACTCACTTTCTTCCATGGTGGTGGATATAACCGACCACACCATAAGAATCCACCTATAAGAAAATAGTGGGAAAATAAATGAGATATAACGACTTCTTATATATATGTGATCAGTGTGTCAACTGTACATGATAAATGATACATGAATCAATAACCAAAAATGAACAAATAATATTCAGATAAATATGTATATCGCAATACAAAATACCATGATCATTAATAAAGCTCTTTATTTTTCAAACATCACTCACTCAGCTCAAATCAAAATGATTTGAGCTATGATGAATAACCCAAGCATCGAATCAACATCATCTATATTATTCTTAAGAACTCATGATGTTTTTTTTATTTTTTATCAAACTCTTCCACCCCCTGCCCCTGCACCAACACCCCCTACCCCACCCTACCCCATTTCACTCCCCTTACCCTAACACACCCCTTCCCACCTGGCACCCCCTTCCCCTTTCATCCCCACTTCACCCTCCCCACTGCACACCCCCTCCCCTCTCACCCTGTACACCCCCTCCCCTGCCCCCAACCCACTGCACCCCCTCACCATGCACACCCCTTACCCCCTTCCCCAACATCATCCCCCCTTGCACCCCCTACCCCTTGCACGCCCCACCTTGCACACCGCCTGCCCCTTCCCCTGAACGCCCCTTTCACCCCTTCCCCTTGAACCCCCTACCCCTACACACCCCCTCCCCCTGCACACCCCCATTCACCCTCCCCTACACACCCCCTAGCACCCCTCCCTCGATCCATTCCCATCATCTATTTCTAGATACTAAAGAACCTATAACACATCAAAATTATTTCTTAAACATGATCCAAGGATATGTAAAATATATAAATATTCATAACATATCATTTATGTGTCACAATCCTCCCCCTATTTTGATATATTGTATTTGAGAAGTATTCCCTTAGGAATCCTCAAACAACATGGTCCACTTCATGCACACCAAAATTGAGTTATGAAAACTTAATGAATATAGAGTAATAAGGGATCATGTGAATTGGTAATTGGATCAATTTAATCAAAAGATAAAAAAAGTGACCCTTAAATTTAATAGGTCATGATCCAAATAAGGAAGAGAGAAATTTAAGGTAAAGTGTTTAAATTGGTTTTGAATCGCATACCCTGAGCCCCCCCCCCTCTCAGGTTATATCTAATGTTAAGACCATAATAGGACCTAACACTGTCGATCACTCAAATCTTGATAACCATAAAAAGACAAGGGTTAGGCAATCACTTTCTAATATGTCCAGTTATATTCAAAATACTCTTTCATTTAAAGTAAACCTAAATCATCGTGAAACAGAGGACAATGATTCTAAAATCCCAAAAATAGGGAATGGATCAACTTTACCACTCCATTCAATGTCTGCGCATAGTTTAGAACTAGAATATCTACACCCAATGATGAGAATAATCATCCTCATGGTCACCCAAAGAGACAAACTATATACTTTCTACTATGACCTTTATGGGAGAATTAATTTAAATATAAAAAGTTATGGTTCTGAACCACATATGATTAATACCTTTAGAAACAAAAATCTCGTTTAAAACTATAGACTTAATTAAAATCACATAAATAAGATCAAAATGTAAAATTAACTTTCATAAAAATTTCCACATTCTAAAAAGAAGTATGAGAACTCATTTCAAAAAGAAATAAACATTGAAAAGAATCTCATTTCTTTTTAAAAAATACAAAACCCATTTCATAGGGTAAAATTACATCTTCCCAAGTATATAATTTTAAAAAATATTAACACAAGATTTGATAATAATGAACTTATTTAAAATAAAATGTCACTCAAAATTCATAATTCTCTCCTCTATTTTCAAAACACCTCTTGAATTTCATCATAAGAAAAAAATATTTCCTGAAAACCCATTTTGTTTTAAATAATTTACCAATTTATATAATTTAATCGAACACTTTCAAAGCATCATGTGAATGTCAAACCAAATCATAAAACCTATTTTTTAATCCAAAACATCAACGAGTCCAATTTTCAAATTAATCACTGAAAATGTTTTAAATTAAAACACTTCATGAAATTTATTTTCATTTTAAATAATATCCCAATTTCTCTTTAAACCTTACTACTCTTGAAAAAATTATTCATGATATTCAAAATAATTTACAAATTATCCCCCAAAACCGGTTTTGGAATAAAAAAATTTCAATAAACGTAATTTTGTACAAACAAATTGATGCCCCAAACATAAGAAAACCATAATGTGGCACACCATACAAATAATCGATTGATCATAAACAAAATCCTACCATGAGTTAAGCCCCGTGTTAACCTCTCACATATAAGAGTTCCCCATCATCAAGGGGAACTCAAGGGAACCTAACAAGGTCTACTAAGTCAAACATATCCAAGAAAACCCCTCTAAAGTTATCAGTCCATAATTATGTAATGTTTAACATTATGTACATGGTTATAGATGGACATGAAGTAAAACACATCACCCGATGGACCTCTTACAACCCTAAAATTCTTATTTCACTCTTTAAACGTTAAGAAATGAAATCCGGTTTCATATCAATTAATTTTTACATTCTTGTAAAGACTCATACATCATAAATCACATAAAACTCATATAAATTTAAGAAGAAACTTCAGGACCACCTACCACATAGTTATATGAGCCTCTCCATCTGATATTGATGGATGGACCGACCAAAATCAATTTGATTCCTTAAAATAGATAAAATCCCCCATGTTATGGATTTAGAATGAAATTTCCAAGAAATGGTGAGAGAGGTCACGATTGGCACTGTACGGGGTTGGAGGGTCGCGTACAGAGGGTAACTGGGAAGAGGGAGCCGTCGTGAGAAAGGTCAAGGATGGAGGGTCGCTGATCGAGGATCAGGGGCAGATGGGGGAGGATGGTGCCGCCGTGAGAGAGGTCAATGGAGGAGGGTTATGGATTAGGGGAGGATTAAGGAGGAGGGTGCCTCCATGGTAGAGAGGTCAGGGGAGGAGGGTCACAGATCGGGGGATGATAGAGGAGGATGGTGTGGAGGGTCGTGGACTGGGGGATAATGGAGGTGGATCCTAACGAGTTTTGAAAAAATAGGGATGGAAAATTTTAGCCATGATTTTTAATTAAAATGTGGCTATAAACAGTCTATACCCATAGAACTATAAAACCATGGCTATAAGTACATGGATATAGTCTAAATTTCTAGTAGCGGCCCTTTATAGTCCCTACTAGACACGAGAAGTAAACAGAGTGTCCCTGTCTAAAATGATTGAGTGTAGAACCCAATGAAAATGTACAATCTCTTGGATGTACAACTTTCCAATATCATCGACACTGAAGGTTTCTTTTATAGGAATGAAATTTATAACCTTAGTGAGTCTTTTAACAACAATCCGAACCACATCATTCCCTCTAGGGTTCCTCGGTAAACCCATCATGAAATCCAGGGAAACATCATTCCCTTTCCACTCAGGAATGGGTCACTACTATAAAAGTCTTGTGGGTCGCTGATACTCCACATTCACATGCCGATCGGTGGAACATCTCATAAAAAAACTAGCTACATCCCTCTTCATTCTAGGCCACCAATATAGACCGTGTAGATATCGATACATCTTTGTGATGCCAGGATGAACTTCCCAAACTAAGGAATGAAAATCACACATAAAATCCTCATGTATGTCTGCTGACACCCATACGTGTCCATGAAAACTCAAGACCTCATCATCGCCTATGTTTTACCAAGGAGGAGGGTCCTTTCTTGACACACTCTCCCTTGGGAATAGGCCTTCAGAATTTAATATCTACCTCATTCACACTCAGTCTAGTAGAGTAGAGGTAATATCAATAGAATAATAAAACATCTTCCGTTTTCTATCACACACCTCCAAATGCATCTTAGAGAACAGACCCATAAGCAGCCACTCACTGCTACCATCCTGAAATACATGTACATGAGTCCTCCTATTAAACGCATCATCCATTGCGTTGCCTTTCCCAGGTGTGTAGGAAAGCTGAAAGTAAAAAATAATTAACGTATTCTAACCAACTTCGCTATCTCAAATTCAGATCACACTGAGTAAAGATATACATAAGGCTTTTGTGGTTAGTGTATATCACAAAATTCTCTCCCAACAGATAATGTCTCAAACAGATTAAATCATGCACAACTTTTACTAACTCGAGATCATGAATTAGGTGATTATTCTCATGTGGCCTCAACTGTTGAGACCCGTACGCAACGAATCCTTCCCCATGCGTAAGCACTGCTCTCAACCTGATGCCTGATGTATCACAGTAAATAGTGTAACTCTTACCCGACTCTAGAAAAATCAGTATCAATGTTAAAGTCAATCTCCTTTTCATCTACTAAAAGGATGAATCACAAGAATATATCCACAAGTACTTCACACCCTTCTTAGTCAAGCCCTTCGGTGGTGTTGATAAGTATGAAAAGTCCTTTATAAAACACCTATAGTATCCAACCAACCCAAGGAAACTCTGTACCACAAAGACGTTATTCGGATGCTCCCAGGAAACTACTACTCTAACATTATCAATGTCTACTGATACTCTTGTCTCTGAGATAACATGACCCAAGAATTTAATATGGTCTATCCAAAAGTGGATCCTTGAGAGCTTAGCATATAACTAATGCTATCTCAGTGTACCCAATATGATCTCAATATGGGTGGCATGATTGTGTTGAGTGTGAGAGTACACCAAGATATCATCCACGAAGACTACCACAAAATAATCCAAGTAATGATGGAACACTCGATTCATCAGTGACATGAAAAATTCTTGTGTGTTCGTGAGACCGAAACACATAACTAAATACTCATATAAAACATACCTTGCCTAAAAGTCTGTAAGAGGTATATCTGATGGTCTAACAAGAAACTGATGATAACTAGATCTCAAGTCAATATTCAAGAACACCCAAAATCCTCGAAGCTGATCAAAGAGATCATCAATAATTGACAGGGGATATTTTTCTTTAATGTCATCTGATTCAACTTCTATTAATCCACGCAAAGTATGAGGGTACCATCTGAATTCTTCACAAAAAAGAAAGGCAAACCCCAATGGGATTTACTAGGTTATATGAAACCCTTTTCCTACAATTCCTCCAACTGCTTCTTGAGATCTTGTAACTTTGGTGTAGCCATCCTATGAGGAGGAATAGACACCAGTGCCAATCCTAGAATAATATCAATAGATAAATCTACCTCTATCTCCAGAGGTAAACCTAAAAATTCCTCTAGAAAGACATCTCTAAAATGATCCACCATAAGAGGAATGTACATCTATGAATTCCCCTGGTCATCCAAATATAAACTAGCAATATGGGTTATAATTCCTCCTAACCCATGATTCTCGGGTCCAGATCTGCTCGCCTTGACATCTCATTCACCCTTGTGCATAAAATACCCATCATCTGGTGATGTGAAAGTCACCCTGTAGTGATAGTAGTCAACAAAGTCTTGGGGAGAGACTAACCAGTCAATTCTAATAATGAAATCAAAGCTGGTCATCTCAAATAGATAAAGGTCCCATAATAAGTGACACCCACAAAATTCAATAGGGAACTCCTTGAACTGACGTACGATAACTATACTAATCCCCAACAGAGTTTCTAGCCTCATAAAATACTCATAAGTAAATATACAGAGCCCAAGGCTCACTATAGTGGAAATAGACATAAAACTATGGGAAGCCCGTATATCAAAAATAACATAATCTAAAACTGAGGAAACTGGAATCATGACTCTAACCATAGAGGGTCTGGGATCCTTCTCCTACTGGGTATGCTCCACTGCAAAAGTCTAGCCTGTGTTGTGGCCCTATGACCCTACCTAACTATCCTGAGCTGATCCACCCTATTGTTTCTAATAACATATAGCCTGACTACTACGACCATGACCACCTCCTCGGCATGAACGACCTGATAAAATCAAATTATCTGACTAATGACAAACTGGTGGTTTTGCTCCTAAACGTGGAGTCATAATACAACCCATATCACTCACTTATGGTTATAAAAACTAGAAAAAATGATTAATATGGCCCATCTTCCTGTAAGATCGTCACTTGACTGGGTCCTTTGGGTAATGTGGTCTTGTATTCCCTCTCTTCTTGTACTGGTATCGTACCACCTAGATACTTGAAGAAACATCACATGAATGCTCACTGTAATGCTTCATCCTATCTGTCGAAGGAGTACCATCCCTAGATGTTGAACCACCCATGCTCAAAGCTCCCAAATCCCTCAGGTTATGCTCAATAATTATCACCGTGTTCTCTATAGTTGTCACCAATGTCTTCTTAAAAACATTCACTTACGATCAGATGTCATACCTGAGACCATCCTCAAATCATATAGCCAAAGATAACTCGTCACCTCCCAGAACATGTGTGAAGTGCTGAAGCTCTGTAAAATGAGAAGAGTAATCCATCTCTGAAATAACGACCTTCTCCAAATGCCTGAATTCTCAAGCTCGATTGGCCCTCAACGTCTTAGGGTAGAATTAATCATATAATGATATCTAAAACTCTTTACAAGACATATCTTGATGGAATCCCTCCTGTGAGATAATATACCAACATCTATTGGTATAATCATGTATCATGTACATCATGAGATTCACCCTCCTCTCCAGAGGTGCCTCTAGATGCTATAAGATAGAGAGCATGGCCTCGAACCATGACTCAATAGCCTGTGGTCCTCCATCCCATGATAATGTTAGAGGATTCTGTAGCTAGAACACCGTTATTAAATCTTCCATAGTCAGGGAAAGATGTGGTGCTCCCTGAAAAGTATGAATCAACGTCATGAAGCCTTCATGGAATTGTTCATCATCACCTGCATCCGGCATAATAGTTGGAGCCAATACGGGCACGATGGGAGGATCAACTAGTAGTCCTTGATTTACCACTTCTAGTGTCTAGTCATTGCCCTGCACCTGGCATAAAACCTGAGGACATCTTGGTGGAATGACTCTACAAGGTCAACCACACACCAAAGTTCAAGATTATCAAGGAAATCAACATAAAAGTGCAAGAAAGGAATAAGATACGAAATAATTCAAGTTTTACAAAAGAGGGTTACACGGTGTGTAGAACCACTACACGACGTGTTCCCTTAATCTTTAACATGGGAGTGTACTACTTATGTTCTATCTCCCTTTTCATTAGACACATTGTCAGATACACGGTCAATCACCACATGCCGTGTATAACCTAAAAATAGCATATACAACCCATGTTTCATCCACTCGTGTCATTAGTCACACAACCAGATACATGGTCTCTACAACACGACATATACTTCCCGTACATGGCTTCTTCTACCAAGATTTTATCAACCCCGTGTCTCTGATCACATAGTCAGTCACACATTCAAGTAAAACAGAACTTGTACATACAGTACACAACATGTACTTAAGATAAGTTGTTTCTTTCAGAATATAAGAACACATGACATGTTTTTATAACAACACATTTCGTGTTGTCTGGGTTTCCAGACAGTAATCCTATGAAACTTATCTGAAACCCTTAAAAAAATATAGTTTTTCCAATGAATGACAAATTCAGACCCATGGGATCCCATACTCCCTTCGAATCAGTGTTTTTTATCCTTTTTCAGATCATAACTTGACAAACATTCTATTAAAGTTCAAACATGATCCACCAAATTCAGATCCAAAGGGACCATAACACCTCAGGGACCAAAGATCGGAATTCAGCCAAATGAAACTTTACATATACCAATGCCCTATTAAAAAAGCAGGTATTCTATAACAACATCCTTCACAATAGCATGTGTATATAGCACAACATCTATCATAACAACATGAAATCAATAATGCACCCTAAATGGCATGACAAGAATGTATACATGTGATCTCTAGTAAGTTACTATATGATGAATGAGATGGAATACACTCATCTCATTGGGTTGCAATAAAAATAGAACCAAAATGATATAAATCATAATAGAGAAAAACAATTGAATTACCCAACGGTGAAATCAAATCAACTGTAACAATTGAAAAAACTAAAAAAATCACAATATTCGAGGTAACTTGGATTTTCCCTATAAACGGGTTAGCTACTCATAGACACAAATTATTACCAAGTAACTGTTCCTTCTTATCCCTTTTTATAGGCTCCAAATAGTAAGGAAAAGTAGAAAAGGACCCCTCTGATACCACTTTGTAACATCCCGGTTCCGAGTGCCACCAAAAGGTGCCCCGTACCCGGTTGGACACATAGCCTCAAGTATATTTTCCCAAATTCCAGAGGATACCGAATATAAATGAGGGCGATGACTATGATAGTGGAGAAACTATTCCCTCATTGGTAGAGTATACATAGTTGAATAATAAATAGTCACAATAGCAGAAGTAGTAATACCAACAAAAGAAGTAAACGACAGAAGACTGATTGGAATATAATAACTAGAGCATATATAATGATGCATATCACATGTTTCTTGGAAACCATCCAAATAGGATATTATATTATAAATACAATACTCAAACCAAAATATAGAAAATAGTAAACTCCAACAGTATCACAAGCCTCGTCTTGGTCACATCTTCTCCACCTCCAACAACAATCAAGTACCTAATAAAGAAGGGAGCTTGCCCTTATCTATACCGGCAACCATATAATCTATTTGGGTCCAAAATCATGAACCAATAAAGGTGTGGGATGAATCCCAGCAGGCAATAAATAAAATATTTGTGCCTAACTGTCAGTGAATATATATAGAAGGTAATATGAAGAAATGAAGCAATAAACCTGGAAGTACTCAAAAGTAAACAATCCTATAGTTTCAAATTACCTTCATTTACTTTTATTATTAATCCTTTGAATCTAGTAAACCTTAGGATCGAGCCTAAGCTCTATATCTCTATATAACTGTAACAAAAAATGCCTTAGAATACCATCTAAACAATCCAGTAAAACTGAGTCCAAGATTGTTCTTTGTCTTGGATAACTCGTCACCATCATTCAATTATTCAATAACAACCCTATGGGAAATTTCTCAGAGTCTAACCCCCCTGGTCCAACATAACAACAATTAATTTAATAAATAAGCTCTCGTTAGCTCTCACAGTCCAAAACCTTTGGTCTAACATAGTACTAATCATTTATAAATGACCACTTGGGAAACTCACATGGTCAATACCCCTTGGTTAACAAAGCATCAATTAATTTAATAATGACCCTTTGGGTAGCTCTCATGGTCTAACACCTATGGTCTATGACCACTTGGAAGCTCATAGAGTCAATACCCCTATGTCAAAATAACAAAAAAATATAAATAGGCGACCATACCTTGGAAGCTCTCATAGTCAAATTACCCTTGGTCAAACGTTCACAATATGTATCACATGCATCTCATATAATCTATAACCCCATTATAACAACCCAAGGCAGGGAAAATAAGGCAATCCTAATAGGAATTCTAGAAAAAACTACCATAATCAATAAAACAAGGTAAATACACCCATAATCAAGGTATAAAACCTTACACAGAAGAAATTTTCCATTTATCAAACTACCAAACTATAACAGGTAAAAAATAGGGTCTAATTCTAAACACGCAAAACCCTAAATGTGGGTATACAAAACTTTTATCATATATCATCCAAATACAATCAACGAAAGGCACAAAATACCTACCTTGATGTCGTACGATCAATACTCTTGAACACCGACCCTTGAATCGGCCTAGAATGGTGTAGATACACAAAAAGGTGAAAACGTTCAACCTCGAAATACTCACGAGAGAGGATGAATCATAAAGAGTGGCTATAGGGGAATTGAGAACTCACTAGTGGGATTCCAACACACTGGATGACATCCCAATCAGAGGTTGGATAGAGAAAAAGGGGATCAATCTTTGTTCGTCATTCCCAAGTGCTCCTGTACAAAATAAGAGAAGAAGAAGTGGTTTCTAGAGATGAGATGTGACCCTTCTCTGTTATATCAAATAAAAAGAAAGTATATGATGTATTCCTTAAGTGTACATGGAATGTACTCAGAAAATAAACAATTATTCATTTTTACCCAATACTACTTGAAATCAAGATCCATACCTAGAATGAAGATACGGGTTCTTACAATGTCACACCACCCACAAATGTGAGATTTCTTAATAAATACATTGCATAATCACCAGAAATAGGGAATCCATGATGGTGTAAGTCCCACAATAATCCTTTCTGTATGAAGTTAAACTGTATGGAATGTCTCTCACAAGATGATAAATGGTGCAAGCACATCCTCACCATATGACGTTAACTACATGATTCCCCAGAACTATATAGGACTTGATTATCATTTCAAATGGGATAGATATATATGACTTAGTCCTATATCTTTTCCTAGCCACCACACAACATAAAATACTCCTATACTATCCTCCATGCCTTTGAATAGTGTAAGGGACACTTGTTAGTCGTTGTTTCTCGCACCGAGCATAGCTCACGCAAGTAAAGAAATTCTAGTAAGGTTTTCCCTACAGAAAACAGGGCATGAAGGCTCGATATGAGCTCATTATCATCCTAAGTACATGGATGTAATGGTATGAAATGATTCCTCACCGTATGACATTAAACTTCATGGTTGATGCCCCATACATGACATGAAATTGTACGAGAAGAAGACCATTACTAGTATCCATATTCTACCACACCAGCATGCCAAGAACTATGTAAATTTTGATTCCCATAATTATGGGATACATAGTGATAGCCTAACCCCTACTTCTTGGCCTATACATAGTATTTTATTCCTCTCATGTCAGAATACCTTCATCTTTACACATGACATTAAACTACATGGAAAGTTTTCCTTTCCTCATGATGTTAAATTGCATGGTGTTTCTTGAACTACAGGTCGATTGTTTTCCACCCTTATAGGATACATAGGAATACATGGGAATTTAATCCTCATTTCTAACCCCAGACACCACAAAATCTACCTTTTTTATCCCTTGGGCCTAAAACCCTTTTAGGGATGTATGGAAGGGTATAGATCTCTTTGGACTTTATTCATGTCAGGTTTTCTATATCATACCATGCCCACTGCGTTCAGGACCTCATTCCCCACACCTTTTTTCTTACCGCATGATCTTAAATTGCACAACATTATAATAACTATGTATAGCTTGGTTCTCATTCCCATTAGATATGTAGTGAACATGGATCTCCAATCCTTGGCCCAAATATGACTATAAATAAGGGATAATTCCCACCTCTATGTGTGGGATAAACCTGCATAGAGTACCTCCTTTTTGAAGAACTATGTGGACTTTGATTCCCAACCAGCTGGGATATATAGGAAACCTCCATGGGGTTCAAGACTGATGTTTCATAGACTTTATCTATTCCATCATCTTCATGTCAGTTCACATTTTTCCTCATCGCATGATGTTAATCTGCATGGAATAACTTCATACTTAATGCATGATGTTAAACTATACATAATTATAGGAACTACATATGGATTTATTATTATAATCACAAGATACATAGTGAAGCCTTACCCCATACTTCTGGGCCCAACCATAAGATTGTATTCCTTTCACGATGGGTGATCCTTCATCCTTACCACATGACATTAAACTACATGGGAATACATCCTAACTGCATGATGTTAAACTGCATGGAAATTTCAAAAACTATTTGTGGATTGATTCTCATCCTCATGAGATATATAATGACACCCAAACAGTTTTTATTCAGGACTAGCCATGATTATAACCTCCTTTGGCCCCATTGGCTTGAGTTCTCTTGAAAAGATGCATGGTGTGGATGATACCTCTTTGGTCATCATTCATGTTAGGTCACTTCATGTCACCACATTGAACATATCCAATAGGGACTCCATATTATTGTCCAAATCACATAACCCCAAACTGTCTATATATGTCCCTATAACACAACATTAAAATGTACCACATCTTCCTTACAACATGACATCAAATTGCATGGAAGTAAGTACTTTCCGCATGACTTTAAACGACACGATCCTTCATGAACTACATGTGGATTGATTCTCACTCTCATGAGATATATAGTGATTCCCAAGTTCACATACTTGGTCCCAACAACAACATTACTTCCTTTCACATCGGTTCCCACGTCATTACTACATAACATTAAACTTCACAAAGATTAATGCCCCCATAAATTCACAATGGGCCACATTTGTCCTTACTTACTGATGTAAAACTACATGGAATCTTCTAAGAACTACGTGTGGCTTGATTCTCATTCCTATGAGATACGTAGTGATTCCCAAGTCCTCATCCAAGGGACCATTCTCAACATTACCACCTTTCACGTCATTTCTCATGTCCTTATCTCATGATGTTAAATAACATGGAATATTACTCACCACAATACGTTAAACTGCATGGAAGTTATTCCTTACCGCATGATGTTAAAATACATGGAAGTACGTCCCCACTATATGACGATAAACATTATAGGTCATCATCAATCACTCCTTATTATCAAAGGACCACAAGATCCATTCCTTGGACAACCATAGAACAAAGTTCTTCCATTATGTTTTTTATCACCTCCATCCTTGTTCCACACTTCATGGATCAAGCATCTTGAGTTGTCGCAAAACTTTCACTGCCTTGGAAGAAGAAAATATGATTTTATGTTTAGTCGTGCTATTAATGAGAGGGCTCAGACCCACCAACCAAGGACATCTTCACCCGACATAAAGGGATTTATAATTCTTGTGATCCTAAAATCACCAAGGTGGAACCCAACACCCCATTATGTTATAGGTTATCCCAAAAATGATTGTCCCATATAATCACTCATGACCTGAGAACCTTGATCCACGATTTATGACATCTTCATCGCCCGCTCAAAATGATTTTGAAGTACTCTAGAACTTGGGTGTCCAAATGAGCCTCTTGTGTAACATCCCCAAACCAGGTCCATGTGGCATGACCATAAACTGGTCACACCATGGTCTATGCTCTATGACCTTGAAATCTAGAACATAATGGTCCAAATTTAAAGACCTTAAACAACCAATAAAAGAGACGCAAAACTTTTCAAGTCTCTACCTGCTAAACTCTTCATCTATAGAGTATAGGAAAAAAATATAGAATAAGTAAATAAGGCATAAAAGATCATAGGGTCTACTCTATAACCCTAGTAAAATCCAAGCTATGATCACTAGACTCCCGAGTACATGAATGAAATAGAGAAATTATTTGTCAAATCTCCTCAACGTGAGAATATATCTGACATGTGGTGGCACAACTTTTAGTGTGCTTGAACCCTTCTTGGATCTTATAATTTCCATATATCGCACTTCATTATTTGAAGCATCTAATGTCCTTGAAATTTTTTCAATTCCCCTGTAGAGGAAAAGAGATCTCTCTGATTAGAAATGTTATTGATGCGGGGGCTCAGACCCCCCAACTAGAAACATCTTGGCCCGATGTAAATGGATTTCTGATTCTTGTGAGCCTGACATCATCACGACAAAACCCAACACCCCATTATGTAATAGGTTCACTTTGGGGTGACTATCCTATACCTTCCTCTTGACCTTATCACTTTGGACTATGATTTAAATTCTGTATATATGACTATCTCAGAAAATCTCATATCCTCGATGTTGTATCACCATGTTTTATACCCATTCTAAAAGCTAGAATAAGACCCTTCATTCATGAACCTTTTAATGGCTCACTCCTTGTGATCCAAAACCAAAATACATAGGGATTAAACTATTAAATTGCGAGCTAAGTTTCCCTAGGGTTCTGGAATCCTACCTAGATAGACTTTCTCCCTTTCCCAACTTCATCATCATGATGTTTGAGCCTTTATAAATATTTCACATCCCCTAGAAAGGAAAACATATCTCTCTGCTTGGCCATGCTATTGATGTAAGGTCTCAGACTCACAGACAGAAAACATCTTGGCCTGGAATAAAGGGCCTCATAATCCTTTTGAGCCTCAACGAAACTATGGTGGAACCTGACATCCCATAGTGTTGAGGTTCATACCTAGGATGTTTAACGTATTCCATATCACTTGGCTCATACTTTTTGATTATGACTTACATCACCCACATTACAACTATCCAGACAAGACTATCTTCCATAGTATTTCACCCTTAACCATATTCACCCCATGAATCTTTCGTATCCTTTAGAGAAGTGTGTAGATTATTTTTTACTATCCATGATACCGATGCACAAGGGGATTAACATTCCAGCTAAAAGTATCTCCCCCTTAGCATAAAATAACTCCTATGCTCACGAGCCTTGTCAGTACCATGGAAGAACTCAACACCCCAAAGTGTTTTGAGTCATTTCTAGCCTACCATCCCCATATTCCATGAATGGATGAGAAAAATGACCCTAAAATAAAGCAATAGAATATCCAATCTATAATACTGTAGACTAAAGAAACAGAAGGTCTAAGATAAAAGAAACTAAACTAAAGAATCAAAAGGTCTAAGCTAAAAGACCCAAAACTAAAGCATGTGACATTTTTTGTGAGGATTTCTATATAAACCTATCCTATTCGACCTAATCTACGCAAATATGCAAAGTAATCATCCTTCAGGACATATGTCCTGCACCAATTATTTCCCCACACATCAAACATTCATGCTCATATATCACAATTTAAGATATGGCCTCTTACAACAATTCCTAATGAAACAAAATTGAAAAGAATCATAAGAAGAAAAATATTTTATAGTAAACTAAACTAATCCATTAATATTATGGAAAGGAGGGAGGAATATCCAAATTTTTGAGTCTCTCCAAAAACCTCAACAAAAATGGGGTATAGTGTAAATGTATGGTTTTAGGTGAAAGAAAACATAATTATGGAAAAAAATGATCAGCGACGCTAGTAAGATCATCAATGGTTTGGTGGGATGCGTCAATAAAGTGTTGAACTATCACCCTCCCTACTTCCTCCACCTATACTAAAAGATTAAGAACTTGAACTAGAGTAGTAATCTCTTCAAACCTCTTTTGTGTAGTGTCCAAGGAATCTGATGATGTTGAAATATTATAATTCAACTAAGCAATCATCTCTTCCTGCCTCCATATCTGTGCTATCCAAGAATCCATATGGGCTTGAAATACAAGAAATAGCTAATGACCCTTCTCCAATGCATCTGTTGTCTCTTTCAATTCTAGGTCAAGTGAGGCCTCATTTTCAAAATATTGAATGCTCATCTCCTGTGCATCCAAGTCTCTCTAAGTTAGAATGATCCATTTCATAATTTCAAATAGAGGCTTCTAATCAAAACCATATGCCCCCATATCATGGAATAGTTGGTGAAGACACACCCCATGATGATAGAATGTCTATGGAGGGGTCTCAGTAATCAAATCCCGGAGACGCTCCCAGACCAGCCTACGGTATGACCGAGCCTCAGCAACCAAAAAAGTATGTATAGAAGAAGGATGACCAACCATTCGAATCAATGATGAAATAGGAGAGGATTATCCATGCACCCCCAATTAAATAGACAAATCATCTATAACCTTCATGAGAGAACCGATTTCCTCAACAAAACATGGCCTGCAATTGAACAGTTGTCATCGAAGGGAGGTTTTTTGGGGACACCTGACCCAAATCCTCAATTTGATCCATTGATTACATGGATAGAGGATTAATCAATGCAAGTGGCATGTACACATGACAAAATGGTTTTAACAATACACCATTGGGATAAACCATCATCCAAACCCAAGTATAATCCTGGGTGAGGAAAGATGGATCATCAACATGCAGAAATATAATTATAGCACCGATGGATACATAAGATAGAATCTTCTAAAATTGGTGGATTACGCTAGGATCTCATTCCCCACTAACACTGGACAAGGGAATGAGGGAGACTTTTTGCACACAACCAAACTGTATATAAAACCAATGCGGTGATTATGGTTCATAGATAATAAACTCATAGACCATGGTTGCAAGGACCACATCCTGAAGGGATACCATATAAGATATCTCAAAAAGAGATCTGTTTCATCATCAATGATTAAAATATATAGTATATGTAGGGTAGAGAAGTCAAAGTTGTCAGAATGACACAGTGCACCTTTGAACTATGTAGGGGTTAGGGACATAGATTCAACTATAGATATGTACAACAATCTGGGGTAAGATATGGGGTCTTAAATCTATGATGTATTGTAGTACTAATATTAAAGAAAATCCTATATACAAACAAATAATAACTTAAAGGGAACACCAATTCTCTAGGGGGTATTTCCTTGATGGATATAGCCCAAATTTTGGTAAATGAGCACAAGGAAAAGTACAACCAAGTTGATATGTCGCCCCTCTATGAGTGGTGCCACTATCACTAGGGTGTTAACATAAATGATAGAGCATACATCTTCAGTTGGGAAGAGACACCCTTTTAGAAACATAGCTAGTAAACCCGCCAGCCTAATATTTGTAGAAACCTCTATGTTCAATCGATATCCCCATGAAGTATGATACCCAGAATCTAGAATGGAACAATATGAGCCAGCATCCTTGTGAACTATTTTAGAGGGACACCAATGAGGGTGAATGATGCTTGGTTTGACCCAACTACTACACAAGATAATTTTGATCCATCCGGTGAAGAAAATAAGCGACTGCATTATAAGACCACTCCCCAATTTCTTTCTTGTGAGGAAGAGAATATATTTCACTAAACATAATTTTTTCAGAGGATCATCCCAAAAATTTGTAGCAGGGAGGAACTATTCATAAATTTCTCTAAGAGGAGGGATGCTACCCAACTGATGGATATCCCACAGGCTGATACCCATCTCACCATGGTAAAGGTTGAATGTGTTGGTCCTAGGGAACCAGCAGCTGATCATTTCTCAAAGGAGGTCTAAATGGAAGTAGTTGATGAGCTGGGATATCCACATAACTTCATAAAGATGAACCATGTATAGATCATTGACAAATTCCAGACATCTTTGTCGTACCCAGGATGGCCATTCCAATTCATCATATATGTTTCCACCTGGGTGAAGGTCCTAATTTGAGTACCACCCACCACCAGGAGTGTTCTGGGAAGAGGAAAATATTCCTTAATAGACATGAGTGATAAACTATTGGGAAAGATCATGACCATCCATGCTCAGGGGGAGTTGGCTAGCAGGTAGTATAAGCCCTCAGATTGGGCAGTTTCCGACTTACCATTCAAGGTAATTAGCATCATAACGCATTTAGAGGAAAAAAACACCCAATGAGACAGAAGATTAAAGTCCAGGGAGGTAAAAAATACATCATCCAGTAGGTCGAAATCATACAATGGAAGTCTATCAAATAGGGGATAATCTTATAAGTTAGTTGAAAGTAACTTCCAAAAAAAATCTAAATATCAGTATGAACATAATAGAGAGGATCGACATTACGATTCCTAGAAAGCATGGACCTTTGATTAGATGTGGCCAAGAAACCTTTATAGGATCTAAAAGAATTATGAAAAAAAGTAATTGCCACATGTCAAATGAAATAACATAATGACTTTACAAAGATAAAGGAATGAGAATGCCCCGATGGAATCGTGCGCATCACATGATCCAACCAAGGGTTAGTGATCCACATCAAGGAGTTTGATAAGCATCTAGTATTTAGAAGAATCGTGGGGTGAATAACCCATGTGAGGCCCTAAGCACATAACATGACCTCCTTGTAGGTTTTCAGTCTTGTGACCTGGACATTGTCACATGAAATCGATCGAGAGGCTGATCCAATAGATCTTGAAAAGTCCCAATGAAGACAAATAAAGTTTGAAGAATTACCACATCTTAGTCTGTGGTCGATACAGATGTGTGTCTGAGTAGAAATCAGTCTTGTGTAAGAGTAGGGCTCAAAATTGGGACTCATGATGCAGACTCACTGGAAAGACTCATGATCAGGGTTCACGGTGAGGTCTTGCAATAAGAAAGAAGTGGTATTGTTCTAGATAAGGAGGCGGTTTGTGGAATGAAATTTCCTCCACCCCCATATATAGGTGGTATGCGGAATGCTAAAAGGATGCCTAGTAGACAGAATATCACATGATATCATGGGTTCATCAGGACACAAAGGACTCTGGAAGGAATTTAGTTTCCCTCAGGACCGAGTCATTATCCCCTAAGACATCGCTCTTAAGGGGGGTCATTTGTTGACACCTGCCAAATAGGCATCAAAAAACAAAAAAAAGGAATAAACATCCAAATTTGGATATTATATTCCCCATGAGATCAAGGAAGAATAATGTGGTTAAAGACTTCCAATTGTGTGACCACTGCACGGTCATGAAAAGTCTCCACGCAAGGCCCCTAACCCGCAACAAGTCCCGCAGAGCCCTCCTGAATGAGCACCATTGTTGACCAGTGGCCGAACGATGAAAAATGGATGAGAATATACTAGACCGTGTGTTTTGTTATTGTAATTTGATTGAAAACTATTTGGAATACTTGGAAAATCAAAGGAAGTGACATTTCAAGGAAAAAACCCCTTGGCGGTCACACAGATCACACACCAAATCATTATTTTGAAGAATAAAATCCCTACATGATACCCAATTCATCTTGTGAGACCTTCTAGCCTTCATAAAAAAGAATTAAGTTGATAACTAGGAGGAGGAAATAGGGGATTAGGGTTGATTAAGGACATGTGGTGCACCCAGAAAGACATGCAACACACTACGACATATCCCGTGTTCCTCATAAAACCCCTTAGGTTCGTTAGCCGTGCCACATGGGAAATTCCGAACAATTTTATAATGCTATAAGGACAGACTCATAGTTTTTTCCACAGTACTTGTGTACTGTCATTTGATCCACATTGGTCATGTGAGACACCACTAGAAAATCGACTAAAAATCATCTATATTACTCGATCAAACTTGCATACCTCCCAAACATTATCACATAAAATGAATGGGTTAAAAAGGGAGGAGGTGAGTGGTGTATGCGTTCATTGAATGACATGCTATACACACCACAAGCAATCCACAAGACACTGTGAGACCTTGACGTCATGACCGCCTCACCCCACGAAGTCCCTTTGGCTTGTGAACCTCGCCACTCGAAATCCCTTAAGTGCATCCAGAAAACTCTGCAGTGCTCTATAGACTGATGAATAGACTTGTCCCTTACATTCTCGCATGATCACCATATTCACCACTTTGTTCTAGAGAAACATCACCAAAATATTGGTCACAAAACCCAGAAATTGATCATTAATTCCAATATAACCTAAGACATTTGTGAAATAAAACAAAGGAATATAAAAAGGGGAATCCATAGTGGGCCACGATCGCTGAGAGACATGTGATGCGCCCCTGATGACCCGCAAAACACCACGGGCACATGGTGAAATCCCCACCTAACCTCATAGAATCTGTTTTTCTCAAGGATTCTCTCAAAAAATTATCACACACTATACAAACCATACTGGTCAAGAGATACATCTCCAAAAAATAGAGAAAATACCCTTACTACCATAAGTAAAATCTCACATGAATCCCGACATTCATCACATAAAATGAAGGAGATGGGAAAGTAGAAGGTGAGATGGGTTTGAGGTCATTGAAGGGCATCTGATGCACCTAGAGAACCCTCAACGTGGTCCCATGAGACCCCAAGACAAGCCAACCAATGAATCACTGATTATTTCCAATTGTCATTTGGATTTCGCAAAGACCTGTGGTCATGTCGACATGGTGACATGGAAGTCCTTTTAACCACAAGTCCTTAATATTTGGAAATAATCCAATAAAGGATTCATGAACTTGTGGTCATTGAAAATCAGGCGGTTCCCTTGACGCGGTCCACCGCAGATACTTGCAAAACTACAAAACACCATACCCTGCATCGACTCCAGCCAAGACTCACACCATATTCCCCTCACAAAACAATGAGTACGTGGATGGATTCACCTATAAATTACCTACTCTAACTCAAAAAAGGGTTCAATTGGTTGGTTGATCAAACAGAGAAATTTTCGATACTGAACATCGATGCACACATTGGTTCTCAAACTTCGGGCTTTTACACACATCTGATAATGTGACTGGTTGACTTTCCACTACGTAATACACTTGTGGTCCACTAGAGTATTCATGAACCAGGCACAAATCCCTCCATGTTATCATTAAAAGATCACAAGAAGGACTTCTGGTGAGACATGTGAAAACCATGTCACATGTCCTCCAGATCACGCGAGACCTCAACAAACTTACACTGAACTGGACCAAGGCACTTGAAATACAAGGGAAAAAACTATAATTCAAACTGGAAATCTGAGCATAAGATATGATCACGTACCTTGGAATGTTTTCCATGTGTTAATCAATAATATGAAATGGTACCATGTTGCGCCACTCAGACCTCACGATATCCCTTCGACATGTCATCTGGGATATGTAGAATTCCACAGAGATGTCGATACAATACTTTTGAACCCATCACGGACACCACTTGGATTCTGTGAACCCTTTAGGTTCATCACCTTAGACAAGAGACCTCCTCAAGATGCACCTCATGACTCATGTGACTATTCTCTCTCATGTTATCCAAGTCTCATCAAGACATCTAGACATGAAAATCCAAATCTCACAGCGTACCCTTTGGACATGTTAGACTAGTCCTGCAATATCCCCCCCCCCCCCCCGAGGTGTCAGCCAATACATGTGACACCCTTGGGACATGTCATCATGGTCGCACAATGTCTTATTAAGGCGTCGTCCAAGAAATGAGACACCTTCTGGATATATCAATATGGTCCCACGATGTCCTCTCAAGGTGTCATCCATAACATGTGACACCCTTTAGACATGTCGTCCTAGTCCCATGATGTCATCTTCAGGTGTCATCCAAGGCATGAAATACCCTATGGACATGTCATTCCAGTCCCACAATGTCCTCTCGAGGTATCAAAAATTATATGTGACACCCTCAGGACATCTCATCCAGCTCTCACGATGTCCCCCTAAGGTGTTTTCCAAGACACGCAACACCCCTCCGATCAAGCTACCATGACTCTCATGACACACTCCACATGTGTCGCGCCAAGTCATGCGATGACCTCCAAGGTATGAAAAAAGGATCATGTGATACCTTTTAGATAAGAAGGCCTATTCACCAGGGAAGCCTCAGTGTGTAAGTCCCAACATCTCTAAAATAACTACGAGGACTCTAATTCTCTTTATAACTAAGATACATAGGATGCATCCTTAAAGGCCTAAGCTCCATATCCAACACCCCAAGGTCTTTCCCAATATGTAGGTCTCATATCCATATACCATGAGGCTGATCATGCATCCCATTGTTTCTCACAATGATCATAGATCATGTGGGCTTAAGGGGGTGCAATGAACGCCTCATTTGGCATCAAACACCTATTAACCAGGGAAACCTCAGTTTGTAAGCCCCAAAATCTCCAAGATAACTATGAGGACTTTGATTCCCGCAATAACTGGGATACGTAAGATGCCTCTTTAAAGGCCTGATCTCCATATCAAACACTACAAGGACCACCCCAATACACATGTCCTATATCCATATTCCATGAAGCTCATCATGCACTCCCCCTTGTTTCTCAAAATGATCATGGCTAAAGTGGGCTTATTAGGGTGAAATGAACACCAACTTAGGAATCAAATACCCATTCACTAGGGCATCCTCAGTTTGTAATCCCCAAAATCAACTGAACTATGATGACTCTGATTCTTTCCATAACCAGGATACGTTGGACGTCTCTTACAGACTCAATCTCAAATATTTTGTGTTTCAACCCCCCATATTAGTCTTTACCACATGAAGTTAAACTACACTAATAAAAAAACTATGATAAATCTGATTTCTTCAATAACCAGGATACGTATGATGCATCTTTTAGACTCGAGCTCAAATATTTGGTGTTTTGGTACCCCCAATATTAGTCTTTACTAAATGAAATTAAACTACAGAGATCAACCAACCTATGTGCATTTTGATTCCCACAATAACTAGGATTCATAGGACACCTCATAATGGCTCAATCCCATCATAATAATATCAACCACATCCATAAAAGGGAGAATGGCCCAAAACACTTAGATATATGGTTTTAGTATATATGTTACCACTCATTAATGGAAAATTAAGTTGAAACTTAGATATAGATAGATGGATTAAGAAAAGAGATACCAATTTGTCGCACATTAAAGAGAGTTAAACCATTTCCATTTTTAGGGTAACTAGTACCTCATTGGGATTAGTAAGAGATTCACAAACATGTCTCAAATCTATAAGAGAGTCTCATAGTAGGAAAAAACCCAAAAGGTTTTGATGATCCCAACTTCTCATCCTCTTGACCAATGCAAGTCCCATAGAGTCACTAGGCCTGAAACCCCAAAAGAACACCAGAATTTGGAAAGAAGGCCCATACCCAGTTACATATGGGGGAACCATTATGATTTTCTAGGAAAAGTTACAATGGTAACACAACAAGTGGAATCAATTCGACACCACAAAATCTCAATGAAATAACTCCCCAATACATTACAACCCTATGAAAGAGATCAATTTTGATGATATTTTGAGTAAAAAGGATAATTCTATATTATCTACGACTAGGATCACAAAAAAAACAATATTTCTTTATTTTCAAAGGATGGAGCTGGAAATATTGAAGGAAGTGAAAAAATGTTATCTTTATTAAATGTATGTTCAAACCTCCATCTATGTAATGATTAAAGAGGTGTAGAAAGAATATATAAAGTTTCAAAAGAAAGTTAGAAATATACCCGAGTTTAACCTTGATCAGTATGAAATGATAAGGTTAAAGAGATAAGTATTTGTTCCTTCCACACCAGATTTCAAAAAGGTGCTGTTAGAGAAAGCTCACAGTTCTTCATTATCTATTCATCCTAGAATTGAAAATATGTATAGGGACTTGAAAGAATACTTCTGGTGTGATGGAATGAATAGACATATCACAGAGTTTGTATCCTAATGTTTGGTATGTGAACAAGTTAAGGCATAAAGACAAAATTTAAAGGGGATCTTTCATCCATTACCCATATCAAAATAGAAATGGGAGGACATTAATATAGATGTTTTCATTGGACTACCCAAAAAATATAATAGGTTTAATGATATATGGTTTGTAGTCAGTAAAAGTAAAAATTTATAACACTTCATCACTATCAGAGAAGACATCTCTCTAGATCATATTTACAAGATATACATTAAGAAAGTGGTAAGATTTAATGGATTACCACATTCTATTATATCAAATCAGGATCTATGGTTTACCTTTATATTTTGGAAAAGTATTCAGCAAGAAATTGATAGAGAATTAAGTTCCAATACTTATTATCATTTTTCAATAGATGGTCAGTTTGAAATAAAAATTAAACCCTAGAGGATATGTTGAGATATTATTATCTGGATTTCAAAGTTAGGTGGGATCAACACCTTCCTCAAGTTCAGTTTTCATACAAAAATAGCATTCACTAAAGAATTAATATAGAACCTTATGAATCCTTACATGGGAAGAAATGTAGAGATCCAACTTTTTTGGGATGAGTTTGGATAAAGAAAGCTATTAGGACCTGAGATTGCTGAAGAAATAGAAGACTAGGTTAGATCCATTTAGCATCATACCAAGGAAGCTTATAGTCGGCTAAAACATTATTCCAATAACTAATGATTTGATAAAAAATTTGATGTTGTTAAGAATGTATTTCTATATATACCTCCTTGGAAGAAGGTTATGAAGTTCAAAAATAAAGGGAAACTATGCCCAAGGTATATCGGTCCCTTTGAGATTCTTGATCCTATTAAGACAATAGCCTATTGCTTGGAACTTCCTCCAACTCTCTATAAAGTCCATAATGTGTTACATGTATCTCTCTTAAAGAAGTATATAGCTGAACCTTCACATGTACTAAAATCTGAGGTTATACTGCTGGAGCATGATCTTTCTTACGAGGAACAACCAATTGAAATTTTGGATCATACGTAGAAAGTTCTACAAAATAAGACCACTCACCAGTTCAATGTTTTATAGAGAAATAACCCGTTAGAGGAATCTATATGGGAACATGAGGATATGATGAATCATAATTAGCGTCATTTATTTTCACCTGAATAGAGAATTTTTATGGAGAAATTCAATTAAGGGGGTATAATGAAACACCCTGAGTTTTTATGGACCTTTTTTTATTGAATAAATTATATTTTCATTGACATATTACATTACACTAAGACAAAAATTCCTTTCATATAGAACCTAAATGGAATAAATTACACACAACACTGAATTGGTATATGTTACATACAACATAAACGTTATATACATTACACAAAACACTTACTTGGTGTATGTTATACACAACATTGAGTTTCTACAAAACATCTTTTTTTTGTTATAATTATTTTAATGATATAATTATAACCAAGAAGTTAGTAACATTAATAGTAATAACTAATTTTAAAATATTGTTTATAATGGTTTTATATAAATAAATTAAATTTATAACTAAAGATATAATTTTTTGTAATGTACTTATATGTTTAAAAATATTATTCTCTTAAATAAATTACTTTTAATGTCCTTCAATAAAAAAATAAAATTAATTTTAGTCACATTTATAAAATAAATTTGATAAAATAAACTTATTTCTTGAATTTATAATATCAAAATTATATTAGTATTTTTTTGGGATTTTTCTAAGAAATATAATTTTAGGATGAATAGTGAAAAATACCAAATTATAATTCAAAACATCCATTTCATCTAATTTATTCATAATGTTAACTTATATTCTAAATTTGTTTAAAATTTTCATTATATTATATTTTTATCAATTAATTCAATTTAGGTCATTGGAATCAATTTTACTTTGAAATTGAGAATAAAAACATTAAAAACTTTTGGATACCATATTTGGAATCAACATAATTTAAAATTTCTATTAAGGTCAACTTAGTTTTTGATCCAAAATATTAGTGAATGTGATTAAAATTAAGTATAATGATGAAGATAAATATTAGTCTAACAAAGTACTAGACCGTAAATTTATGACACAAAATAGCCAAGAAACTTATCTTAGAGCCATTATCTTTCCATATTTTGAACCTATAGTCCCTTGTCTCAAATATTTCCAATTATTATATCCAATTGACATGGTAAAAATGTGGGTGGAATTCCTTTTCCCAAAATTAACAAGAGTGACACTCCTCCTCCATTATAAAAGGCATCCTCTCATCCCACTTACTCACTCCTCTCAAGAAACTTTGGATTGACTAGGATCTTAAAAAATTTCTCCTAAACGTCCCTTCCATTAATATATAATCCTCGATTTCGGTAGAAATCAATCCAAGGAATCTCTTTGGTGAAAACCAAAAGGAGTTACCCAAATAAGAGGTAACATCCTTCCCTAGGATCCTTTCTTTTATTCTATTTATATACCCAAAAATATATGTATTCCATGATTATATAATAAAATTAGTATCCTCAATATACTTATATGTTATTATAGTAAGGTTTAGATCTACACTTACTCACACTTACATCTAATTGGTAACAAATATATTGTTTATGTGTATGGTGAACTACCGCCTCACGAAATGATGATTGTTCATTTTAACTTTACCCCCTTTAATGGTTGAGATTTATGATGGAAACACTATTTATATATGATATATATTATACTTATCATGTATTTATTCTATTATAATTCTTTTATGACACATACCTTTATAATTTCTATTTTTTTGTAAATATGATAATTTTTTTTGAGGAAGTGTCGACTACCACCACCTCAAAGCAACGTGATTCATTCACACACAAGATGAAATAGATTAAGAACGTGTTTAGTAGAATCATATGTTATATATGACATAAAAATGAAAATTTAATGATATTATATACATAAATAGATCTATTTCATTTTCTTTCTTTCATTCAATATGATAAGAAAATAGAAATGGTGTTTATGCGTACGTATGACCTACATTCTCCATGAATGTTGTATTCAATTTAATAATTATTTATTATATGGATTATTATAATAAAAATATAATTAATATAAAATATATTTATATCATGGTTTAAATTTTTTAAATCATGATATAAGTATAAGGACCAAAGATATAGAAAATTGAGACACATGCGAAGAGAAAAGCAGATATTACTCAAAGTGAAACCTTAACATAGAATTGTTAACGAGAGGGTTATATAAAGTCATAATTAAAGCATATATGGTATTATATATAATAACATGGTTCTATTATATATTTATAATAATATTATATTTATTATTTATGAATGTTTTATAAGTACAATGAGAGTCAAGGCACAAGGTAAGATAATTTCATCTTTCTTTTTATATCTATGGGATATGTGCCATGTTCACCACTATTTTATTTTCCATGCTGTATATAATTCCCATGAATGTATTATATGATTATTATTTTTATATTTATGGGTGTTTATATATATATTAAATGATCTTTCATTCATGGGGTTTATTTTCAAGCGTTACCAAATCATTAAGATAATTTTTGTCACAATTTTACTACTTTGAGACACATGTTTTGTTATGTACCTACTTTCCTTTTCGAGGTTTATATACTTCAATTTGAAATTATATATCATGAATCTATTTATTTTTATGAAATTTTATACTTCGTATACTTTTATTTTCTTACATGGAGTGTATGATTCCAAGTTACCATGTGTTAAGAGTTTATTGAAACTATCTCATCGTTTATCAGGACTGTTTGTCATTATGCTCCCATTGATGAAAAATTAAGATGCATATCTCAAGAACCCTTATTATTTTGTTCTCATATATTTATTCAATATATTTTCATGTATTAGTACAATTTTTAAAATATTTTTTTTTCGTAAGATGATTAAGATAATGTTTTTAAGAAAAATTTGATTGTATTTCTCCTATCGGTCAAAAAATAATTTTATTTTAAAAACCATGTTTTCAAAAATATATTCAAAAAAAACAAGGAAAATGATTCTAAAAATGTTTTATGGTTTTCAAACCTTAATATATAATTTTTGAAATGTTTTTTTCCAAGAAAAATATATTGAAAAAGGAAATTTTTCTTAAAAATATTATTTCAATTTAGAAAGGATATTTTCCTCCAGAAATGTTTTCAAAAGATCTTTAAAAATTATTTTCCATTTAAGATGAAATCTGTTGGTGTTAATCATGACTTTATAGGTAAATAATTCAATTTTACCATTCATATTATTTCTATAAATGTAATATTTGTTTATTTCAAGATGTTTATAAAACTCATTTCTCATTCCCATGTTATATTCTTTTGAAACCCGTTTTTCACGGGTTATAATTTTAAAATGATTATGAAACCAGTATAGTTTTTCACATTTTATGATATAATTAATTATTTATGACACCCATTTCATTTCATGGGTTTTGATTTAATTATTTATGATATATTTTTACATGGGTGAGACCAATATCTCCCTATAATGCATTGGGTAAAGATTTATATATCATGAGATAAAATAAGATGGTCTTGGGAGTGAACCTTGACTACTATGATGGACATGGGAGTAAAATATGACTACCGAGATGGTATGGGGGAGAACTAAAACCACTAATATATCCATGGGAGTGAATGAAGACTAAAAAGATGGTATGGGTAGTGAAACCGTACTAATAAGATGGCCTTGGAAGTGATTACTTAACTACTATAAAAATAAATTTTAAATTCTTATGTGTCTTACACAATTACATATATTATTCCAATGTTATTATTTCATGGATTATGTTATTTATTTACTTATTATTAATTTATTATTAACTATCAATATTTATTCCATGATTCATGTCTATAATCATATGATATACAGGTTATGATATTTTAATGTTATGATCATGTCCTCATACACCTATGCTCATGTTTATGATTATATGTCTCCCTTGTTTACCCTTACTGAGAATAAAATCTCACCCATTTTTATGTTTCCTTTAAAATATTTTAAAGATATTTATTAAGTATTATGTGTCTAATAAGGGTTCTATTCATTAAGAACATAGTGTGAGATAATGTAGCTCACTTATGCACTAGTGTTTATGTTTCCATATTTACAAAGGCACTAGACTAGTAAGGTCTTTGGGATTTTGTTCATATAATTTATTAAGTATTATTAAAAAGTTATTTATAGTTAATATATAAAAATATAGTGTCTTTAAATAACTACTTACCTTCCAAACCATTGGAAAATTATAATTTTTCTCATGCGTACATGTGCACTACCACCTCAATGAAATGATGTTATTTATTTTTCTACTTTTGTTTTACTTAGTTGTTATTAAGGACTGATTTAATGAATATATATGATATATATGAAATAATAAATATTCTTGAAATTTTAATATATTTTTTTCTTTTCTTTCATTCCATATTTCAAAATGAGAAACAATCATGTGTACGTACAACCAACTGTCTCCATGAATGGTGGAATTCATTTTTTTTATTTATATCCTTTAGGGATGGTTCTATATATATAATGTATATGTATGATATTTTTATCATTTTTATAGTTTTTTATATGATATAAAATTATCAATGATTAAGGACCAAGATCATTGAACCAAAATATTCCAAAAAATGAAGCACTGATCACACAAAAATGTGTTTCTTAATCAAAAAATTGTTCATAAACTGGTGATAATATTTCATCATAAAATCAGACATGGTATGATATATATAAGTATTATTATTTAATAAAATTATTATAAATCTATATTTATTATACAAGAGTTCTGATTTCATATAATGAAGGGAAAGGCTTGAGGTAAGGGATTTTTATCCAACATTAATTTATGTGAGACACGTGCCTTATTCACCACTTGTTTCTTTTATATGTTGTATATAATAAAAAAATATGTCTTTTATAAATATTATTATGAATGATATGTTTATTTACATATTCACATAAGTTTATTTCCTTCACAGGGCTTATGTTTCAAATGTTACAAAATTGTTAAGGGTTTTATGTTACAATCTCATTGTTTATTGGTATTATTTATAATTAAGCTTCCAATGATGAATTATTATGATATAACTCTCAATAAACTCATGAATATTTTTTTATTAATGTTATTTCTTTGAAATACATTTTTTCTTATCATTTTTCTCACCTTAATAACTGTATAAACTGAAAATATTTTTTTAATTGAAAATCGACATTATTTATCTCTTCGATCAAAAAACCTTTTTATTCCATAACCATGTTTTCTAAAAATATTTTAAAATAGTTTTTGATATTATAATATTATTTTTTAAATTAATTTTTAGTCATGTTTTCTTTTTTACAAAATGGTTTTAAAGTAATATTCTTATCATTTTTCAAATAAGGTGTTTTTGGAATTTTTCTACAACAGTGTGAAATGAATGTTTTATTTTAACATATATTACAAGAAAATAATTTCCATACATCATGACTGATAAATTATTTTAAACTCCAATTACATGTTTAAATGTTTATTTTCAAATAATATTTTTTACTTAATATTTATGAAATTTTTATGTTTTGAAAAATGTTATTTCAAAGTGAAAAGGATATTTTCCAAAAGAAACTTTCCAATGTTCATTTATTAGAGTTCTTTATCTATTATAACATACTTTGAAATTACTTATCATTTACTGGGGATATGATCTAATGATACCATCCTTATTATTTCTTGAGTTGACTTATGATTATGACGATGAGAGTTTTATGAAACCCACTTATTTTCATAGGTTATGCTATGTTGAATTGATAAAATGTTTATGAAAATTATTTTATTTTCATGGGTTATGTTGTGATGATATAATTAATTCTATAATGATAAATTTGTAAACATATGCATGATTTTCATTATAATATGTGTAGGAAAAAAATTATATATCCCTCTAATGAATTTGGTAGTTTTTTATATCTAACAATATAACTATGGGAATTGTTTCGATGTGATTGATCCACTATAGGAAAAAAGTTGATGTGTTTGAAGTACTATGGGAAATAGGTGTTGAGGTCCAATACATTTTGATTTAGAGTATTGGTATTTAACCTTGACATACGATATGGTTTTTGTACCAATGATGGTTCCAAAATTATTTTAAATTAAATTATAGTTAATGATTTATTTATGATGTTTTCTCACTCTTATGAATCACATATTTTTAAATGATAAATCTTTATATTAGAAATCATGTTTAAAATATTTTAAAGGCTGGGTATGAAATTTTTATATTATATACATGAAGACATACCCCTATTCTTGTATTATTATTTATTATGATCATAGATTTATATATCCCATTTTCACCCTTACTAAGAATATAATAACACCCATAATTATTTTTTATTTCCCTAGGTTATGATGAAATATTTTAATTATGATATGTCTAAGAAGGGTTCTAGTTATGAATAACTAAGTGGGAGATGGTGTAGTTCATTTATGAACCAATTGTTTATGTTTACAGGTTTCAAATGATTTTGGCTCGATGTGATTATATCTTGTATAACTATGTTATGTAATAAATATTTATTTAATAAGATGTAATATCTATTTATGAAAACTATGGTTCACTATAGTTGGTATAGAATAAATTTTTAGTTAAAATTTAGAAACTAGTATGAGAAAACATTATTGAGAACCCTGGGTATAAGTCTATGTATAAGATAATATCATAAAATTTTTGGTAAGGATGAGATTATGTGATTATCCTAGAAATACATCTTATGGATGTGTTTTTGGAACATACAAGTCTTGGTGTAATAAACTAGAAAAGATTTGGACAAGTATATCTCATAAATAATTATATTGAACGGTGAGTATTCCCTTATTGTGCACTTGGTTTGACACTCTTATGGGATATGATTGAGTTAATTTACATTTCCTTTATAAAACATTATAAATTATTTGAATAGTTGATGATTATGGGTTATCTAGGTTAAACCTAAGGTATTATAGGCTGAAAATAATATTTCATAATTTAGACATCTTATTAGTGATTTTTATGACTATGTGGTTTCCTACTATGATTATTAATGAAAAAAAATTGTTTTTTATTTTTAATAAATGGTAGGATCCATAAATAACTAGGTTAGAATTAAATCATATGGATATTGTGATGAAGATACACTAAATTAGATATTGAATAAAGTGAATGGAATTTTTATTAATAATAATATATTATCAGAATATATGATTAATAACTTACACCTTAACTAATTATCTGAATCAGAAAAGAATAAAAGGATAGAGTTTTTTGAGATATTGGTGGTGGAGACCATGGAAGAATGAAAATTCCACTTTATATATGTCAATGTGGTAATAAAAACTCAAGTAAATCTCTTAAATTAATGATAGGATGTTTTATATGTGGAGAATAAGGGCATAGAGTGAGTAATTTACATGAAAAAAATCAAGAGTTCGATGGAGGGGTATTAACTTCATCATAAGGTATGATTTATAATGAAATTTATTATATGTGAGGAACATGGGAATTTTCTATGTCAATGGCCAAATCCAAGAGATAAATCCTATACCAAGGAAAAGAAAATGTTATTATAATTATTAAAGTGTAATTATAGAATATTTTATGTTTGGAAATTATGAATTATGTTAAAAACAGTATTATTTTAAATGATGTTAAAGTTATAGGTTCCATGAAACATCTAAGGATTATTATTTAGATATTTTTCTTAAAGGATTTTAAAATATGTGTTAAATGGTATAAATGAATGATAAATTTGATTTTGTGGTAAGGGAATATTTTTTAAGAAAACATTATTAAGATAAAGATTGCCCTTAAAATGTGCATGATGTCAAGATAATATTGAAATAAAGAGATAATTGATTATGATAAATTAAAATATATTATATCAATATCTTTAGAAGTGATTGTTAATTTGATAATAAAGTTGTTTATATATTTTTCAATGGAGTTAAAAAATTATGGATTTAAGTAATATATTTAATAATCTATTATACTAAGGACTAAAGAGAGAGTTAATTTTTGAATGCATGCATGATTTCATTAATTTTTTATGGTAATTTAGGTTATTACCATGTTTTTTGACAATATATTATCAATGTATTTACATATTTCGTATGTGATACTAAAAGATACTTCAATATATTTGGTGGATTAATATTAATTTTATTTTGGAAATTTAAAAACTTTAATCCTTTTTTTTTTATTTTTTTAGAGAGATATATTTTGGAAGGGTTTAAGGTTAACTATTTATTGAATGGTTTAAGATGAACTTTGGATGTGGTTTTCTAGATTAAAGTGTGATGTTTCCACATTGGATAACCTGGGTTAATAATTTTGGATTTGGTAAAAATTTATAGATTTTAGGAAATAATTTTCATTATTTTATGGATATTGTGACATGTTAAATATAAATTTTAGTTCTTAAATAATGAAAAATTCATCTTGATTATTCATTTCTTGGTGTATGAGATATTGTAAAAATTTATCAGTGTACAACCAAAGGTTGAAATTGTTCTTATAACACATAAATAAATTAAGTAATTATATTGTATCATGTTCTCTATCATGTTAGTAAAATAATCCCTCAACTTTATGAAATATATTTTGAAATAAAATGTTACACTTTTACCTTAATTTCCCAATAATCAACGATATTTTCACCCGTAATATATTTATTTTGTTTGGTTATCAAATTTCTCTTGAACTTGTTAAATATTACTATATATTAGCCTTTTTGAATTATTTTTCTATTCCATTTCCGTATTTCCAATTCCCACTAAGGTTATCCTATTTATAAATCTCGCTTTTCATTATTTAACATGTCCTTCATATTTCTCTTTCCCTATTTCCAAGAAGAAGTTTTATTAACCCTTTTTATGACGTGGGATTTCAATAAAGGTATTTAAATATGGAAAACCGTTGATTATATAGTTCATGTTCATATTTTTTTGATGAAATTCATTAAATGGGATTGAATGTAACACCTTGATAGTCTTAAAGATCAACATTATGTTTGATAGCATAAAAGATATGCAACACTTCCCATAAACGAACTAATTTTTTTTATATATGACCATTATAAACTGGACAATGAATTATATGGTATGAATAGAAGTAACCAATTATAAAAAAAATTCAAATCAATACCAATATACTTATTAATGGTTAATAAATAAATATCCAACTTTCAATAAAGTCATATTATGCTTCAAAAACATGTTTCCATCAGAAATGACTTATTATTTTTTTTAAAAAAATATTATATTTTTTTTATAATTTTATAACATTTACTTGATAAAATAAAATTTATTTTTGAAATTATTATATCAAAATTAACTTACAATGAATTTGTCTTGATTTTCTAAAAATAATGGGTTTTTTATGAATAGTAAACAAATACAGTTTTCTATTGAAAGCTGTAATTTTTCAAAAAATTTGAAAGATTTTATTTGGATTTAAAGTAATTTAAAAGAAAAAATAGTTCTATTATATTATTTTTAATTAAATTATGTTCACTGAAATCAATTTTTTGGTTGAATATGGTATACATTTGTTTTTATACTTAAATAGAAATTTTTCTAAAAAATTGTTTTTCATTAAATTTTAAAATTTTAAAATATATTAATTTTACACTTATAATAATTGAATATTGAAAAATTTATTATATATTTTAAATAATGTGGCTCAAATTTGGTAATTAGTATGGTTTTATTACTGGGAAATTTGAATAGAAATTGTGGTAACATTTATCACCTCGGTAAAGTGTAACTTGTGTTAATCAAGGTTTAATCCTAGTGATAAGACACAATTTTTCATTATATTTATTATTGGATGAATATAATTATACTCGTATCACCTTAGGGTTGAAATTTATTTTATTAATGGACCCTTTTCCATGAAAATGACTTCTATAATTTTTATAACAAATAATGTTACAAAATGTCACACTCTTAGTTTAAAATATATTTCATGTGTTCACAAAGGGAAAAAATAAAGTTATTAATGAATATAAATGTATATTTTGTGAATAAGGAAATTATATTCATGATGGTAATTTATTTTTAGTTATTTTTTCATTGGATAATTAATTTAAATTCATGTGCAACACTAATTCAATATTTATTCAATTAGTAGAAAAATAAAAAAATTGATTTTAAAAATAGGAAATGAAATATAAATTGAGTGAGAAATAGTGTTACACAAATTGTTTAGATGAATATAACATATTCTTGTTTATTAAAATGATTATATTTAAATTATATTTTTTCTCATGTATTTTAAGTCAAATTAAATAAATAGTTTCAAAATTGACATTAACGATATTTTATTAAAATAAATTATAATAAATTATTTAATATAATAAACTATTGATGTAGGAAAAGGTGGATAATATATGGCATAAAATTTCATTAATTTTTCATTTATGATCATATTTTTATCTTAAATTTCAAATTATAACCCTTTAAGAGTGAAAAATATGTTACTATGGTTAAGGTTACAATATGTTAACTAATGGGTTAAAGTAGAACTTACAGTTCATAACACAACTTAAACCTATAAAAATTCTACTATTTTATGGGATTAAAAAAACCTACCTTATCTTTTAATATATTATAATTTTGAAGATTTTTTTTGGATAATGAATTTATTATAATTTAATAATTTTACAAATTTCAAAAGTACCTCTCACCTCAATTATAAAATGACACCTCATTCCCTCACTTAATCACACATTTGAGCCATCTATGTCTTCCAAAACTTATCCAAATCCGTCAAAAACCTACCAAAAAAATATATACCAGTGATGGATTCCCAAAATACCAACCCTAGGATCCTTAAGAGGATATATATGGTATTTGTTTCAAAGAATACGTAATCACATTAAGCGGTAATTTTATTTTTTAATTATTCTTTTTCCTCCTTTAAATATATTATGTCATTAAATAAATAAATAAAATTAATATAATAAAAAAATTAAAATATTACTAAGATTATAAAACCACATTTATTCACCATCATTTCCAATAAATGGGAAGTGAAAGTATCATTTGTGCAAATGTACGACTTACCGTCTCTAATTTGAGATGTAATTCATTTTACATCACTATTTTTCATAGATGGTAATTAATATTGGATTAATATTTATATATTATTTTTATGATATAATTATGATTATTTAATGATAATATTATATCTCATTTCTTACCTTATAGACTGTTGCCAAATAATAATGGAGTTCATGCGTACGTTTGGACTACCACCTCCACAAAGCGAGGAGATTTTTTCTCCAATTATGTTTTAATTATATAGTAATAAGCATAGATTTAATGAATATATAAGATATATATAATATAATAATGGTTCTCTAATGTTGAATTATTATTTATATTTCTTTTTTTCAATCCTTCGAAAGGATAGAGTGTCATTCATGCATACATACATCCTACTGTCTCTATGAATGGTGTAATTCATTTTTCTATTTCTATACTTTATAAATGAATATAAATATATATATATATATATAATTAATATATATTATATTTATATCATGATAAATGTTATTTAGATGATGAATCCATGCTCAAGGTACAAGGTTCATGACTACTGAACATAAATATGTATGAAAAATAAAGTAGTTATCACCAAGAACTATGTTTTTTAATAACAAATTGTTAAGAAAATACTGATAAGATTTCATAATAAAATCATAAATGGTTTTATAGATATGATTTTTTACAATAAATTTATGATAAATATATGTTTATTATACATGATTTTTAAATGCATGTGAATAAGGCTGAGACTTATGTAAGGTATTTTCATGTCACTTTTATTTCTATGAGAGATATGCCTTATTCACCACTTGTTTCATTTATATGATGTATATAACAATGATAAATTTATTTTATGAATAATATTATAAATTTTATAGGAATTTATATATCTATATAATGTTATTAATTTCACAGGGATTACGATTCAAATGTAATAAAAGTGGCAAGGGTTTTATGTTACAATCTCATTGTTTATTGAGATTATCTATGATTATGTTTTTTATGAAGAATTATTATAATATACCTCTCAAAAAACCCCTTAATTTTATTATACAATATTTACTTATTTAGAATAAAATTTCCTTTCATTTTTCTCACCTCAAGTACTCAAGAGACCAAAAAAATGTTTTTAAGGAAAATCGAGTTTATTTCACTCTTCAATCAAAAAAACTTTTTCTTACAATATATAGGTTTTCTAAAAAAATTAAAGAAGGATTTTATTATTGTCCTACGATATTATAAATTTATTTTACCCATGTTTGAATTTTTAAAATTTGTTTTAAAAGTAATATTCATTCCATTTTAAAAATGAGTTACATTTAGCCTTTTTCTATAAAAGTGCGAAAGGAATTTTTTATTTTACCATATATGACATGAATATAAATTCACACCATCATGATTAATAAATTAATTTAAGATTTCATTAAAATATTTCTATTTTATTTTTAATGGAATATTTTCTTTAATATTTAGGATTTTAAAAAAAAAAGTAAAGTGAAAAGGATATTTTCCATAAGAAACTTTCCAGTGAAACATTAAAGGAGTTATTTATCTATGATAACATCATTTGAAGTTACATATTATTTACTCGGGAAATAATCCAATGATACCATCCTTATTATTTTTGGGGTGTTTTATGGTTTTTGGTCAGAGTGTACAACTCAAGAGGGTGGATGAATTGAGTTTCCAATAAAATTTCTGTTTAAAGAACCCCAAATTTATAAAAACAGTCGGTTAACCAAAAATATTAGTAATATATAATTTGATATTTGGAAAATGTTATCAAAATATTTATTCCATTATAATTAAAATACTTTGGAAAATAATTGTAACTTTTGAAACTAATCTACTCATATCAAACACAATATATAAAACACTACTTCATATTAACTATAGTAATGTTTTTTTCAATAAAATAAAGATAGAAACTAATTAAATTTGAATATAAATAAAAAATAGATAAATAGAAGTAAAAAAATTAAGACAAATATAGAACTATGGAATTTAATAAGGCATTCAGTTTCAAACTAAGACACAATCCCCTCCTCTTGGAAATTTCCTACTATCAAGAAATTTATTTTTTAAATACCCTAATCAAAAACCTTTATTTGGTTTTAAAGACAACAACACAAAAGGTTTTCCAGACATAGATCCTCTTCCATAGATCTATATGGGATAAATTAAATTAAACAACTGCTTATAGGAAGTACATGAGAAGGATCTTATTCCATATTTTTATATTGAATCATAGATATGTAAGAAGTTGAGAGAGAGTCTTGAAATCTCATATTTATAACATGAGGTGGTGCGTAAAATTTATAAATAAAATGCACACAGATAGCTTAAAAATAAATAAAATAGTGTAACATAAAGAATTAATAAAATTATGTAGTGTAATATATTTCTTTATTATTCTTCATGTAGTTTTTATCTTCTTATAGTCATCTTTTGATTTTTAATAAATTCACAATGACATTTCAATGTTTCTTATTGTTTTGAAAAATTTTCAATGTGAATAAGATGTCATAGATTCATGATAATAGAGTATGTTATTCATTTTTTAGGAACAATTTCTAAATTAATGTGTTCACATGTGTATATATATTTCTTTCTCTATTATCATTCACGCATTCACTTTTTATCTCTTCGGTTTCCATTAAAAAATATTACCGAAAAAAATTCCAATAATAAATCATCATGGAGATCCTCAAAATTTTTTCATTAAAATATGATTCATTAAATTATTCTAAACACATTTAATTATATAAATAAAAGTGGTTGTATTAATAGTAATAAAGTTATAAAATAATACTTACCTTTTAGAGATGTTCAATTTAGTGTTTTCCATGTCAGCATCTATTGTGGCGGTCACATTAGATATACCACATCAGCATTTTTTGGCCAATTTATCCGTTAGGGAAATTATTATTTTGATATTTTGATAGGTTTTACAGTTGAGTGTTTTTTATTACAGTCAATCTAATGAATATTTAGTTGATCATTTCATTTTTAAGGAGATATTTTATTCTAACAGTCAATTTCATACTTTGTCACATTCCAACAACTTGAGACAATTGATCTACTATTAAATATATTTATGTCACATGGTTTATTTCATGTTTATTTGGTCACACCATTAGATCTATGGTCAATAGGTTTATTTTTATGTTGATCATTTCCATTTGATTTTTGATTATGAAGGATGTTTGAGATGATTTATCGATGTTCAGTTCTTCTTAGAGTTATTTATTTCCTTTTTCATATAATTTCATGGATGATCACTTATAAGATACAATAATTTTTAGTCTTAACAAACAAATAAATAATATTTAATTAGATTTCAAAAAACACAAAATGGATGAGAGTAAATAAAAACATGATTTGTTATTATTTAAATGAATAATTTCTTGAACTAATCCAACAATATCCTCCTTTTTTATGATAAAAAATATTGTAATAAATAAAATATTAAAAACAGTAAAGACTATAATCAACTAAATCCATAAAAATAAATAATTATAAATATACTCAATATTCCAAATGTATCTCCCCATTTTATATTATTAAAAAATTGAGATAGGGAGAAAGAATATAAAATGTGGTTGCGTTAAAAGTTGAAAAAGGTAAAAAACCCATATTATAGACTAATCAAATTATGAATCATCTAGGATAGAAGGGTCCTTTTATTATCCAAGATGAGGTGTCAGAGTAGAGGGTTGAATAATATGTGTTATATGAATGTATATACCATTTGATACTAGGATTATTTGACCGTGATATTGGGATAGAGTAAAGTAAATAGGTTTGGTTGAAAGCATATGAGAACAAGAGAAAGGACCAGAAACTAAGGTCAAATAAATGGTAGAAACTGAAATAGTTCAAGGTAAATGTAGGGTATAATGATCTCACATAGATTAATTGGAAACATACAAATATGGTTCTAAGATCCTGGTTGTATCCGACACCAATAGAGTTTCATCTTCATGAATTGAAGAAACTCAAATTTTTCATACATTAAATGATTTAACAGAGGATTAATGAAAAATAACTTCTCTACTATATATTTAATTGAAAAAATTTGATGAGAAATTTTTATCTCTTTTTCCAAACAAAAAACTATGTTTTGAGATCAACCTTAGTTTAAATCCTCTTGAGATAATACTATGTAGTATCTTTGAATACTTATTTATCTTTTTCAATCATAGTGGATTCCTTTTGAAATAAAGAAAACTTATTCTCCCACTAAGAATAAAATCTCCATATAAACTTGATATCTCAAATCCCTTAAAGAGTATATAAAATTATGAAGCTCTTTATGGATCATATCTCAAATCAAGATTTCATCAATACAGACTGAAACATGAAGAGGTTCTGATGTAGAGGTTAAAGGATGAACATGATTTTTTAGAAGTTAGAGATATATCTTATCCAATATAGACAAAATATCAGATATATATTCTTGTATTGATCAAATTTAACTTACAAAAACACCATTTATCTTTGAAAATAATGAAATTATTGATTTATATGATTAAACTTCAAAAATAACTTCGGTTGAAGTTGATAAATGGACATTTAAGTAGTGTATGGAACTTCTTCATCAAAGTCTGAAGTACATTCTATTATGAAATTTAATAAAATTTGTTTTAATATATTAAAAATTTTATTATTAAATTCAATAATAACTTTTAATAATAATATTAAATAAAACTCGAAAGAATGAATGATATCTTGAGATGGAGCAGTTCTATCTTGAGAATAAGAAACTTTAGGATAATGATCAACCCTCAGATTAGATAAATGAGTACTCAACTTAGGAGTCTATCAAAAAGGATATTTTTTGGATTTAATATCCCATAAGTTCTTTCCATTTCAATTAATAAGTCATTATATTCATTAACATAATATCCCTTTTTCATAACCTTTGTCCTTGGAGAAGAGTCATAGACAAAATCTTCTTAAAAAAAACCTCAAGATCATACATTAGAGAGGGAGGAATAAGATTTACAAAATCCTCACTAGATTTAAGTATGACTATAATTAATGGAGTAGGAGTAGAGTTTTTCAATTGAAAAATAATTTTTCTCTAGTTATATCATGAGTATGACCTTCTGGATTTAGTGAATCACGACTACCACTGGCATCATCATCATTATTCCTCTGGATAGGATCACTAACTTTATTAGTTGTTTTTATATATTGATATTTCTGAATAATATATTTATAAAAAAATTATATGGATCAAAAATAATAGATGGGGAATACATACCCATATTAAATAACAGATTTTCTGGAAGACTTTCATTACTAGTTGAAGAGGTGTCAAATATTTGAGTTCCTCCTATCTCAAACAAAGGAGGATTATCTAGTCTTGTAGGATTCAAATTTTTATCACTTGTATAGTCAATAAGGACAAGTCCAGACAATATAAATCTAGGAATTAATCCCACCTTAGTTTCTATACATCATTTTTAAATAGTTTAGCTATCACATAAACATTAGTATTTTTTTCCTACATCAAATGAAATAAAAGAAGACATAGTAACATCAAGAGTTATTTATATTACTTATTGTTTCATTGTTTCTATCTCAGTAGGTTCTTCAAGAATAAGATTCCTTTTTAAACTTTCCTCAGAGGATTTTCTATATTCTTTATCAATATTTATAGGGGATTCAAATTCATTTTCCTTAGAGAAGTAGTTGGCTTCAAATATTTTATTTAATTCTAAACTAGGTTCAATTATATCTTTTTGGCCAAGTGGGATGAGAAATTTGGTTTAATATTCCATATATATTCTCCTCATTTTCTAACCACCTATTTCTATAAGGATTATAACTAATTTTCATTCACTTATGGGTATTATAATTCTTAAAAAGTAATTTAGAATGATAATCCTATAAACTTTAAGAGGAACTAGTCTCTTATGTTCCAGCAAGAAAAAGATGAAATTATGGTAAGGAATCTTGTTTAATCTAGATGAATGTTTGGTAAATTATTCTATATGTATCATTAAAAAATGAGGAATACTAATCTGAATACCACGAACCATTATATAAATAAATAAAAAACATTGATATCTAATAAAACTAAATCTATGTTATTTATGAAGATATAATGATGAATAAACATTAATAAGAGTCTACACTATACATTGAGCTCATTAGTAATAGGTCTTATTAAGGTTCTATCATCTATAAGTTATTCCTAAAAAATCTCAAACTCAAAATGAGGATGATCTAATGGATACAAGTTCTATTAATTGTTATATTCTACTATATGAGGAAATTGAAGACATACATCCCAAAAGGATGAAGTAAAATCACATTTTGGACCATTTATGACTGTTTGATTGAAATCTTCATAATCTCTATCTTAAAAAACCATTTTCGGATAAAACTCTTAAACTAAATTTTGAAAGAAATGTCTATCTTCATTTAAAAACACTTTGTATAGTTCTAATACAGAATAAATCTCTAAAGTAGTGAATCATTGGTTATAAACTATTTAATATCTAATTATCTTTCATATATAACTTTTTGTTGCAATAAATGTGGTTTTTAAAGCTTCCATGATTTTGTTATGCATGAATTTGGTCTCTCGGAAGATTTAGAAGTGTCTTCTTTAAACAATCTTTTCTGCTCGATTGAACTTGAGTGATACAAAAAGATAAAAAGAGATTTCAAGAAAGAGGGTTCAAAGGTAATGAGGGTATAGTTTGGGTTTTAAAAGGGAACAATTTGAATATTATTTAACAATTATATCATTTAGGGATTTAATTTTAAAATAATTGATAAGATAATATAATAATATTTAATATAGTTCTATATGTTATAAAAAACTAAAAAGAATATTTTATGAATGTGAATCATAATAAAATTAAAAATAAATAGAAAACATTTTAAATAAAATTTATTATACCTAATTCATGTTTAATATAATTTATTCTCTCGTCATTCAAAGGTTTTTTAAAAACATTCAGTAAGATAATCTTATGTAATAATGAATTGTAAAATGATATTTCCTTTTAAAAAATGATATTTTTAAAAGTGATTTCATATACCAATATGTTTCATTCTAGGATTTGATAATATATTATTAGAAATATTTACCACACTTGTATTATCACAATTTATAGGTACATGCCAAATTTAATTTCTATATACTAGTAGAGTGTGTTTTATCCACATAATGTATGGAATAAAACTCTCCGCATATATGTATTAATCTTAATTAGTAGATAATGAAACATAGTTCAATTTATTACTACACCATGAAACTATAGACTTTCCCAAAAAGTGAAATTTTTTTAAGATATTATTCTATCTAAATTACAAACCCAAATCAGCATCAGAATAGATTACTAAATCAAATGTATGTCCTTGAGAATAAAAAAATCCTATGTGGGATATATTTTTGAGGTATTTGAAAATAATTTTCACATCAATCAAATGATATATTTTGGGGTTTGCCTAAAATATTTCAAATATGCACACACTAAACATTGTATTTGGTCAACTAGATATCAATTATAGTAAACTTCCAATCACACCTCTACAATTGATTTGATCAACTATTTTCCCATTTTAATCAAAATCCAATTTACATCTTGCACTCATGGGAGTATCACTACCTTTAGTTCAATTAATACCAAAATTTTTTAGAAGATATTTTGTGTACTTTAATTTATTTAAAATAATTACTTATTTATTTTGATAATTTTAAATTCCAATAAAGAATTTAATTTCACCCATTAAACTCATTTCAAATTAACTTTGCATCGTTTTTGAGAACATAGTACACAAGGAATTTCTTGAAGATCCAAAAATAATATGATAATCATAGACTTTGAAATTAAAAAATATTTTGAAATTATTTTAATAAATAAAGTAGGTTTGTGTATTACTTTATTAAAACCATTAGAAAATAGAAGATAATTAAGACTATCATACTAATCTCTAGGAGTTTTAAAAGAATATAATGCTTTTTTAATATAAAAAAATTATTTAGAAAGTGAGTGTTTTGAAATCTAGGGGTTTGTTTAAAAAATACTCAACTCTACAAACATTAATAAAAACAAACTATTGACATCCATTTTATATAGTTTGAAATCCAAATTTGATTCATAGGCAAGTAACATGCTGATGGATTCTGGTGTATCCACTGGTGCAAAGCGTCATAATCAATTAATTTTTATTTATTATATCCTATCACAACCAATCTTTCTTTATTTCTATATATTATTCCTAAATCATCAACCTTGTTTTTAACCACCCATTTAGTGCCAATAGTTAGATAGTCTTTGTGGTTTTAAACTAATTACTAGAATTTATTTCTTTCAAAATTATTTAACTCTTACTATATATACATTAGCTATAATTTATCATTAATTGCATCACTGACGTTCTTAGGTTAAATATGTGATAATAAATCTATAAGTTCAATAATATTTCTTATAGAACTTCTAGTATAAGTTACTTTATCTAATTCAACAATAAGTATATCTAAGGGACGATACCTACGAGTTATAGAAGCTCTAAGAATATAATTTTTTAATGAATCATTATCATATATAGGTTTAGGTTCAGGATGTGTCTTAAAACCGGGAGAATTATTTATAGGAAGTCTGGTATAGTTGATGTCCATATTAGAAAGATCATTTTCTATATTTTATAAAGAGGTCTTAGGCTCATGTGGATCTGTTTGATCAAATATAATATGTAGAAATTATTCCACAATCTTGGTTATTTTTTTTAAACACCTTATATTATTTACTATATGTAGAATATCCAAGTAATATTATTTCATCACTCTTGGAATCAAATTTTTCTAAATTATGATCTGTGTTGAGTTTAAAGACTTCATAACCAAAAAATATAAAGTAATTAACCTTTAGTATTCTACCATTCTTTAATTGATTTGTGGTCTTGTTTAAATGTGGTATAATTAAAATTATATCAATTATATTGAAATATATATATATATTCCACCTACAAATAAATAGGTAAATCATATTCATTATGAATGGATCGGGAAATTTCAGGAAGGATTCTCTTTTTCTCTCTATTAATCCATTATATTGTGGGGTTTTAGGAGCAGAACGTTTATGACTATGGCCATTTTTTGAGCATAATTATTCAAACTATTAATTTTATATATCACAAACATGGTCAATTGTAAAGTTTTTAATTCTAATTCCACTATAATTTTTTTATAGATTTATTATATCTTTAGAAACTTGAAAGAGATTTACTCTTACAAGCAACAAAAAACACCCATATATATCTTGAATAATTATCCACTATAACATAAGTATAAAATTTTCCTACTAAACTAGAAAATCTATAATATTTACAAAAATATATGTGAACAAACTCTAAATGTTGAGAATTTGATACTTATTTCTTTGGTTTGAAATAGATTTTGTGTTGCTTTCAATTTTTATATGGATTGGAAACTTTGTCTGTTGGGAATTCCAGTTTGGGTAGATCCTTGACTAAACCTTTCCAATTTTTCTTTCTAAGTGAGAAGATATTACAATGGCCTAGTCACCTATTACAAATCCACAATTATTTATGAATGGAACTTAAACCAGAGATATTTTTTAGAAAAAATGGATTTAAATAAATTGCATAAAAATTATCACTTCACATAGCTATAAAAAATAAATCATGTTTAGAATCAAAAACATTAAAAGAATTTTTTTAACTCAACATGAAAATTATCATCACATTATTTTAAAAGTCTATGAATATATGATATAATCCATTTCAAAATAAAAGTTTATAAATTAAAATTTTACTAGAGTTACCAATGTGGACAAGTCCTATAATATCCCCTTTGACATTGTCACTAAATGTGCGATGTCCATTGTAAACTTTGGTTAGGTTTTGGAATCATGAGTAGTCCCCAATCATCTGTCTGAAGCATCCACTATCCAAATACCATAGTTTCTTATTAGATATTTTTAAGAAGACTTCCTACAAAATATATTTAAACCAAAAGGATTTTGGTACTCATATTTTCTTAGGTATAGAGATGTTAATAATAATTGATTTAGGAATCCACAATTGTTTAATTGGTTTCTTATTAGAAGATCCTAGAAATTTATAAATAAATACTTTATTATATATAATGTAATAAGAAACGTTAGTAGAACTATTACTTGGAACAAATTTATTCTTATATATTTTCCTATGTCCAGGTTGGTATCCAATTCCTATAGTATACATTAGAGTTTTCTTTATTACCAAGAATCTAGGTAAGGGTTTTTATATAGCATCCTATTACCATATTTTAGGTATTTCTCATTTCTATTTTTGTTTCTTTTTTGTTTGGTTTTTTTATACCATATGATTATGAAGACAATTTTCTTGGGAAAATGACATAATATTTAGGGATATATGTTTCTTGTGATTAATGGAGTTTAGGTATAAATTTGAAAAAGTCTTAAAAGGTTTTTTTGGGGTAAAGGTTATCCTAGGGAGTTTTTTCTAAATGGTTCTCTAGAATCCACTTTTTGGGATTTTCACATCATGAACTTGTTACATTATGTGAAACCTTTGCTAGAATAATGTCATGAAATGGTACAATGTGTGAAAAGTTTACACACCGTGAAACCGATTTACATCATGAAAAGGCTAATATGTGTTTCTTTGATTAGGGCGATCCATTCTTAGGCTTATACGCATTTCCTGGATTTCACATAGTAAACCCAAGATTCACATCATAAAATATAAATGACATGTTGGTTTCTATATTCTATGCATTATATTATTTTTAAATTGATTTTTATGAACTTATTACAAAACCTAAGAGCTCTTATAGGTGATTTTGGGGATCTCTTATGGCTAATAATTGTTTCTTTCAGTGATTGATCTTCATTGGGGTTGTACTGTATCTCTCTAGGTAAGTTATATTTCTTCTCCTACATTTCTATTGGTCATAGTAGCACTGTTTCACTACATTTTTTGATGCATTGGTCTTGTGGGGTTGATTTTTCTTGATACTCTCTAGATACATTGTATGTTCATCCTCCGAAGGAAGAACTTTTGTGGGTTGTGGTATAGTGTGTGAGTTTCATGAGGTACATTGTTTTATCTTCTCTCCTGACTATTTTTCTTATTGAACTGATTCTAAGATGTAAGGATTGATTCTAGGTCATATGTTGTTGTCTTTGAGTTCATTCATGTTGGGGGATCTTATTTCTGGCGTGTACGAACCGATTTTTAGGTCGGTGGTTCTGTTACTATCCTATGTCGGATGAAACATGAATTCTATTATTTTCATGAACTATTTTATAAATTAATTGGAATGAATTATTTATTTTTTTGTGAGATTTTTTAGGAAAACATGGTTTACCTTTGGTTTGGTAAATATAAAAGTCATTTTAAAGAATCTTGAAATGGTTTTATGAAATAGTTTTCAAATCATGATTTTGATGCAATGGTTTAGAAAATATATCATAATTTAAGCCTTGGGTACTTTGGTGGAAGGTGGATTAGTATATCTCATCCATTTATATTATTGGTAGTTCACTCTCTTCGACCTAGGCGTATTATTCTAGGTAATTTTCAGACACAGTGTGAGGTTCACTTAATGCGGTGTCATATGATTTCAGATTCGATGCATATATCTGAAGACTTGATGCACATAATTGCCTTTATTGAGAGTATGAGTGTTCTAGCTATCATTGTTCTCATACTTGGAATGATTTAACTATGTTTTTTTCGTAATACATTAGATATTATATGACATTCGATACATGTTTTGACTGCTTTTATGTATGTGATATGCTTTGAAACCATTTTACCTAGATTATTTTGAACTATGGAAAAGGGGGATTTATTTACCATTCATTTGATATAAAAACAATTTAACTGATTACTATGAATTATTTTATTTAATTTTGATAATTTTTTAGTTTTTTATAGAGAGATGTTATTGACCATCTTGGTGGGATCTTATTGAACCTTTTTAGCTAACACCATGCGCACCCCTTCTATGGTTTATAGACTTGTTATGACTTTCAATACAGGTAAAGGAAAGGCACCAAAATGAGGCGATGAAGTTTCTATCATCTATGTATGGATATATAGTGGTGATATGGTGGTATTTTACCTATTCTATAACATGGAGTAATTTTTTTGGTTTTAGTTTTCGTTTTTTATTTCACTTGTACCATGGAGATTATTTAGATAATTTCGATTTGTATCACTTCTAATGTTTCCTTTTTTGTTATGACATATATTTCTCATTTTACTCTTCTATTATTTCTTCCTTACATGTATATATATATATTTCATGTCATCTTATTTAGATTGGGTGAAATCATTCCCTCTTGTTTTTGTTGATGCCCAGGTGCTTGTCTCCAGCCCATGGAAATCAATAATTCCCTTTGGGTATGTGATAGGTCGGGTTGGTTAATGGTTTGTGAGGGTATCTGAGATTTTTTTTCAAAGTCTGGTATCAGAGCATGGTTACGCTCATTTATGGAAATTTAGTAGGCTAGAAGTATGATTTTTGGGACTTGAGAGGTAGGTTTTAGTAAGTGCATGGCTAGATCTTTCCATGACAAGACTCAAGTTTCCATGGGATGTTAAGATGTATGTCTCCTAATTTTAGTTATTTCTCTTAATATTAACTTTTTTCTTATGGATTTCTCGTATGAAATATGATTATCAGGTTGGTTTCTCATTTATTTTATTTTTTTCTATAGAAACCCTCCCCTGATATGTCTTCCATAGGTTCCTTAGGATGGTGTAGTTGGTCCTCCTCAATAGAATTTTCCTCAATAATAGAATCTTATCAAGGGTATTGTTAAGGCAGTTTTTATTGTAGAATAAAATGAACCGTAAGTCCAAAACACAGTTGTTGTGGTACAAACAGAAAATAGAGGAGAAATGGATTGATCACATGAGTTCTTATGTGACAATACACCATCCTTCAAGGATATGAGTGATCCTTAAGTGGAATATGACTGATTGGAAGAGATTGATCATATATTTAACTTCCTGGATACATGTAGAAATATCAAGGTAATGTGCATAACTTTTAGACTCAAGGGTCCCAACAAGAGATGGTGGAATTCCATGGAACATAAAGAAAGACATGTGGGATTGGACTGTAAGTGTTTCAAGAACCACTTATTTCAGTAGTTTTTCTAGAGTCGCTGGTGATAGAGATGTGTCTAGAGTTCTTCTTCTTGAATTAGGGATAGGATTCGATGTCGGCATACACCAATCGGTTCATGGAGTTGGTTTTGTTTTCTCTAGAGGTTGTAAAGAATGATCAGATAAAGGCACACAAGTACATACAAGGTTTACAACTAGATATTAGATCACAATTATTTATGCTGAATATTTTATCCTATGTAGAGATAGTAGATAAGTAACTGATGGAGAAGATGGATATGGTAGTCATAGTTTGTTATTCTACCCCTTATCTTCCACAAAGTGGAAGTTTTAGAGTGTGTAAGGTAGGAAGCAGAAGTTCCATGATCATTTTAGGTGTGGTGGGGGTGGTTTTTAGCAGAGAAACTCATTTGAAATTTCAATTATAACTAGTAGTGTGCCCCTAATTTAATATCAGTGTGTTAAGGTTGGGAACACATGAAAATATTTTCCGCAACTTCAATGATATGTTAAAGTTGTGAACTTTATTGACATATCTAGTGTTTCTGTCAGGATATGTTTATGCCTCATCATGGTTAAAGATAATCATCTCCAAATCCTACTATATTATAGTATGATACTTCAAATTATATAGGGTTCCATCCATATTTCTCAAGAGTTAAGCATCATCATGGAGTTGATGATTTTCTTGCAGAGGTAGATGTGGGTCCAATAATAGTGAGAGGTACCATCTTTATTTCATCTTTAGAAGTGAATAATTTATTTGATATAGGTTCCTCACAATCATTTATATCTACTTGTTTATTGAATATTCTTAAACATATAATGGAACTGTTTTCCTTGGTTATAGATTTATCAACACCTATTGGAATGAGGAAAGAGTATGGGATTCAATATCCTTGTTCACTATCAATAGTCGATGAAAAGTTAGTTTTAGATTTTATCACTCTCAATATGGATATGTTTGGTGACATTATCAGGATAGGTTGTCTTATTTCTCATCATGATGTTGTTGATTTCTATCATTTGTGTGTATTGTTTCTTGTGGTTGATGGGGGATCTTATGTGTTTTAGGGAGAGTGGGATCCGAGGTCTGGTCATGAAGGACCATCCTACCCAAATCTCTGAAGTTTTTTTCTACTATTTAATTTGAGTATAATTATGGTTCTTTTGTGGGTAACCTTCCCTTGGTTTTCAAGGATTTTTCCGATGTTATATGAGATGATTTCTTCAGACTTACTCCAGATATGGTGGTAGTATTGATAATTTATTTTGTTCCAGATAAACATTTCATATGGATACCATATTATCATATAGAATAAGTGGAGATAAAATATATCAAGATTCCATTGGATGAATTCATTATGAAAGGTTTTGTTTGACCTAGTATTTCACCTTGGGAAGCCCTAGTGTTCTTTTCCAAGAAGGATGATAATTCAATTTGATTGTGTGTGTTGACTATCAAAAAATTGAATCAGGTAATGATTAAAAATAATAATACTTTACCCCATGTTGATGGTTTTTTTGACTAGTGAAATAGGAAAATGTGGTTATTGAATATTGAACTTAGTTTGGGTTATCATTAGCATTGAGTTCAGGAGTCTGGTATATCGAAGATAGAATTCTAGAGTAGGTATAACTATTATGAATATCTTGTGATTCATTTTGGATTAACTAATGATCATAAGTTTTTATGTATTTGATGTATCAGACAATCCATGAGTATCTTGAAAGTTTTGTGGTAGTGTTCATGGATGATATTTTGGTTTATTCAAGATATGAGTGTGAGTACAAGAACCATTTTATCTTGATTTTTACAATCTCTAGGATTCTCTATTTTTATGGAAGATTTTGAAATCTTGTTTCTAGATAAAAGAAGTGATATTCTTGGGGAACATTATTTTTGAGTGTGGCTTATCAGTTGGTCCTAATAAGCTGAAGGTTTTCTTATCATAGAAGGATCCATAGAATTTCATTTATATTGAATGCTTCATTGGTATTTATGGATAATACTGATGATTCATCAAGGATTTCTTGAAATTGGAATCAAATTTTAAAACACTTATCTTGAAAAGGGTTAATTTGTCGATGTAATGTTCTCATCTTCTTTTGATGAGATAAAAAAACCACTACCACCAGATCCTATTTTGATCTTACCTTAGCTTGACAAGGGGTATGTGGTTTTCTGTGATTCTTATGGTAATGTTTTGGGTTGCATGCTTATACAAGAAGATCATTTTGTGGATTATGACTCTTATCTTCTTTGACCACATGATAATAATTACCCCAGTCATGATTTGGAGATTTTTTATAGTTAGTAATGCTCTTAAATTTTGGAGAAACTATCATTTTTGAGACAGGTTCATAGTATTTTTAACCATAAGAGTTTGATCTATATGTTTTATCAAAAAAGTATTAAATCTAAAAAATAGGCAATGGGTAGAATATCTTCAGACATTGGACTTCCAAATCCACTATACTCGATGGAAGGGGAATGATGTTACAGATTATCTTAGCATGAAATTACCATCACATAATTTTTTAAATTTAAGGAGTAGTGGATCCTTGTGGGATCTTTACTCAGTTTCATTTGGACACTTAGGAAGATGTTTCAGGTTTGGTTCTAAAAAATGTTTGTTTATCATCATCGCTCCTTGAGTCTATTCTATATGGTTAGTAGTAGGACAATGAGTTCAAATAGGTTTGAGAAACCTTATACGATGGGGACACCATTTCTTGATGATTTCTCTCTTTATATGGCATTCTCTACATTGGGGATTAGTTTGTCATCCCAGTATATGAGAGTAGATCTAGTTTGCTTTAATTTCATAGTTCTTCATGGTAATTTTATCTGGGAACTAAAAATATGTATTATGAAATGAGATAACAATTCAAGTGGCCAATTATGAAGCATGGAATTATAGATTTTGTGTCTTGCTGTTACATCTACCAAAAGGTAATGTCAGTGCATTTGAAACCTTATATTTTTCTACAGCCTCTTCCAATGCAAGTTTAAAAATGGGATGAGGTGTCCATGGTCATTATTGTTGGATTACAATGGACTAACTGAGGATGGAATTATATCTAGGTGTGGATTAATGGTTTGAAAAATTTGGCTCACTTCATTCTGATTAGAGACCCCAATAATGTTAAATACTTAAGTAAGTTTTCTATGTAAGAGGTTTTGAGGTTACATAGGGTCCCCTATACTATTTTTAAAAAATGGATACTATTTTTACCTCATGGTTCTATAAGAGTATCCAAGGGGTGATGGGGAATTATTTTTGGTTGAGAATATCTTACCACCCACATACAGATGGTTAGATAGATCATTCTATTCAGATACAATAGGATATGATCCGTGCATGTGTATTTGATTTTGGTGGTTCATCAGATGACCAACCAAGCCTAGTTGAGTATTCTTATAACAAATGTTTTATATTTTTATTCATAATTTCTCCCTTCAATGCTTTGTATAGTCACCCATGTAGGTAATCTCTTTATGGGGCAGAGGTGGGAGATGACTCTTTGGTAGGATCGAGTATTGTTCAAGAGTTGTCAAAAAATATTCTGGATATACATTAGTGTATGGTAATAGCTAAAACTAGACAGAAATAATATTCAGATCGTCAATTTTTCACTTTGGAGATTTTTGTTGGTAATCGAGTTTTCATGATGGTTTATCCTCAGTTGGGTCACTATCATCTAGGAAAATAGAAAAATATTGCACTAATATTTGTTGAACTGTTTTAGGTCACTAAGTGGCATGGGAAGGTTACTTCTTCATTGAAATTATTAACTCGGTCAGTAGGTATTAATGATGTTTTCCACATATCTCATCTCATGAATTACTATCCAGTTCCCTCACACATTCTGAGTTGGTAGGAAATAAAGTTAGATCTATAATCTTATGTCGTAGAGAATCTGCTGGATATCATCGACACTTAGGTGAATGCATTTCATGGTAAGTCAATTAAATTTTTCATAGTATTATAGAGACACATACCAGATTCTTAGAAGACTTAGGAGAACGAGTCATCGATGAGGGAGAAATGGACTCACCTATTTCTAGGAACCATTTTTGACATAATTTTTTTGGGATGTAAATTTATATGGTGGGGTGTTTATAACATCCCTTCACCTTAGTTCAAGTTTTTTTAATTTATCTTTTCATTTACCTATTTGTTTAGGTAAATTATGATCCTTCTGAATATGGAGACCATTTTTTTTGGAAAATTGTATAATGTTCAGGGATGTATGTTTTTTGGAATTAATGGAGTCCACATAGAAAAGTTAAAAAGTCTTAAGTGGATGTCCTTTGGGGTATGGGTTGACCCTAGGGGGTGGGGGTTCCAACTTTTTCAATAGAATCTTCTTGCTGAGCATTTCATGTCCTAAACCAGTTACACGATTTGAAAACTTTATTAGGATGATGCCATGAAAAGGTATAAATCATAATAATTTTACATGCCTTAAAACTGGTTCACATCATGAAAAGGTTGATTGGTGTATTTTTAATTGAAGAGATGCCATTTTTGACATATATGCATTTCATGGATTTCACATCATGAACCAAGGATTCACATTGTGAAATGTACCAGGAAAAACGTTTTTATGTACTTTACTTATAATTTATTTTCATTTAACATGCATGATGTTCTCTTGAAACCTAAGAGCTATCCCAGATGATTTTGGGATCTTTTCTAACATCAAATCATTTTTTTGGTGATTTATCTTCATTATATTTGCATTGTATCTCTTCGAGTAAGTTATATTTATACTTCTTTATTGTTGTTGGTTGTAGTAGTACAATTTCACTATGTTTTAAGATCTGTTGGTCTTGTGGTGTTATTCTTTCTTGATCTTTTATATATCCATTGTGTGATATTAGTCTGAAGGCTCACCATTGTGTTGGTTGTGGGGTGGGGCATGAGTTTCTTAAGGTATGTGTTTTTTATCTTCTATATTGATCATTTTTCTTATTGAATTGATTATGAGATTCAAGGAATGATTATAGTGAATCCATTATCGTATTTGAATTACTCTAGGTTAGTGGATACTATTTCTGGCATGTGAGACCTGAGTTTTAGGTAAGTGGTTCCGTCAATATATTGTATTAGATGAAATTAGAATTATCTTATATTTATGAACTATTTTATAAATAAATCGTCTTGATTTATTGATTTGTGTGTGTGGAAATGGGTTATTGTGTTTTCCCCTTTTTTGCTAAAAGGAAAAGTTATTGTGAATTCATTTTAAATGGATTTATGAAATTGTTTTCAAAGAATGGTTTTGATGAAATGGTTTTTTAAAATGTTATATAGGGGAAGCCTTTGGTACATAGGTGGAAGGTGTAGTAATATTCTTCATCCATTGATTCTATCGGGGTTTTCAACAATGGGGTGTTCCTATACTCTTTAGGCATATTGTTTTATGTTCATGTTAGACTGGTTTAGAGGTTCACTTTCTGGGTGTCCCCTAATCTCTATATTTGATGCATATATCTAGACACATGATGCACATTATTATCTATGTTGGAGGTATGATTATTATAGATAGAATGACATATAGTATTAATTGGTTTGATTTACATGTGATTTGGTTTCTACTAATTTGGATATGATATGATATGTGTTACATTCTCTGACTTCTTTGATATATCTGATTTTCTTTGAAATTATTTTACTTGGATTTTTTTTGGAAATGTGAAAAAAGGAATATTTATTTAGCATTATTTTGATATAAATATTGTTTATCTAATTATCATGCCTTATTTTCTATAAATTTTATAAATTTTCAGATTGTTTTATAGATACATGTTATTGAACATCTAGGTGGGATTCTACTGATCCTATTTATCTCACACCCTACAAACCCCTTTGGTGGTGCATAGACCTTGTTATGTATTTCAATGTAGGGAAAGGAAAGAACCCATATTAATGTGGTGAGTTTTTTATCAAATTCTCATGGGTATCTTATGTTGATACGGTGGGTGTTTTCCCACACTATCACATAGAGTAGCAATTTCAGTTTTAGCTGTCCTTTTCTATTGGACTAGTACCTTGAAGATTGTTTAATTATATTTAAGTTGTCTCACTTTCTCTTTTAACTTTTTTCCACGAAATATATTTATTGTTTTACTATTCTAATATTTATTTATTCCATGTATATATATATATATTTATATTTCATGATGTCTAAATTAATTTGTGAAAAATCATTACCTCTGGTTATTGTTGATGAACAAGGGATTACCTCCAGCCTATGGGTATTAAGAATTTATTTTAGGTATGTGATGGATTGGGTCAGGTACCAGTTTCTAAGGGTATACAAGTCGATTTTTTCACATTTTCTCCCATTTTTGAATTCAGATACATCTTTCTTCAGTTTCTCATTAGATAATATCAATTTATTGTACTCTTTTGGAAAATGGAGCATTCTTATCCTTTTCTATTATAAGACCATTTTTAAAGTTAGTAGTCATATCATGATACTTCTTTAAACTTTTATATTTATATTTTAATTTGTTATATGTGTATTCCGAAATATTATAATATTAAAATAATTCATCACTGGACATAATTTAAGAATTATTTTCATTTTTAAAATGATTTTAAATGTGATTAAGAGATTTAGAAAAAACATTTAGTACCACATATGTGTTTTTTAGGATGCAAATATTAGTTTTATCATTTATTTTATCTCTATTTTTGTTTGAATTACTCGAAACATTCTTAAAGAAACTACAAGCGGCCTCCATAGCCTTTTTTTTAATTTTTTCTATTTCCCTCATACTTTTTCTTATACTTCCACTTAGGAAAGTCTTATTTGATGTGTAATTTACCTTCATAATAAATTAATTAAATTATATAATAATAATTTATCCATTCTTCTTTCCAGGTCCCTCTGTTATCCTATTTACCTTTGTAATTAGATTTATTAAAAAAATACTTCTTCCCATATAATGTTTTTAAAAATCTGGCCAGGTGTTCCATTTCATCATCATAGTCTGAATGTGATTCCTTATCACATGGACTTTCAACTTTGACCTTTGATTTTTGTTTATACTCATAAGTATTAAATGTCATTGAATTATTTTTAGGTTCATAAAATTTCTATTTATCCACTTGTATTTATTATTCATACATCGTGATATTTCCAATGATCTCCATTACTTGAATTTTTCTAATATCGTATGATTATCTGATGGATACCGGTGATTCTATCTATCTTTCTAGTCAACATATGTGAAGTATTATAGCTTTATCCTTGTTAGTAATTTCCTTTTAGTGATTTAATCATGTTAACAATCTCGTTGAACTTAAGATACATTTCATAAAAATGAATCACCCAGATTCCTCTTAGAAGTATCATATTTAATAGTATAGGTATTCAAGAGAATTTCTTTAAAATTATAATTTCATTCATGAGATATAAAAAGAGTATCCCATATCTCAAAAGAAATAAAACATGTAGATATTCTATTAAAATCATATTATCATAAGGCATAACAAAACACAATTATAACATTATGTTTCCTTAGCGGAATCACTCCAATATGCTATATAATCTTTAGGTTTTTCATATTTTTGTTCAATTATAGTTCATATATAAAATTCCATACTTTCTAAATAAATTTTCATTTTGATTTACCATTGATAATAATTTGTACCATTAAAATAAGGTTGTTGATTATTGGATGTTCCTTCTTGTTTATTATAATCCATAAAAATTTAAATTTAGATGAAACATAAATTTAATATATTTGAATACAACTAGACCATAATAAACATATATTTTAAGGAAACTATGATACTAAATGTTGGTCTGAGTGGATAACTTAATGGGTGTGGGGGTGAATTGAGTTTCGCTTAAAATTTATGTTTAAGAAAATTCAAAAACTAAATCCCCTATTTCAAAAAAAACTAAAAATTAACAAAAATAGTATAAATAAATAATTTAATCTTTAGAAAAGGTTTTTAAAGTATTTATCAAAACTCAGTTAAAATCATTTGTAAAATACATTTAACTTTCAAAACTAATAAAATTGTATAAAACATAGTATATAGAATATTAGTTTAAGTTAACTAATAGAGTATAGTTTTTTAAAAGCTACATATATAAAATAATACAATTTCAATGTAAATAAAACAAAATAGATAAAGAATAGATAAAAAGGTTACAACCAATATAGCCCAGTGGAATTTAAAGAGGGGTTTAGTTTCAAGATGCAACTAAATCCTCTCCATTTGGAAATTTCTTGATTCCATGAAGTTTATTATTAAATTTTCTGATCCAAAACATGGATTGGGTTTTAAGGATAATTGAACATAAGGATGTATAAACATAGAACCTCTTCAACAGTTCTACATGGGAGAAATGAAATAAAACAAATTCTCACAGGTAGTATAGGTGAAGAAACCTCTTATATAGTTTTGTGTGGGATCAAAAATATGTAATAATGAGAGATAGAATTTAACTCTATAGTTCACCTCAAGAGATGGTGCTTAATATTTAGAAATAAAATGAGCACAAAAAGCTCAAAAATAAATAAAATAGAGTAAGAGAATGAATTATGAAAATATTAATTTAGAGGATGTTGCTATGTTATTTTACATGTAGTTCTTCTCGTCTAGTATTCGTATTTTAATTTCAAAAATATGAAGATAGACATTTAGATATTTTCTTATTATTTCTTCAAATATCTGATGTGAACAAGATGTTAAAGAAACCCACAAGAAGAGTATTTTCTTAATTTTTTAAGAAGAATTTCTGAATTAATGACTTTACATGTGTATCTATATTTATTTCTCTATTCTCATTCAGACATGAAATTTTATTTTCTTATGTTTTATTTAAAAATATATTATTTAAAAATATAAATTGAAAAATCATTACAAATATCCTATTATTTCATCAACAAAATATTGTTAATTTATTGCTTTTAATGATATTTAATTATACACCTAAATGTGAATGGATTAATAATAATAAAGATATAAAAAATAATACTTATCTTTTATAGATTACTGATTTATAGTTTTCTATGTTAGAATCCATGGTGGTCGTCACATGAAATATTCTACATCAACATTCAATGGTTTTTTATAGACTTGGAGAAATATTTACATAGATATTTGAATAATCCATACAATTGAAATTTTATATTATGTTTAACCAAATGAATCTTTAGTAATTCATTTTGTTATTTCAGTTGATATTTTCTACTTACGATTGATTCCATATATTTTATCATTTGAACAAGTTGATATATTTCATCTATGATAAAAAATCTATGAGTCACACATTCTACTTCTTGTTCATTTGGTCCCACCATTAGATCAATAGTTTATAGGATTATTTTTTAAGAAATCATTTCCATTCCATTTTTGATTATGATGAATGATTGAGACAGTTTGTGGTTGTTCAGTTCTTTTTATGGTAGTTTATTTACTTTGTCATATCCTTTCCATAGATGATCACTTATAAGATATAGTCGCTTCCAAACTTAACAAAAAAATTTAGTGAGAATGATTTAGTATTCACAAAACATAGAACGGATAAGAGTAAACATAAAAAGGATTTTTCATTATTAAAATTCGGAATTTCTTGGACTAAGAAAATAATGATGATGACGATGAGGTGTTTTGAAACAAATTTATTTTCATAGGTTATGCTATGCATAATTTATCAAATTTTTATGAAACTTATTTTATTGTCATGGTAATGATGTGATTATATGATCGATTTCACTATGATCTTATAACACATATATGTATGGTTTTCATTATGTGATGGGTAGTCCTGAAATTATATGTCCCTCTAATACGTTGGGTGAAGTTTTATATCTCATGGAATAAATGTGCGAAACAAGTGGATATGCTTGATCCACTATGAGAAACAAGTCAATATGCTCAATCCAGTATGGGAAAGAGGTGTTGAGGCGTGATCTATTATGATTTTATAGACTTGGTATTTAACCTTGACATATAAAATTTCTTTTATACCGATGATGGTGACATAATTTTATAACCCGAACATATGGTTCATGAATTATTTATGATGTTTTCTCACTCTTTGGAATCATGTATTTTGAAATGATAAAAAATTATGTCATGATTCATGTTTATGATATCTATTAGATTGGGTATAAAATTTTTAAGTTATATTCATGATGTCGTAACCTTATGACAATATTATGATTTAATATGTTCATTGATTGATATCTACCTTGTTTTTCCTCACTGGGCATCTGAGATCACTATTTCTTATGTTTCCATTATCTTTTTATGAAGAACTATTTCATGTATTATATGTCCAATAAGGGTTATATTTATGAAAACCTAAGAGGGCGACGATGTATCTCATTTATGAACTAGTTTCTTATATGTCCAAGTTTTAAAATACACTAGACCTATATGATTTTGGCATGGACCGTTATGTTATGTAATGAATATTCATCTAATAATATGTAATATATATATGAAAATTATGTATCACAATATTTTTACACACCAAATAGGAGAATGATTGGGTTTTATAAAAGATCAAGTGATGAAGATGACGAAGGAAATAATATTCAAATTCCTACGTGTAAAAATGTGGGAAGAAATACCCAGGGGAATGTATCCAAGGAATATGATAATGTTACAAGTGTGGATAGATTAAAAATCATGTTCACCATTGTCAAAGAGATATGGATATGTAATCCAATATAACAGAAAGTATTAGAGTCCCCATTAATAGACCATGCACACATCAAAACTTCAGATATAAAGAGTTTAAGCATTATGAAAACTGATGCCCCAATCCAAGTTCATACAAGGATTATAGGAATAAAAAACCTCAAACACCTAGGGAATAAAGGAATGACTATCCAATGAGAAATAATAAAGTGGATAATTATATTTAATGGGAACGTATTCTCTACTATATATTTTTGGAAAACTTGTTGGATTATTTTACTCGGTATCTAGTAATTTTCTAGGAACATTAAATCATCACCCCAATGATTTTATTATTGAGGAAATATTCTTGTTGTATTATAACCCAAGTTTTTTTATGGTAAACTTCCTTGTAAAAATTATTTTATACTTCCTTTAGATGAATTTAATGTGATTTTGGAAATTGATCGGTCACCTCTACTTAGTTGAAAATTTATTTGGAATAAGTAAATCAGATTATATATTAAACAATAGAAGTTTATCAATTCATGTTTGAGTATAAACACCATTTGAAGAAAATTATTTAATTTGGGTCTTGATAATGAATAATGAAAGACTATTGAATCAAATGGTTAGATAAAAACTTAATAATATGGATAAAATTATTATTTTGAAAAATATATGTTTCCTATATTGATAGATATTTCATCTATCAAGAAATTGAATCTTGAATCATGTGAATATTTTAAATACCATTAGATATTTTCATTATCATGTGATAAATAAGATTAATAAAGTGGGAGAATGTAAGCCCCCAATATGTTACTATATATATTTCATTTAAATAAATATAATGTGTTTGATAGCTTGATAAACATGAAACACTAAAATAAAATGAGTCGTAATATATTAGATGAATATCATCAAGAAAATTACTCGAATAATAAAACACCTATTAAAAAATTAAAAATGTTTATATTTACAGGATATATAATTAATATTATTTTTTATTCTCAAATTAATTTATAGTTTATTAATAAATTAAATCAACCACTTTAAAATTATTATCATTATAATATTTAATATTTATTTTACTAATATATTAAAATTTATTAAATTATAAATTTTTATGAAATAATATAGAGAACACATAATGTTTAAGAAGTTAATTTTTCAATAAAAAAATTTTCTTTGTATTTTAAAATATTTTAATGTTATAATTATACATTTAAGAATTTTTAATTTAAAAAATTAAAATTAATTTTTTAATTCCATACATCAATATTTTTTTAAGGTGAATTTTTGATATTTTTAAAAAAAATTGGATTTTTTTGGTGAATAGTGTAAAATAATGTTTTTACTAAAATCATAGAATTTAGGAAAATAGCAAGAAGTAAGTGTTACTTAATGACCTTTACCTTTTTTTATTAAAAATAAAACTTCTATTGTTGTGTTTTATAGACTACCACCTCTACTAAGTGACATCTTTCATTTTTCACCAACGTCTCTCTTAAGTAGTTATAAGGATAAAATTATAGAATATTCGACATATATTAAATGATTACTATTATGAACAAAAAATTAATAACCCAACTTATTTCTCTCTCATTCATTGATAAACAAATATGTAAATGGTTTCTAATAAAAGATACAATTTATATCTTTTATTTTAATTAAAAATAATTTTTTTAAAATTTGTTATTGGGTTTATTTTAAATGCACATATTCATTTTATTATAATGAACTAATTTATATCCTGAAAATAAAAAACATTGTTAATTTTATTCAAAAAAAAATTATGCTTAAATATACACTTCTTATAAAAACAGGTTTTTGCATGTTATATGTAATAATGTTAAAATTTAATTTTATTACATATTGAAATTTTATCTAATAAAATAGATTTCATATTTTAAATATGTAAGAAAAACATTCTTTAATAAGTTCCATTTTATTCATAGGAATATAAAAATAATGTACTTAGGTACAAAATATTTACTATGGTAAAACCGAAAATGGTATAATTATAAATATTAAGTGTAAATGACTTAAAAACATGTGTAAAAATTAACTGTTGAGATATTAATGACCTCATATCATTTAAAAATCCATTATTTCATGTCTTATAGTCTTCATGACATGTTAAACATGTATCTTTTTATATTATGTTGAGATATTTACAAAAATGTCATTTTCACCACATATAAAAGGGGAATTTCATCAACCATTCTAGAAAACTCCAAAATTTTAGTTTCCTCTTGAAAATTTACTATTATTACTTCTCCTAGAATAAACTTTCTTATCCTTGGATATCTAGTAAAAATATATTATCCTAAGTCTTCTATTTCCAAGGAGTCTTCCAAGGGAAATCCAAAGTCCTAAACATGAGTACTTTTCCCCTAACTTATTTTCTTTTCCTTTTTAATTTTCCAAATATAATTATATAATTAATATATAATGACATTATTAATGTTTTTATAATTAATTTTATTATTTTAAGGGTAAATATATTAATCCCATTTCTGATTTTCCATTAAGAAAAATAATATTATCATTCATTCATTGTGAAGACAACTGTCTCCACGAAGCGACATCTTCTGTTTTTGACCACTTCATATATTCATGAGTTATGAGTATATAATTTGAGAAAATTGTGTTATATATAATATAATTATGTTTTTAAACACATAATTAATAATTCAACTTCTTTATTTATGATTTTATGAGAAATGAAAACATTAATTGCGTGTTGTGCAGACTACCGTATCCACAAAGTAACATATCAAAATTTTCATCCAGTTTATTTATTATTTATTAAAATCTCTTAAAATATGATTCAAAATTTTAAATTTATATAAATAATATCATTATTATTTTCAAATAATGATATTATTCCAAAATAATGCACTTTTAAAATCAAAATCATCCATTAATTTTGGTATGTTCATGTATGGGTTGGTCTAAAAACCTATGTGAACAATGCTAAAAAGTAATATCAAGGATGAATATGAGAACGAAAATAAAAATAATATATTATATAAATAATTAAATTTTGTTTTAATTTTGGTTCTTTAATTATAATATTAATATTTAAATTTTTAATTAAGATACCAACACTTATTCCTTAAAAACCACAGAAACATCTTCATCTCCAATTTCATCTTAAAAAATCATAAAGAAATAAAATATAATAAAATTATAACATTTTAAATATTTTTAAAAAATTATTTATGGTACCCTGTATTATCTAGGAATGTAAAAATTTTATATAATAATAATGAAAAACACCATTACTATAAAACTAGATCAAAATGATCGAGATTACTTACAAATGACATTGAAAATAGATAATAACAATATAAATATATAGAATAGTTATAAATAATTTTTATAAAAGGTAATATATTCATGAAATAGGTTCTAAAAATGTGATTTAATTACTTAGTTTTTTGATATAACAGATTCAATTTTCTTAATGGAAGCCGACAATTAAGTCTAGGGCTTCGTTTCCTTAAATTTAGTTTCATGAAACATAGTAATTAGTGAAACTTGATATATTTAATTCTATGTGATTAATTAATAATTAATTTATTTTACCATATTAATTTAACACATTAGGTTTTAATAAACAATTCATTTTCTTTATTCAAATATCTTTTGACCCAAAAGTTACTAAAGTTATAAGGTTTGTCTGTCTCTATTTTCAATTCCATAAGATATATTTGAAATTACTCACCATACTTCCTTTTTTATATGGTGTATTTAATATAATATTTTTTAATGTATAATATATATATATATATATTTAATTTTATGATATTGGAATTTCCATTTCATGGTAACCCTATTATATTATTTTTATCCATGCTTTTCCATCACTGTAATGGTTTCTTTAGCAATATTTACTTCAAAATCAGGATTACTTTTGGAAGATAATCCATTTGGGGAATTTTATTTGTATTTATTTCTAAAAACCTCCATAATATTCACATACTCTAGTTATTTTGGGGTTTTATATGTATTATCACTATTTCTTTTTCCTCTTTGACTCATTATTTACTCGCTGTAAGGAAGCTGACCCTGTCTCTTTTTTTTAGATGGGAATCATCCATTTCTATAGACTAATTCATTAGATTATTTTAGTAATATACTTATATATTCCTCTATAATTTATTAATGTCTTTTACTACTACTTTATGATCCTGTAAAAATATTTGAAACAAACCTATATAAGAGGAATGATCTATCACGACCTTTGTTTTTCCAATTCATCATCTATTATAGGCATCATTTGTTTTCTAATGTCAATGTTATATGAAACCATTAATAGTGTTCTTATTATTAGGGTATTATTCATCTATGTTTACATCTTTAGTAATTTCTTTAATTAAACCTGGTATATGTATTTTTTTAACCATCTATCTTCTTTCGTCAGATGACTTAGGATTATTTATTGACCAGGGAAATATTAAAAATCTACATACTTGTTATTCCAATATGGGTTTTTATTGATTACATATTAATATTTATTATGTATTTTTAACTATACACCTTCTTTATTTGGATTAATTAGGTTCATTTAATGAAAAGAAAATTATTGACATTATTTATTTGTGTATCTCAATAAGTATGTTTATAGACTATGGAATGTTGATTATGAATTGCGTTATTATCCATATCTATCATATGGTGAATGATTAGTCTTAAATAAGTGATAGGTAGATCCTAGTATTGTATATCCCCTTGATGTATCTGTTGGTATCATGAGAATAAAGTTTTTTGTTTCTGTAGTATGCCTACCCAATGAAAAAAAGATGTCTTGGTTGAGGATTTGACGAATATAATTATATTATGAATTTGACCATGATAGAATGAATGATGCATTAGATAATACCTTTATATTGATGATTAGGATGTCCAATATTATGTATTCAATAATCATGAAAAAAATTATTATTTCCCATGAGTTTATTTATATTTTTAACTATCGAATTGTTTTAATATCATGGGATTAATTATCTAGAATTATTTGATTATTAATTTCTTCCATCCATGTTATTCATCACTTGTTTATTCTAGGATATATTTGGATATATTCTTCCCCTTAATGATCATTTTAGGTCACCATTATTATATTTCTATTTCCTTACGTTAGGAAAAAAGGTATTCCACATGAGTTTTCTAGATTCATAACATGTGTGTAGAATTTCAAGGATATGTTGAATACTTATAATAGATTAATTAGTTTCTTATTCATGTGGGAAAATTTTCCATTACATGTGAAAGACATGAGATTTTTTATTGAATGGGTTTCCCTAATTCTATAAATATACAAACCTAAAGGTTTTTGGAATGTATTTAATGGAATATTATCTATAACTCATGTAATTATGGGACAATTATGTCTAAACCATTATATTTGGTATCAAATATGGTATGTAAAATGTGTAGTTTCAGTTCTGGATCTCAGAGTGCATGTTTGGGGTGTTACAATGACAGGGAATCGTCATGGGATTATACTGAATAGTGTTACATGGGATATTAAGTATTTTATCATTAGTTAAACATTAATTGTATATTTATTAAAGTTAAATGGGTATGTTTCAAGTTTAATATTCCATTCATTAACTATATATATTCTTTTCAAACTCATAATCTATTTAGGACACATTATCTTTTATTAAAATAAATTTTATGAATGGGTAATTGTTCCATGATTCTAGAATGTTTGATATTTATATAATAAATCATTATAAATCAAATATCTATCCATATTCTTATTCCATTATTAGAGAGGTTCTAACAGGTTATGGAATAAGGAAAAACTGTTATAGATTTTATATATGAATAGATAAAACTCGATAATAAACCATCACACATCATGAATTATGTATCCTAAAGTATTGATCTTATATACCTCAACCAATATCAACTCTCACATCACATAAACCTAGTATTCCTACATCCACAGTGTTTAGCTCCACTATCTTAGGTTCAAATCACAACTCTCATCATTCATTTCTCAAATAATGAGCCCTTAGTCCAAGAATTATAGTTCGTAGAGACTAATATCATGGAAAAAGTATAATGCATAGTGGTTATATTAATACTCTACCCTTGGTCGATCATCCCTCAGAGTCATATGAGTCCAATATTGTTTTATACTGTTAATCCACTATTACCACATAATTAACCCTTGAAACAATGAGTTGTAATATAAGTAAAAACTAATATTATCTAAATAAAAATGGCAGAAATGTGTATTGATTATTTGGATTCCAATCCAATAGTCAAAACTTTATAAGAACATACCTTACAATTAGAATATGTTTTTCAAGAAATCCCACAATAATACTATCCCAGATTCATAGACCACTATCTCTTGGTGAAACCCTTCCAATAAATCTCTAATGAAAACCTATCTGTTGACCAAATAATATCTCACTACACTCAATACAAAATAATACGTCATCAAATAGGAGATCACTAGGTCACCTAGTAATCAATCAAGGTCGAACACCCTCTACAGTTTCTATTATCTATTTATCCTAAGCACACAACCTAAACTTATTAACAAAGTGGCTATAAATTTAAGGGAACGCATAAAGGATCACCACCATTGCTATAATAGGCCAAAATTAGTCTTCCTTACACCTATGAACCATTGGGGTTCTATTTTTGAGCCTCTCATGATCATATCCAATGCTTACATAACTTACGTCATTGAAATCATTATATAAAGAAAGGGGATAAATTCCTTAGGTGATGGTTCATAATAACCCCTATAAATTCCACCATCCATGAATCAAAAGAGACATTATTTCATTATAATAATATTTTAATTAATTACAATAGAAAGTATAATTAAATTAAAAATATTAATTCATTTTACATTACAAAAAAAACCACTGATTAATGAATCTATTCTAAAATCCCATGAAATTAAGTGTGAATGGGTCATAGAAGACTCTCAGGACACCCTGTGAGAAAAATATTCAAATTAATATTTTTATTCACTAATATATCTAACTCTAAATGTATACAAATTAGATGAAATAATCATCAGGAACCATTCCTTCCCCAAATAAGGAGAATCCATTTTTGTTCAATGGTGCCAAGCCTCCTCTAGCAACCAATTGAAAAAATGCCATTTATTACAGAGAAATATCATCAAGATTAGATGAAAAAATCCTAAAGAATTATATCAAAAAAATAAAATATACGGAGGAATAAGATAAAGTGGAAGGAGGGGGGAGAAGAAAAACAACCTACCTCAAATCAATATAAAAAATTTGGACCATCATCATGTATTGTTAAAAACACTTTATCATAATGTTTCACATCCTTGAGAATATTACTCAGGTATCTCTAATGAACCATGGTATAAATTGGGATCTAATTTTTAATTTATATCTCTTGGCATCATGCTGGTTATGATTAGGACACCACTACACCTGAAGGAGAGAATCTTCAAATTATTCTAAAGCCTCACTCTTTAGTCCATCAATTCACATTTTTCATTCATCAAATAACATTATTTAATATATTAAGATTTATTATACAAAAATTATACAATGTACAATACACTAAAGTTCCAGTTTAATTTGTTTACTTATGACGATATTCTATCTAGGAAATACCATAAAACACACAATAATCATTGTCAACCATCTATATTTGACATTGTTGGTGGAAAAAACACTTCTTTCTCAAATATAACCCTAATAATCACCTCATCACTTGTATCTAGAATTCTTATTCTTTCTAATTGTGACTGTATCCATCACATGAATCCTCAATGAATTTAATATATCACAAAATTTCTCATAAAAACTCCCTATTCACAAAATCTTGACCACTATGATTTTTCCATTCATTGAAACCTACATCTAGTCATTCTACCATCACAATGACTAAATAAAAATCACCCAATTTCATCAAAACACCAAATAAAAACCTAAACCACTTCTATTATGTATTCAAACTAGCTCTTACACTCAATGGTCATGATTATTCTTTTGAATACAGATTTACTCTTAATAAATATATGGATTACATTAAACTATTGGATTTACATTATCATCATCCAATGAAAACCAACCTTCAAAGATTCAATAGACATTAATAAATCATAACAGTTGATATAGGTATATTTCATCCTAATAGTTCTTCTCATGAGCCTCTCACTGTAGTTGATTTTTTTTGTGTTTTATGCTATCACTCTCCAATATCAATATTTATAATTCACCACAATATCCATGTTCCAACATATATTGTAATTCCTCGACCCTAGTTACCTAGAGTTAGTGCATTTTTACATAAAATTGACATGATTACAGGTGATCAAGTCTCGAAATACCTATTAGTTTAGTATCCTTGTAAGTACTAGATACATACAAAAGTTTTACATTACATCATGAAATAAAAAACAACAACATTGTGTCCCCTTTCAACACACTAATATCCCTTTTCCAATCCCTATAGGTCAATCATAATATACTTCTTCACATCCTGGAAAAAAGAAATCATAATATAAGGGTGATCTCAGATGCTCAGTAAGGATAAAAATATAGCAAAAACTTTAATAAATAAGAATAAACATTTAAGCCAATTTATAAGACTAAAACAAAAACCTTTTAAACATAAAATTCAGTATAATTTGGAAAATATAAATAAAATAATACCATTTACTTATTCACAAGGATATTCTACTAGTCGTATAATCACATGTAATATCAATAGCTAATTTCATAATGATGGAATGCATATTGTTGAACATCATAAACACATAGTCAAGTCCTTGTTCCAAGACTACAAATAAGATTTTCGCAAGGCGTTGTGCCAAGACACTATTTTTTATCATGAGACCTACTGATACATCGAGGATCTATAGTGGGCCCCACCCATTACTTAATAATTCAAATGCATTCCTCATATGAAAAGGTTGAAACATAACAAAAACATTCGTATTAAAAATAGCATAAGAAATGTTAATACTTTAATCATAAACCATACATGTTATAAAAATTACACATCCACTTTAAATAATTTCCCAAAAACTTTAATAAAATATGGAAGATTGTATCCTAATAAATCAACTTCAAATAAGTGTTAAATATATGAAAGGATGTTGACATAGATGAAATCAAAACAATTTGAGAGAAGTATTTATTTATATTTTGAAATCATTTAAAAGTTGCATAATTATAAAACAAAAAATTTATTTTTAAAATATTCTTATAAGATTGTAAGGGAAGCTTAAAAGATGTTATAATGGTGGAAAATAGCCACACCCTTTGTATAAATTAAAAAAACATTCTTACCATAATTTGTTGAAAAGGTCATAAAGTACCTTGTTTGGAAAACGATGGAAATATTACTTTCAAAAAAATTTATAAAAAGTCAAACAATAATATAAATTAATTTAACCCATATTCTAGGAAATATTAAAAATATTTTGAAATACATTTTTAAGAAACACAGATGTGGATGATAAATAATTCCTTTTAGATGCTTACACATAAACAACCTCGAATAATAAAGAAATTGTAAAATTAACCCTTACTCTGTACTTTTCCTTAGTCAAGGCTACGCCAACCTCATGTATAATAGTTAAATAATATTTATTAAATTATAAAATAACCACATATATAAATATGATATCATATATGATCTTCTAATATTGCTTTGTTAATAATATTTCAGTAGTATCATTGTTTCGGGTGTTAACTGATTCATTTTACTTTATATGTTTTGTTAGGTAAGTCATTTTTGTTATGGATAGGATGTATTTTATTCCTATCCAGAATGATATTAAGTTCTTAAAATTTATTTTAAAACATAAAATAAAAATTATTCTTCATTTTTCACGATGGGAAATGAATCTCATCGCGTTCGTGGAGATGGTAATCCGTACGTACACACGAGAGACAATATCATTCTATTGATGGTGAAATCATATGAAATTGGATGTTATATAATATATAAATAATAATTAAAATGTTATATTTTTTATTTTCATCAATTATACTCATTATTATACATAACTAAATAATGAAGTGTGGAATAACAAACTACACCATGATATTGAGACTGTAAGTCGTATGTACGCACGTATTGTGATTTTTTCATTCATCGTATGGATATAATAATTAATATAGTTATACCATATTTATAATAACATCATAGTATGTATAAGGTACTGGAGTTATTATTTTGGTATGGAAACAAAAAAGAAATAGGAAGTGGATGAATAAAATAACTTTGAAAGAGGTGCTGAAATTATTACCTCTTCTTCGGGTGCTTCCTTTTGATTTGATCAAAAAGTCTCGTTGGGTTTGATTTATGATAAAATTAATGCCTATAGATTTATGTTAGGGTATTTGGGAGGATATTTGAACCGGTTTTGGCTGAGAAAAATGTCTTTGGATGTGTGAATTTGAGAGAAGGGGAAGAACCCTTTTATAAGAGAGGCGAGGGTCACTTTAGGAAAACATTGAAATATTTTTTTATTATAAAATCATTTTTGGTTTTTAATGGATTAAAATGGTTTTATATCAAGGATAAGATGGGTATGGGTAGAAAAATCCTCAAAAAATATGTATTAGACAATTTTATGTCACCATATTAACCATATATTTTAGACTTAATTCTTAGTTAAATAGTTTAACTTTCACTACCACAAAACTGGGCAAGGCCGGCGCCACCCCTTTATCACTGCTAACAAAAAAGCGCTGATAAAGGGGGGTACCTTTATCAGCGCTTTTTTTTAAAAGCGCTCATAAAGGGCTTGACTTCAAAAAAAAAAAATTAATTAAAAATAATATATTCATATATCAATATATCAATATAGTTATATTGATATAAATATAATATATAATTTTTAAATATATTTTATATAAGTATAAATATACATTCACACTTAATATACTTAATATATAAGATATTTAGGGAAAATGGCTTATAAAAAAATTAAAAAAAATATTTTTAATTAAAAATTTTCTAATTATTATGGAGTAGTAGTCATTTAATAACAAATTGAAGACTAAAAAAATAAAATAAAAAAATAAAAAAAGATCCAAATTATATTAAAAACGCAACTCAAGCTTCAAACGTCCATAACTTTTGATCCAGGTGTCCGTTTGAGCTCTACCACATATCAAATCAAATTCTGCGACGATCTATACATCACTATGACTGGGGTATCCTCGGTCAAGGTTTTTTCGAGGCTAAAAAAGTCCCATAAGGCCTACAAAACTGAGTTTTTAGTTGAGGTATCCTGATTTTTTTAACATTTTGTGGATTTTCAGCCTCGTTTAATGGGGTATTATTGGCTTTTTTTTGGTGGGAACTGGATTTATTATAAGGTATTACATTCATATTGATATTATGTCTTTGAAATTTTATCATTTTTTATAATGCACTTCTATTTATAATCAAATATATAACTATATGTACACACTTTTTATATATTCACACCTAAAAATTTAATTTTTTAAATAAATAATTAAACATATTTACATATAAAATATATTAGCTTTATCTAAATAATAAATAATATCAATTTTATTTAAAATACCAATTTATGAATAAATATATAACTTTATATTAATATAAATATAAATATATATATATATTAATATAACTATATATATATATTGATATAACTATATATATATATATATATATTAATATAACTATATATATATATATTGATATAACTATATATATATATTAATATAACTATATATATATTAATATAACTATATATATATATAACTATAAATATATATATTAATAAAACTATAAATATATATATTAATATAACTATATATATTAATATAAATATATATTACTATACGAATAAATATATCTAAATATATATATAAATATATAGATATATCATAAATAAGAGAGCAAATCAATATAGGGGAGTGGTAAAGGATTTAGGTGCGCAGGGGGGAGGTCTCGAGATAAAATCTGGGTGGAGGTAGGGGCGCGCGTGCATGGGTGATTTAGAGGGTCTAGCACTGATAAAGGGTGTAGGCGGTGCGTGCGGGCACTAGAGGAGCGGCAAAGCACTGATAAAGGGGGGGGGGCAAGCGGTGTAAAAAGCCCCCCCAGTTTGGAAGTATTTTTTTATTTTTTTTTAATTTTTTTTAGTTTTATCAGTGGTAAAAAACACTGATAAAAGTGTATTTTATCAGTGCTAAAAAGAAAGCGCTGATAAAAGACCCTTTTATGAGCGCTTCGTTTTAGCGCTGATAAAACACCCCTTTTATCAGCGCTTTTTTTAGTACTGATAAAAGGGGTCTTTATCTGCGCTTTTTGGAGCGCTGATAAATGGGAACCCCCCTTTATCTTCGCCAGTATTAACTGCGCTTTTCTAGCACTGTTAAAGGCCATCTTTAGCGCTAATAAAAGCCGTATTTGTAGTAGTGTTTTACCATGTCTTCTTTACTGGTTATATTACATGTTTAATAAATTTACAAAAAAATTCCAAGAAAACCTCAAATAGTTCATTAATGAAATATATATAGTTATTTAATTCTTTTGGCCAAACCGTAAATTTTTAGGAACATTATATCATTTAATAATATAGTATTTGTTTTAAAAACCCATTTATGTCAATTTTGATACTATTTAGTTTTTGGTTTTTCTGAAAGTCACAAAAACGTGATTAATTAAAAAAAATTAAATAAACCCTAAAAAGTCATATTAATCTATAAAAGTAGTGTAATTCATCAAAAGTTTCAATTTAGATTTATTTTAATATTTATAACATCAATTATTTTAATCTTTCATTAATAAGGTAATTACTACATCATCATTGTGTCATCAATAAATTTAGATATTTAATGCCTAAAAATTATAAATAAAATAAAATTATGTATTAAATATTTTTATCTTTATACTGAATGTTTATTGTCTAATTTATCTTACGTGTAACCCTATATTAAAATATTTTTATTTATTAAAATTTTAATTTAGCACTTTTAACTCTTCTTTAAATAAAATATAATAAATTTCCTAATCTAATGAAAGTGGGTCAAAAGGGATCAAATTTTTGTACTAAGGTTGATTTTGGTCGAAATATACCTATCCAATAGAATTAGGACATGTGTTCGGGTAATTATAATATCATTGTTACCTTTAATTACACTATTTTTTTAACTGTGGTAAATAAAATTCAAAAGTAACTATTCACAAAAAATTATTTTCATCTAATTGAACCATATTATACTTACTGATGTAAACATTGGCTCTAAAATTTTTTAAATTCAATTCACATAAGTAGTAAAATTATGTTTTACGGAAATTTAAAAATTTTCCTAGAAGGTGGGTAAAAGATGGTAAAAACGTTCAATAAAATTTTATATATCTAATCTTATTATAAAATGACTGAAATAAATTAAATTGCACTAATATAGGTATAATTTGTATATTTTGACTTTAAAATAAATTTAAATTAAAAATAATTATTTAAATAAAAATTCATCTTTAAACAACAACACAATGTTTTTCACTATTCATCAAAATTGAATATTTTTAGAAAAATGCCAAAAATTCACCCAAAGCTAATTTTGATATTCCAAATTCCAAAATGATGTCTATTTTAACAAATTAAAAACATAGAATTTGTGTTAATTAATTTGAAAAAATATTCCCACTGTCAAAACAAAAAAGGAGTTTTTGAGAAGTGAAAACCCTCAAAAGATTGATACGTGTTTATGTTTAATTTAAATCTAAAATTACTTACAATGACCAAAATTTGATTAAATGATTAAAATATAATCTAATTATACTTCAAAACCATTCAAATTTATAATTTAACACAATAAATTATTTTGATTAAAAAATCAATTTTCAATTAAAATATAGTATTATCCATTATTCATCAAAATATGAACGTTATTGGAAAAGCACCGAGAATATATCCAAAATAAATTTTTTTTGTACTACATGAAAATAAAAAGTTTATTTAGTAAAATGGAACATATAAAAGTGTCAAATATTGGATTTAAAAAGGGTTCTCCATTAAAAGGAAGTAAACTCCATTTTTTGAAAAAATAATTCTTTTATCGGAAAAATTGATTTTATTATTATATTATGTCTAATAAACACATAAAATGGATGTTAAAATTATATTATGTATATAAAATTTAAAATTCAGTTAATACTATTCATAACCTCCTTCTGAATGGCTAGTTTGGTAAGTCGTGGTGTGTTCGAACTCGGTGTTGCGTATAGTGCAAGCCATTGAATTACATTAAAGAAAATAGCTTACTATGAAATCTTGGGGTCTTAAATTCTTCCCACATTTTGGAAATTGCATCCTCGAAATTTTAAAATTGATCATGGGAAATTCTTTGAAATTATCACATCAAAAAAATACTCAATGAAACTATCACTTTAAAAGAAAGAAAGAGAAGTACAAGGTCACCCCAGATAACCCATACTAGGATACCATGTAGTAAAACATGGATATGGAAGATAAACTAAGTGTCATGTTCTGATGGAGAGTGATATAAAACATGATCATAAGAAAGTTAACAACAAGAAAACCACAAAATGTTGATGGGTTAAACGGTCATTAGTTTCCCAGTAGGAAAAGTAAACTGACAACATTTTTTGTTTTAAGTTACATTTCATAAAGTTGATGAATATATTTATGATATTGACTAAGAACATAAAGATATATACTTACTTTTCAATTATATTTTCATCCTTTAATAAATTTCTACCACTAACTCATCTTTTCTCCAAACGATGAGTACTCAAGATGACTTGGTCACACATGAAGAGATATAATCATATTCTTGAGAATCAAATAATCCACACTGGATGAACTATATATTTACCTTGTCTTTAGATATTAACCAAAACCAAAATGGTTAGTACAAGATCATATGATCCCAAAAATATATAATCCTTTATAGAAATAAATACTAATCTTAATTTCCAAAGTTAAACAAACAATAACCAAAGTTCAATAAAGAACATTCAATAAACAATTTTCCTTAAAATACTTCAATATAATCCTAACTATGATTTAAACCCAAAAATAAGAAGAATTTAATCAAATAGTCTTTCATAATAAATCTTAAAATTTATCTCCAAATAACATCAACTACTCTTAAAGTCTCATACTGAAGTGTAATTAACCAAATCACATATTTTCTATGATAGTTTAATCATTTCCATTAATAACCTGAATCTTTATAAAAAACATATATTCTACCAAACAAATCTACCATTACTCTTCATATGAAATCCCACGGTATTCTATTTTCCTTAGGCATATAGTGTTCCCAATAGATAAAATGTCTTGTAAAATAACATTTATCACTTAATCACCAAATAATTTTCCTATACTGAGGATATCTATTTTATAAAACATAAAATCCCAAATAAAAATATTATTGATCAATAAAATCATTAAACTAAAAATAATTAGTCATACTAACCAGTGAATTCACATAGTCCAATGGTAGGCAATTAATCCCAGTCACACTATGATTGTGTGTTCTATTCCCACAGTTTTTTCCAACACGACGGGTTTTCACACAGTCTTTGGGTGGTCCTTTTTCAAAAACTATATTTTTTAACATTCTCAAAATTAGATAAATTACTCAAAATAACCATAACATAATTTAAACACAAATGTTATCTCATACCTCTCATTTTAATACCAATAATTAATAACCTGTAATTACCTCAAATTCAAGGATCATATAACCCCAAATGGTTCTTTATAATTATATCAACAAAAGAAAATGTAATTCTTCCTCAAATACAATTTTTAGATAACAAACTGTAGGGTTACACATATAAGAGAAAATTATTCCAAATTAATCCCATCAAAAAAGGTAATTTATACTTTTAAACATTTCTCCATACATTTATTTCCACATAGGTTCTTCCTTAACCTAGTGGTTATCCTATAAAATAGGGCATTGACTTGGGTAATGCCCAGGTCCCATAAATTTGGAGTTAATGACTGTAAATGGATTCTTAGGATGATTTTTATTTTCTTCCATAATACTTTCCATTTTTCCTCTACAATTATTTACATTATGTCCCTATTTCCCACACATAAAGCACTTCATTTTTTCATTGAGACACTTTCTTACGTGTCTCCTTCTAAATTTCATGCATGATGGAAATTGATATTTCCTTTCTCCACAGTCTCCACTATTGTAGATCTTATCATTCTCCACATTTCTCTTCTTTTTTGATTTTGGGAGTTGGTTAATGTATATGTTTTTGATCAGATTTTTGGAAACCTTCTTTGGAATGAATATGATATCTTTTACACATATCAACAATATATTTAGTTTCTCATTTCCACCATCATTCCCACCTTGTTCATATTGTTCGATGTTATTATGACTTCCTTTGAATCCATCCATTGACTAAAACTAGAAAGCATAGTGTGAGTAATAATAGTCATAAAATCATTTAGAGAATATAATGACACATTATTTTGTATCTAAAACACCTTAGGATTAACCAAGGTTATTAATTCTCATCTTATATTAAAATCATTCAAATCAGTTTCTAAAGAAAATGTGAATTATACTAAGAGTGTCCCATGGGAGTGTTGTATCCAATAGTGCAACAAGTACCGTTGTCGTGCACTAGTTCCCATTCGAGTCTAGATCAAAGCAGTGTTTTTAGGTTTTACCCCTAGATACATTTGTGCCAGAGCGACCTCGACCTGCTCCTATCCAAACAGGGATGCATTGCTTAGAAAATTTACAAAATCTCTACTTTACCAAAATTCTAGTAAGTTATTTTATAATAATCTTCCAAGTCTATCTTAGGGTAATGTTCTCTAATCAGAGTTTTTATAAATCTAGATTCTAATATTTGTAATAATCTTCCTATGATACCAACTATAATTCCCCAACCCTAGTTACCCACAGTTGGTGTATTATTACATAACATTTTCATGATCGCAATACATCAAGTCTCAAAAGACCGATTTGTTTCGTAGCCATGGAAGTATGAGATACATACATAAGTTTTACATTAAATCATGAAAAAAAACAAAAAAAAACATCTTGTCAACTTTGAACACACTCATATTCCTTAGCCTGTCCCTATAGGTCAATCATAATATACTTCTTCAAATCCTTGGAAAAAGAAAAAAAATAAAGGGGTCTTCTTAGATTCTTAGTAAGGATAACAATATAGCGAAAACTTTGATAAATAAACATAAAAATTTAAGGAAATGTATAAGACTAAAACAAAATCCTTTTAACCTTAAACATCAGTATAATATAGAAAATATAAATCAAATAATGTTATTTACTTATTCATAGTGATATTCTACTAGTCGAATAGTCACATGTAATATCAATAGCTAATTTCATAACGATGGAATTCATAATTTCGGACATCATAACTAGATACTCAAGGCCTTGTACCAAGACTACAAATTAGATTTTTTTTCAAGGCCTTTTTCCAAGACACTAGTTTGTCTCATTAGACCTACCGATGCATTGAAGAGATATAGCGGGCTTCACCGGTCACTTACTGATTCCAATGAATTCCTTATATGAAAATGTTGAAACATAACATAAACATTCATATTAAAACTAGCATATGAAATGTGAATACATTAACCATAAACCATGAATGGTATAAAAATAACACATAAACAGTCAATCATATCAAAAAACGTTCAATAAAATATAGAAGATTGTATCATAATAAATCAACTTCAAACAAGTGTAAAATCAATCAAAGGATGTTGACGTAGATTAAATTAAAACTATTTGAGAGAAATATCTCTTTCTATTTTGAAAAAATTTAAAAGTCACGTAATTATAAAAGAAAAATTTTATCTTGAAAATATTCTTATAATTTTATTAAGGAATATTCAAAGGTGTTATAATGGCAGAAAATATCTGCACCTGTTGTACAAGTTAAAAAACAATTTTACCTTAATTTGTTGAAAAGGTAATAAAGTACCTTGTTTGGAATATGACGGAAAGATTAATTTAATAAAATTATAAAAAGTTAAAAAAAGGGTATAAATGGATTTAACACATATTCTATGAAATAGTAAAAATTTTTTGAAATACATTTTTAAGAAACACGGATGTGGATGATAAATAATTCTATGTATATTCTTACTTATAAACAATCTCAGATAATAATGAGATTGTAAAATTAACCCATAACTTGTAATTTTTCTTAGTTGAGGGTACATTAAATTTCTGTATAATAGTTAAATAATCATTATTAAATTATAAAATAATCATATACATAAATATGATATCATATATGATCTTATAATATTTCTTAGTTAATAATATTTCAGCAGTATCATTGTTCTAGGTGGTAAATGATTCATTTTCCTTTATATGTTTTGTTACATAAGTCATGTTTGTTAGGGATAGTATTTATTTAATTTAAATCCTTAATGATATTAAGTTCTTAAAAATTATTTTAAATCAAAAAATTAAAATTATTCTTGAATGGTTATGATGGGAAATGAATCTCATCGCATTCGTGGAGACGGTAATCCGTACGTATGCACGAGTGACAATATCACTATATTGATGGTGAAATCGTATGTAATTGGATGTTATATCATATATAAAAAATTATTAACATGTTTTATTTATTATTTACATCAATTATACTCATTATTATACCCATCCAAATAATGAAGTGTTGAATAACAAACTACACCACGATGTAGAGACGGTAAGTTGTACGTACGTACGTATGGTGACTTTTTCATTCATAGGATTGATAGAATAATTAATATGTTTATACCATATTTTCAATAACATCATGGTATGTATAAGGTAATATATATATAGTTTTTTGGAAACAACAAATAAATAGGATGTGGAAGAAGAAAATAACTTTGAAAGAGGTGGTGAAATTATTAACTCTTCTTCGGGTGCTTCCTTTTAATTTGATCAAAAGGGATTCTTAGGTTGAATTTATGATCAAAGTAATGCCTCTAAGTTACAGTGAGGGTATTTAGGAGAATATTTGATCAAGTTATTTCTAAGAAAAATGGCTTTTGATGTGTGAATTTGAGAGAAGGGGACTTAACCTTTTATAAGAGAGGTGAGGGTCACTTTAGGAAAAGCTTGAAATATTATTTTATTATAAAATAATTGTTGGTTTATAATGGCTCCAAATAGATTAATTTAGAGGATAAGGTTGTTATGGGTAGAAATATTCTCAACCAATAGGTTTTATATAAGTTTAGGTCAACATATTAACCTTATCTTTTAGATTTAATTCTTAGTTAAATAGTTTAACTTTTACCATGTCTTCTTGTATTTTTATATTACATGGTTAATAAACTTACTATAAAATTCCAAGAGAACCTAAAGTGGTTCATTAATGAAATATCTATCATTATATAAGTACTTTGGATGAATTTTTTTTTTATTAATATTATATAATTTAATAATACTGTATTTGTTTTAAAAACTCATTTATGTCAATTTTGACACTATTTAGTATTTGGTTTTTTTGAAAGTCAAAAAAACTTGATTATATAGAAATAAATACATTAAATCAACCCTGACATGTCATAGTAACATTTAAAATGAGTGAAATTCATCAACAGTTTCAATTCAATTTTATTTTAATATTTATAACATCAATTATTTTTGTCTTTCATTAATAAGGTAATTACTACATCATGATTTTGTCCTAAATAAATCTAATTATTTAGTGTCTAAAAATTATAAATAAAATACAATTATGTAGTAAATATTTTTATCTTTATAATGAATATTTATTGTCGAACTTATATTATGTGTAACCCTATATTAATGTTTTTTAGTTATTAAACTTTTAATTTAACACTTTTAACTCTTCTTTAAATAAAAGATAATAAATGTCCTAATCTAATCCAAGTGGATAAAAAAGGATCCTATTTTCTTAATAATATTAATTTTGTATGAAATACACTTATCCAATAGAATTAAAACATGTTTTAGGGAAATTATAATATCATTTTTACCTTTAATTACCCTATTTACTTTTAACCGGGGTAAAAAAATTTAAAGGTTACTATTCACCAAAAATTATTTTCATCCTATTGAACCACATTTTACTTTTTGATGTCAACCATGTCTCTCAGAATTTTTAAATTTAATTAATAGAAGTGGTAAAATTATGTTTTATGCAAATTTGTAAATGTGCCTAGAAGGTGAGTAAAAGACGGTAAAAAGTGCAATAAAATTTTATATATCTAGTATTATTATAAAATGACTTCAATGAATTAAAGTGGAATAATATAGGTATTATGTATCTTTTTTGACATTAAAATAAATTTAATAAATAATATTTATTTAGAAAAAATCAGCTTTAAATAATAACCCAGTGTTTTTCACTATTCATCAAAAATTGAATGTTTTTAGAAAAATACCAAAAAATCACCCAAATATAATTTTGATATTACAAATTAAAAAATGATGTATATTTTACCAAATTAAAAACATATAATTTGTATTAATTAATTTAAAAAAATATTCCCGTTGTCAAAACCAGATAGCCGGTTTTTGAGATGTAAAAACTATCAAAAGATTGATATGTGTTCATGTCAAATTTAAATGTAAAATTAATTTCAATGACCAAAATTGGATTAAATAATAAAAATATAATCTAATTATACTTAAGAACCATTCAAATTTATAATTTAACTCTCAAAATTATTTTGATTAAAAAAAATATTTTCAATTAAAAGTAGTATTTTTCACTATTTATCAAAATATGAAAGTTATCAGAAAAGAACCAAAAATTTATCCAAAATAATTTTTCCCCACTTCTAAAGAAGAAGATTATTTTTTCAAATTTAATATTTAAAAGTATCAAATATTGTATTTAAAAAGGATTCATCATTAAAAGGCCGTAAAATTTCATTTTTTGAAAAATACTTCTTTTATCTGAAAATTTGAATTTGTTCTTGTATTATGTCTAAGAAACACATATTATGAATGTTAAAATTATTTGGAGTATATAAAATTCAAAATTCAGTTAATACTATTCATAATCGCTTTTTTAATGACTAGTTTGGTAAGTCATGGTGCGCTCAAACTGAGTGTTTCCTATAGTGCAAACTATTGAATTACTTTAATGAAAATAACTTACTATGATATCTTGGGGTGTTACATATATACCTCCAAATCAAAATCCCAAATCCCTGATACATGAGTAAAATATTGTTATCTAATATATAATTCCTACCATCCTTAAATAATTTCTATAAGTTCTATTGGCATCTAATCGACCTCAATGTTGAGACACTCCTTGAATTTTATAATAAATGAGTTGATCCACTATTCCTATAAATATTCTATTGAAACCACCAATCATCTTACAGGGTTTTAAGGTCATCATGGGGTCGCATCTCACATCCACATGAGTTGATTAGTTTTGATGAAAAATATACCATAAGAACCTTGGTCCATTACACAACATCATCAAAAATATTTAATACAAACAAGATATATCTATTCCATAAGTGATCACTATTAATTACTCATTTTAATATCCCTAAAAATCATTTTCCTATAATAAAACAAGATGTATAATTGAAAGAGGTAAATCCCCTATCTGTATGTCGGTCAAGATAATGAATCTCATAGATTCCAAATGACTATATTATACTCAATCACACTCCAAGTTTTATCATGCGCTGAAGTTTCATAGTAAATCCCATGACAAAGCTATATGATGTTAGGGAATATAAAAAATTACAAACTATATCATCATCTCACTTCCAAGAGATTTATTCACCATCTTCCAATCAATGTGACATATTTTCTATCTAGGATGGTAATGCCTAAATTGTTCACTATGATCACTATCACAAGGTTAATACTAGGAAACATTTCTTACTTACAATATCAGTAGTATTTTTTTTCTTATACTCATTGTAAGATATTACATAAATAACCATCCTGATAATAGGTTTTAACCATCATAGATATCTATTAAATTATATCCACAAGTGGAATACAATCTAGTTCTACCTTTCTATACAACTCAATTCCTCCATTAATACGTCTTACCATAATGATCCTTGGATTACTATAATAATAGATAAAGCATATATTATATTCATATTAATCACATTTTTTATAATATATTATTAATACTTCAATCTCAAACATACTCACTGAAATCCATATGTCAATTCCACTCTATTGACCACATGTCATCTGTGTATTATTCTTGTCACCTGAAGAATATTCTTATTCTACAATCATATTAAATACTTTTTTACATCTAAACTAATCCAGTAGGTTTATTCCTACATACTAAAATCTAACCAATGTATAAATATGAAAAATACAAATCTATTTTATGAATACGATTGATTCATATCATCATGAGTCATATGTCAACATTACTAAGATCTTTCCCCTAACCTAATAATATTATAGCACACATGAGTCATAAATCATGAATAAAAACCCACGATTTAATACCATATAACTCAAGGAATCTATTTACAACTAATTAAGATTTTTTTGTTTCTAATTTTCTATAGTTTTTTGGTTTATTGTTTTTGAAACCAAATTGTATATTTTTAGTTTATTTAGTTATTTTTAACTGAAATATCACCTAGAAGAGATAAATTAGACAATGTACACAATATGGAACCACGTTATGGGTCTAAGATGTCATTTTCTAACTCAAACCTATAAAAGGAAGTAAATTCAATAATATAATAGAAATTCACATGGTGATTGTGCCACATTTTCATCATCCAGGAGAATTTGAATCAATTGGACATTAATACAAGTTCAATGCAAATAAATATTTGGATAAACATTATTAAATTTGTCAAATGGGTCACAATATGTTTTTTTGATGTTGTAATAACATATAAGCAATTTGAATAAAATGATCATTATTGATGATGAGGTGGATAAGAGGGTAGGTGCTACCAAATTTTTAGGGTAGGATTCGTCAAGTGATGAAGAACACACTGATTAAGATAATAAATTGAAAATAAAGAATTAATAAGATAAAATAAAAAATATATCTGATAATTTCTTTAGTTGGTTATTTGTTCTAGTTTATTTGATGTATAGATATGATATTCGATGTTAAGGTGAAGATGACACTCAATGAATTATTTTTCTTTAGTTAATGAAAAATATATTCTTTTTATTTAATAGTTTTTTTCTAAGTTTAACTTTGGATATATTGTGTTTTATATTTCTAAAAACAATTGTTTGAATGTGTTCCTTTTCAATTCTATTATTATAAGTTATAAACCTCAACACCTAAGTAATATGGAAAATTAAGTATAGGCAGTCTAGAATCTTAACAATAGTGGTAATCAATACCCTTTATCTATTTACATTCATAAAATTAATTATTTATTATTAATAGATGAATTATTATTCATTTATTTATAAAATTTTTTAATTGAGTGAAATTTGAATCATAGACGTCACACTTCTTTTGTTATTTCTTAAACAATTTTATTTTATTTCCTTAAATTCATTATAAAAACATTCAAAATTACATACCTTGGAAATTTATGTATTATATATTTTTTATTTAAAAAATGATTCTTTATTGTTTTCCTTAACCTCCAACAATAATACCTATTATTAAATAGAAATCAATCATAAATTTATAAACCTCTAGTGTGTGATCACAATAGTCATACCATATTCTTGGCACTATTTCTAGGGGAATTGATTAGAATTTAGTATCCAATTTATTTTTTTGATGATGTAGAAATATTTATTTACTTATTATAATTTTATTTTAATTCATTTTTGTGGTGTATTTTCTATATTGAAATTACAAGAACAAGGCCTATGTAATGAGGAAGGAAGAAAGGAAACCATTAATTTATGTCAACATGAAACCAATTATTGGGAAATAGTCTGATATCATTAAACCAATTATTATGACCCAACAATTTTTTATCAAAATGATTCTTATTAAATTGACTGAAAATAATAATTAATTTGGTTTCTTTTCATTTGAAAAACAAAGTTCTTACATTTCAATATTTAGAAAATTTATAATAAATTCAGAATAAATAATTATCAAAATAATATATTAAAGATTATTTTATTCAATTTTTATCTATATAATAAAAAAATTGGTTCAACCAATTACCACATAATTTGGTAGTATCCTTCAGTGTGTTGGTTCATAAATTTTTGATAAGATATTTTCCTCTTTCTAAGATGGTTAAATTCATGAAAGAAATTTAAAACATTCAATAGATTAAAAAATATTTGTATGATACATGGAAAATATTTGAGATAATTTTGATAAATGTTCCTTTTCATGTTTTATAATTATTACTCAAAATTAATTTATTCTATATAGGATTGATCTTATAATATTGGGAGAAGTTTGATATTTGACCTAGAGAGAACATTAATAACAAAACACTATTTTATATTTTCTAATCACATGATAAAATTTACTTAATTAGATATCAATTTTTTGTAAAAAAAATAGATGACATAGAAAAGAATCATTTGGATAAGTTAAGTGATTGTGAGGAAATTTTTGAAACTATACTGAAACATATTGTGAATTTTCAAGAAAACCCAAAATTCTAATCAACAATAGTTTTGTATGATGTTGATACGATTTCGCGGTTGATATGTATGCATAAGGATCAAAATAAAAATTTCAAAAGAAAACAAATAAAAATATTATAATTAAATATCTTTAAATTTAAATGATTTGGATGATGAATAAATAAATATATGAAATAAATGAATTATATTTTAGTCAAATCAAAATAATAAAAAAAACAAGGAAAAGATGATGTGTTGATTTTTTAATGGAATGAGGAAATTAAATAATAAATTTTAAGTTATCAACAAGTATGTATTCATTATTCACAATTATTGAAAATTTTAACTAATTAAGGGATAATATTACATTTTGTTTAATTTATGGATACTATAATCACTTTTTTTATAAATTTTAAATGTTATCGTTTCATGTAAAATAATGTTTGAAAACTTTTATACTAGGTATTTTCAAAAAACATATTCCTATTTTATTCAACAAATATTTTCTCCCAAATTTAGAACCCGAGGATATTTACTATTCCATATAAAGTTATTGATATTTAAATTGGAAATAAATTATGCAATTTGGGTGAAAGTACAAATTTTATGTCTTATAAAATGTTAAAAAATACAGGGTGTGAATATGAAAATAAAATATCTATGACCTTACAATTAGAAGACCGATCTATTATGTATCCCATTATAATTTTAGAAGGTATTATAATTAAGGTCTATTGATTAGTTTTTCCAATTGAATTTATTAGTGTTGTAATGGAAATGGATATTAAAGTGCCTTGGATTTTTATTTGAACATTTTTTCCAAATGTAAAGACACTAATTAATGCAAATAATGAAAAAATATTTTTCATGTTAATGATGAAAAATTGACATTAGATGTTTCAAAAGATCTAAAGAGACATGATAAATTAATGAGTGAAATTTAATTAAAATTTATGGTGATTAATAGAAAGATAATTTTTATTTTATTGGGTATTAACTATAGGTTGATCCACTTCCTTACAGATAAAATTTCTAAAAAAATCATATGTGGAATATCCACCTAAAATACAACTCAATTAATTGACAAATTATCTGCAATATTATTATCTTGGAGAGAAACAAACCTTAAAATGATTAATTAAAAACATGCTAGAAAACATGAAACTTTAGTAGTCATAGATTTTAAAGAAAATAAATGGGGAATTTTGGTGGGCCATATAAGTTATTAGTGAAATAATCCCCATTATTTTAACATGTTGTATACTCATGTAAGATAGAAGTAAATATTTGAGACAAACATAGAGGTGTCTCACTCCACCAGTAAAATTATTTTTAAATGCATAATTTAGTAAATTATTTTATGTATGAATAATTTATCAAATATTAAATAATTATAAGGTCATTTTATTATAAGTGGTACAAAAAATTGAGAAATTGTGGATGTTTGAAATGTAAACAATTAGTTAATTTCAATAAAATTAACAACTTGTTAGTGAATTTGTGTGGGTTATAGAAATATGAATGATATGACATAGAATGACCATTTTCCTTTACCATTCATTGATAAAATATTTGAAAGATTAGATGGGAATAAATATTATTGTTTTCTAAATGGGTATTCTGGATATAATCATATTGATGTTTCACTTGAAGATTAGGAAAAAAGAACCTTTACATGTCTTTATGGATTATTTTCATTGAAAATTTTCATTTCTGATGTGAAATGTTCTTGAAAACTTTCATAAATGATGATGTATTTGTTTAATGACATGATTAAATATTTGAAAACATTTTTTATGGTTTATTTTTATATTTTTAGATGTACTTTTAATCAACGATTAACAAACCTTGATCATGTTCATTAATTGTGTGAAGAGAATAATTTGATTTTTAATTAGGAAAAATATTATTTCCTTTTATACATTTTAATAGTTCTTGGACACAAGATTTAAAAATAAGGAATAAAAATTGATCCAGAAAATATTAGTGTGATCAAATAACTCCTTCTTTAATCTTCAATTAATGGGGATCATAATTTTATTAGTAATATATATTTTTATACTGTTTTTATGAAGAACACTTTAATAGTTCAAATCCAATTATAAATTTATTGATGAGAAATATTCATAAGATTTAAATAATTTTAAAATAGTTTTAATGAAATCATTAAATATTAAATAAATATAATGATAACTACCTTTTAAACTTATGTGTGATATAAGTGACCAAGATGTTAGAGCCATTCTTAGTCAAATGAAGGTTCATGTTTTTGACCAATATATTATATTAGTAAAAAAAATAAATGAATCTCAAATGAATTATATAATTACAAAGAATTAATTATTTGAAATTTTGAAGCATTACATTTACCAATAGGTGGAAAATAAATTCTTGGATACAGAGGAAATTGAACAATATTGTGGAAATAAAAATCTATAATATGGGAAGATAAGAAATACCCCACCACCACCATCATTAGTTGTTTTTTTACTTTTATTGTAGAATATTTAATTATGGTAAGTAAAGACTATTATTATTTTTTTTCGTCATTGTTTTACATTTTATTTTTAATAAATTAATATTTAACTTTTGTATTACTATTTTTATTAAAATAATTATTTAATAATAGAATATATATATCAACAATTTCAGTTATTAAAATAATCTACAACAAAAATAAAACCATTTATATATAATGGAACTAAAGAATGTAAAACCATATGTATAGTGAAAATAAAACATTTTACTACTTTATTGCAACATATTTCATCCATTTTATGTATGGTCAAATGACAACTAAGAACTTTTCATATCTTAAAATTTTTGTTTTCTAAAGATTGTTTATTTTTGATAGCTCTATTAGCATTTCTACTCATCAATGATGTTTGAAATATAAATTTAAAACCAAAGTGGACGTCAATACCTTTTCATAATTTTCCTTTCATCTCCCTAGTGAAGGAATATAGGATGAAGGTATGTCTTTAAAAAGTTTCTTTAATTTTATTATCCAGATTATAGAAGATTTTAATAACTGTATTTAAATGCATGAGGAAATAGTTAAAACCCTTTTTGAAAAAAACCATCAATTTTTAAAACTATGAGCCCAGTAAGGGAATAAACAAGGGGAATTTAGCATGTGATCATGAAGCATATCAATAAAGAAATGAGGTGTAACCATATAATATGATCAGGATAACTTGAGGAATATAATAATAAAAATGAAATAAATAATTACATGTAAATGTGGACACAACATTTAAATGATTCATTTATAAGCTTATCACCATAGTTTATCACTGAGGTCACATAAATCAAAATTACCAAGGTTATTCATCAAGGTATAGTAAAACAAGTCATCTATAGAGACTAAATTATTTACCCAATGAATTGGTGCACTACCAAGGTTCACCTTTTATATATATTAATTTCAGGTGTTCCACATTGATCATAATAAATCATTTTTTCAATAACCCAAGGATAATAAATTATGGGTTTTATATTAAATCATTGGGTGTGTAAGTGATTAAAGGCTTGACCATAACATCATTTTTAACCAATAGAAATAAAATGTGTGTTACATATATTTAAATACAAATATAAATAAATTATATTAACTTCTATGTGAATACCCATGGATGAATAAGTGGTTTGAGTATTGACAATATAATAATTTCTCCTGTAAAAGAGATAAATTGAGAAGTAATTTTGGCAGCATAATGAGTATAAAATAGGGATTCAAAAAGGTTAACAAGAGAGAGGGAATGGAGTTATACCATTAATGAAAAAATATTTTATCAGTAATTTTATGATAAAAATCATAATAAATTAAATTAACATAACCTTTATAAGGTATACACCAAAATAATATCTTGAATGGGGAATAAGATGATGAGAATTCCCTTACCTTAAATAGTTGCTTCTAAATATTAAGGATGGAACCTTGGAGGATTAAAAACACATTAGGGGGAATATCTGGGAAGGAAAATGACCAGAAATTCATGGAGTATATAATGTGAGTAAAGGGTAAAGGTGAAATGGGTGGGTATTAACTGAAAAAGTGGATGACTTTTTTAATAAATTCCAAATATAGGCCTTAGAAATCTAGTTTGTGGAAAATAAAAACCCATTTTATTTCCCATGGTTATTCTCATAGTTTTAAAACTTTGAGACACATTTTATGATTTTTAAATCCATTACAACCTAACACCATTTTTTAATACTTATTTGGACATAGAGAACTGTTTTATCCATAAAATAAGGTCATTAAAATAAAACATTCCATTTTAGACTTGGAAAGATACTTATAGATTTGGAAATTGATTAAAAATATGAAAATAATTAATATTATTAAATTAACATATTTTAGGTCATGTATTGTGGTTAATTAATTATTAAATCATTATTACATAAATATGAAATCATAAAACATACAAAAAACCCAAAACTATATTTTTACTATTCAACAAAAAATAAATTATTTTAGAAAATTCTCAAACATTCACCCAAACCTAATTTAAAAGTGTAGATTTAGATTAAAATATTTATTTTAATAGAACAATTCTCTAAATTTTAGACTTTTAACTTTTAAATATAAACTTCTTTATTTATTGAAAAAGAATCCTTGTTAAGATAGTCAAATTTACGACACTTATAAACAATTCCTATGACACTATACAATTATTTTATCATTTATATTTAAATAAGAGTATTTTAAAAGACTATTTAATTAAAAAAATATTATTCATAATTATTTAGATTATTATAAAAGTGTATAAATTTTATAAAAGTAAAATTATGTTTTCTTTTCTTCTTATAATCAATTTGTCAAATTGGTCTTAATTAAAAAAAAGTTTATTATAAGAAATTATTCACAAAATAAGACTAATGGAATAAATATTTTATTTTTATAAATGAAATTTTACATTAATTTAATAATTATTTTAAACACAACCACTTATTATACCCATGTATGCTTTAAGGGTGAGGTGTGTGTTGGTGATAGTTTCGTGGGCTGGCTCGGCTAACATTGTCTGAGTGGTAAGCTCCACTAACTTGAGCTTATCCTATAGGGTATTTTTTTAAAGCATCACTTTTTAAATATTAGGCTGGGATTGGTTAAGGGATAACCCTATTGAGGCTACCTCCCTCCCAAGTTCTAAAAAATGGTCTTATAATAGAAATAAGCTACATATTGTGGCCATCGTTTCTCCTTTCTGCATCAATTTTATTTTTTCATTACTACTTATAAGCACTAATTATAATGGTAAAATTATTACAAATGAATATAATTACCAATATTAAAATATACCAATAATTTTATTGACCAACAATAATATTCAAACAACAATCATAATACAATTAGAATGGTCACATAACACCATATTAATACCACTTCATTCTTTCACTCAAAAATCACAACAATTCCTCCTAAGGTTAAATTTTAGTCTTCTAATATGTTTATTTGTTTACTAATATATATTTTTAATTTATATAGTGTTTTATATGGGGGATATTATTCTATAATATTTGAGAGATTTTTATTTTTCAAACTTATATTTTTTATTTTTTATTATCTAATTTTAATGTTTGATATTTGCATTGGTTTCATGGAAAACTAATGTATTGATATTTATTAATGATAGATGGTATTATTGGTTCCTATATAATTTTTAAAAGTATAATAATATATAATTTCTAACACATTTTCTTAGGAGATAAATATCATTTAAAAATCTCAGGTCATTACATTTTGGCCTAATGTCTTTAGGAGACCAGGTTCATAAACAATCAAAGTGTGACTAAAATAAAACTCAATTATTTTAATCTACATAATAAGCACTAAATTATTTTGATCTCATAAAACTATATGGGATAACCTATGGAACACATATAAAAAAGGGGTGATCTAAAAATACTGATAAGGGAATAAACGTGACTAGGAAACCTAACATGATCCAAAGGTATAACATGATATCATAAAAGAGAAGAGTTAATGGTAATAAAATTGGAGCATGAAAAAAATACCATGGTATCATATGATCATGTAATCATAGGAAATTTAGAATAAATATATAAAATTACATAAACATGAGTTAAGGTTAACATCATGGACAATATCACATGGTGGGAAAAGTCCCATAATGGAATAGGTTTACTCCCTAATCCCATATATGAGGTATCGTGAGACTAAAATATTACCCAAAGAATTGGAGATCTATTTTGGAATAGCCATCATTATAATTTCATGATATATCAATTCCATATAAAGAAATTAAATCATAAATAATAACATAATAATTAACCATGTAATGAAAATGGTTTGTATAATCCTACCTCATATCATAATAAATGGAAATTTCATATTGAAGGAATTTAAGAAATCAACATAAAGAATGTATTACCATGTAAAAGTAAGGTAGAATAATATAGGTATTTATTTGAGTGACATATATACATAATTTATAATAATTATATAACTTTAAACAAATATATAAAGTGATTTAGAGATAGATTGGTCATATCCTGAAGAAAATGGTGGGTTGGATATATCCATTTCTCCATCCTCATTCATCATGAGAGTAATTTATATTTATAAATAATAAAATTATTTTAATTATTTAATTTCATGAGAACCTTTTTCATTTTTATTATTTATTTTATTTTTATTCATTACCATATTATAGTCAATTACTTAATCATTTTGGTTAAATTCAGACATTTTTTATGTTGTTTGACTCATATGTACAAAACCACGTTGAAAAGTCAAATATGGTAAAATATATTATTATTAAACTATATAAAAAATTATAATCATGAAATAATTATGATTTTTATATGTAAATTATACTTCTAAAATTTACCATGAGTTATGGTTATGAAAATGAACAATGTTACAATCATAGAGACGGTAGATCATACGTGAGAACATATAATAGTTACATTTTTCAATAATTATAATGGAAATGTGGTAAATGATATTTTAAATTTATATAATTATAATTATATATTAAAAATTTTATTATTTCTTTAAATACACTTACATGTATTGTACATGTGATGTGGTAATAAAAAAAATCACTTCGCTTCATGTGGTGATAGTCCGTCGTACCTATGATTAATGTTATCATTTTTCGATGGATGGTTAGTTAAGAAGTTATATGATTTGTTATTTTTGAAAAATTATTAATATTTATTTAATAATATATATATATTAAATTTTTTATTTAAAATAGCCATGATATGCAATTAGGGAAAATAAATTACATCAGTTCATGTGGTGGTAGTCCGCTATACACACGAATGATGTTTTTGCTTCCCATTTGGTAGAAGATTAGATGGATAAATATTATGAAATAAACATAATAACAACTAATTACATTGTATATAATATTGTTATCATATTTTAGTTGTTAATACAAAAATTATGGGTATTATTTTTGGAAGACAAAAAGCTCTATAATGTGTCTGTGTATTTTGGGGGTATATTTTGTATGCTTTTTTTCGAAACAAACAGATTGAGAGGTTTGAATAAGTTAGGGTATGGCGTGACCATATTTAATTGAGGTTGAGTGGATTTTTTTTAAATACCCAAAAAACTATTCAATAATGGGAATCTGATATCAAGAAAGTGCCTCCAAAATATTTAAACAAAGTATTTTATGACTTATAAATTAATGAAAAACCTAAAAAATAAAAAATAAACATTATTTTAAAATGGTATCCCCTTTACCTATAAGGATACTCACTTTTACAATTTTAATGTTTTCACCACGGTAAGTAGTTTTATTATTATTTGTAATATTTATTATGAAAAAACATTTTGTGGAAATTATTATATAATATAAATTATGATTATTAAAAAAAACTAAATCCATTTTATTATATTCAAATAACATAATTGTTACAAATAAATTGAAAATAAAATCTAAGAGCATGATGAAAAATTGGTTTTCTAAAAAATGCATTTTTTTAAGGAAAAGATAATTTTAAATTAATTATTTGATTTTTAATCATCATTATACGAATTTAAATACAAAAATTTATATTTAAAATATATAAATTTAATTTCAATTATCTCTCATTATTGTTTATTTTAATTAATTAAAATGTAGGAATATTGTGCACCGTAAAACGATTTTTAGATAAATGTGTTTTTAAACTAAAGGATTAACTTATACTAAAATTCAGTATACAAATGATTAAAATGTAATTAATTAGATTAAATATAAATAAATAATAATTTTTTTATTTAAATAACATTAATATATTTATGTGACATTTAAATAATACAATTTATTAATAATAAATAATAGATTTTCAAAAAAATCGGCATTTTCACTATTCACAGAAAAAACTATATTTTTGAAAATTTCTAAAATTTCACCCTAAATATATTTTCATGTACTTATTTTAAAAATTATTTTCATTTTATAAAATAAAATTTAAAAAATTTTCATTAATTAATTATAATATCTTTCTCAGAAAAATAAATGAAAAAATATATTCTGAGAAAAAGGTATTTTAAAAGCCTACAGTGACTTTACCAAGAGTTAAGTACATATTTATCTATATATTTTTTTAAACCACAATATTAATTTTAAAAATGTGGTTATTACAATCCATTCCATTAAATTTAATGGATAGGTTTTAATGAAAATATTTAAATAATAATATTTCATTGAACATCACGGTTTATTTAAACTCAATGTTTTATAATGTATTTATTATAAAAAATAGTGTTATTTTAAAATATTAGTGTGATAAATTATGCCCACTTTAAATAATTTTCATTCTCACAATTTGAAATTATTCTCAGAAGTGAGGAGTTCTAAATTAAAAATTCCTTTATTCAATACCCACATCGTAAAAAGTGTTAATAAAACATCATTTCAAAAAGAGGGAAAAGTAAATAAAAACTCCATCACATAGCTAGGTTTCTAAATATTAAAACATTAGTGGGAAGTGAAAACATATATTGATAAAGAAAATCCGCTTAAAATATTTTCTTACACCCATTTTATGTGAGAATATACCATTGATTTATCAAAAATGAATAACTTTTTTTATTTCAAGATCTTTTTCCAAATCTTGAGGGATCATTTTACCATATTTATTAAGAACACAATAAAATAAACTAACATTAATATTATAATTTTATACTCTTAATATTTTTTAACCATGATCTCACTTGTTTCTCCAAATGATGAATATTCTAGATAAATATTTTTATACTAAAATTACTAAAAATAACTTCTAATGGATAACATGTTTCCATAAAATGATATAAAGATATTCATCTTGTATTTAGATATAAACAAAAACTAGAAATAGTTATCATAAGGTAAGATAATTCCAAAAAATCATACACCTTCATATTAATCTCCGAATCCAAATTCCAACTTAAATAATTCCATAACTAAATAATTAAATATTAAAAATAGCCTCATTATTCAAGGATTTAATTAAATTCTTCACAAAAATCATTCATGTTAAATTACATGCTAGACCCAAGGTCTAAATATGCATAAACCTAATGAAACATTTGAAAAATATTATTAATCACTCAAAAATCCTAAAAAATAAAGAATATTTGATGCTAAAATATGTTTCCCAAAACCAACTTAATATTTATCCATAAAAGAATTTAAGTAAAAAATATCATTCTAACCAGTACATTACGTAAGCCAGTGATAGGAACTGCAACCTTATCACCCTTTAGTTTTTTGATCAAACCCCATAGATTTTCCAAATGTGACAGGTTGTCACCAAACTTACAGTTGTCCTTTTTCTGAAACAATTGATAAAAAAGTGATAATCATATTCAAAATTCACCTTGATCTTATAATGTTCTCAATAATATGATGAACCTATTTTAAAATATCATTAGTCATCAAATGAACCTTATTGCCTCTAAGGTTTTACAGATAACTCATTCTTTTCCACATGATCAAATAATTCTAAATGACTATAATTAACTCAAAATCAAGAACATCCCAAATATTATTTTTTAATCAACCATGCATTTTTTCTATAAAATATCACCTTACTATTAAATTAAATTTATAGTTCATTAGTACCATACAACATATTATTCCAAATTCATAATGTAAAATAACTATAGAATAATCAATATAATTTTATTATTACAATAATAACTTTGGTATAAATACTTCAACAACGAGATTATTGAGTTCCAACACAAAAACAATTCAATAATTCCACTTCAATAATATGCCCTTAGAAATTAAGCATTATATTAGGGAATTAAATTTGATAATGACAACGTTCACCACATATAATACATTTAATTGTTAATGGTACCTTAGGTTTAACTTTATTTCCTCATGTCTTGTTAACTATACTCTCAAATTTTCTTCAGAAATTAGATTCTTTTTGGCCTCCTTCACCACACATAAAGCATCTTCCAGTTCCTTTATGGAATTTTCCGTAGTGACTCTTCCCACATTTTCTATATGTAGGAAATTTAATGTTATTTTCATTATTATCTTTGAACCTTTAACTTATATAAGACACCACACTTCTCTTCGTTTATGATATTAGGAATCAAACTATGTTCTTGTTGTTAATAATAATTTGAGATAACTCCTTTATCATGATCAAAATATTTCTAACTAACATTCTTATTAGGTTAGGTATCTCATTAGAAAAATAATTATATTTCCCATCACATTGGTTATTGGAATTATTTCTCATATTTCCCACCATTAACTAAAATTAATAATATAAATAATATGGTAATGCATTAACATACAAAATGGGAAACCAATAAATTTATAAGGAATAATTCTAAAAGATAATTACATCCTATGAGTCTCCAAGTTTCAATCTAGGTTATACATGGTAAAGTTTCTTATTATGTTCTCTAACTTAATAATTTTTTTAATTCATTTAGAAAAGTTTGTAAAGAGATTATTAATCTACAAAATATATCCCATGAGAGTTTTCAAACCTGGTGTTAGGTATCTCATTATAAAAATAATCATAATTCCCATCACATTGATTATTGGAATTATTTCTCCTATTTCCCTCCATTAACTAAAATTAATAACATAAATAAGATGATAATGCAGTAACATAGAAAATAAGAAACTAATAAACCTATAAGGAATACTTCTAAATGATAAGTATATCTTATGAGTCTCCAAGTTTTAGTCTAGGTTATACATGGTAGTGTTTCATATTAATTTATCTAACTTAATAATTTTTTTATGTCATTTATAAAAGTTTGTAAGGAAATTTTGAATCTCCAAAACACATCCCATGAGATTTTTCAAACCTTGTGTACAGAAAGGCCCATTGTTTTGCACCGGGTGATGATCGAGTCTAACTCATTGTGTCATTTTAAGAGTTATTAACCATAAGTACAATTGTTTGAGATCCAAATCCACCTGTAGTTTCCAAATGGGGATGTAATTTCTTATAACCCACTCACTATATTTTTAACTAAAATGCTAGGATATTTTTTTATATTTATTTGTTTCATTATACTTATAATTAGACTTATCCCTATGGTTCTCACAAAATATTTCTCATCTTAGTTTCCAAATATGAACTAAATATTTTCTCTGATACCAATTATAGTGTCCCAAGACTTTTACACATATTGTTACATATTTTTTTAATATAAACATATTTTAATTACAACCTAATGATTACAAGACCTAGTTTCTTTGTAGAGTAATTTCATAATACATCAAAGTGAGTCTAAAATAAAAATTATTTTTTTAATTATCTATAAGGACATTTTAAATTATTTCAAGAACCTAAAACTGAATGGGATGACCTTGGTAATACATATATAAAATGGGTGAGCTAAAAATTATAGTATGAGAATAAAAATTTCAAGGAAACATAACATGTGAGTCAAAGTTAAAACGTGATATCATAAAAGAGAAGGATAAAGGTTAATCACTTGGGAGAATAATATAATGAACAAGGTATCATAAGATCATGGATTCATAGGAAATAATTTAGAAACATATAATATTAAATAAAAATGAGTCAAGGATAAATTCTTATAAAATATCATATCAGGGACAAAATCCCATAATTGATTAGTTTTACTCCCTAATCTCTTTCATAATGTAGCATAATATTAAAAAATTACCCAATAAATTAGATCCCAAAATGGTTGCACCCATAATTACATTTTAATGATATATGTGTTCCCCATTTTAGAATTAAATCATAACTCATAACATAATAATTACCCATGGAAAGAAAATGGGTTGCATAATCTTTCTTTATATCATAATAAAAAAATTATAATGGCGGAATTTGAGAAATAAACATATGGAATGTATTACACCATAAAGGAAGGGATAATAAGATATATATATATATATATGAGATATGTATATACATAATTTATAATCATCCCATAACATTAAATTGAGAGAGAGAAATTGAGTTAGAGAGAGATTGTTCATAACCCGAAGAAAAGGGTGGTTTAGAGAGATCCCTTACGTCAAGCTCGATTAGTCGTGTTCATTATTTATCATCTTCAATAATAAAAAAAAATTAAATATTTAATTTCTTACTAATACTTTCCATGTTTATTATTAATTTTATTTTAATCATTATCATGTTACATTCAATTACTTAACTATTCAGGTTTATGGCAGACATTTTGAGGAAGTTCAACTCATATGTCCAAAATCACCATGGGAAGTTAATTAAGGTCAAAGAGATTATTATTCAATCATATGAAAAATAAAAATCATGAAATAATTATAATATTTATTCATAAATTATACTTTTATAAACAATCCTTATTTATTTTTATGGAAAATGAACTACGTTACAATCATGTTGATGGTAGGCCGCACATACACATGTGTAATATCTCCATTTTTTCAACAATCATAAAAGAATTGATCTAATTTTTATATTATCTTTTCATAATGATAATTATATCATAAATATAATATTATTTATTTATAAACACTTATATGTATGTTACATTTGATGTGGTAATAAAAAATAAATCACATCCCGTTGTGAGGCACTAGTCCGTGTAAATATGACCAATGTTATAAATTTTTAATAGATGGTAAGGTCAGAATTTATATGATATTTTACATTTAAAAAAATATTAATATATCATGAATATCATATATAAATATAAAATGCATTATAAAAAATATCATTAAGGGGAAATATTGGAAAATGAATTACATTGGTTTGTAAGGTGGTAGTCTACCGTACACATAAAAAATTGATTATTTTTCCCATTTGATAGAAGAGTTGATGGATAAATTTTATTAAATAATATAAAAATAATTATATAGTTTATATTAGTATCAATATGTTCTATTTTTTAGTAAATAATTGAAGTTGGAGAAATAAGAAGTAAAAAAGAGGGATCTCGGTGAAGATGATTACCTTAGCTTAGGGGAACCTCATTTGAATGTCTTATAAAGGACACTAATGATGGTCTTTTGGAAAGACAAAAACTTATAAAATTTGTATAAAGATATATAATATAGATTTTATTTTGGTTTGTTTAAGCCAAATGGATTTATATGTGTGAATAAGTTAGGGGAGGGGGTTTCCTTTCATAATTTAGGAAGAGAGGTTTTTTTTTGTAAATTCCCCAAACTATTCAATAAAGGGAATTCAATATCAATAAAAGTTACTAAAATTGTAAAATAAAATAGTGGATAATTAATAATTTAGATAAAAACCACAAAAACAAAAATGATTCATGTTTTAATCATGTTATACTCATTACCTCTAAGGTTACTCACTTTTACCATTTGGTTTTATCACAATGACTATTTTTTTTACTATTTTTACTATTCAATATGAACAAAAATTAAGATGAACACGTTATATAATATAAATTAATATTATTATAAATATTTTATACATTTTATAAATTATTTTCACATAAGTGGTAGAGTTGAATTTAAAATAAGACCTATAAGAGCGACAAAACATTAGTTTTCTGAAAACAACATTTTTTAAGGAAAATATGATTTTACATTAACTCAATGACTAGTCATATTCATTATATAAATTTTAAATCATAAATTTATATTTATATTATATAAATTTAATTTAAATAATTCCTTATTAGGGTGTATTTTAATTAATTAAAATGGAGAAACATTATCCATATTAAAATAGTTTTAAGACAAATGTGTTTTAAAGTATAAGAATAAACTTATACTAAAATAAGACATTTATATGATTAAAATTTAATTTATTTGATTAAATAAAAGTAAATAATACTTATTATTCCTTTAAATAAAATTAAAATAATTATGGTAATTTTCAATTACATAATTCTTTAAAAAGAAATGACAATTTTAAAAAAAATGGTATTTTTAATTATTCATTGAAATATCAATATTTTCTGAAAAAACACAAAAATTCACCCTAATTAATTTTTTATATAATGATATGAAAATTAATTTTAATTTCTTAAAATAAAATTTCTAAATTTCAATAAATTTATTATAATATTTTCCCTAAAAAATCAATAAATTTTATTTTTTGAGAAAAAATTATTTTCAAAGCCTATAAAGACATTACCAAGAATTACGTATTTATTTTTCAATATATTTTCTTTATCCATTTTAATTAATTTTTAAAATATTTTTATTACTATTCATACCACTAAATCTAATGCCTAGGTTATAGAAATCATGTTTATGTAATAATATTTTAATAATATATCATCATTTGTTAATACTCAATGTTGTGTGTTATATATGTTATCAAACATAGTGTTATTTTTGAAATGTCAGGCTGTTATAGAAGAAATAATTTGAAACTAATTATAAGTGTTTGGTAATATTCATTACAGTTTTAATCAACTTACTTTATCTCTTTACACAAATATAATTTAAAATTTATTAAAAAAATTGAAACATTAGTGAATAAAAAAATTAAGACATTGAGTGGAACTTAAAGCCTCAAAATAATTATTATACTATTTTGTATTAAAATATTTTAATTTTCATTTCCTATATTCTTTTTAAAATATTAATTCCATAACTAGAAAATTAATTTCATATATAATTTATATCTATAAAACTGTTCCATGTGGTTCAACAGTAAATTCCCAATACACTACCTAGTATTAATGTGTCAGGTATTATAAATTTATAAACCTCTAGCACATTATCATAAAGGTTGCAACTATAAATCCCAAAAAAACCACCAGTTACAATATAGAATGTCACATAAACTCATTTGCGTCTCCAAGTATGAAAGTGGTTGCTGAATAAAAGTAAGGGTATAATTATTTAAGTGATGATAACATACACTCAATATCATACCAAAGAAAACAATAATAATAAGAAATATAAAAAATATAATTAGAGAACATAAATAAATTCAAATATGGATTAAATTTTATACAAATAAAAGGTATCATAAAATGAAAGACTTATAAGAGTAATAAGTGAAGATATAAAAATAAATAAACATCAGGTCCTATGGATTTTTTTCCAGTCATCTAGTAACTCTATGCACCTCTGATCATCATACTCCATAGACCTCTTACCATTCATTGGATATGTAGAGAACAAAATCTTGACATACAAGGAAATTACATTACTTTTGCGGAATACTTAATACATGACAAAAAAATGCCCAATGACCGTATTAGTTCAGTGTCTTTGGAAACTAAGAATATAATATTCAAATCATGTTGAAAGATCTTCAACATCTCCCATAATGATCTTCCCCTTTGTTTCCTACCTAAAACCTTTATTTAAATCCTGGGTAAATAAAAAATATAAAGGGTGAGCTAAAATTATCAGTGAGGGAAATCATGGAGAACATAAAACAACCCATAAACATTTGAATGTAAAACTATGAACATAAAACATAAAAATTATGAGTAATGACATAAATTTGGCAGTACATAAGGCATAGATCATAAAGAAACATTAATCATGATAAAATATCATGGGAATAAAACAAGAAATTGTGAAAAACATTAAGCACATGATATGATTTCCATAGTAGCCAAAGATTTGCTACTAAGACCATCATAGAGGACAAAGTCCATTACTGAACCGGGTTTACATATTATTCCAGCCCTGTATTACTGAACTGGATTTACTTGTCGTTCCAGCCATGTATATCTCATGAGATATAAATATTTACCTAGTGAATTGGAGGGAGATATAGGTCTCACCCATCTCATAATGAAATCATTCTTACGTGTGCCACAAAATAAAATAAATAATTCATCATAACCCAAAAAATATAATGAGTTTCATAAACAACATCCCATCATAAACATAATCCATATAAAGGAAATGGATATCATTTAATCATAATAAAAATAAAAAAATGTAAATAATAGAGACATTATACTTGAAACATAAACATATTAAATAATGTCATCTTAGATGAAAAATAGTTTTGACAAAACACTTGAAATGAATTCTTGAGGAAAATATACTTTGTTCTTCAAAATCATTTTCTTTTCTCAAAATTCCATGCAATTTTCAAAGAAAAGGATTTTTTTGAAAATAATCATGAAATCTTGTATAGGAAGATTCATTAAAATAAGGTGTTATGAAACTGTAAAAATTTGTTCATTCCTTATAAGTTAAGAAAAACATTTTTCTCGTACTTTTGTCGGAAAAGTCTAAAAGTACCCCATATGGTAAACAAAAAAAACATTCCTTACCTAACATGTAGTAAAAGTCAAAAATAGGTAAATAGGACTTTAAAAATACATGAATTTTTTTTAGAAAATATAGACATGGATGAAAAATGTAACCCTAGTAAATACTTAAATATAAACAATCTTGGATAAAACGACATTGGAAAAGTTATCCCTTACCTTAGGTCTGATATGCTTTGTATGTATACGAACCTCCTGTAAAATGATTTAAATAATGTTATTGACTACTTCTAGAATCATAGTCATTATTATGTTATCATATATGATTCACTTAGGTATTTATATTACCCGTTCATTTGTCAATTCCATGTTAAAGGAATGTTTTGGTCAACATTCTTTTCATTTATCATACGTGTTTGGACTTGTTGTTCTTGATATTATTATTACTTATATCATGATTTACTTACTTCCAGAATTTAAAACATTAATTATATATCATATATATTAAGTATATATATATATATATAATAGATAGATAAATGAAATGAAACACACCGCTCATGGAGACGGTAGGCCGTACGTACGCATGAACACTATTTTCATTTTCTTATTGAATTGAATGGAAGTAAGTAAATGACACACACACACACAAATATATATATATATATAAATAAATCCAGTAGCATTATTATTTCATATATTTCATTATTATTTATTATATATACTCTATAATCATTCTTTAATGGTTAACATAGAGAATGAATCTCATCGCATCGTGGAGACGGTAATCCGTACGTACGCACGAGCAATGATATCGTTCCCATAATTATTAAATGGAATTAGAGTGGATGATATAATTTCTCAGAATCATAATGAGGTTATAATAATCATATATAGTTATTATTTCCACCATTATACCCATCCATGTAAGGTGGTGGTGGAAAAATAGATTACAGCATGATGTGGAGACAGTAAGCAACATGTACGCACGCGCGATGATTTTGTTTTTTGTAGAATGGATAGAAGGTAAAATAGTTTTGTTTCATATTTATAATAACATATAGGAATATGAGTGATACTGATGTTATTACTTTATAGTGAAACAAATAAACAATATGAAGTATAAGAAGAAAGAAACTAGAAAGAATCGGTAGAAGAGATTACCTCTTCCTCGACGTGCCTCTTTTAAACATCTTTTTAGGGCACTAGAGTTGGTCTTTTGAGAAGACCAGAACCTATATAACATAACTAGAGATGTTTAGAAGAGGAATTTACATGGTTTGTACAAGATTGAAGGCTCAAAATGTTATAAAGACGAGAGGGAGGACGTTCCCTTTTATAAGAGAGGAGAGAGGCACTTTTGGAAACCTCTAAAATATTAATTTATAATAAACTCAAAACCCACTTAAAAACATACAAAATGACTCAAATATGAATATTAGATGATATAGGGTTGTAATATCATCAAACAATAAAATTTAGACATTTTGTGAATTTAGTTTAAACATTATCAACTTGATTTATCCTTATTTAATCTATTTAATTTTATTTGTGGTAATAATATTCCAAATTTTAAATTGTTATAAATAATTACTTATGTGTTGTTAATTATCCATAATTTGATACTTTATAAAAATTTAGACCATATAAATTTTAATTTATAAATTTTAAATATTTTTTTTGTGATTTTTAAACAATTTTATAATAGGTTATTTTTATAAAATAACAATAGTGTTAATTTTGACACTATTCATTTATTTGAATTTACATAAAATCCAAAAAGAGGATATATTATAAAAAAATGTTTAATATATTTATAACATGTCATATTCATCTATAAATTTTTTGGAGAACATTAATTGGTTCATATAATATTAATTTCAATATTTATAAAACCATTTATTTGATATTTCTCTTAATAAAGAAATTACTTCATCATTATTGTATAATCATTTAATATACATATTAGTTTAATAAAAATTAAAAATAAAATACTATGATGAATATAAATATAATATATTTAAAAATAATACATTTACTAGAATTTATCATCTTAAAATCACAACATGTAAATTGTTATATTTATTAAATTATGAAGGTGACAACTTTGACATCATTTAAATTAAAATAATATAAGTGTTATAATCCCTTTTATAAATCTCAAAATGGTCAATAATTCTACCATTGGATGGTTATGGTTTAGATATATACGGAAAATAAGTTTTGGTCATGTTTATGGGCCTTTTAATTGGTATTATTATTTTAATAAAAACTATATTATTGATTTTTCACTAAATAAATATTTTCTACATCATTAATGTATAAGGTATTACGGTAATTAAATATCTCTTAAAATTTACAAATAAATTACCATAACAAAGAAAAAAAATTTATCTTTAAAACGAGTATTTATAATATATAATTTATATTCTATATAACCATATATTAAAAATACTTTAATTATTAAAGTTTGAGTGAGTCATATTCCACTTTCTTTAAAATAAAATAAATTAAAGGTCTTAATCACATCCAAGTGGGTTCCAATGGATTCCATTTCGACCCAAATACTCCTTAGGATGAAATATAATCATCCAATTATATTAATAAAAGTGTTAGGGTAATTTTATAATATTATATTTACCCCTAATTACTCAATTTACCTTTAACTATGGTAAATAAAATTTACTGTAGTTACTATTTATAGTGCCCAAAAATAAAAAGTATCCTATTAAAATAATTTGGACCAACTTATTCAAAATATGGAATCCAGTTTTCCAAATTAAAATCAAATAATTTGTAGAAATTAATTTAAAATTAATCCTTTTGTTAAGAAAACGAGTTTTAAAAGTTAAAATATTGCAAAAATTGAAATGATTTTACCTATTAATTAAATGTAAAATAAATTCTAATGACATAAATTATATTAAATGGTAAAAATATATTCTATTTATACTTTAAAACCATTAAATATTATAATTTAACCATATAAATTATTACGATGGAAAAGGTTGTTTTTAATTAAAATATAGCGTGTTTTTACTATTAATGAAAATATGAAGGTTATCAAAACATTATGAAACATTTATCCAAAGTAAATTTTTATATCTTGATTCCAAAGAAGAATTTTATTTTTTCAAATTGAACTTATAAACATGTCAAAAACTAGATTAAATGTGGTTTCTCCTTCAAAAGGCGTCAAAACTGCATTTTTTGAAAAATACTTATTTTACCTGATACATTTATTTTGTTCTCATACCATGTTCTAGAAAATGTGTAAGATAAAAAATAATGTTATAAAATTCATAATTTAGTTAATAATATTCATAAAGTATAGTTCATAATAATATTTTAAAAACATATCGTAATTTAGTGAAACCAGGTATTGCGTACTACACACGCTATCGAGGAAGGTCACGATTGCATGTAATGAAAGCCTAGTCAGGGCTGCGTGTAGTTAAAGATCCCATTTAGTGTTTCGTATAACATAATCAAAACTTATTTAATTTATACATTAAACAAAATCTATACTTAATGTTGTGTAGAATAATTTCTACAAAATAAACACGAAATTGTGTGTAACACGAGCCAAGAATATTGTTGCGTATACTGCAAGATAATACGGTGTTGCGTATAGTACAAGATAATATTAGTGTAGTTTAAAATAGAATAAATCAATGAAATTAAAAATAATATATCTCATAAAATCTCTGGGTGTTACATTCTACCCCCCTTAAAATGAATTCCACCCTCGAAATTCGTCCGGGTTATAAATCATTTAGTACTTGAAAGTTTCATTCATAGAAACCCACATTGTAAAAAGGAATACAAAAAATTAATTATAAAAAGTGAACTAAGAAAAATAATGGTTACCAAAATAAACTCATTACTTGGTTTCCACATAGGATAACATAGGTGAAAATAGGGATATGGAAGAGAAATATAACCATCAACTTCTGATGAAAGTGGTAGAGGGCATGGCTATGAAAAATCCAACAATCACAAAGCCATAAATTTGTGATGATCTAAAGTAAAATCTGATTCATCAGATATAAGGTCACTAGTAAAACATTTTTGGTTTTCAAGATCATTTCCAAAATGTTTAAGAATTTTTGAATTAAAATAAATACTTACTTGATTTTGGTACAATATCACAGTTGCTCATGCCTTGAACAATTTCCACTTCATCTCTTAATGAAATGAAGTTCAATTTGTCTTTCATGAAGTGTAAGAATATTATGCGATATAATGATAGGTCGTTCCATCTGTCTCAAACATAAGTTTAGCAAAAGTTATATACATAAGTCCATCTATGGTAAGATTAATTGTATATATTTCCAAAAAAGGACCAATACCTCATCTATCATCCTGCTTAATAAAATAAAACTAGTTTCTACTAACCAGGGACTACCTGTAGGCCAGTGGTAGAAGATAATGGCCTGTCACACTTCAGTTTTGGGTTCGATTCCTACAACCTTGTCCGACGCAATGGGTTGTCGCTCGTCCTACAGGTTGTCCTTTTTCTAAAACTACACTATTATAACATTACAGAAATAATATCGAAAAAAGTTCTAGCCTTAAACAATACTATCTGATATCCAACATAATCCATTCCAATATTTAAACTTATCTAAAATACATCTATACAATCTCATAGTATAAAGAAAATTATTACTGGAAAGGTCACATAACAAGCATGTGAATACCATCATTTATCTGCCATATATCATAAGATATATCTTGTTGATCACATTCCAAACATATGAATACATTAATCATGTATTCTCTTGAAACATAAATTACCACAGAACCTTAGTGAAAACATGAATGCTTTCAGAAGGTAACTCTTACCACATACCAAAATCCCAAAATTTCTATATACTCAAACCATGAAATCACTTTTTCCTTTTATAATTCATGAGTTCATTAATACTATCAAACATATTATTTTCTACTTATCCCTTCATTATTCGCATATCATATTCTTTCCAAAAATATTTCAATCACGTTTCAGGGTTACCGGTACCATTAATCATATACTTTCAAATACTCAAGTAAACACAATAGTGTAATAATCCTTATATTTTTTTTCTTTATTCCATAGTACCATACATTATTCTTGATAAACATGAAATCATTCAACTACCTTTTCAAACAATTGACCGAGCTTCATAATTTTATTCCTCAACACTTCTTTCATATCATATATCATTTGTAGTGTCTTCATCATCAACAACATATACACTGCACATACGACCGTGCTTATTATCTTCATGAGATTTTACCTTAGGGAATTGTTTTGAATAATGCCCATACATTCCACATTTAAAAAATTTAACCATTATTGATGTCTTAGAAATACCATTATCCTTGTCCATTATGTTAACTGATCCTTTTTATTTAAAAATACTAGCTTTGTGTCCTTCTTTTCCAAACCAAAATCATCTTCTAATTACTTTGAAACATTCTCCTTGATGCCTCTTCCCACATGATTTACATGAGGGAAATTGAACTTTCTTTCCTCTATGACCATTATGAAACTCCATATTTCTCTTATTATCCGAGTCAGGAAACTTACCAAAGTTGATATTATTGATCATATTATGATATTTATTATTAGGCATATTAACAATGTTTCACATTCCAAATCCAGTTTCATTTGGTTTCTCATGAAGTATATCATCCCATTTTCCATCGTATTCTCCATTAACATGAATCTTCCTATTTCCACCTATTTTCTAAAACCCAAAAAGAATATTGTGAGAGGCAAAAATCATGTTAGGAAAACAACATAATAAAGGGGGTGTACCTTAAATATCTAAGATCATAGGTTTAATTCTATGATCGTTACCGTAATTCTAGGACAATAACGAATACTTATACTTAACCTTAGGGACATCCCTAGACATACCTTAGAAATAACTCTCGGGATCTCACTAAAGTTTTTGCATCCTAGTTTCCAATGGTTAACTAAACCTTCACTCTGATACCAAATGTAGAGAACCAAATCTTGACATACAAGGACATTATATTACTTTTGCGAAATACTTAATTCATGACAAAAAATGTTCCCAATGACCGTATTAGTTTAGTGTCTTTGGAAACTAGGAACGTAATTTTCTAATCATGTTGAAAGATCTTAAACATCTCCCATAACGATCTTCCCATTGTGTTTTCCTACCTAAAACCTGTATTTAAATCCTGGGGAAAGAAAACATATAAATGGTTAGCTCAAATGCTCAGTATGAGAAAACATGGAGAACATAAAACAACCCATAAAATTTTGAAGTAAAACCATGAACATAAAACATAAAAATCATGAGTAATGACATAAATCTTGGCAGTACATAAGGAATAGATCATAAAGAAACATTAATCATGATAAAATAGCATCGGAATAAAACACTCAATTGTGGAAAACTATTAGGCACATGATATTATTTCATTAGTAGCCAAGGCATTGCTACCAAGACCATCATAGTGGACAAATTCCATTAATGAACCGGGTTTACTTGTCGTTCCAGCCCTATATTACTGAACCAGATTTACTTGTCGTTCCATCCATGTCTATCCCATGAGATATAAATCTTTACCCAATGTATTGGAGGGAAATATAGGTCCCACCCATCTCATAATGAAATCATTCTTATGTGTGCCAAAAAATAAACATAAATCATTAATCATAACCCAAAGAATAAAATGAGTTTCATAAACATCATCCCATCATAAACATAATCCATATAAAGGAAATGGATATAATTTAATCATAATAAAAATACAACCATGTAAATAATAGAGACATTATACTTGAAACATAAATATATTAAATAATTTCATCTGAGATGGAAAATAGTTTTGAAAAAACACTAGAAATTAATTCTTTAGAAAAATATCCCTTGTTCTTAAAAATAATTTTACTTTCTCAAAATGACATCCAATTTTTAAAGAAAAATATTTTGTAGAAAATAATCATGAAATTTTATAGAGTAAGATTCATGGAAATAAGGCGTTATGAAACCGTAAATTTTTTTTCATTCCATATAAGTTAAGAAAAATATTATTCTCATACTTTTGCCTGAATAGTCAAAAAGTACCTCGTATGGTAAACAAAAGAAAGATTCCTTACATACCATGTAGTAAAAGTAAAAAATGGGTAAAAAGGAATTTAAACATATATGAAAACATTTTTAGAAAAAATTGACATGGATGAAAAATATAACCCCAGTAAATACTTAAATATAAACAATCTCGGATAAAACGAGATTGGAAGAGTTATCTTTTAACTTAGGTCTGATATGCTTTGTATGTATCTGAACCTCCTCTATAATGATTTAAATAATTTCATTAACTTATTCCAAAATAATAGTAATTATTATGTTATCATATATGATTCAGTTAGGTATTTATATTACCCGTTCATTTATCAATTCCATGTTAAAGCAACATTATGGGTAATGTTCTTTTGATTTATCATACGTGTTTGGACTTGTTGTTATTGATATTATGATTACTTATATCATGATTTAATTACTTCCAGAATGTAAATAATGATTTATATATCTTATATATTCAGTATATATATAATATATATATAAATGAAATGAAACACACCGTTTAGAAGGACGGTAGGCCGTACGTACGCATGAACACTGTTTGTCATTTCCTTATTGAATTGAATGGAAGTAAGTAAATGAAACACACACACACACACACACACACACACACATATATATATATATCCACTAGAATTATTATTTCATATATTTAATGATTATTTATTATATATACTCAATAATAATTCTTGAATGATTAACATGGATAATGAAAATCATCGTGTCGTGTAGACGGTAATATGTACTTACCCACAAGCGATGATATCATTACCATAATTATTGAATGGAATTGGAGTGGATGATATAATATCTCAGAATCAGTATGATGTTATAATAATAATAAATAGTTATTATTTCTCCCATTATACACATCCAAGTAAGGTGGTGGTGGAAAAACAGATTACACCACGGTGTGGAGACGGTAAACCGTACGTACACACGCGCGATGATTTTGTTTTTCGTAGGATTGATAGAAAGTGAAATAGGGTTGTTTCATATTTTTAATAACATATAGATATATGAGTGATTCTAATGTTATTAATTTATAGTGAAACAAATAAATAAGATGAAATAGAATAAGAAAGAAACTTGAAAGAATCGATAGAAGAGATTACCTCTTCCTCAACGTGCCTCTTTGAAACCTATTCTTAGGGCACTAGAGTTGGTATTTTGAGAAGACCAGAACCACTATAATATAACTAGAGATGTTGAGAAAAGTAATTTTCAAGGGTTGGATGAGCTTTAAAGCTCAAAATGCTGTGAAGAGGAGAGGGAGGAGGTGCCCTTTTATAAGAGAGGAGAGATGCACTTTTGGAAACCTCTAAAATATTAATTTATAATAAACTCAAAACCCACATAAAAACATCCAAAATGACTCAAATACGAATATTAGATGAGATAGGGTTGTAATATCATCAACCAATAAAATTTATACCTTTTGGGAATTTATTTCAAATATTATCAACTTTATTTATCCTTATTTAATCAATTTAATTTTATTTGTGGTAATAATATTGTAAATTTTAAATTGTTATAAATAATTACTTATGTGTTGTTAATTTTCCATAATTGGATACTTTATGAAATTTTAGACCATATAAATTTCAATTTATAATTTATAAATATTTTTTTGTGATTTTTAAACAATTTTATAATATGTTATTTTTATAAAATAACAACAGTGTTAATTTTGACACTATTCATTTATTTGAATTTAAATAAAATCCACACAGAGTATATATTAAAAAAATGTTTAATAGATTTATAACATGTCATATTAATATAGAAAATTTTTGGAGAACATTAATTAGTTCATATAATATTTATTTTAATATTTATAAAACCATTTATTTTATATTTCTCTTAATAAAGAAATTACTACATCATTTTTGTATAATCATTTAATATACTTATCAGTTGCATAAAAAATAAAAATAAAATACTATGATGATTATAAATCAAATATATTTCAAAATAATACTTTTACTCGAATTTATCATCTTAAAATCACAACATGTAAATTGTTATATTTATTAAATTATGAAGGTGACAACTTTGACATCATTTAAAATAATATAATATAAGTGTTTAATCACTTTTATGAAGCTCCAAATGGTCAATGATTCTACCATTGGATTTTTGGGGTTTAGATATATACGACCAATAAGTTTTGTTCAGGTTTTTGGGCCTTTTAATGGGTATTATTATTTTAATAAAAAATATATTGTTGATTTTTTACTAAATAAATATTTTCTATATCATTAATGTATAAGCTATTAATGTAATTAAATATCGCTTAAAAATTAAAAATAAATTACCATAACAAATAAAAAAAATTTAACTTTCAAATGAGTATTTATAATCCAATTTATATTTTTTATAACCTTATATTAAAAATACTTTAATTATTAAAGTTTGAGTGATACATATTCCACTTTCTTAAAAATAAAATAAATTAACGGTCTTAATCACATCTAAGTGGGTTCCAATGGATTCCATTTATACCCAAATATTCTTTAAGACAAAATATAATCATCCAATTATATTAAGACAAGTGTTAGTGTAATTTTATAATATTATATTTACCCTTAATTACCTGATTTACCTTTAACAATGGTAAATAAAATTTACCATAGTTACTATTGATTGTGCCCAAAAATTTAAAGTATCTTATTAAAATAATTTGGACCTACTGATTCCAATTATGGAATCCATTTTTCCAAATTCAAATCACATAAGTTGAAGAAATTAATTTAAAATTAATCCCGTTGATAAGAAAACAAGGTTTAAAAGTTAAAACATTGCAAAAGATTGAAATGATTTTACCTATGAATTAAATGTAAAATCAATGATAATGACATAAATTATATTAAATGGTAAAAATATATTCTATTTATACTTTAAAACCATTAAATATTATTATTTAATCATATAAATTATTACCATGAAAAAAGTTTTTTTTAATTAAAATATAGCATGTTTTTACTATTCATTAAAATATGAAAGTTATCAGAATAATATGAAAAAATTATCCAAATTAAATTTTTATATCCTAACCCAAAAGAAGAATTTTATTTTTTTCAAATTAAACTTATAAACATGTCAATAACTAGATTTAAAGTGGGTGTACCATCAAAAGGCGGCAAAACTGCATTTTTTAAAAAATAATTATTTTACCCGAAAAAATTATTTTGTTCTCATACCATGTTCTAGAAAATGTGTAAGATGAAAAATAATGTTATAAAATTCAAAATGTAGTTAATAATATTCATAATGGCTAGTTCATAATAATATTATAACAATATATCATTGTTTAGTGAAACCCGGTATTGCGTACTACAAACGCTATCGAGGAAGGTCGTGATTGCGTGTATTGCAAGACAAGTTAGGGATTATTGTAGTGAAAGATCCAATTTGGTGTTGTGTATATCATAATCAAAACTTATTTCATTTATACATTAAAAAAAATCTATACCTAATGTTGTGTAGAATAATTTCTACAAAACGAACTTAAAATTGTGTGTAACACGAGCCAAGAATAGTGTTGCGTATACTGCAAGCTAATACGGTGTTGCATATAATACAAGCTAATATTTGTGTAGTGTATAATAGAAGATACCGAAAATATTAAAAATAATATATCTAATAAAATCTCGGGGTGTTACAGGATCTCCAGTCAGGAAATCTTGAGGTGCATCGAAATTCCCATGCAGAGTGTGTGAATAAAATTTATTAGTACACCACTATTTCATCCTTTACTATGTTTTCTTTAGTATAACATGTGTCTTCCATGATAATAATAAATATGTAACAAGAATAATGAAATAAAATCTAAAACCTAGTGGTTATACACCAGAAAATCGTCCATAAACCCTCGGTTATACATGCTTTGAATCCTTTCGAGAAGTATAATGAGAAGATTTCAAAATTAACCAAACTATCCACCGAGATAATGAATCTATTACTCTACTACCTCATATAATAACACATACATGTGATTTGTATTAGTAATTTTGTATTATGTGTTGTTCAAAAATAAAGATGGAATTGATTACCTTATGTTTGATATGAAACATGAATATCAACTAGGTGTCGAGTTCCAGATATGCGGTATCAAACTTTTAGATCATCTAGGCATTGAGTATCCTAACAATTAGGTGTCGAGTGCATCCCCAAAACAAAATTCCATGGTATTATAATATCTTCAACCTGTGCTTAGGTCCCCCATATCTATCCTCACAAGTCAAGAAAACCCCCTTCCTCGAAGTGACAAACATGTCACAGAAGTCCACCTTTTCCAAGAACTTATAACAGTACCACCAAAACATGGGAACACATATACAAGGTAGAGCACACATGTAAATAATATCAACATGAGAATAAAGAACTAATACATAAAATAACGTGATGATTCTAAAATATGGAATCAAGATACTCTAGTATTACACATGGAAAAAATATCAGAATGGGTCTCACGGGAGACACACATTCCCACATGCGGTCACAGTCAAGAATAATTATCAACTACACCAAAAAATAAATTATAACATGGAAAAATATGTAAAAAAATCCCCAACTAGTAAGTAGCATTCTGTTTTATGTGAACGTGTTTTCTAATTACAAGGGTGGCTAGCCAACTTCAATCTCACCACTATGATTTGTTTCCTTGTGATCAAATATTTTATTAGAATTATCATCATATTTGATATTTAAAATGTGAAAAATGATTAAATTAAATATGAATAAAATAGTTCACTACCTTTAAAAGCAAATTTTGGATTTCGTTTCTACTTATCTGGATGAATCCAATGACACTAGCGATGCATCAGTTTGATCATTATCATAGAAGATATAAAGATATAAGTTCATAATAGTATATATATATATATATAAGAGATAGAGGTGTGAGGGAGAGTGGTGTGAGGGGGAAAGAGTAAATCCTCCTATGAATGTTTTTAGTCTTAGGAACCTCCACTTCCCCCTTTTGACATATTTTTTTAAATTAATAGTTTATTATTTCCATTTATCTCATTATTTCACTTTATTTATTTCTCTCTCATCTTAATCCCATGTTCCACCCCATAAAATACATAATTCATATTTTCTAAAAAAAATCTCTAAAATACATTTAATCATTCATTTAAATATATTTTAAAATTAGTCCATATATATATATATAGTTATATGCATTATATACGCAAACACTTACCTGTATATACATATATTTACCAGCACACACACATATATACACACCCACCCACCCACCCACACACACACATATATATATTGTTAACCCATATATATACACATTATATATTTTCACACACACATTATATATACATATATACACCCAAAACATTATACATATACACATATATAATTATATATATATTTAACCCAAGTATTCGCAACATATATTTCAACCCACATATATATATATATATATAAATACACCTGTATATATATATATATATATACGTATGTATATATGTACTTATTTTAATTAATGAAAAAAATATTACTTCATAATTTAATAATAATAATATAAATTGAATTTATTATTATTAAATCTCTCCCATTTTATCACTATAAAAATCATGAAAAAATGATCCATTGAATATCAATAATCTTATATAAATTTTTATTAACCACACACAATTATATTACTTAGCATAAGTAGTAATATCACCATTATTTCTATTATGAGAAATAAAATATTTAATCAACCAATATTTCCATGATAACGTAATTATAAGTTACACTTGTATATTTTAATTTCAGTTTTTTCTTTGATTAAAATAAAAATAAAAACAAAGATATTACGATTATAATTTTTATCCACCCAATAAAATATTATGATACAAAAAATTTTATTAGTTCAAATTAATATAAATAATTTAGTAAATTTCATTTAAAACATATATTTTTAATTTTTAATAAAATATCTTCAAATAAAAATTTAAAATTAATGATAAGGGTATATTATTTAACCAAAAACCCAACATTCACAAAAGTTATGGCATGTATAGGGTAAAATACACATTCCAAATTTAATAGAGGTATCAGATTTACCATATGAGACACCATTAAAGAGATATTCAATTAATTTATAAAAACTTTGTGCATTTTATATATTATAGTTAATATTTTTATTATATCAACACCATGGATCTATGGTCTCCAGAGGGTAAAATGATATCATGGGTGCCTCCCCATTTGCAAGAGGTAGTGGAGTATCAGTGAGGGTCTATGTTTGTTAATGGAGAGACTATACAATCAATATCATGTCATGGTGTATATAATAATAATAATAATAATAAATATAATAAAAGTACATGAGGAAATATAAATGTGGGAACATGTGATGAAAATAAATGAGTTTACAAAGTGAAAATCCAAACCAAAGTAATAACTGAACATAAAAAAATTAATACAAAAGGGTTCACTAGAGTCTATCCATATCCTCTTATATCTTCATGCTCCTCTACTCAATCCTTCATTGTAGGGCCACTGCTCTTCATCATATTTCTAGTGGATAAATCTATAAGCACAACGAAATTACCAAGTAGTGTGTGAGTACAAGACTCAATAGGACACCACCACTGCATTATTAACTATATGTGCTCATGTATAATTGGTTTATTCTACGATAATAATAAATTCATAATAAGAACAAAAATATCCACTCTAAAACTATGCGTTCATTCACTAACTATGCTTCTAAAAACCACTGGTCATATATACATTTTCTCCATATCAGGAAGATAATGAGAAGATGTTGGAAGTAACCAAACTAGAAATTGGTCCAGCAAATCTATCTCTCGACAACCTCATGGAATATTGCGTACACATGAAATTTTTTAGGCCTCAAGTACGGAATGCTTCTCTCAAATAAACTAGGTGTCTATTTTCCAATATATGACATCCAAATAAGATATCAATTATACATTAAGTTCCCGATATATGACACACAACTTATTGATCAACCATGTATGATCCAAATCGATACTTAGGCATCAAGTACATGCCCAACATGGTGTTTCGTGATATTTTCTTATATCCACCCTAATATTAGGTCCACAGTCTCCATCCTCACAGGTCAATCCCATCTCCCCTTTGAGGGTTAAACATGTCTTGATGGTCCACATGTTCTAATCACCTAGAAAAAATCCTCTAAAGAAAGGAAACATATATACCTGGATGAGGAAAAATGGAAATCATATCCACATGATAATAATGAAAAAACACATAACAACATGTTATCATAATAAAACATAGAATAAAAACACTCTTGAGTCACACATGGAAGAAAATATCACAATGAATCTCATGGGCCACACACCCACACCCACATGTGATCACAGTCAAGAATACTTATCAATTATAGTAACACACAAATTATATCATGTAACCATGTGTATAAAAATCCATAAGAGATAATGAAATTCCTACATTATTTGGGACATTTCTCTAATGACAAGGGTCAGTAAATGAGTCTAATTTCATCACTAAGAGATGTTTCTTATGACGTTTTCAGGTGTTGTGGAAGCACTAGGGTGGGTGATAAACCAATAAGATTTTTTGATTCATTGGAACATTAAAAATATTGTACATGACGTGATAACCATGACCATTTAATTTTTTCCACTGAATATTGACATAGAGAAACCCATAACTTAGATATGATCTTTTCACATTAAATTTATAACTAATTTATTTTAGATTATATGAAATGGTTACATCATCTGAAGAACTTCTTCTAATAAAGATATTATTGACTGTCTTAAAAAAGCATTTTGGTATTACCTTCATTTCACTGTAAGGATCCAAGTGTCGAACCCCCTAGAGGTGATCCCCTCATGTTAATTTAATCTAAGAATGATTCTAATTGATTTATGAGTGTTAGCATGGAAAATAAATTTTCTTTAATTGTTTATGTTGATCACTTACAATTCCTTTGTTCTTGAATTAAACTCTCTATCACTTCTTATTCTTGTGAGGAAGAGAGGATGTGTAGTGGGGAGAGAATTTCATTATGCATAATGATTCTCAAATCACAATTTTCAATTAACCCTACAGAATATATATAACTTTATATTTTTAGAGATTGGGTTTAGGTTGATAAATTATTTAATTTCATACTAGATGTTAAATAATATAATAATTCTTAACAAAACCCATGCCATATAATAATAATATTATTATTATTTTAACCGTGTGTACTAACTCATGAAGTGATAAATATTATTTATTGTCTTATAAATAAATATTCATCATCGAACAAAATCTTGATCTGTTCCAATTACTCATAATTTATTGAGGTCCCAAATAATTATTTAACTAAATATTTAATTTAACAATAAATAAAAAAAATATTTTTTTTAAATCTTGTGAATAAATATTTATTAAATATTCACATAATAAAATAAATTATTTTTTAATAAATAAAAAATTATTTATTACCTTGAGAATATTAGCGATCAATAAATCATAAATAAATTTATTCCTTTGTCATATGAGTAATATTTATTCTCATAATAAAATTCAAATAAAATTTAGTCAAGATAAATGAAATAATTATGTGTGTGACCGTCACGAATTCTTTCTCATTGGAATTAGGCATACTTACCTAAATTTTAAAATTACTATCTACTAATGGGTCAAAGAACCTAATAGAAAGAAATTAATGTCACAATGATGAAAAACACATATGATGTATCACTGTGTAATATAACCCCTTTATCTTAGTATCATATCTAGCTGGTTTCACATCTATGTCATCAACCAATAAGCACGATACTTCTTTATTTTAATATCTAAATAAACACATCATTACACCATATACTTGAAATTTAATGGGATAGTTTTATTCTAATAAATGGTCTAAGATATCAACTTCCATAAAGTTGGAAGGAAAAAATCCATCATTGAATTATCCATTAATAACATGTCATTCATGACACACCCAACATACCCTACTTTCCATGAAAATATAGTGTCATGGTTTTGGTCAGTAAATCTAAGTGTGTGATTCATGACATGCATTAATGATACTATTAAAATATAGGGACCGTTAATCATTCTTATAGATAAGAATGCCTGATGACTCCAAAACATGTTGAATTTATACCGGCAGGTATATTCTCATAATCTACTGAATTGAAGATTACCATGTGTAAACTTCATAAGAGTAATCCTTATCTACATAAGAGTACTCACACTTAATAGTCTACTTACTATGTTCCCTATCATTGAACATTATCTAACCATAAGACTATATTTTCAAATTTCATCATAGCACTTCATGGTTATCATCATAGAGGGGTACTTATATGACCTTATCAATTCAATAGATACCCTTGGAAATTTACATTAGATTTATTAAGAATAATGAACAATAAGTAATAAGATTTTTTACTAATATCTAAATGTTTTATCATACATGTAATCAAAGTACAGTTAGTTGGTTCTAGAACACTAAATCCAACAAAATCTCACTTGGACTAGATCCATCTTCCTATGACTTTCGGTCCGCTAGAACTCACATAATGGTAATTTTTTTATATTAAAGATTTAGTCAAGGATCCCCCACATTTTCTTACATGGATATCATACTCAATACAACTACACATCTATAAGAAAAAACACTCAAGATATACTACTTTTTTAGTATATTCTTTGTCTACAAATGTGACCCCAACACTTTAGAAAGATAAATCATTGTAGTATTATCACTGTAGAGTTTGATGAGATATTTACTGCTTGGTACCACATCAAGATCTTGGATTAATTTTCATATCGGTAATATTTTTTTAAATTCCTCAGAATCAATGAGATATTCAGATTCTACAATATAAATCTATAGCCACAATATATTTTGTGCTCTTATATCTCACACAACCTCCATTCAAAGTGAATATGTATATTTTATACAATTTTAAATAGTATTTTTTTAAACTGTGGCATATATATCCTCTAATTACTAGTTCCTCATCTTCTCCATATTCCATGAACATTTCATTAATGATACTTAGATACTTAAGGATTTTTTTGACTACCATCCAATGTCGGTAACCTGGGTTAGCTTGATATCTACTTACAACCCATAAAATTCGGTAATATATAGTCTTATACATAGTATAGTATAAATGATCAATCCAATTCCTAATGCATATGGAATCCCTTCCATTATTTATATTTCCTCATGTTTCTAAGGACACATCTTTCGAGAAAGTGGAATACCATGTGACATTGGAACAAATACCCTAATTGATTGTTCTATATTGAACCTATTCAGTATCTTGTAAATATATGTACCTTTAATGAGTATGATCAGTCTCTTTTATCTATCATGATTCATCTTGATATTATGAATGTATGCTACCTCACCTAAGTCCACTTATGGAGAATCATTTACTCAATGAGGATTTAATAGATAGTTAGATTGGTATTTCACTACCAATAATTAATATGTCTTCAACATGAACTATTATGAAAACAACCACACTCCCATTTATCTATTAAAAGACACATTTATCTTATTAAATCTTTATGAAACCAAATTCCATTACGGCCTCATCAAAATTAATGTTCTAGGACCTGGATGCATACTTTTATCCATAAATGGATGTTTTCAATTTGAGAACTTTTGGAATAGTTTGTAGTCACAAACCCTTAAATATATGTTCTATCGAAATCTTACCGATGGTTTTCATTAAGGAAGGATATTTTTAAATCCATTTTCAAAATCTCACACTAAAGGAAGGTCACAATGTAATGTATACTTCTGATGGATTCCAGTATCTAAACTAGTTAAAAGGATTCAACGTAGTCTATGTGTTGATGTGTCTTAAACCCTTTTGAAATATGTAATTCCTTATAGGTACTGAATTATCTATCCATGTCCAATTTCATCTAGAATACTCATTTACAACAAATAATATTTATATGAGTTGTAGGATCTACTAAAATATAGACATAGTTTTGGTATATGGAATCCATTTCAGAATTCATGGATTCCTACCATTTGAAAGCATTTGTGGCAATCAAAACATACTTATAGGTTAGAGGATCATTATTATCAACTAATAATGAGTCACCATCCTCAGTGTCTATAAAATCATACCATTTATTCTCTAACAACTCTTATACTCCTATGTGTACCTTGCGTCTTTGAAACTTCTTATTACATGGGGCTTTGTGAAATTTGTTCATCTGCAGACTCTTGTGTACCTTGAGCCTAGAATTCATAGAAGTATATCTCAGTCCCACTATATCTTTTATAGACATTAACCCACTCAAGGAATATGGTGTTTTTTTTCCGATATAACCTTTTTATATAATGGGTTGTATAGGTAATAACCCCTTGTTTCTTGGTGTATTGTAAAAATTTAAACTTAATTCCTCGAGGAGAAATTTGGTTACCTCAAGTGGCCTTAATAAACATTTCACAACCCTATAGAAGTAAATTTGACAACATGGTTTTTATTCCACTCCAATGTTCATATAGAATACAATTTATTGATTTAATTAGATATTGGTTGAGTATATGTGATGTTTCTATAATGCATATACCTAAAAATATAACTGAATATTTTCATGAATCATCATTGATCTCCCCATGTATAAAAAAGTATTTTTCTTCCCTTCTCTTACACCATTCCATTCATGTGTATAAAGAGGAGTGAGTTTTGATAGATTCCCAAAATCCCATAAATAATCAATGCAGTCTTAATTATGATATTCTCCACCATGGTTTTAATAGAGTTTTTTTAATTTTCTTACCAAGCCGTTTCAGAAACACATTCTTGGAATACTTGAAATTTTCAAGGGAATATGGCTTATACCTAATGAAGTATACATATTCATAGCTACCACAATCAGCAGTAAACTTTATTAAGTTTGAGTAGTAAAACCTTTAATCAATAGTAAATGGTCCACATACTTCAGTATGAACTAATTAAAGATTCTATTTGGGTATTTTAAATTTTAAAATAAATAGGGTTTTGTTCATTTTTCCTTTTAAACATTCATGGAATATGAATTCATTTTCATGACACATCAAATTTACTATGTAAGGACCCAACCTCAGTTTCCCAGAGCTGATCCCATATTTTATTACATTGGTATATAAACAAGGAGTATGCATACCAAAGGACTGATTAGTTTAGTATATTTGGAAACAAGATACATACAGAAGTTTTGCATTACAACATGAAATTAAAAACAACATAGAAATTCCTTCAACAACATCCATCACTCCTAGGTTAATTCTACATGTCATTCATAATAAACTTCTTCGTGTCCTAAAAAATGTAACATAAAAAAGGTTGAGCTCAAATTCTCAGTATGGTTAATAAATATAGCTGAATATATAATAAACATAAACATTAGTGATTTTGAATAACTAAAAACACATTCCTTTAACAAAACACATGAACACATTATGGCAGGAATAAGAGATGAATAAATAATGCCATAGTAAAACATAATCTTGGGTATTATACTAGTAGAATAACCACATAAACCATCAAAATTATATTCATAATGATGGAACTCATAATGCATGAAATCATTACCATACAGTCAAATACTCTTGGAAAGGCCATAAAGAATAATTTTATCAAGGCCTTGTGCCAAGACCGTAATTTGTCTCATGAGACCTACCGATGCACCGAGGGGATATAGCAGGACCCACCCAACACTTACTAAGTCCAATTCATTCATTATTTGAATGAGGATAAATAAAAACAATATATACATTCATATTGAAGCTAATATATGAAATGTAAATAACTTTCAGCTAACAGTAAGCATAAACACTAACCATTCTGAGTAAATTGGTGAATGGTTTTAGGATAGAACATCCACATTAAAACAAATAAGAAACCCTTGAACAACATATTTTAGATGATATCATAATATGTAGGTCTAAATTAAGTAAAATATTCATCATGGGATTTTGTTATAGATAAAGATACTTTGAAATGAGACCATTGAAAAAATCTTGAGGAAATAATCCTTAAACATTCCAAAGTGTCCCATTCCACCTTGAAACATTGAAATAATAATCCCTTAGAATATTATGAGAATAAAGAGAAACTTGATATGATCTACTAAATGTAAAAATATACACAAAATTCATGGAATTAGAGGTGAGCAAGGTATATATTTTATAAAAGTTAATGTGATATGAGAAACATAGTTTTTATTTTTGAAATAAGATTTCTTTTGTAAAATCTCTTGTACTTGTCATAAATATCATTTTAAAAAGGTCTATACCAGAAATAAAATGGTAAGGAAATATATATTACATTTTAGGAATAAATTATGTCCCAATGAATTGAAATCATGTAAAAAGTGTTTTTAAATAATCTTTATATTTAAAACATTTTAGTGTCGTTTAAAGAATTCATCAAAGTGATTCTAATGACAAAAGGGATGATTGATTTAATAAAACCAGAAATTAACAAAAATAGATTCTTCATATTAAAATGTTTGATTTTAGAAAGATAAATATGGCTTAAAACAAATTATGTAGTGAAATTAAAAATAGGTAAGAATTCTAGAAGTTCCTTGAATCGGGCTTGAATTTCGGAATAATTTTTGAATGATTCTTTTAAAACTTGTAACTCCACATAAAATAAAGAAGGATTATTAATGTTACACATTTATAGAACATTCACTCAGAATTTATGATGAGTAATTAAGAATAAACAATAATTTCATTTAGGTGAGTAGAGAATAAGAGCAACCCAAATGAAAATGGAGGTTCGGGTTGAAAATCCTTACAACTATGTAATCTATTGAATCATTTTCACCAAAATATATAATAATCAAATGATAAATTTAATATAATTAAAAAAAATAGATTAATTATATGAAAAATAAATTAGAATTATACATATTTCATACACAAGTAATAGTAGTGAATATGGAATATCTCACAAAAATGGAAGTGAGATGAAGAAACACTTAAAAACATTTTGGCATGGTATTAGGTGTTCTTATGAGGGATTATTGAGAGGTTAAGGGGTATACTATCATTTATATATAATAATTGAAGTACGTGGTTGGTTTTAAAACATACCCCATAATTAGGAATTAAAAATAAAAGGACACAACATAGAGGTGATTCTTGAATAAATGTGAGAGAGATGATCCCTTACCTTAAATCTGAGGGTGTTCTTCGCTTGATCTTCATGACCTAAATAACCAAATTAGGTACATTAATTAATAATTAAAAAATCCTTTATACATTTATTTAGTTTATTATGACATTATTAAGTTCAATCATAGCCTTTTAGATGGGTTAAGTGATTCAATTTTATTGTTCACGACTGCTCTTTTTCATAATATTCATGATCGACTCGCTTATAAAAGAGTATGGTAGTTCATGTAATATTAGAGTTGAAGTCCACCATTGATTTTATATTTTATAAATGAAAATTCAGAATATTATATGGTTATAAAACTTATTTTGTTATTTGGAGTGAAGGCGAATCATTATATAAATCATTAATGACAAATGCTTGGATTAATTTGGCGGTTTTGCTCACAATTTCCTTGTTTTGTATTATTATTTTACATCATGAGTGAATAAAAATTACAAAAAATTAAATAAGATAAATACATATATATCAGTCTGGTCCAACCATAAAAATGGTTTCATGACTATATTTATGAAGCTAAATCAATTTTAAAGCATCATTGTCCTTGAAGGTGATAAATCAACACATCTCGGATGATGTTTCATTTTTAGCATAAATGAGGATGAAAGGAGAGATGAAGATGAATTATCCCATTATAATAAAAAATAAAGTATATTTATGGAATTGTATTTTTGATACCATTTGGACGAGGAGATTCTAACAAAAAAATAGAACAAATGAACATGAAAATGAAAGGAAAGAAAAGAAGAAGTTTACCTCTTGAATTAACCTTCCTTGAGAGCCTCTTAAGGGAAGATGATTTGGTCTTTTTATAAGACAAAGGGATTCTGGTCATGGGGGAGGATATTGGGAGTATATTTGAGCATAATTTAGACATGGAACACGGCTTTAGAGGAGTAAAGTTAAGAGTGAGTGAGGGGAGTTTTATAGTGGAGGAGAGGAGGGCTTTCCCATTATTTTACTCATTATTTTATTATTTTTCCAAAGACAACCAATAGTATTGATTATTGTGACCAAGAATAGAAATATGTTCATGTGAGTTCAAACCAAGTGTTCTTAAATCATAAATTATTCTAGTAATAATTAATTTAACTGATAATGTATATATATGGAAGATTACCATATTTTACTATTCATCAAAAATTCAAGTATTTCAGAAAAATACCAAAAATTAGCACTAACAATTTTTCAATGTATATAATCCAAAAATGAAATCAATTTTTAATAAATATTTTTCTAAATAGGATTAATTTAATATTTATTAAAAATCATAATTTACTTGAAAAATACTTTTTTTAAAACATTTATTTACTTATTCCAAAACATAAGTACATCATACTATCACGTAAATCCTATATATATACTATAATAGGTGAGTTTACTTTTCATAAGGGTATTTCACTATTCATATGGGTAACATTAAAATTCATAAGGGTACGTTACAATTCACCAAAAATTAAGTTGGTCATATGAGAATTTGAATAACGTACTGATCGCAACCATGTATGTTATATTTTTGAAATTCAAATCATAGGGGTGGTAAAATTATGTTTACCAGCTAGGTTATAAAAAAGTGGTGTTTTCTAGAGACTCAGTGTTTCATGCATTCAATATTAAATTTATTTTCAAAATCTTAGGTTGTTACATATTATGTTTCTAAAGTTGATATATAGACTAGAGAAGACCGTAGGTTATCTATCAAAGAGAATTGGCTGTATAAAGTGTGTATTTTTAATACAAATTACTAAAATAGGGGGGTTTGAAAGCATTTTTAAAAATAAAATGACTTAATTAAAAATTTTAATATTTTTCAAAGGAAGGTGTTATTTTTAGAAATATGAGATAAGGTGGTCATTTCAAGTTCACTAAACATCTTGGATAGTTAATTGATCTAAAAATTTCATTTGATTTAATGGAAGTATTTGATTAACGGTTGTCAAGATCTTGATTCCCCTCTTTTCTCTAAAAACAATGCATAAAAAAGAAAACCTTAAAACAACAACCGTGTTGTAAATGTTTATACCTCAAGCATAGAAATAGGGCTACCAAATCATACTAAAATATCAGGTATTTGTGATAGAAAAAGGAGGATTGTGTTGTCTAATCATTACAACCTAAGATTCCCACTTTAAATATCAGCCCAATTGGTGTTGAGATTAAAATTGATTCATTTGATTAAATAAAAACAAATCATCCAAAGAAAAAGAATGTTAAGATAAAACATAAATCATTTTTTTCACACAAAAATTACACAAAACCAGTATCATAAAATGTTTCTAAACTCCCTTTCAAGTGTGTGTATCTCTTTTAAAATGATTTTCTAACGTGAATCTCTACATCGATAGGAGGATGAGGCTCAGGCGGAACTTTTCCTTCCTCATTGACCCCAAATTAGGATAGAAGCCTCTATAACTTTTGGATGAGAAGAGGACTACATTGGGTCTCCAAAATACCAGATATTTTCCTCCTAGTAAAACATAAAAATTGTGTTCCCAAGGTTCCAAATTATAGGAAAAGTTGAAGGTGGTTTTGGGAACAAAAATTTTGTAAAACAACTTGGACCATGGTTTTTGACACTCAGACAGTCTTATTTTGATTTGGAGAAAACTAAAAAGGATTTTCCCCTTATTAAATATATTTTACTATAATGTAGCATTATTTGGACAACTAAATATCGAGATATAGATGAAATACAGAATAAAAATTTTCAATTCATGCAGATTCGGTGGCTTGGACAGATTAGTTCAGTTTTTCCATTAGATGGATGAATTCGGATTGGGTTCTTTCAGAAAAGTTGTATCTCACTAAATTTTTGGATGATCATACAAAATCTCATCCCAATTAGATGCATATTTTAATATAAGTGGGAAAATAAATCCACTAGGGTGCTAGGAATGTTTCATAGTTTTTCCCATTTTTCTTCAACTGCATCCCAAACCCTCCAAATCACCTCCAACTAAAATTAAAACATCAAAACAACTGAAATTGACATTTTTAAAAATTATTAAAATTAAATTATTGAACGAAACATGAAGTGAATTTTTTTATTATAATTTTAATTTACGATACAAAATCAGTTTGACATAGTGATGTAAGGGTGAAAATGAATAGTGAATCGCTACATTATCACACCCCCATGCCTAGATATTTGAACTCTAGGAAAATCCCATTTCCAAAAATTATTCATGGAGATATTACCAACTTTAGGAAGATTTAACATTAAATGAAAATTTACTCCATGATAATAATGTGATCAAAGAAAAAAATCACACCAAAGAGTTATTCTCAGTGATCATGGAAATATTTGTCTTGTAAATTATATTAGAATTAAATAATAAGAGTTTCATGATAAAATTATAAGAAAATAATTAAAAATTTAATCATGTCACTAATTCTCCATGTGTGTTTTCAAAAAATATTTCATGTTATTCTTTACACTTTGTATATAGAAAATATATGTTTAAAAAAAGATTAAATGATTCAGTCCATCGAACCTAACCTACATCCTTTGCAATCAAATTTCAAGACCATCTCACATAAGAATCCCTAGAAGTTATATCATGATCCCATGACCTATATATCCCCATATTTTGTAAATTTCATCACTCCCCTCATATATTATTAATTTCTTTTTCAATAGTTGAACTTGGAAGAAATATCACAGTCATCACTCAACCCTTGTTTGATCTCCTCGTGATACTAATTCTTATTTTTATAACAAGATATAAGGTCAAGGAATAATGGTTTTTAACATGCCAAATATACAACCAAAATATTTATGTTTATGTTTTCTATTTTTTTATTTTCAGTTTATTTTTTTGAAGGTGTACAATAGTTTGATAACAGTTACACACGCATAGGTCAATCCAGTACAGTAATAAACATTATTTGATAAGGAATGATTGTATGGAAAAATAATTTTGTAAATCTGATAAATATTTACCTAAATTATATTCACCTTATATTAAGTAGGAAAAATTAATAATTCATGGATGGGTGAAAAGATGTGAGGAGATATTAGCTAACACAATTTTACCATAAACTACTTAAACAAAGGGTACCATTCTTATCAATGGTTTCAAAATTTAAACAACAATTAATATCATATTAAAACAAAAAATTATCAATAAAAAGTCTCACCTTAATGTTAAATTCATTGTAAAACGTACATTCCATTTGTAATATTTTTTTGAATGTTAAAACAAATTGAAATAGGGAAATTCCTCATGAGTTATCAAAAATATCCACGATTAAGTGGGCATGATTTTCCACGATTAATTTTTGTAAAACAATAAAATTTCTTCACAAAAATAAGTGGGTGAAACATGGTGGGGATGGGGTAGTGACAATACTATCCAACAAGACGAAAAGAGAAAAATAAGAATGATGTTGAATATTCCTAATTAACCTAGAAATATACCCACCCACCCACCCACCCACTACCCCACACCTAGAACATGTAGTGTCCAAAATATAATAACAGAGAATATGGTAAGGAAGGATAAAACCTGGTGGGTTTCATTCATATTCCACTTCTTGAACATGGATTTCCTCCATCGTCGAATCCTTAATGGATTAGTGAAATTGATTTAGTCGTTTCCCATTGATAGTGAAGGATTTTTTTGTTTCTCTATTTATAACTATAACAAAACAAAATTGATATACATTAGTAATATTGTACGGGATAAACCAATGGGAATGAAGCTTATCTAGATGTAACTTTAACCTTTCAATGAAAAATAGGACCTTCTTCCCAATGTGGAACTGATAATGTAGGTTAATGCGATCATGTAAATCATTGGTTCCCCACTTATAGATATGTGTGTTCTCATAAGAATCTCTATGTATTTACTCCAGCTTCTGAATTTATAACTTCCTTTAATCACCTATAACCAAAATATTAGAATTTTATTATTTAATTTCCCAATAGGCTCGATGCTCTATCTCAATAGAAAGGTGACATATATTTTTGAAAACTAGATGATATGGTGAAACTCCAATGGGGATTTTGGAAGTAGTATGGTAATCCTATAATGAATCAACAAGCCTAAGACTCTAATCTTTTCTGTTTGGTTGAAAAATTTAAAACAAATCTGTTATGTCCCTATATGAAACTTTATCTTGACCATTGGTGTTTGGGTTAGAAGTATTAGACACTTGATGGCCGACCCCATACTGACACAAAATTTATTTCATTGTTTGGATAAAAAATTGAAAACCCTAGTCACTGATTATGAGCCTAGGTAATCCAAAGCTACAGAAAATTTGGTTCTCAAAAAATTTCACAACTATCTTGGAATCATATTTCCACATGAATCATGTATCTACCCATTGGGACACATAATAAATATCCAAAATATTGTACAAGATTCCATTGTAATTGGGAAATTTCCCCATAAAGTCAATTTTCCAAACTTTGAAAATTTTATAGAAGAGCATGGGCTATTGTGGAATTTCATTTATTTGTGGTACATTCCCCATTCTTTTACAATGCGTGCAAGCTTAAAAAATCATGGGAATCCTTAAATAATGTTGGAAAAAAGTGACTAGAATAAAGGACCACATGAGAATTCCATTAGTGGAAAAAGTAGACCACACAAGCAAGAGTGTGGCAGAACCTAAGGATAAGCTAAAACTCACTACCGGGAACACAACTATTGAGGAATTGATCACTACATGTGCGCCAAAGCTATGGGTTATCCCAAATCTACCAACGAGACTCGTATTTTATATATTCATCTTGGTTGATGTTACAATCAGAAGGAATGCAAAATTCTACCAAATAATTTACAATTTTTACATACAAAGGAATAACATATTGCACTCAGTATAATTTTTCATTAGGAAACATGTCATTTATGGGAATAAATGGGTATGATTCAATGTTTGAGTATGGGAGGATCCTATTGACATGGTAGACCACCACATTCTCTACACCTTTTTATCTCTAAGTTCTAGGTTTAGTTCTTGAAGGAAGAGTATCTAGAGAATGATAGGTGGTTTGGATTCTAGTTTCTTAAGGAGATATCCGATGGATGTTATAACACCCCAAACATTTTATGGTGTGTTCCTCTTAAATAATTTCTATTCATTAGATAGCCTATAATTCATGAATAAATAGTTCTTTTGTGAATCAAAACATTATAAGAGAAAGTTATAATCTATCCATTAAATATAAATTTTCCACTTCTATGTTTTGAATTTCAAAAAATGGTCATCTAGAGTTGTGACCAATAAGTCATAAGGAGTCTGATAGAACCAACTTGATTTTTTGATGAATAGTATCATACCCTAATGAATAGTAATATTAATAGTAATACGACCCTTATAAATATTAAATAATGATAATATTTTATTTTCTTAAGGTAATAAGATAATGAGATCTTAATTGATTTTTTAATGTGATATAGAACTAATTATACCTTTAAAAACTATTTTTTTAATTAACATTGATTTTATTTAAAAATTATATTAAAAATATTAGAATATTATTTTTTAAAATTGGGTTCATTTTGGAATTCTACACGTCGAAAAGGGGTTAGGGTGAATTTTTGGGATTTTTTTAAAATACTAAAAAAAATTGAATAGTATAAATACAGTTTTGAGTTTTCAGTAGTTTAATGGAATCATAATGATTTATTAATTAAATATACAAGTATGGTGGAATTTTGTACATTAACTTATTACATGAGTTTTACCATGTGGATAAAACCATGGTCAATCCAATGGTTTTTCAAAAAACCACTAACGAGGTGTCACTTTTAATTAATAAAAAACTCTCTTAATTACTATAAATACCCACTCACCCCCTTTGTTTTATTTAATTACGAACTCAATATCCTCGAATATATGTTTTTATAACCTCCCTAATATTCCTCCTAAGGTGTAATCATACCACCAAGGTCCCAACCTTCAAGTATTAGGAGTTACTCTACAAGGTAAGAGAATCAACCACACTTCTCTTTTCTTAAAGTTTTCATTTATGTTTTTTCATTTGTTTTCATTTGGACCATGTTGGGATATGTCATTACATATTACCCTTACTACCCATATTATTTACAAGTTATTATATACCCCCTTTCTCTCATGAAATTATTTTATGCAATTTTAGGTGACGTTGTTAGGCTGCCGAATTTTGGAAAGAGATTTCTCAACTTTTCTCTTATTTTGAGTTCCTTTCTTTTATACTTATTTCCTCACATCACTTAATCCAAATGATATGATAATTATAGTTCCATAAATGAATAGTAATTATATTATTCTAATGGAATATTTCATCATAATCTCTCTTTCCCCCTCCTCTTATACTAAAAATGAAAACACCGTCTGAGATGTGTTAATTTATCACACTCAAGGATGACGGGTTCTCAATTTTCATTACGATGTCCAATTCTGGTCATAAAACCATTTTTATGGTATAACCAGGTCATGATATATGTATTTCACCTCATTAATGTTCTGTAATCTTTACACACTCATCATATGGAATAATAATATAAAACAAGTTCATTGTTCAAAAAACTGCCAAGCTTAATCCAAGCGTTTATCAATAACTTTTAACAAATGATTCATCCTAAAGTATATAACCCAAAATCATTATAAGATAATTTATATCTCGTTAATATCACAAATAATATATATTAACAATTCTTAATGTTTAACCACATTTCAAACAAACTTCCATTCATGAAAGCAAGTAAACGAATCATGAAAACTAAGGAAGAAAATGCTTCAAAACAATAAAATAGAACCTCTTAAACCCATTAAAAGGGATGTGAATGAACCTAAAAAGGTTATAATAGATCCATTAAATTTATAGAAGGTTTTGGAATTACTAATTAATTAATCTAAATTTTATTATTCAGGTCATTAAAACCAACTAAGAACACACTCGAGCAAAAGGTAGGGGGTTTCTCCTCTCACTTTCATTTCTGTGAGATTTTCATTGTTCGCCAGTTATTTCTTGTATGTGTTATATGTGTACTACCATGTGATATATAATAACCTGATTATATTTATATTCATGTTATTTAATGATTCTTTTGAGGGTTTTTAAGTTCTTTTTATATGATTTGACCGATTACAATGTGGTGAGAGACTTTGTCTCAACTACTATTTTGTTGTGACTAACTTTGTATGGTGCACCTAATAATCCTTATGTGGTGTACCTACTGCACATTTGAGATAGATTTTCATTTAAAATTATAATTATATTCTCATATAATGGATATATTTTTTTTCTAAACTGTATACCATTTTTCATACGATGTTTATTTGGAAAGTTATTTTAATTATAGAAATATTGATGAATCCGTAAACTCTAATCTATATGGATATTAAAAAGGATTATTTCTATTGTATTGAATCAATGTATAATGAATTATTTGGAAATGAATTGGATGGTGGGGCCCTCTATATCCCCTCGATTCATCGGTAGGTCTCATGAGACAAATCAGTTGGCGATAAACTCTTTGAGTTTGTTTCCAAAAATCAGACGGATTTCTACCCACAGAACTAAACTGTTTTAACAGTACTATGGTATCATGTGCCAGATACATGAAATACAATTAATAATCAATATATTTATTCCTTATCTGTTATTACTATCCATGAGGTTTTCACCGTGGAAAAATCTATGGATGCAGTTTCATTCTCAGTTTATTAATGGTGTGAGTTTTTAATTTATTCAACATGCCATGTTGATTATGTCAAATTGTTTACAATTCAGTTATTATTGATTCATGATTCCACCATTTGTAATCCTTACTGAGCATTTTATCACACCCATTTCATTGTTTACCTTCAATAGGTGATGAAGAGGATATCATTTATTGAGTTCATGTGGAATCAGTTTTTAGTTTTTGTTATGTATTGTATTTTGTAACCTTTTCCAATGTAATTTGAGTTACATCTATGTATCTAGTTTCTTAAACACTACTAAAATGATCATTCCTTTATAATTTTCATTAAACATAACCATGATAATATTAAAATTAATGCACCAGCTCAAGTCTAGAGGGGTTGGGGTGTTACAGTTGGTATCCAAGGAAGTTTAGTAGAAAACATGGAAACTAGAGTAGGAAATGTACAGTAGGGAACAATGCCCTAATGTAATATTTGAGGATAAACAAACAATAATATCCTAGTATTTTGGTAAGGAATAGATTACATTAATCCTTATAGAAAATACATCCATGTCTAGATACGATCAGGTAGAGGTGGCTCTGGTACAGATGTACCTAGGAGTGAAAGCCCTGACAAGGAGTTTTGGGCTTGAGCCAGGGTATATTGGTACATGAAAACGGGCATTGATGCACTCTTGGTTACGAAACTCTTGGGGGATATGATTAGGATAATTTATATTTTCTTTAAAATCTATTATGAATGACTGAAATGTAAATTATTTCTCAAAGAAACCATTTTTCTGATTATGGGATTAGTCATGCATAGGATCCCAATTTATGCTAAGAATTTTGTTAAGTTGAGATTACACATTGTGAATCATTACCTAATCTAGTGTTTTCCCTTATTTAGAAATGGAGTCTAATGGAAGAAGGGGAATTAATACTCGTGGGAAAGTTAGGGATCTCCCCACTGATCAAGTCAACACAGTCAATGTTGGATCAGATTAGATCATGACCATATTAAGATAACTTACTAAAGTTGTAATGAATAACCATTAAAAACATGTGTTGGATCGTTTCATGCGGTAGAAGCCCCCATATTTCAGCGGGACTACTAACCTAGTGGTTGATGAGTAATGGATCAATCCCCTTTAAAATATATTAATGGATTAAGATGCAATGAAAATGAAAATGTAGTACTGGCAGTATATTTTCTCAAGGTCAATGATGATCAATGGTGGTCCAGAATTCAGGATACCATAGAGGAAGAATAAATAGAAGACATATAATGGAGGAATTTTAATGAAATATTCTTCAAAAAATATTTCCCTCATGAGCAACGAATTGAAATGAAGAGGAAATTATTTGGCTTAAAGAAAAAGGATGAAAATAGTGTTTCAGAGAATGGGGATACCTTCACAAGGCTATCCAGGTATTCTGTAGATTATGTATATTACTCGACAGAAAATATTGATCATTTATTTAAAGGTCTTAAGCCAATTATTTGATGGGAACTGGATTCTCAAACATTTTCATCATATGATGAAATTGTATCAAGTTCCATAAAAACATAGAAGGAATTTTATAGATCAAATTTTTTTCAAGGGGAACCAAGATAAGAATAGGTACTCTGATAACCAAGGGAAAGGTGAAGCACCAAATAAGAACAAGGGAATGATGAATTTCCCATTATGCAAAAAACTGTGGAAAAAAACATCCTGCAAAATGCTTAAAAGGCATGGGAGTCTACTATAAGTGTGAAAAAAGGGTCATTTACCTAATGAATGCAAGGGGAAGAAACAATTTGATGATGTTCAATGCTACAATTTTAGAGAGATGGGACACTATGAAAATGAATGTCCTAAGTGCCAAGGTAACATGCCTCAGAAAAGCCAAGAGATCAAGGGAGATCTTATGCGATTACAACCGTGGAAGTTGAAGTTACTAATGGTGTGGTGGTAGGTACTTTAATTATTTCCTCAAAATTAGACAACAATTTATTTGATTCTGGATCACAGAATTCATTTATATCTTCCTAGTTTTTTCAATAAAATTAGACATGTCCAATTTGATTTAATAAAGGAGTTATCAGTCAAAACTCCAAGGGGATGCATCATTGAAACAAAGGCATGTCAACTAGTCCCCCTTGTGGCACATAAAATTACTTTAGCTTATAACTTTATCATCATACCAATGAATGAATTTGATATAATTCTCTATATGAATTGGCTGTCAAACTATGATGTGAAGATTTATTGAAATAAAAATAATGTTAAATTTTTTGAAAAATTGTGTAGAATCTCTTATCTTTTTAGCAGAGATCTCGCCATCTGATTCTTATCTAGACCCACCCCTAGTAGCCATATTGAATGCAATTCTTGGAGAGGAAGAGAACCCAATATCTATGGGTGAGGAAAGCAATATTCAAATTGAATATTTTCATATAGTGAATGAATACATTGATGTGTTTCCAGAGGATTTACCTGGACATCCTTCAGAGAGGGAAATTGAATTTTACATGGACTTAATTCCTGGTGCAAGACCTATATCAAATACCACCTATATAATGGCCACTCTGGAGTTAGTGGAGCTCAAGAAAAAACTATATGAGTTGAGTGAAAAATGCTTTTTTCAACCTAGTGTTTCTCCATGGGGAGCCCCAGTCTTGTTTGTCAAAAAGAAAGATGGATCCATGAGGATATGCATTGATTATAGGGAAATCAATGCTATTACAATAATGAATATGTATCATCTTCCCCATATTGATGATTTATTTGATCAACTTCATTGATCTCAATACATTTTAAATATTGAACTTCGATTGAGATATCATCAAATGCGTGTAAGGAAAGAATATATTCTAAAGACAGTATTTTGAACCAGGTATGGGAATTACGAGTTTACAGTGATGCCTTTTGGACTGACGAATACACCATCTGTTTTCATGGATTTAATGAATAGAGTTTTCAATGAATATCTTGAAAATTTTCTTTGTGGTATTCATCAATGATATCCTATTATACTCAAAAATATATGAAGACCATGAGTATCACTTGCGTATTATTATTAAAACTATTAGAAGAAATGAATTATATTGGAAGTTTAGCAATTGAGAATTATGGCTTCAATCAATTTCTCTTCTAGGTCATATTGTCTCTAAGGATGGAATCCTAGTTGATAATTATAAGACAAAGTCCATCCAGTATTGGCCCATGCCAACCAACATAAATGAGGTATGCAGTTTTATTGGATTAGCAGGTTACTATTGGTGTTTTGTTCAGAATTTTTCCCGACTGGATAACCCGCTAACCATAATCACACGTGAAGGAGTTAAGTTTGTGTGGAAAAAATAATGTATAGAATTCTTTGATGAATTGAAAAAAAGATTGGTCAATTCTCCAATTTTGAATCTTCCATCTGGAAGTGATGAATTTTTAATATAAAATAATGCATCAAAGAATGGTATGGGTTGATTCCTTATGAAAAATGTAACGTTATTGCATATGTATCAAGGTAGTTGAAGACTCATGAAAAAACTTATCCAACACATGGTCCTTAGTTATTAGTTGTAATCTTTTCTCCAAAGATATGAAGACATTGTCTTTACGGTGAAAATGTGAGATATACACAGATCATAAGAGTTTGAAATACATGTTCACAAAAAAAGAACTCAACATGAGGAAAAGGAGATAGATCAAGTTACTAAAATATTACGATTGTTCAATACACTACCAACCAGGAAAGGAAAATAAGGTGGCAGATGCATTAAGAAGGAATGATCAAGGACTTATGACTCAAATGAGGATTGAGAGAGATCAAATATTCATGGATCAACTAAATCTGGATAAGGGAATTTTCAAGGAAGGGGAAACAACTTTCATCTTTTAAATGATTGATAAACCATATTTACTAGAGAAGATAAAAAATCTATAAATCTGATGATGAAAATATACACAAGAAAATTATTTCTGTTAAGGATGGGAGGTTGGAAGAATTCATGTATGAGGAAGGTATTCTGAAGTTTGGGAAGAGGTTATATGTTCCATCAGTACCTGATCTAAAAAGGGAACTATTAGACGATTCTCAAAGATCAAATTTCTCTATACACCCGGGTTGCACAAATATATATAGAGATCTGAAGGAATATTTCTAGTAGGATAATATGAAGCGGAAAATTTCTGATGACATTTCAAGGTGTCTATTTTGTCAACAAGTGAAGGCAGAGAAGTAACATCCTAGAGGAGTGAAAAAACCTCTACCTATTCCTAAGTAGAAGTGGGATAACACTATGATGGATTTTTTCACTGGCCTACTAAGGGAATCTAGAAGTAATGATGCAATATGGGTAATTGTTGATCTTCTCACAAAATAACACATTTCCTTCTTATAAGAGAAGATTTACATCTTGAGCACCTGGAATGAAATTATATTAATAAAGTTATAAGACTTAATGGTGCACCTCTATCGATTGTGTCCAATTGAGATCCCCAGTTTACATCAAAATTCTGGAAAAGTCTCCAGAAGGCTTTGAATAATGAGCTTTGTATGAGTACTAATTATCACCCCAAACTAACGGATAGTCTGAAAGGAATATTCAAACTCTAGAAGATATGCTGAGGTCATGTTATCTTGACATCCAAGGTATGTGGGATCAATACTTTCCTTTGGTGAAATTTTCATACAACAATAGTATCGATTCTAGTATTCAAATGGCTCCATATAAAGCATTATATAGAAAGATATGTAGAACTCTGACTTGTTGGGATGAAGTTTGTGAGAGGAAACATATAGGCCCATAACTTATTGAAGAGACCACGACAAAGGTGAAGATAATCCAAGATCATATTAAATCATCCCAAAGTAGGAATAAGAGTTATGCTGACAACTAGAGGAAGGATTTGTAACTCCAAGCGGTAGATCATGTGTTTTTAAAAGTATATCCATGTAAGGGTGTCTTAAGGTTCGGTAAGAAAGGGAAACTGAGCCTCAGGTACATCGGACCATTTGAAATTATAGAAAGAATCGGAGTTGTAGTTTACCGATTAGCAATGCTGCCAAGTATCTCCAAAGTCCATGATTTATTCCACGTGTCATTGTTGAAAAAATATATGTCAAACCCAATGCATGCACTCACCTATGAAAAAATAGAACTGAAACCTGATTTATCATACTATGAAGATCCTTTTGGGATTCATGACACAAGGGAGAAGGTATTGAGAAACCGGACGAATCATCTAGTAAAGGTTATTTGGAAAAACCAGAATATGAAGGAAGAAATATGGGAACTTGAGGTTGTTATGAAGAAGAACCACCCACATATTTTTTGTGGACTTTATACATAAAATTTTGAGGATGAAATTTCCGATTGAAGGAATAATATAACACCCCAAACATTTTATGTTATGTTCATCTTAAATACTTTCTATTCATTAGATAACCTATATTGCTTGAAGCACTATGCCTTTTGTGAATCAAAACATTATAGGATAAAGTTATAAGTTATCCATTAAACATAAATTTTCCACTTCTATGTTTTGACTTCCAAAAAATGGTAATCTAGAGTTGTGACCAGTAAGTCATTAATAGTATGATAGAACCAACTTGATTTTTTGATAAATAGTAAAATAACCTTATGAATAGTAATATGAATAGTAATATGACCCTTATAAATAGTAAATAATGATTATATTTTATTTTCTTAAGGTAATAAGATAATCAGATCTTAATTGATTTTTTATTGTGATATAGAACTAATTATACATTTATAAATTGTTTTTTAATTAAATATTGTTTTAATTAAAAATTAAATTACAAATACTTAGAAAATTATTTTCTAAAAATGGAGTTCATTTTTTAATTCTACACGTCGAAAAATGGTTAGGGTGATTTTTTGGGATTTTTCTAAAATACTAGAATTTTGTGAATAGTAAAAATACATTTTTGAGTTTTTTGTAGTTTAATGACATCATAATGATGTAATAATTAAATATAAAAGTATGGTATAATTTTATAGAGTAACTTATGACATGATGTGTCCCAATTAGAAAAAACCATGGGAAAATACCATGGGGAATCCCATGGTTTTTGCAAAAAATCACTAATGAGGTGTCCATTTTCATTAATAAAAAACTCTCTCTTAATTTCTATAAATACCCACTCACCCCCTTAATTTAATTTCATTAGAAACTCAGTATACTCAAATATTTGGTGGTATTAACTCCATAGGAGTCCTCCCAAGTTTTCCTCAAACCCCCAAGGTCCCAACCTTAATGTTTTAGGAGTTTCCCTACAAGGTATGAGAATCAACCACCCTTCTCTTTTTTTTAAAGTTTTCATTTATGTTTTCACTTTTATTTTAAATTGGACTATGTTGGGATATGTCATTACATATTCACCTTAATTCCCATATTATTTATGATTTATGAGATACCACCTTTCTCTCATCAAACTATTTTATGCAATTTTAGGTGACGTTGTTAGGCTGCCAAATTTTCATAAGAGATTTCTCAACATTTCTCTTATTTTGAGTTATTTTTTTTATACTTATTTCCTCACCTCACTTCATACAAATTATATGATAATTACAGTACCTTACATGAACTAGAATTATATTATGCTAATGGAATATTTCATCATGAAAACTCTTTCCCCCTCCTCTTATACTAAAAATGAAAACAATATTCGAGATGTGTTAATTTATCACAGTCAAGGACGACGGGTTCTCAATTTTCATTTCCATGTCCAATTCTGACCATGAAACCATTTTTATGGTAGCAAAAGATCATGATATATATTTATTTTACCTAATTAATGTTCTTTAATCCCTAAACACTCATAATATGTAATAATAATATAAAACAAGTTCATTGTTAACAAAACCGCCAAGCTTAATCCAAGCTTTTATCAATAAATTTTAACTAATGATTCATCCTAAAGTATATCAAAAAAATAATTATAAGATAATTTATATCACTTTAATGTCATAGATAATATTTATTAACAATTCTGTATGTTTAACCACATTTCAAATGAACTTCCATTCATGAAAGAAAGTAAACGAATCAAGAAAACCAAGGAAGAAAATGCTTCCAAAACAATAAAATTGAAACCTCTTAAACCCATTAAAAGAGCCATGAATGAACCTAATAAGGTTATACTAAATAAATTAAATGTATATAAGATTCTGGAATTATTAATTAATTAATTTAAATTTTATTATTCAGGTCACTAAAACTAACGAAGAATACACTCGAGCAAAAGGTAAGGGGTTTCTCATCTTACTTTTATTTCTGTGAGATTTTCATTATTCGCCACTTATTTCTTGTATGTGGTATATGTGTACTGCCATTTGATATATAATAAAATGATTATACTTATATCCATGTTATTAAATATTTCTTTGGAGGGTTATTAAGTTCCGGTCATATGCTTCGACCGATTACATTGTGGTAAGAGACTTTGTCTCAACTACTATTTTGTTGTGACTATCTTTGTATGGTGCACCTAATAATCCTTATATGGTGTACCTACAACAAATTTAAATCAATTTTCATTTGAAATTATATTTATATTAAATATCCATAATCTCATATCATGTATATGTTTTTTTCTAAACCGTATACAATTTTACATACGGTTTTAATTTGGAAAGTTATTTTAATTATGGAAATATTGATGAATCTGTATACTCTACTATACATAGATATTAAAACAGTATATTTCTATTTTATTGAATCAAGGTATAAATAATTTTTTGGACATGAATTGGTGGGTGGGTCCCACTATATCCCCTCAATTCATCGGTAGGTCTCATGAGACAAATCAGTTGGCGACAAGCCCTTCGAGTTTGTTTCCAAAAATTAGACGGATTTCTACCCACAGAACTAAACCATTTTAACAGTACTATGGTATCATGTGCCAGATTCATAAAATCCAGTTAATAAGAATTATCTTTGTTCATATTCAGCTGTTACTATCCTTGAGGTTTTCACTGTGGAAAAATCTATTGATGCAGTTTCATTCTCAGTTTATTAATGTTGTGAGTTTTTCATTTATCCACCATGCCATGTTGATTATGTCAAATTGTTTATAATTTTGTTATTATTGATTCATGATTCCGCTATTTTTAACCCTTAATAAGCATTTGATATCACCCCTTTCATTGTTTACCTTCAATAGGTGATGAAGATTAGATCATTTGTTGAGTTCATGTGGATCCAGTTTTTAGTCTTTATTATGTATTGTATTTTGTAACCTTTTCCAAGGTAATTTGAGTTACATCTATGTATCTAGTTTCTTTAAGACTACAAAACTGATCATTCCTTCTGGATTTTTATTCCATATAACCATGAAAATATAATAATTAATGCACCAGCTCCGATCTAGAGGGGTCGAGGTGTTACAGATGTATGGTCTGAGAACACAATGAATTTAGAACCAAAAAGGTATGACCTAAATTCATCAAAGTAAAATACAGAGGAAAGGAATTAATATTCAGTTGTGGTTTAGTTTTCTTGGGAATGGTTCTGTGTTCTTGAGACATAGGAAATGATATGTGGAGCTCGATCAAATCATTCTGATAAGACATCCCTAACTACATAGTTAGAGGCATCACACATGAGCTCAAATGGAAAATCCTACCAAGATGGTTCAATTTTCAGACGTGCTGTGATACTTCATTTCAATTTATTAAAATATTTCTCACAATATTTATAAAAATAAAATTATTTTACTTTTTGGTGTAAGTTGGATAAAATAAGTGAAATCATACTAAATTCACGAATGAAAATACGATAAAATCCCTCATAACCAATGAATAACTGTATATCCCACACATTTTTAGGGAGTGTTAGGGAAGAAATGACATTATCATTTGATTTATCTACTAGGATACCAAACCCAAAAATGAAATTTCCCAATACTATACCTTGTCCCACCATGCAATAGAATTTTTCATAATTTAATACAATATCATTTTCAATACAGTGATATAAGAATTAACCAAGACTAATCAAACAATCATTAAAAGAGGTTCCATAAACAGTGAAATTATCAATAAATAATTCTATAAAATTCCACAGGTAATCTGAAAAAATACTAACCATGCATCCCTGGATAGTACATGGAGCATTGCACAGACCAAATGGAATCCTTCTATATGAAAATGATTCAAAGGGGAAAGTTAATGTTGCATTTTATTGATCCTAAGAGGCAACACAGATATGAAAATATCCAGAATCCCCATCAAGAAAATAGTAGTGGGACTTCCCTAATAGCATATCTATAATCTGTTCAACGAACGATAATAGGGAATGGTCCTTCCTAGTTTGTTATTTTAGTCGGTGATATTCTATACAGACATGCCAACTATTCTACACATGATTTGGAACCAATTAATTGTCTTCATTTTATATTCCTATTAGACTAGTTTTTTAGGAACTACCTATACTAGATTAACCTATTGACTGTCAGAGATGGGGTAAATGATTCTAGCAGCCTATAATATTATTACCACCTTTTTGGAAAACATCCAAGAGGTTTGGGTTCAGTCGACATTATTGCTGCCTCACTGGTTTAGTCTCATCATTTAAAAATATATGATGTGTGAAAATTTATGGGATAATACTAGGAATGTCTACAAATTTGCATCCAAATTCTGGTTTATACTCCCTAAAAAGTTCAAGCAGGAACAATTCATGCTTTGGAAGGAGTAAACTACAAATTATGATAGGTATCTTCTTTCTATTCTTGAGATATGAATATTTTAAAGTTATAGTTAGTTGTTTATGTTTCAATTCATGGGTATTTTAGATTAATGGGAGTTAATGTGAAAGTGAGAGGTTACATATCTCATCTAACTACTCAGTGGTAACATCCTCAGAAGAGGAATGAGCTTTTATGAGCTTACTAGTGTCATCAATGGTCCTGGGATCCTCATTTTTAAAGAAAATATCAATTAATAAACGTGTCTGAAATTTCTCTAGAACACTACAAAATTATATGGATGATTAATTACTTATCACGTATATTAATGATAAAATATCAAAAAGTGGGTTTGGGTAAGGAAAATATGTTTTTAGGCGATGGGAGTACATCAATAGAATTAACTGAAAGTGATGAATTATTTTCTGATGGGAGCTTCATGGAATCAAGGATATTGAAGTGGAAAATGTCACCAGCAAACCCCATAGATAATGTACCATTATCGAAATTAATTATTATATTGGTGGTTTTCAAGAAAGGCCTCCCCAATATTAATGGTTCATATCCATTCAATCTATAATCTTTCATTTTTGGCATATGAAAATTTGCAGGAAGACTTAAATTTTACACCCTATTAGGATAATCTTATAACAAACCTATGTGTTATGTTTTACTCCAGTTTTCGAGTTGAACAAAAATTATTGTGGGCTTCAATTATCTAACCTGTGATGAATAGTAAATAAAGTGAGTCATCACATTTATATAATCAACCAAATCCAGCATTGCATTGGAAAAATAATACTCCCATATGGTCCCTGGAATCAATAATATACCAGGATCGTTTCATTTGGTAAAAATTCAGGGCTCTATCAATGTTGATATGTTCATACCCAATATCACCTTTTTATCACCTCAATGTCTCCTTCGATGTGTATACATCTCCTTGATAAAAATTGTGTACCGATGAATTTTCTTTACAGTATCAATCATGGGGATGTTAACCTACACTTTTCGGAAAGTGTCCATGATTTGTTTATCAAGATCAATTTATTTCTATTTTCTTGGTTTTGTGTACATTTGGGTAAATGGAAGAGAAATGGTTGGGCTTGGAGGCTCATCGATAGAAAGACTCTTTCATTTAGAGGAATTTTTATAAGGATAAGTATTTTATTTTCTTTGACCATTTTCTGTGGTTGGGATGGTGGCTTCCTCAGGAGGGGATGACTCTAATAGAGGGTTCATTTGGTTTGATAGTCATTTTCTAATCCCAAAGTGTTATGGAGATGGCATTTACCTTATCCCTAGGGTTAAATAGTGTTTGAGAAGGTAGTTTACTTTACCCATGACTTTGGATTTCACCTACCAAGTTGGCAAGCTACCGAGTCATCCTAATTGGGGTTTTAGGTCTTGTATGGATACTTAGGTGTTTTTTGGAATTTTATACTATTTTTAGTTATTTGTTTCATCATGTATTCTAGGATAGGCTCTATTATTGTAGGAGTTTCTGGAATAGACATTGTGGTGGTGGAGGATTTCAGGTGGTGGAGGTTGACTACTATGCCCTAGTTGGTTCCATGATTATCGAGGTTTTTTTGAATACCCCGATGTCTATAGGGTTGGTTGTATTTACACCCAAGGTTGTATGGATAATATGTTTCTTGCATAATGTGTTTGTTATAGGGGAGTCATGTAAACATTACCTCATAACCCGCAGAAATTTCTATTAGTTGAGGGAATTGGTCAGAATAATGGGTTTCAGAAGAACATATACCACAATGTATGGGCGGAGGATATTTTTATTTCCCTTTGGAAAGTTAAATTTTTCAAATAAGGGTACATACCTTTTCAAATTTGTGACCACCTTCTTCTCAAACTCATAACTCTTCACCTCATGGACACCTTGAATTGGTACATTGGTCCTTGAGCCGAAATGTTGAGTGCTTTTCATTATGTTATCAGTGAGTGTCCTTGCATAAATTGGGTCCTTATCTACTAGATCACCAACAACAGTTTCATTAATCATGGTTAGATTTATAAAAATTAAACCTTCATAAAAATACCGCATTAAACTTTATCACTTATTTGGTTTTGTGGGAAACATGAACACAACCTTTTAAATATTTCCCAATATTCATGAAGTGTTTCCCCTTGTTATATCCTTATTCCATATATTTCTTTCTTTATATTTGTAGTTCGAGAGGCTATGAATTATTTTTCAATAAAAAGTCTTTTCATTTTTGCCCAACCTCTAATAGGGTAATTAACATAATATAGTCATTTATTTGCAGTTTATTCATATTGAAAAGGGAATTCCCTAATATTTAATTGTTCTTCATAAATATTATCAGGTTTTCATGTAGAAGACACAATATGAAATTCTTTTAAATTCTTATGTGGATATTCTCCCATGAGTCTAGGGAATCTTGGTAATAAGTTAATTAAACCTCATTTAAGTTCAAAATTGGGTGTCTCGCCTTGTATTTGAAAATAAGTGGGTTGGATGTTGATATTTGGTGAGGTTATTTCTTTTAATGTTTGGTTGTATCATCTATATTATGCCATTTTGTTTCATTCTTGATGTTGGTATCATAAGAATATGAATTATGAAGAAATGTGTTGATGTCTTGTGTTTCCCCCTTCAATGGATAGTTCGAAGCTTCATGGTGTCGTGGCCCAAGATCATCTCTGATTCATATTTGAATGTTACTCTAGTGAACTTCACATCATACACAAGGTCTGAAAAATTATGATTTTAAAAATAAACTAAAAAATGAAGAAATAAAATAAGTGAACAAATAATTACAAAATACACAATATTTTTATATAAAACACACACGAAAAACAAAATAAATCCCTGACAATAGTTCCAAAATTCAGAAGTGTTATTAGGAAAATTCAAATTGATTATATTTCTAATGTAACTTTATGGTATAGGGAATACCCTAGGTCATATATCAAAGAGATTTGGATTTTTTAAGTGTGAATTTTTAATAAAAGTTACTAAAAGGGGGTGTGGTTTTTGAAAATACTTTTAAAAATAAAATGACTTAATTAAAGAGATTAATAGTTTACCAAGGAAGGTGGTGTTTTTAGAATTATGAGTGAAAAATTCCATTTAAATTTCACTACAAATCTTGGATATTTTATTGTCCTAAAATTTTCATTTGTTTTAGTGGAATTATTTTGTTGAGGGTTTTGAAGATCTTGATTCACCTCTTGCCTCTTAAACAATGCACAAAGAATCAACCCTTGAAACAATAATCATGTTTCCAAGGTCTGGACCTCAATAATAAAGAAAGGAATACAAATAAAACTTAAATATCATGTATGTGTAATCAAACAAGTATTATTGTGTTTTCCAATTGAAAAAACTCAAGATTCCCACTTGAAATCTCAACTCAATCGACATTGAGATTAAAAGTGCTTCATTCTGATTAAACTAAAAATAATAATTCAAAGGGGAATAATGTTAAGATAAAACATAAATGAAATGTTTTAACCACAAATTAAACAAAACCAATATTATAAAAAGTTCTATAACTCCCTCCCATGTGTATATATCTACCTTGAAATGATTGTTCACCGTTTAGCTCGCAATCAAGAGGAGGAGGGGACTCAGGTGGAAATTAACCTTCATTCTTGATCCCCCAATGAGGATAGGGGAATAAATAAATTCTTGTATGATAATAGGACTCATTTGGGTATCCAAAATACCATATATTTTCCGCTTGGTAAAACTTACAAATTTTGTTCCCAATGTTCCAATTTTTAGGAAAAGTGGAAGGTGGTTTTGAGAACACATTGTCACGACCCATCCTCGGGACCCGTGCCATGACTACCCCAAGACTGCCTTCCATGGGCCAGGGGCTGGAGACTAGCACCAAAGGCGTAAATCCTGATATAAGGGAAGACATTGCCTTTATGTAAGAAAACAAAACACCATAGAGTATGCAAACAAAAGTAAACACTATGTAAACTAAGTACAATAGTAAGTGCTGGAAAGTAAATGGGCCAGTATACAAACCCAGCTGAAAGTAAAGTACAACTAGAAAGAGAGTACAACAGCAGAAAAGTAAAGCAGCAACACCGATCCGTCCTCTGGAAATCCCACCTTAAGGGTGGGTACAGATAGTCTCCTCAGCTCCTCGGCTCCAGCCATCCGCTCCATGTACGTCTCGTCCAGTGATCCACCTCCAGGTACCGTCCAGCTCCACGAGCTCCTACCTCGATCAGCGTTGTCCATCGTATGCATCCAACACATAGTAGTGCAGGCATAGACAATGCAAGGGTGAGTATACGCTACTCAGTAGGGACCCTGATACCCCGAAGGTCTCCCAGAATCCACAAAGGATAAACCATAAAGTAATGATACAATCATGAAGTAACAACCAACTCTACTTAGGTATATGCCCATACATACACCTAAGTCATCAATTCCAGTTCGGCTCCAACATCCAATCCCAAGTTTGATCTAGTCCACACAGGAAAGCACAATCCAATCCACACAGGATAACACAACCCAATCCACACAGGATAGAAAAACAACCATATCGAAGATAGAGATTGAAAGTGAAGACTCAGCTCACACAGGTATACTTCTTCGTAAGACGATAGAGATGATCAGATGTAGCCAATTATTCATCTAAGCTGTCAAACACACATAGGATATAAGACCAGCTAAGCTGTCGGACCCACAAAGGATACAAGACCAGCTACTCTGCCGGACCCACATAGGATACACGTACAGAGTCAAATACTGCCAGAACCACGTAGGATACAAGAACAGTAGTCAAGTGTTGCTGGTCCCACATAGGATACAAGAACAATAGTCATCCCCATCAAACCCACGGAGGATTCCAGTACGGTCGTCGTCGCTGCCGAACCCACGGAGGATCCCAGTGCAGTCGTCATCGTCGTCGCAGTCACAACCAACTCTAGGGTTCCCACACACAGCAAGCTCGGTTCCAGGAAGGTCCACTCCACGAGCCAAGGGGTTCGATACATCAACTGACACATAGTCTGGAGTTTATGTATCCCAAAGTTTCGCCTTTTCAATAGGAACTCAACGCGACAGACGACGCGTCAATCAGACACCCGGTCTGAGAGTTATTTGATTTTTCGTCTTAGGGGCCAGGTTGGTTTTTAAGTCAAAACCAACTCGACCATACTCCAATTTCATCCAAACCTAAAGCAGAGTAAGCCAATAGAATCATCTCACTAAGAGGAATCCAATAATGTCGACGGCACGTCAATCGGACGTCCGGAGCTCAATCTATAAGCATTTCCGCTCCGAGGGCCCGGTTGGTTTCTTGTTCGAACCTACCCGGAAGTACCCAAAGTTCTCCAAAACCTTGTTTATAATATACCAAAACGTCCGTCTCGATCCAAGGGTCGCTAGACAACTGACGGTGTGTTGATCGTAGGTTCGTAGTCTGTGTTATGAGCATTTGAACGGATCTGTCCGAAAACAGGGGGTTTGAGCCCGGTCCGACCCGGCCCGATACCCCTGGGTCGGCCCGAACCAGGTCGAACAGACCCGGGTTCAGGTCCGGCCCGGTTGGGCACGACCTGACCCGGCAGGCGCGGCCCGACGCGGGGGTTCGGCCCAGCGCGTGGGTCCGGCCCCGCCCGGGCGGACCGGCCCGGCGCGGGCGGTCCGGTATGGGCGGTCCGGCCCGGCCCGACCGGTTCGGCCCGGTGTGGGCGCCCGCGTGCTGAGCAGACACGGAAGGGGGGGAGGCCGCCGCACCCTTCGAACCGAATGGAAGACCCATGGGGGGTTTGCCCTTGCTGCGCGGGCCGGGGGTTCAAACCCCCGGTTTTCCCAAATCCAACCGGCTGTAACGGCCGGCTGGTTGTGTCGTGCGGGACATATTGGTCCCGCCTCCTGTAGCACCGGCGGCCAGTGGTTCCGGCTGCCTCCCTCTGCACTACCGCCGGTCTGACTAGCGCGGCGCGGCGGCATGACGCCCCTCCGCCGTGGCCCGCCCCGACCGCGGCCCTCCATGAAGCTCCGGCGCGGCGCGACGGCACCGCGCCCTTCTGCCGTGGCCCGACTCTGGTCGCGGCCCCTTGTAGTCTCAATGGCGCGGCACGACAGCACCACACTCCTTCACCGCGGTTCGCACGGGCCGCGATTCCTTCATTTCCACGCGGTGCGACGACACCACGTCGACTCCGTTCCAATCCATAAAGAAGTACAACAACAAAGGGGATGAGCGTCGTCCGTGTTTGTGCGGTCCGGAATCCTCCCGTTAATTTGATAACAAGAGGCTATTTAAAAATGAACACCAGAAATAACCACGAACGTAAAATCAAACCCCTACCTCGAATAAGAATTCGTGGAAGCCTGCGTCGCGGAAGACGACGTCACAGGGGAAGGCTCCGTATATAATGACAGTGTTCGTCCGAGGAAGAAAAGGTGTTTCCCTTTCTTTGATGCGGGAAGAATAACGAAGGAAGGCCTGTCAAGGAAGGGAAGGTCGTCACACACCGGCTACAGAGAGAAGAAGAGATGGATCGTCGATCTCTCCTTGCGGAGATGGCGTTCTCCTTCGAAGCCTTGGCGTTCTTCGCGTTCTTCAAACTTAGAGAATTCTCTCCCAAGAACTCCACACAACGATACAACAATAATAAAATAAGGCATTTGCCTTATTTTATTACTCATGCCAACATTTTTCAAAATTCAAAACATCAATTCACTAAATTAATTAAACATGTGTTGTCAAATTAATTAGGTGTTTAATTGGTATGCATTAATGTGGAAGAGTTATAATTTTAAGGGGGGTTGCCAAAATTTAAGAGGGGGTTTAGGGGAATTGAAGGGGTGGGGATCATGTGGGCCCCACCTCACTAATATCCTTCCAAGTGGAGTTTGGATGTAGTGGGTCCCACCCCAACTTCTACGCATAGGTTATAATTACTTAAAATAGAAATAAAATTGTAGTGAAAATTTTATTTCACTCTTCAGTTAACCCATTTTTTTAACAACACCTCCTGAGAAAACACAACTCCAGAAAAGGTCTTCCTAAGCAATTACCGGCGCTGCGGTTTCATCGGTGCCCTCAGATTTCGATTCCAAGCACCGGTTCAAAAGTTAGAAAAAAACTCGATCGTTCTTTCACTAAACGTACGCAATCTAAACTTCGGAAATTTATTTCGGGCACACCGGGCCTCGGAATCAGGTCCCTTTAGAAAGTGTGTACTCGTAAAATCCCAAAGAAATTAAGGAAAAAAATTCTTTGAAATTTACGGGTCTTTACAGACATATTTTATAAAACCAATTGTCACATGGTTTTCAGCATACATATAATATTACCTCACTTTTAATAAAACTAAAAAGTTATTTACCACCTCTTTAATATCCAAACTACACATTTTTTATCATTTGGATAACTACATCCTAGTATATGGATAATGTATAGAAGATAACTTTTGACTTCTTGCAGATTCTGTGTCTTGGACAAATTCGTTCAGTTGGGACATTAGATGGAATAATTTGTCTTGGGTTCCTTCATAAAAGTTATATCATAATGAATTTTGGATCAGTACACAAAATATCATCCCAATTGGATGCACGTAGTATTAGAAGTGGGTGGTTGAGTCCAATGGTGTGCTTGTAATCTTTCACAGTTTGGGCCATTTTTCTTCAACTTCATCCCAAGCCCTCCAAATCACCTCCAACTACAATGAAAATATCAAAACTGGTGAAATTTACCATTTTAATAGTGATAAAAATTAGAATATTGAATAAAAAATTAAGTGATTTTTTTAATAATTGTAATTTAGGATATAAAATCAGTTTAACATAGTGATGTAAGAGTAAAAATGAATAGTAATTCAGTATACGATAAACACACAGCAAGTAGTTTTAGTTCAAATAAAAATAAATATATATCTTGATGTTATTTAGTCAAATGTATTTCATTTACATTAACTTTCCAATTATGCCACAATTTGGTGTGTTATGAGTCATATGAAGTAGTTTTGTTATCAATTTATATTACCTGGTTCATGTAATCCAAAACAATTACATGCCATTAAAAATCTATCATTATGAATGTTGGAACCTTTTTCTAAAATTTAAAATTTATCCATCTGAATAAATTTTGAATATATAAATAATGTTTTTAGTAATATATGGAAGATAATAAAAACCTTTTAAAATCAATATCGTCTATATTACAAATGTGATTTAGTAGTCGCTGATAGCGACAATATCAAGTTTATCTCCATTTTCTAATCACAGTTCTACATACCCTTATTCAATATTTTTGAATCTAATTGGTTCCTATATTTGAATTCATAGGTGAGCACCACAAGCTTCATCTAGTTATTAATTTTTAGAAATGAAAAAATTTCATTCGATAACAAACCCACTTGAATATTCCCCTTTCTTCTTTAGCTCAGTATATTGTTTCTCCTAGTGGCCCTTCTTTCCACATGAAAAATAGATAACATCATGTTCCATTCATTTCCCCATTATATTTCTACTTATGTAAGGGAATTGATAAGAATATTTGGGCTTAGAGATCTTCATTTGGACTTTTTTTTAATTACTATAAGGATGGAATGATTTATACGCCTATTCTCCTTGTCAATATAGAGAAGAAGAGTATAATTTTTTATCATTTACATGCCTTATTAATACTTATTGGATTTTACTTAAGTGATTAACCACATTTTGATAAAATATTTATCCATAATGCATTTATTTATATTCTATGTTTTCACATTAATTCCATTATTATTGGGATCGTGTTATTACATCCATAAAATGAATTATGCATAAAACATAAATAAATAAATGATACGATCATGATCTTATATAATTATTGATTTATCGATTGGATAATAAATTATCCATTGACCTAGTGGAAAAACTCATTGATTTGTCTTGGAATGAGTTAAAAAATTCCTTCTATCCACATGTTTATAACCTATAGTGTAATTTTCATGGTTTATTCTTGAACCACATCCACATGCCCTGGGATGATCCATTTATTACATGTATTTCTATCCCAAATGTATGTGGGGTGAACCAATGGTTTGGATAATGGTAATTACATAAATAACCTTCGACACACAACTTCTACATAATAATAGAGTTAGGTAAGAAACCATGGCTATCATATTTTAATTTAATAATTAATAATTGAAAACCCATATAATAAATTAAATTAAATAAGTATAATGCATACAGAAGATAAGGTAAATCTCAAGAACAATCATACACAAGAAACTGTTGAAAAAAAGTATACTTGTTAATATTATTTACTATTCATTCTTTATTATTAAGATAAACATGATTTTATAAATAAATAAATATATCAATTAATTCCATTTTATCTTAATTACCATCATAATTCTCTTGGAGATACCAATCATAAATGAATTTAAGAAAATTAAACTACATAACCAATAATTATAGATAATTAAAATAAATTAATTGAGCATTGAATATTCTTTAAAACCATTATTAAATTTCACAACATAATAGATTCCAATAAATCTAATAATGTATTAATGATTCAATTATAAATTTAATTTAATTAAATTGGGTGATTTGTTTGGTGACTACACAGTATGTACTTGGGATATATGCCAGGGGATTCAGCATGTAGATCGGCCGGACAACACAATGTGTACAATCTAGCTACACATCATGTATTAATCTTTCCATGTCCCTAGGTTAAATGCATGGGGATTTGGAATATATCTCAATCTATTAAATGAAATTTAATTACATGATACATGCCATGCTATCTGAGTTTTGTTTTTCTCTGCAACCCATCGAAGGACTCGACATGTTTGTCAGATATGAGACTACACAACATGTACAATCTAGCTACACAACATGTATCTCACATGTAATTTGTCCTCTTGACTCTTTTAATGGATCATCATGTATTTTCGATGTGGTAAATAATTAACTACATGTTCTGTATACTAACTTCATGTCTGATATGACATTTTTTCTCCATTCAGTCAGTCTAAGGTAGTTTTTACCATGTATATGACCACTAAGATTGGACATATTTCACCACTAAATAGTGTATACAATATGGTGTGTACATAAGTTAGATGTTGTGTAATAAAATATTAAATGTGTCAGGTTGTTCCATTCTACATACGGTGTGCCATAAATGAATCTTGTGCAGTTACTGCTCAAAGTGTCGTGTACCCTACGACCCGACTAGGTGCAGTGCACATTGGTACATGACATGTACTCTAGTTACATATAATGTAACCCCATTCTATCCATATAGAAATCTTGGCACTTTTTTTTATGCAATCTCTAGTCATTCTTCATATTTTCTTAGTCCTTTAATAAAATGAAATGTTAAATGATGTTTATTAATATATCAAAAGTGTTAATTAAAATCAAATTACATATTGAATAATTATTGAAATGATAAAAAAGACACTATTTCTCATATAGATCATCAATCAAATAAATAATTATATATTTGAAACATGACCGCTTTGATACCGCTTAAAGGTTTTGGGCATAGTGGAAGCACTGGGGTGGGAGATAAACTAAGAAGGTTTTTTCTACTTGGTGAATCATTTGAAATATTGTACATGACATGAACACAATAACCAAAAAAAAATTTCCATTGAATATTGACATAGATAAAACCAAAACCCAGAGAGGATCTTTTCATGTTAAATTTATAATAAATTTAGTTAAGATTTCAAGAAATGGTTACTTCATCATTTTAACTTTCTCAAATGAAGATGTTGTTGATTTTATGAATTTTTTTTTCAAGATTACCTTATTTGCACTATAAGGATATAGCTTTAGAACCATTCTATCTATTATCCACACATGCTTCATTGATCTCCAAACAATGATAATTGATTTTCGGGTGCTAACATAGAGAATTAATTTTCATGTGTTGTCTATGTTGATCAATTACAATTGCATTAAGATTAAAGGTATCTCTCTAATGTTTATTGTTCTTGAGAGGAAGATAGGAGGATAAATAAAGATATAATTAAATTGTGTACAATTATTCTCAAATCTCGATTTTTGATTAACCATGCAAAATAGACATAACCATCTATTTATAGATTTATGGTTTAGGTTAAGATATTATTTAATTATATACTATCCCTTAAATAATACAATAACTCTTAACAAACCCCATTCTATATTATTATTATTGTTGTTGTTGTTGTTTTTCTTGTTGTATTTATGGTATGTGGTAACTTACACACCATTAAATATAATTTTTTTAGTGTAACAATAAATATCCATAACCAGACACAGTCTTGGTCTAATGAAATTCCATGGAATTTATTGGATACTAGAATAAATTTTTAATTTAATATTTTATTCATCAATAAGTTAAATAAATATTCTATTCATAGTCAAACAAATAAATATTTATTATATATCCACATAATCAAATAAATTGTTTATTAATGAATAATAATTATTTATCACTATGGGAATATTAGTGACTAAGAAAACTTGAATAAAAATTTTCAATGGTCTTAATAATAATATTCATTCTAATAATTAAATAAAAATATAATTTAATTAAGATCAATGAAAAAAATTGGTGTGTGACCCTATAGGATTATTTGTCATTGGCATTAGTTGGGAATTTATAAAGTCTAAGATTTCTATATAACAATTGGTTATGTAACCCAAGAGAAAGAACTTAATTTCACAATGATGAAAACCACACAAGAATGCTCATTTTCTAATATAATATCTTTATTTTAATATCTCATCAATCAAGTTTCACATCTATGTCATCAATGTATAATTTTGATACATTTTTCATTGACTATCTGAAATAAACACATCATTACACCATAGCCCCGTAATTTAATGTGATGGTTCTATTCTTAGGAAAGGGTGTAGATATTAAATTCCACAATGATGGAAGGGACAAATCATTCCTTATCTTATCCATTAATGACATTTCATTCATGACACACCCAACGTATCATACCTTTTGTGAACATATGGATTCACAATTTTGTTTAGTAAACCTAAGTGCATGATTAATGAAATTGATTAATGATAATCTTACAGTCTAAGAACCATTACACATTCTTATACATAGGAATATTAGATGAAATCAAAAAATGTGGAATTCTTATTGGCATGTATGTCCTCATAATCGTTTGACTTAGAGATTACTATGTGTGATCCATATTAGAAGTAGGATCAACCACTTATGAGTACTCACAATTTACCTATTATAGTACATTATCCAACAATAGAACTATATTTAGGAATATAATCATAACACTTAATGGTTCTCAATATAGCGGGGAACTACTATGACCTTATCAATGTGACAGACACACTAAGACATTATTATTTTAAAATCATGCAATACAATTAACAATATATAATTATATGTTTTTATTAATATTCAAATGATAAAATATTAAATTAATCAATATATAATTATATGACTCTAGAAAACCAACTGCAAAATCCTAGTGATCAATGATTTTATTAGAAATATCTCCAACATTGATATTTTAAATGTGAAAAAGTATTAACTTAAATATTAATAAAATACCTCATTAAATACAAAAAAACATAGGATTTGGTTTTTACTAGTACAGACAAACCCAATGGAATTGAGGTTGAATCAATCTGATCACTATTACAAAAGATATGAAAGATATAAGTTCATAATAATAAAATAAAATAAAAAAAATATTAGAGAGAGAGGGAGGAATAACAGAGAGTGGCATGAGGGGTAAGGAAAAAATCATCATGTGAATATTTTTTTCTTAAGGGCTTCCCCTTACCCCCTTGAACACATTATTTTATTGAATTCATCCTTTATTATTTCCATCTATATCATTATTCCACTTCATATATTTATCTCTCAACTTAAACCAATACACCAGCCCATAAAATACACAATGTGTTTTTTCTAAAAAACTATCTATAAAACACATTTAGTAATTCAATTAAATATATTTTAAAATTCTTCCATATATATATATATTCATTGTACACACACACACACACACACACCCACATATACATATATATACCCATATACTCGCATATATATACACACCAACCCACCCACCCACCCACATATATATATATATTTAACCCATGTATATTTACACATTATACACACACACATATAGAGGGAGAGACATATATGTATATATATAAACATTTTGATTTATCCAAGACAAATTTTATTTTACAATTTAATATTAATAAAAATTATAAACATTATAAATACTATATATCCCCCCTTATACTACCATAAACATCTCAACAAAAAATACCATTAAATACTTATAATAGTTAATAAATTTTTAATGACCACACACAATTAAATTATTGAGAACATGTAAAAATATTACCACTATTACTTTTAACATAAATAACATATTTACTTAACAAATAATTCCACCATAACACAATTATTAATAACACGTTTTTTATTTTCATTTGATTAAAATAATAACGACAACAAAAACAATAATAATAATAATAATAAAATTATTATTATTAATTTTGAAACAAAATATTTAGACACGAAATAGTTTTATCAGTTCGAAAAAATAAAGATAATTTGATAAATTTATTCACAAATATATATTCTGAATTTGTAATAAAATCTCATAAATTGTAAATTAAAAACAAATGAAACAGGTATGTGATTTTACAAAACTCAATATTTAAACAAATATTATGTCATGCCTTGGGTAAAATCCACATTCTAGATTTAATAGTGGTATCATATTTCCAATTTGATAGTCTGTTCAAGAGATATTACATTATTTCATAAAAAACTGCACCATATGATATAATATGTTTAATATTTTTATTTTGTCAACAATGAGGCTCTATGAGATCCATATGGTCACATGAACTCATGCATGCCTCCATGCATGTAATATGCCTCCGAATAGTATCTAGGGTCCATGTCTTCAGTCAGGAGACTGTACCCTCGGTATCATGTCATGAAAAAAATATAAAAATATAAAAAATATAATCAGATTAGATGTAGAAATATAAATAAAGAATACATTGCATACAAAAAAAGACTCCCAAAGTGTTAATACAAACTTGATTAATAAGTTTAGATAAAAATAGAAATAAAATAGCAGGTCTTCTTGATTTTTTTCTGGTCTTCTAGTTGCTTCATGCTCCTATGCTTAGCTATCCACTACATGACCCATACCCTTTACCAGATCTCTAGTTAAGAAATTAACAAGATCAACATAATTCCCAAGAAGGGTGTGGGAATAAGACTTGGTAGGACACCACCAATTATTCATTAACCAAGTATTCTAAAGTTTAATAGGTGTATGATAGGATAATAATGAATTAATAACAAGAATAATAACATACAATCCAAAAGTGAGCTGTCATGTGCTAACCAAGCTTCCAAAAACCCCTGACCATACTTTATTAATATCAAAGTTGGAAGGATAATGAGAATATGTCATAATTAACAAAACTAGCCATCGGTCTAGTGAACCTATCTCTTGATAACCTCATGACATCGTGTGTACAAGTGGCTCAATATGGACCTCATGTTTGATATGCTACTCACAAATAAGCTAGGAATCGAGTTTCTGATATACGAAATCCAACTCATAGATCAACTAGGCATCGAGTTAATAATATACAAAATGCAATTAATAGATCAACTAGGAATCAAGTTAATAATATACAAAATGAAATTAATAGATCAACTATGTGTTGAGCAGTCCAATACTTAGGTATCAAGTGCATCCCCAACCCAGTATTTCGTTCTATCAATATCTCCACCCAGTGATTAGGTCCACATAACCATCCTAGAAATTCAAGATCACTCCCTCTCTAGGGATAAACATGTCATGATGGTATGCTTGTTATGAGCACCAATAATAATTATTACAAAGAAATACAACACATATACAATGCATAACACACATGAAAATCATATAAACATGAGAATAATGTAGAAAAACAAAACAACATGTGATCATAATCATCTATAGAAACAAGATACTCTAGTATCACACATTGAATAAAATATCACAGTAGGTCTCATGGGGAACCCACAGACCCACATGAGATAATATTCTAGCATGAATATCCATTATTACAATAAAAAATCTATAACATAGAAACATGTGTAACAAAATCCCCAATAAGAAATGACCTTCCTACTTTATGTGTAATGACAGTTTGACGAAAAGGGTCGCTAACAGAGTCCAATTACACCACTAAGAGATGCTTCCTAATAATTAATTATTATTTTTAAAATTATCACCAAATTTTATATTTAAAATGTGGATAAAGGATTAAATTAAATCGTAATAAAATACCCTGATTCCTTCAAAAACAAACATTGTATGCACAAAACGGTTTTGTCACACATAGATTAAAACCCATATTCTATACTTAATGATAGTCTCACATTTCCCATACAAGACACCATTCAAGACATATTTCATTATTTAAAGAAAAATATGACCATTTGATATAATATATTTAATATTTTTATGATATCAACAATGAGGCTATATAGCCCCCATAACCTCTAATTGACTCAATAACTAACTTTGAAAATATTTTCTAAAATATTTCAATATATTACAAGGAAAAAATAGAGTCATTTCATTTACAAGGATTTTATTCCCATTAAAATAAATGATAAATACAGGTGTTGAAAAATAAATTTTCAAATTAAAATATGTGTAATTTATCAATAGAAGAGGGTTTAAGGGTTAATTAAAATTGAGAATATTATAGCACCACGAACACACCCATCTTGGCCTCTATTCTCATCAAGAATATATACACGCATGCTACCCAATCTTCTATTTTCATAACACCCATTTTCATATTAATGACACCAAAATAAAGTGATGCATATCAAGGAATCTATTACTACTAGATTTTATTATTTAATCTTTCACCAATATGTAATTTAAGAATATATTGAATAATTTATTTAACTAAAACCCATTTTATAAAACCATTTAAAATTATACAGATTCATTCATATGTCCTGTGAACCAATTTACCTTTTATGTTACATGTATGGTTGAATGTTTCCACTTTTTTCCATGATTAAAACAATAAACTTTAATAAAAAACATCATAATTTAATCAAAAATAACTCAACTGAAACAAATAAAAGAAACTTAATAATCACAACTCCCTAGTAATTTGGTTTTTTACTATTGTTATGTTTTCCAACCATAAGTAAAACTTCTATTATAAAACACAACAAATCTTATATCCATGTACAATGTCTCAAAATCCAAATACAAATAAAAACAATTATTTAATACTAATTTTAATTTCCTGATTATTATACCCACATTGTTAACTAGATTAAGAACATCACAACACCTCTAGTGTGTGTCCCCATATGAGAAAGGTGGGGGATAATCAATTTCTTTTTTATGTGGAGGCTATACTCTTGTATTAATATCCAGACAATAAAAATAAATAATATAACATCTAGAAAATAAATAACATCAATAATATAGTTTGGAATTAAAGTGGAAGTATAAACATAGAAAAATTGAACACATGTTATAACATAATGAACCCATGTCATTCCATACTATCATACATCTCAAAGGAGATCACCTAGTGTTTGATTATATATATTACCTATATAGGAAGGAATAAAGTAAATTACTAACATATTACTACAAACCCTTAAACTATCCTTGGAAACATGTCCATATTCATATCAATTTTCTCCATCTTGCTTCACAATTTTAGATTCATTTCACCCTAACTTTATTGGTAAGAACAAAGTTTGTATGTCATATAATGTAAGACTGTAGAGTTTTAGTATAATATAAAAATGGCCACTACCAATTATCCCTAATTAAAAACCATAATATATGGTCTCCAATGTAATAAATTAGATAAAAAGTATGCACACATATTTGTAGAATAAATTTTAGTCACCATGTACTTACAAAAAACACATTGAACATTACTCTACCTTCTTTAGTCTTAGAGGAAATAATAGGTAAATTATAAATGTCGAATTCTTTTTTCCATGATATAAGAATTGGTCTTGGGTATAAAATAGGGGTCCAACGAAATAAGATAAATGTTATTGTAAAATACCACCCCAAACCACCGCGTCTGAGTCAGATGCTACATGACCTCATGCACGCCTCCCCATATGCAAGTGGTCGATGACTAGAAGTGACTATATAAATCTGACATTCGAGAGACAATACGCTTTTTATCATTTCATAGAATCAATAATCAATAAAAATTATATAAATAATCATAGAAAAAATGTGGAAACTAAATAATGGCATACACATAAAATTAGCTCCCAAAGTGGAAATCCTATATAGAGTGTAAGCAGTAGTTAAATACAATACAGGTAATAAAAACACATCTAAGAGGAACTCAATTGTTTTTCTCAGTATTCTCTAGATCCATCCTCCACCACTCAATCATCCACCATATGGAATTTTCCCTTCACCGGACCTCTAGTCTTGAAATCTATAAGTGCACCAAAATGTCTGAGTGGGGTGTGAGTAAAAGAATCAGTAGGAAACCACCCATGAATCATTACCATAGGTGAAATATATATATATAATAGTGTATATAATGATAGAAATAAATTCTTAGTAAACACACATGTGTTGATTCATCGTTTTACAACCAAGACGCCATAAACCCCGACCCTACCTACTTCGGATCATTTCCAGTAATAATTTCATGAAGTGACATACCTCCATCAAGGTAAAAAATCTCATCCAACCCCACTAGTGGTTGTTATATGAATTTTTCATGTTTTATCAAGTCGATCTATAGTCTTCTTATCATTTCTAAACATCCACAACCCATTTCCATAGAAATCCATGACTGGTATCGGCCAACTAGCCACTTTGCATCCCTAGTCCGCTTAACCTTTTTAAACACACAAAACCCAAGTTCATGGGAATAAATGACTGGTATCTTCTAGAAAACCACTATGCATCCTTGGTAAGATTAACATTTTCAAGCACCCACAACCCATGTTTGTAGGAACTCATGCCAGGTATTTTCCAACTAGCTATTATGCTTCCCTAGCCAGCTTACCCTTTTTAAACACCCACAACCCATGTCTGTTGGAATACATGATTGGTATCTTCAAGATATTACTCTCCCTCATTCCTCTTAACATTTTCAAAATCCCAAAACCCATGTTATTAATAATCTAGGACTTGTATCTTCTAATTATCTACTATGTTTTCCCCTCTTCCAGGGTAGTTATGCCAACCTTTAAGGATGTTAAGACTACATAAGGTTTGGTAACTGGCCACCGAGCCACATAAATCCAAACTTCAAGACTCCACCTGAGTATCTTGGTACCTACAACATAAATCCACAAGATATGAAACACACAAAAATTTGTATCATAGTAAGTAACGATAAGTCACACCAAGTTTAACGTCGGGATAATCATAGAAACACATGTACATCCATGGATACTCACACACCAACATGAAATTCATCACAAGCATGCATCAGTCCAATATAAACATCAAATCATTATAAAATAATATATTAACCTGGAAAAAATGGAAAGGATCCTCCATCCTCAATGATGTCAACATTAACAACAATGTTTTTTGAGTGCATCTTCACCTGAACAACATTTTCACACCAACCAAAAATATGATCACACCCCAAAAAATACTTGAACTATGACCATTTAAACATTATTCAGAATTATTTAAATATTGTATAAATAAAAATATTTAATTAAATCAAAAACAATTACCTTGCTGGATTAAAAAAACGTAGGAATAAATTTATATTCATTAAGATGAATCTAATAGAACTGGCGACGTATCAATATGATAAATAAAGAATATGATATTGAGGATTGAAGCTTAGAAGAATCAATAAAAAATAGAAGAGAGAGATTAAGAGAGAGTGGAGAGGTGTGAGAAATTACAGGCTTCTTACCCATTCCATGTATACCACCTCAAATCCAATTTATAATACTTTTTCATCAATTAATTTAAAAGAATTATTATTTTCATCACTTGTTTATTACAGTCTCATATTAATTTCAAGTGTCAACCAAATTATAATATTGGGCACTATGTTAACCTACACCATAATCCAGATTTAAAAATCCAACATAGTTCTTCAAATGGATTCCCAAATTTTAGGGTAATGCTGCCACTAACGGTGTGTTAATCCGACATCGTATGAGTGAGTTATGATTGAAACGGTTTTTTCAAAACAACTAAAATATTTTTTTCACAACATAATAAAAATAAAAATAAAAATTATTATTATTAAGTACCTCTCATTAATAATAATAATAATAATAAGAAGAATAAAATTATATTATTATTTCACTTTCATCATTTCCAATATTAATATTATTTTCCATATTTAATAATAACAATAATAACAATAATAACAATAACAACAATTATTATTATTATTAAATATATCAGTTTAATTCCACCATTAATATTTTAAATAAATATCTCCATTAAATACTGAGTTGTTTGTGAATTTATAATAACCACACAATTTCAGTTATTTGAGACAATTAATAATATCCATATTAGTATATAACCACAAAATCAACATTCACCCATAGAGAAACATCATTCATTAATTAGGTGAATTTAATTACATATGTAATTTCTATTTAATTTTATTGAACAATAATAATAATAATATATTAAAATAATAATAATATTATTATTATTATTTTAATTTCGCAATAAAAAATTCAAATTCCAAACAACTTAAATGTCTGACACTCACAAAATTTATACCTTACCTAGGGTAAACCTTGCATTCCAGACATAATGGTGGTCTCATATTTCTAATATGACACACCATTTGTGAGATATTAATTATTATTTTTAATTAAAAATCAGTATAATTGTGTCCCATTCTGAAGTAGTTTCTTGTATCATAGGTGGGAGACACACCACATCCTATTAGAAGTATATCTATATCAATATTGAGAAATCTATTTTAGACCAAAGGTAGTACCTCTATATCATATGTGGTTAATGTTTTCCATCCGAGATATAGTATCAACACTAAAATTATAAATGGAATAGTATATTGAGTACTCATGGAGTCTCCTAAATTGCTAGATCAATATTATTATTCATCTTTAAAGTCAATTAGAATATCACATAAACATACAAAACATTGGTATAATTACCATAATTAGATAGGTATCACTATGATAGAGACCAAGAGCTTATAAAATAATCCATCACACTAAAATCATAATGTATCTTACTATATCAATATTTTAACCCTTATATAATACTAAGTCTCACACAATACTTTTTTCTCTACTAATAACTATAATATTTAATCTATTAACTAATGGGTCCTTAATCCAAAACTCCCAAATCACACACCCTTTTAGGAAAAACAATCATAATTACTAATGATAAAGTCCATACTCTACCTATTATAGGTCATCATTCATAGTCATATGAGACCACCCTTGGTTTATACAATTAATCAATGTTCACCTCAAGAGTCACTCGTCATGCAGTGACTTATACTATAAGGATTCACTCAGACTATCCCCACACATAAGACCCCAAGGGGAACTAATTTTTAGGTATCTTAACTACTAGTATACCCATGGGTTAACTTACCTTATAATTACACTAGTTCTATTGATACCTATCAAGATAATACTAGCCTATATCCATAGGTCACCATCTATTAGAGAGACATTTTCTAGAAAATAATCTAGAAATATTATTATTTGAACCACTCATAGCTCACTACTCTCAATATAGAAAAATAATTTATCACGTGGTAAATTTCTAGGTCACTTTACCATAACTCAAAGTTAGAAAACCTCTATGGTTTCTTTTCTCAATTTTTCCAAATCTCACAACCTAATCAGAGGTGGATAGTAGATAGAAATTCAATGGAACTCATGAGGGTTTACCATTACATCCATAATATGTTACAACTATTCTTTGACATGAATTTAATAAATGGGGGTTTCATTTTAAAAATTATCAAGCTTGTACCTCATTCTTATATATCATATAATATGAGAATATAAATATAAAATTTTAAAATAAAACAAACCAGTTACCTAAAATTGTTATTCATAATAATATATGTTATCTTCCTCCAACTATGAAGCACAAAATCTTTATCTCATGAAGAATATTAGTTATTTAATTTGAACACACATATTAATTAAATTATAGAAATAATTCAATGAAGCATAATCTGGTAAACTCACTGAGTAATGTCCCTTTTCCAGAATCCGCTGAAAAAACCATTGATGGATCATAGATAGATCCTGATCACCCAATGTGATAGAATCATGAATTCATATTTTTTAATAAATAATATATTATAACCTAAATTGATAAAAATCAAAGAAATTATCTCTAATAAACCAGAAATCAAAGAAAATAAAGATAAACCAAGTGTGTTTCTCAATAAAAATCCTCTCCTAGTCACTACACACCAAACATCACTTATTATATAGTGATTTCAATATGATCCAGTGAAAATTATATCTTAAATATCATATAAAAATAAATAAAATTAGGGGTATATTAAGAGATGATGATAAAGAAAAATGAATAATAATATTCAAATGATTACTAAACTCTATTTCTCATATAACAATAAATAAAATTATCTTACGAACTCTGTTTGTCAGTATGTGTGATTTAAATTCAGATATAAAATCCTATATAATGATAGAAAAATAATTATTGAACCCATATTTTTATTTTTAACAATCGGTTAATTGAGACTTGGTATAAATTTTGTGGTTTATGAATATTGTTTTGAGCTTCACCTGATAAGCCCTATTACCAGATACAAGAAATGAAGTTATATATGTTATTATTATCTAATTTCATGAATGGAAGAAACAAATATCCTCAACTCTAAACACCATGCATTCATATCATATGGTTTTATAGAAGAAGAAATATAGACTAAGAACAATGAACCCAATCCCTAGATCATATCTCAATAACTCATGGATGATTTAAAAGGGTGAAAAATATTTATAGAAAGGATGTTTATCCAAATTGTGAAGTACTATAATGTGATATAGTGTGTAATTCATCTCTTAATAGAGGAAATTTTTCTTGGATAAGGGGGCTTATACTTGAGAAATTACATGAATCAATTGGGAATGATTGAGAAAATTCTATGTGCCTAGAATGAATATGCAAGAACATATGTGAAAAAATTACAAGAAGATAAGTTATTGATCATAATAAAAGAGTATTTTAAATAGAAAACCATATTTAAGGACATTTTTTTTACTCTTAGAGGTATATCATCACCTTGGAGATATGGTATCATAAGGGAGTTATAGATAGAGAAACATGTAGGTTCTAGGAAGAGTGGAAGCATCCTTCGATGGTATAAACATATCCTCTTTTAGTTATAAATCACATGTAATTGTTTCTTAAAATGATAACATTTCACATAAAAAATAGTATATTAATTTACTAGAATAAAATTCCTGAACCAGAAGTGAACAATCTTAAAATTTAATTTATAATTAATTTATAATAATATATAGAATTACCTCAACATTTAATTTTGATTTCATTGATGATATGGAAGCAAGATATTTTCATACCATTGTTTCAAAATAGGATCCATGTGTAGAATAACTCTATTGGGAATCCACACATTTACCACAATCTCAGAACAACACCACATAATCATCAGGTTTTAGAACACCTAATCATACTCACTTGAACTATTCGTGGTTGAGCACAACAAAGTTCTCAAGAAAGATGAATAACTATTGATGTTCTCTCATTGACTGAATAGAGGGAGGTGAGAACTCTATATCTCCTGATCTTTCTCCAGGGCTTGATGGAGTCTTACTCTGTCTGTTGTGAACACCCATTCTATTTTGGAAAGTGAAATATTTATATATTAATTATGGAAGGCTTGGTGTTGGAAAATTTCACACTAAACTCTTTCCATCTTTATAATTATTAATTGACACCATGTACATTAATAATAATAATATTATTATTATTATATTTATTTTTAATCTATTAAAATGTGAAATAAATTTATAAACAATAAATAAATATAATTTATATTATTTCCAATATGACCATTAAACTCGGTTTTCTTTCCCTCGTCGATATTTACGTATCCTTGAATAATAAATATTTTTAAATAAATATTACTTCATTATTTCCCTATAAATATAATCAATATTTTATTCTCCAAACTAAAAAAAAATTATTTTTTTTAACTCACATATTTTTTTGAATAACTTGTTATTAGATTTTGGAGACCAACCAATGACTGAATAAATATTATTTTTCTAACTTGTCAAATTAAATACTATAATTTAACTGAGATTGCAGATAGATTTATTTTGTGACCCTATAGGCCTCTTTCTAAATGAAATTAAGCATAAATTCCTAAATTATAAATTTTTAATCTTGAAACACACCAATAAATCCATAGATAAATAATTTTAAGTCACAATGACATGTAACCCCCTCTGAATGTTTACCATGTAACATATTCCATTTATCACAATATCTCAAATTGATCCAGTTTCATGCTGGTACCATTAACTTATATTATCAATGTCTATTTCTTGGAATTTATGAAAATTAACTTTCCCATAGAACAACATGGTCAAGTATTTATTCAAGTGGTTCCATTTCCATAAAAGGTCCTAAGATATTAACTTACATTAATAGCGAAAATGGATAAATCCTTTATCACATTATACATTAGTGCAATATAACTCATAAGGAACCTATTATATCATACATAAAAATGAGTATTTGTTGTCATAGTTTTAAAAAATAAATCAATGATGGTGAGTCATGATAAAAATTAATTATAATATTAATATATATGTGTCAATGCACACTTCTACATAAAGAAACATCTAATGAAAAATGTAAATGTGGGTTTTATTTTGACAGGTCCATTATCATAACTGCCTAACATTGATTATACCAAGGGGGAACATCATGAGAATGTATATCAATGTATTAGAAACCTACTAAACCAAATACCTTGTATTTTATGTGTCCTATAAGACAATATCATCTTACCACAGAACAAGGTTCAATAATTATATCGTGGTGCCTCTAGGTTCTCATCATAGTAAGGAACTTCTATGACATTTCATCACAAATATATTATAAGGATATTATCACCTAAAAATATTATATATATGAATAATAATTATGTGATAAAAAATATTATCTAATAAAAATATTGTAATCGAATACCATAAAAGTCAGTTCCAAGGAACCAACTCCAACACAACACACTAGAGAATTTATTCTAACCATTTCTTTATTACTTTCATATATCATGAATGGATAGGTATTTCACGTGGGGATGAAGGTAATTTAATGTTAACTATATTATATTTAGTTGAATCATATGATAATGTTTTTTATAATATTAAACATAATTATTTATTTACCTGATCCGCAATTAGAAAATCTTAGGTTGAATATGACGAATATATAGTGGAAACCTAAACTAAAAATTTCAGTTTCAAACATTTATTTTTAAAGGACAATGGTTCTAAGTGTACAAACTATGACATAGATACCCAAAAAGTACCAGAACATGTACCTAAAACTCCTTAAGAACACCTCCCAATCACCATAGGTTGGTTTAAATTACCAAGGATCAATAATACTAATGTTAGATTTGGTTTTACCATATAGAGTAATATAATAAATCATCCATATTTCATAAAAAATATTTCAAATTCATTTCTAGAGTTTAGTTTGACTAAGTTTAAAACTTATAGACCAATAAAATCATATGAATAACATAAAACAATTAAATAAAAGAGGCTATATTAACATGAATCATTTGAAATATAGTAAAAAAACACCAAATAACCAACCATAATATACCAAATACCTAAATCATACAAAAACACATCAAGTGAACCAAAACACCCCTAGAAAAATAAAATAAAAGGGTTGACATGTGAAATTACCACCCTAAAAATGTAAGGATATTCTACATAAGACCCTTTTAAATGATCCATACACTGATCTAAAAGTATCTAAAAAATAAATCACCACCATTAATATTATTTGTCACTTTACCTTAACTGTATTTTTATATATAAGTTCTATACACACATAAATTTGGGACATGTGAAAGGTGTGAGAATAAAATAATCAGTTTACAATCACCACCCTACCCAAATCTACTGATCCTAAACTACATTGTATGATGAAATAATTCACAAAAATAGGAATAAAAAAATCATTCAACAATACTTATTATAGTTCTCTAACATGATTTTAATTTTTGACATATAACTCCCAAAAAGGTAGGTTTCATACTAATTTATCCACTTTGAGATTGTACTCGAGATCAAAGATGAATGATTATATCACATTAGGGTGAAATTACTATATTAGGAGAAGTAGAATTCCTGATAAAAATTTAGTTGAATCTCTCTTCCCATACTAGTGAAAAAGGGAAAGGTTATAATACGTTAATGAATTATGAGCCCATCCCAAACCATTAACTTTTCCATCAACAAGACGTATGCATTATCATGACTTATAAATTAAAAATATCCTTTCTAATATTATTATATATATGATTCATCCATTTTAATGAAGGTATAATAACAAGCATAATCAATAAATTTTTCATTTACTAAGATAGACAAAAAAAATTAATATATGATAAAACTATGATTATAACTCTAAAGGGGAAAAATAAATTATAACGGTTACACTTATCCCAAATTTTTTGCAACATGCATAATGCATGTTGAATGAACACGAGAAAACCATGATAAGCTAAAAATAATTATACCATTGTTCGAGCATTTAAATAAAATAAACACGATCCATATTAACCTAAATAATTTAAAAAAATTCTTGAAAAAAATTATTAGTTTAAACATTTCATTTTACTTAAATTCACTACGACCTATACTACTTCTAGGTTGACACATTAATAGTATGACAGGGAGAAGGGGTCACCTATCTATAATAGTGACGAACATTCATTGAAGGTCATAGAAGAATATACACAAAAAATAAGAATTATTAAACCCACATTTCATATGTGATGTTTATGTATTTAACCACTTCCAAAAATGAAGAAAAAATACAGATATAAAGATAAAACTTTTACTATAGATCCACCAAGAAACAAATTTTTAATATATCGATGGAAGAAAAAATGAATGAGCTGTTGGATTTCAAGAAACCATAAAGATGTAGATTAATGATCTTAGTCATTATCTTTTATGTTATAGGAAACAATACTAAGAGGGAGTATCACTGATATAGTTTTTTTGAATAAAATATTTCTATATAACTTAGAATCACATTAGATCAATCATTATCTCAAGATCACATGGAGGGGGAGAGAATTAATGGATAGATTGTGGATGAGAGAAAATAGGCCAAATGGATTAAAATATTCAATCCCCTACTTAAATTTGTGTTTAATTTTAATTTCAAAATTCAATTTTACCCTTTAGAAAAATAGGTTTCCCACCAGGTACCTGATGCGTCTAAAAAATAGCCTAAAAACCATACTAGCACTATCAAGTACCCAATACCCCTTCATAAGGTTCCTAATGAAATTATAACACCAAAAACCACATCCATTACCACTCCCTTTATTACATCATCAAAAAATTCTACTTTTAATTAATATTTCTTCAATGAAGCACATACATAGAAAGAAATCAATAGAAAATAATTACATGAAAAATGATTGTCATTAAAAATTTCCCACCATTAGGATTCCAATCCTTGAGAACCTTGTTAGGAAATTATGGTCTTTACTAATAACTAATGGTACTACTCTAAAGAATCCCTAAGGATTAATATCCTTAAGTCAAAACAATATGATGACTTTACACTATTAACATCTTCTATATATAGAATAAAATATTTGAACTCCTTAATATTTAAGTAGAAATGGAATAAGAAAAATTTATTCGATCAATATCCTCTTGGATTACCAAAAACATGAACATTATAATACTATAATTTCTAAAATCTATCAAAGAAATATTTAGGGATATAAAGGACATATATTATATAAATATAACTATATCATGTAAACCATGGCTTCTCTAATTCCACTTATAGACAATTTCGAAATATTTATCAGTTATTTATGACAAATTTAGTCTATATGATGGAATGGTTAATTCTAAATTATTAAACAATAAGAGAATAATTAAAAGCATTCAACTCCATAATTCAAAATGAAATAGATTTCATATATAAATTTCCTTCAATGTAATATACTTATTATCTAGACAGAATATTTGACTAAAACTTATTAACTAATGAATAGAATAATTAAACCTACCATCAAGGAGATAAAATTCTCAAAAAATAATGAAACTCAAAGAAACCACATTATGGTAAAATATAAATCATATTTTAAATAGAATAATATTGATTAATATTTAACAATTTAATTGTTAATAAAACCATAAAAACCCTGATTTTTTACTTAGTATCATTATAAGTTATGTCACAATTTCAATTACACAATCCATCAAATTATGCTATTGGTGTGAAAAATTAAAATATTGGATACATTTTATACTAATATTCTATCATGTATAAAAATTTAATTTTATAATAACAATACATTAATTAAATTACTTTACAGAATAAAACATAATCTAAGAGAAGATAGTCTGGCTTACTTTCTAACTAAGCTATGAATGTTATGATAAATAAAGTTATTATTCATAATTTATTAAGTGAAACAAATTTTCAATTGACAACATTTCTCTCCTATAACTAACATGTGAAATTTTACATATTTGAATATCTCTTCACAAAGCTACATTAATCATGAACATCATTCCATATACCAATATTAATCAGATAAATTAAATATATCTTAATAAAATAGAACTATTCTATAAAAAACATTTAAGTCATAATAAATAGTTAAGTTAATAAATTCATAAGTTTAAAACAATAATTCCACTAATTTTAACATAAAATAACACTCTAATTATTAAAAAAATACACATTAAACAATTTTCCATTATAAATCATCAGAGTATGACCAATAAAAATCATTATTATATTAGGTTCTTGGGGTTAAAATTACATTAAACACTAATAGACCACACACACATGCTAGAAATGCAGGCCACAACCCCCCAAGGGATAGCCCACCCAACAAGCCTTACTTATTCTGTACATGGACCAAAGGCCCAATGGGAATGAATCCCCATACATATCCTGAAGGCCCATAAACTGATCTGAAGGCCCAATAAAGTTCCATGCCAACATCATACTACCTATTTTATCATTTCTATGTCATGGATACGTCACTTCCTGCATACGTCCCGACCTTCCTATGGAATGCTTGTGTCACTACCTACCAACAAAAATTCACTTCCACCTAGATTTGAACCCAGGTCTAATGAATGATTCCGATGATCCATTACCACTTGGAAATTCCCACAACATAAAAATGTGTGTAAGGGTAACACTCGCCTCCCATTGGGGGGACCTTCCAGGTCCAGAGCACCCAACACATTCCCCAACTAAGAAAATGGATTTGAATTATCATGTACATAATATGCACATTGTTTGAGTTTGGCGGGACTCAATCCTGCACCAGTTCCCATGGAGAGCGATAGAAATAACTAGTGGGTACCACTTGGTTAACCCCCCATGGGATAATAAAAATACTTACTTGGAATAAAACATACATTGAATAAATCTACTATGAGTAAAGTAAAAAAATATCAAGGAGATTAAAATAGGTATATTTATAGCTAAATGAGTTTGAAATATAACGAGTATTTTAATCATTTTAAATAATTTTATAGTACTATATTACACATGTTAATAATTCAAAATAAACATTAAATCAAAAAAAATATTTCCAAAAGAAAGAAATCTTACCAACTTCCTATTATATTATATATTTTAGAAAAAAGAAATAATTATCATTCAATGTTATATAAAGTATTTTTTATATTTTTTCAACACACTCTCAAAGGATCTATTTAAAAAAATAATGTTTAGCATGATAAAATTTATAATTTACACGAAGAAGGTAATAGTATAATAAAAATAATTTATTTTAATTTATTATTCATTTTATTATTAAAATTTAACTTTCAAAATAAATATGTCATCACATTTAAATTAAATATTGGAAATATAATTAACATAAAATAATATGCAAAAATTACAATGTTATTTGATATTGAAGAAACTATTTTATTTTCACTTACTTGTTTAGTGAAGTTAATAAATAATAAGTTATAAAATTATATTTTAAGGAACCATGATCCTAAGAAAGATTAATTCAATTTTGGTATTCCACGACACAATTTATATTCTTAGGTTTATTAATACTAAAAATCATTAAATGATAAATATTGAATATATAAAGAAAATGTTTCCCAAACAGCTCCCATTAAAAATAATACAACATAATAAGGAAAGTATATATATACTAAATAGTGCCATAAAATCTAAATAACCAATGTAATTTTATTTATTTCCAAATTCCATTGAATTTATAAAATAATATTGAAAAACTCTGATTGAATGATGGTCACACTTCAAAAACATTAGAATTAATTTCCATAATTAATTTCCAAAATAAAATTCATCATTTCAACAATATTAATTTAATTAAAAATATATTTATTTAAAATTTTTAATTAAAATCTTTTATTTTAGCTAAAATATTTTACTTCCTATTAATTTAGAATATTTAAAATAATTATAAAATTCATTTTAGTCAAATTAAAATATTTTTATCCTAGATATCTAATAATACTTGAATGAATCATCAATTGACATCCCATCCCATTCCCTGGAGAAAAGATATATAAATATTATACATAAATTTTAAACAATAATTTTAAAATAAATTTAATATTGAAGATAACATTTATACTTTTATTTCCTTATTTAATTCAAAATTTTAAAAGAAAATTTTTTTTAATAACTTTATAATTAAATTTTTAAAAAACTATCACATAAACATGTCTACAGAAATAAATGTATTTTTATTGAATAATAATAGCTTAATATCGAAGGATCACCCAAGTATTTATAATAAAATGTGATAAAACTTATAAAAAATTAATATAAAAAGAAAACTAATGGTCTTTTATGTTAATACTTGAGACATCGTACTAGAAGAAGGGTGGAAAATGAAGAGAAAACACCCCAATGTTTAGTAGCCTCTAAAAATCTTGATGGAACGTGATAATAGAAATGTTTAGGTGGTTAATCCTATGTTATTTTATTCCTTTTTTTAAAACAATAATTTAATTTTTTAAATCATAGTTTCAAAAACCTTAAAGCATTTTAAAAAATAAGTATTAATGGTTTTTCTAAAATGACTCTCTTTGGTCCTAAAAACTCTGCATAGAAGATATGAATACTATCATTTAATTTTTAAGGGTAAATAATAAACCCGAATAAAAGTTTGAATAAAATTTTAAAGATGATGGGAAACTACAATAGAGGGTGAGGGTCCACATAGAGAAACACTCTAAGCAGACTGCCACTTCCCATGGCGTTCCACCACTCCATGAGGCATCCTGAATATGAAATTGTTCATGGGATAAGATGGTACCACCAACACCTGGGAATGAAATAAAATAGTTTGTGGGGATGGGTAGTGATTACAACAATCTAAGACGATCATATCACACAAAGAATGAGTCCTTTGAGAGAAAATATGGTGTTTTTTCGCAATAATTGATTTTATTCGAGGGTCTGGACATTTTTCTGGGCCTCCCGCAAATGGAAGCCTCATGGCCCATCACAGGAGACTGGCTATCCCGGTCCCTAGTAACCTCGTTCCTCTATAAAAGAACCAATGGGTAACTAGGGATAGGATGATTAAAAGGTGAAAATAAATCTTAAGAAAGGTTCAAGACCCATGATTCATAGTAGGTAATCACACCGTATGACATTAAGAAAGAAAAGTAATTCAACCAATAGTCTAAATACTCAAAACCTAATGAAAAAACCATTCCAGGAAGTATGAGAAGATTAACCCTTTTTGGTCAATCACCTAGAATAGTAAAAATCTATTTTTTTGAGACCTTACCTCACATATACAAATTCTATGTGGGAAAAACTCACCCCCATGTAGAAAAATGCAATGTGGGAGGAACTCCGGCCCCACCTCTTATACTAGCATGCTATGTAGAATAGGGAAACCAAGGGTGTACAACCATCCTGATCACATCACTTAAAGATGTTATGTCATTCATAACCACCTTGTACCCACCACAAGCTACCCTAATAGCCTCCTTCATAAACCCCTTTTGAATGGATCTCTAAGTCCTATGTGGGTATCCTTGTGAGGAATTTAGACAAGGACTCTTCCAAAGGCACCCGATAGGTATGATCAAATCATTGGACCCATCAGTGTTTCCTATCGAGTATACATACCCGTGGTAGGAGGAGTCCTATTGGTAATATCCTTTTCATGGGGGATCCTTATAAAATTATCAAGTCTATATTACCATGATACTTAGGGTCCCATCCTTGGAGGTGCCCATGTGTACCTCCCTATTCCAAATGGTAATGGAGAGAGTCATTATTTTCATTCCCTTTGAGGAATAGTGCATTATACTCCCTTCATATATAAGAATCAGTCAAAGGGAATCCTTCCTGGAGTAATCACCTAGTATTTCTTATGGGAGGTGTCACTCTTACTCCCCTTTATCAGCCTAGGTTACAATTATCGGAGGATATGGGATTTAGATCCCTCTCTTATACCCTCTTAATTTGGTCCCATATCTCCTACACCAATGGAAAAAAGAATATTGTATGCTTTTTTTAAATCAACCACTTCCTCTTGATTCTCACAAAAAGCATGACTCATGTGGGCTTAAAGGTTTTCACTAATCACAACACCCATACCAATATAATTCAAAAGGTAATAATTTCAAGCTTAATCCCGAACCAAACCATGGGAATCCAATTTTCTATAATCCCAGACCATTCTAATCCACCATTCTAGGAATCCTCCTAGGAGTGATCCCCAACTCAACCTCCAAATTTTCCTTAGTTGAGATTTTCCTCATAGTTCCAGAAACTATGTGCCTCTAATTCAATATAAGTCCAAACCATGTAACTAAAAAAACTTCAAATGGAAATATCTTCAAAGAAGAAAATACCATGAGAATCCTATGAAGTGTAATCCCCAACCACACTCAGTACACTGGGGCCCCTCTTAACTATAATCCCCAACCTTCTGAATTATGTGGATCTTGGTTCCAAAAAATTAGGGATATTTAGGAAGCTTCCTTGAGGTTCAACACCCAAAATCCACCCTAATATTATTTGGACCATATTACTGGTAGGGTGGCATCTATCTCGGAGGGCCATACTCCTTCCAAGCCCCTTTAATCACCAACCTTATTATGAAATATTCTTGGTAATATCATGTCCTCACCTAAGAGACCACACTTATTCTAGGAACTTCAAGGAACTTCGACATAAGTCCCACACCAAACATTGACTTGGAAACATTGTCCTGGGTGTCATTACCACATGAAATTAAATATCATGGTTTATTCCTTGTCACATGACCATAAAAGGTATGATGTTTCCTATTATATAGAACCAAAGTACATGGGTTTTTATTCCTTTCACATGGATATATATAAATCCCATATTATGGGTTCTATCCCAACATCAAAAACAAATTTCGTCTCCCTTGATGATGATATGTTTTATAGCACCTCAATACATGGCTTAAAACTAGCATTATAATAAAAGTAATCCAAAGAATATATAATCCATCTATAAAAGGATACCATTAGTTGAGAACCTTATATACATATAGATATATCCGGTGAATAAGAACCTCATATACACACAGATAATTATAATTTTTGTACATGCTATGATGACCCATTTATACTTGGGAATGAATGAAGGATTCGTTAACATATCTTAAATCAATTAGAGAGTCCCAAAATACAAAATAATTTCCCCACAAAAGGGTGTGACGATCCCTACTTCCCATCCTCTCGAACAAAGTGTGTTATTACGTTTCATTGGAGATGTTCCTCAATGTATGTATTCCTTTGGAAAGTAGGTCCATGAGTTATCTCCAATATGAGATTCATTGGGTGTTTTCAGTTAAACATACAAATCCCATTAGAAACTGAGTCATCAAAAGAGGGTATGAAATTGAATGGTGAACCAAGTATGAATGATTGTGAAATATTCAAACCCCACTCAATCAATTATATCAAACAAAAAAATTCCATAAACCCATTTTATTTAGAAACAAAATGGTGAACTCGATGTGAATCCTTAACCAAATGACAATGTCACCATCATAAATGGTAATTTTCACATACAAAAGGAAAGAGGGACAAACATGACAACCAATTACACATGTGTTCTTTGAGATTCTTCTTTGATGGGGTTTTATTGGTTTTTGGTCACATATATTACATAAATGCTTAATCAAAACTCTCTTCAATCCAAATAGAATCTCCCCAGTTCATGCATACATGCACATCATCCAATGCCCAAGATGGGTTATCAACCAATGAGAGGAATCCATATCTTATCCAATGTCTTCAATTATTGGTGTCAAATGCATTGTTATGGGAGTAACAAAAAAACAATACTCTACCAATCCTCTAGGTAGACCAAAAGTCCCTCTAGCTCCTTAAGACCAACCATGCCTCCACTCAATGATGGTCGAAGTTTTAGAACCAAACTGCATTGATAAACATCTCAAATTTTGGGATCCTATCCATAGAACATGATAATGAGTTCCTCCCTTACTGTATAGAGGCTAATGAAGTGGTCACTAAGGACTTTAACTTGGAAATAAAGGGGTCCCACCTAAGGAATTATTCCATTAATCACCACTACTAATTTTGTGTGTCCCAACATCCTCCCCATGAAGTGGATATTTTCCCACATGCCCCCATCCAATTTCATGTGGACTTGGGTCCCTAGGGAGGCCCATAAAGGGTGATGGTCGAACAATATGGAGTACTATATCATTCTTTTTTCCACTGAATAAGACCTCCATGTAAATATTATGACCACCTTTGAGAAGATGAAAATTGCTGCTCACTCTTATAAATATTGTCAGTCAAAAATGTTAGAGGAAAAGTAGATGCAAGTCACTTATCACCCATATCAATACCATCAGTCAAATACAATGTAAAATGAGTAGATGAAAAATTCTACTCACCCATACCAATCATGTTAGAAAAATATGATGGAAAACAAGAAAATAAAAATCCCTAATCTCTTATATAAATCCCAATGGGAAATTGCGTTGAAAATTGAGTAGATGGAAATCCCTACTCAACTATATCCATGTTCTCCCATATCAATCATGACTGGTAAATATAGAAGAAAACAAGAAGATTAAAATCATTGATCACCCATATAAATCATGTTAGGAAAATAAGACGAAAAAAAATTACATGAAAATCACTTCTCTCCCATATCAAGATCATCGTTCAAATATTGTGGAAAACTGGTAGGTGCAAATCTATGATCACCCATATCAATCCCATCAAGAAAATATTGTCGAAAATGAGAAGATTAAAATCCATACTCTCTTATATCAAGATCTTCAGAAAAATATGACAGAAAATGAGAAGATGAAAATACATGGTCCCCCTTATCAAGACCTTAAGAAAAATACAACAGAGAGTGAGAAGATGAAAATAAATGCTCATCCATATCATTCTCATCAAAAAAATACATGTAAAACCATAAAGATGAAAATATTTTTTCACCCATATCCATCCCTTCAATAAAATATGGTCACAAATGAGATGATAAAAATCTCATCTTTCTCATGTCATGGTTATCCGTAAAATATGGTGAAAAATAAGTAGATAAAAATCCCTTCTCACCCGTAACAATCTTGTCAGTTAAATATAGAAAAAAAAGAGTAGATGAAAACTCATGCTTACTTGTATTAAGAACACCAAGAATATATGGTGTTAAATGGAGTAACTAGCTTGTGTACCCCCACTATGAACTTGGTCAGTCCCATACTCTTCCACCATACCAAAATGGTTTTGTATTCCTGCTCTCTCTGAGGATGTTTATCAACACATCCTAGAAATTATGGATAAATATACATCAATCCTTGACCATATCCTACATACATTCCAAGGTGTAATCATGTGAACTAAAATAGCCATGGGTCGGTCTCATGGCCTCATCACCTTAAGCGGGACAACTCATTCAAACAATAGGAGGGTCACTCATGAGCAAGCATACAATCCTGCTCCCATCTAGAAGGGTCATTGGAAATAATCTACTATAAATGGATAACCGGGTCGGGCACAAATATCTATTCCAATTGGGGATTACCAACCAATTTCAAAAATCCACTCTAGGGTAGGCATATATCACTAATTTAATCCAATATGGGTATTTTTATCCAAAACACGTAGTTCTAGATGCCTATGGGTGAATATCAGAAAAGAAATCCCACCCGGGATAGTTCAAAATTCTGGAGCAGACTTGCAACCCTGATCTGTTGAATGCTAGAGTTATTAGGGACATCAAAAATATATCAATGGACTCCCAATATCCCATAAATCTATTACCAAATCAGAGAAGTGATCATAGTAGTTGTGAATTTCCTCCACGAGCATAGCTACCAGGACTTCTGGAGGTCCCCCCCAGAACAATCACCATGAAAAATTTCCTTAGGGGCACAATATGATTTATCTCGAGAGTGTAGCTCATGAAGTGCACTATGAAATCCTTTATCATGTCTATAAGATCAATCAACTATAATTTCCTACCCCTACTAGAAAAAATGTGAGAAGTCCCTCATATTTTGAGGATCTTGGAAGGATGGGTCCATTCATGTCTAACACAATATCCCTAACATGAAGCATTATTTATCAGTCGGAAGAATGTTCCAGGAAATAGTCAACCTTCAAACAACCTCTAGAACATTTCCATGACAATGAGACCCCTATCATTGTCTCGGACTATGAAGAAATAGTCCGGAAGCATGGAAGTTGGGATGATCAAGTGGAGGATTATCCGAAAGAAGAATATAAATATACGATAAGACAACTATAAAAGGATGATATATCTGCCATGTTGTGGCCCTCAACCACTTCTCATCTTGATGTTCTAGAGAAATTATTACAATAATTCATGAAAAAAACCATCTTAATACATAGAAAACTCTCCTCCATTTGAAGTAAAAGTTCCTACCTTATGATAAGTTTGAAAGACCTGGTATGATATTAAGAGAGCTCTAACATCAAATTGACATGGAAGCCTTTCCAGTTGCATGATGACCATGATCATATAAGAAGAAGATGATTAATCAACTATCATGGATTAATGTATTTCAGATGTTACATCACCTAATCATCAGTGCCAGGTCTGGTGTCCATATCTGAGGTTGTAGGGAACCTGGAACTTTTTATTTCACCCCACATCTTTTCCATCAAAATATTTGAGAATTGACAACCTGTAATTTCATTAATAGGGGGTGGATATTAAACCAGACACCCTCCCTAGAAATATGGCACACTCAAAAGGAATCATAACTGAATAAGTCTCAAAATAATTAGGACCAAATAGAGTAGACCATAAATAGACTCTTGAATCAACCAAATGATTACATTAAGTGGAATTTTTACTTAAGGGAATCCAATCAATATGAAATGATGATTTACTTGGAAGAAAGAATTTTCTTCACATATAATTCATTTCTCCCATATCATACCTTAATAAATATTCACCAGATCAAGAGATAAGTTGAAGTAGTAGCTAAAACTATAGTATGAGATCAACCACATTCTATAGTTATTGGGTAATTGTTAACACAAATTACCCCTCTAAATATATAAAAATTATCCTGAAACATGATAATAGAAGAATGTTAGTATCCCTAGCATATAGGGATAGTGGAATTTTTATCTCAACCCCAATATCAACAAAAATAAATTTGTTCTTGATTTTTAGAAACATCAAGAATTGAGGTATTCTAGTTCATCCCATCCTACGACTCACATATCTCAGAATGGAAATGTATGAAAAGATTTGTGATGGTTCCCTCTAGGTCACTCTATGCTAAAAAGACCGATGAGGATCATATAATGTAAGAAATATGTATAGTATGTTCTAAAAATATTCTATCTATAATTTTATAACTAATAAAATTACTACAATGCATTATGAATCAGTAAAAACCATCGGTTCCAATCCTGTGGATGGTGCTGAAGATAGTTCCAATACCGAGGAGAAAAGAGAGGATGATTCCACTTGGAATATGGTTCACACTGAGAAAAATGAGGGAGGTTTTCACACCCAAAACGAGAGGCTTACTATAAATTTGGGGATTCCAACAAAAAATAAATTAATACATCCTCATCAAACATCAAAAGATAAGTTTAGAAGAAGGGTTTCAAATGACCCATCTCTTGAAGATTTCAAAACCCTTACACTGTAAGAATGTTATACTCATTATGATGAGGAATTAAAAGAGATAAGAAGAATCGATACAGATCTAATCTAGGTTAACATTACTATTGAGTATGTCCCATGAGAAGTGCCTCACTGTACACTTGAAACTAGTGTACCACAAAAATAAGTGTATATCCTAGTGACTAAAGAAGAGCCATAAATTCTGGTCATCCTTGGGCCTAGACCATTAGTCTACTTGGATCCAATCATAGACTACTATCAAGGATTCCCTCCACTAGGGAGACAACTAGAGTGGATTCATGAAAAACCTCAAAATATTTCCTACACCTGGTTTCATCCACATATATTGGAAGAGACATCATGTCATGCCTAGCCCATTGTTACTCCGGTTCAATATCATATTCAACCAAACTCTCATCAAGGGCATATTGACACCATCAAATCATTGACAGATCGATTGGAAGCTATGGAGGAAGGGTACAGAACATTGTATCCAGAGTGGAAACCTTACTCAAAATGGGTGACATACATTCTACATTCTCCAAAATTTTCTAGTCTTACATATCCAATATTTGGTGGTTCAAGATACTCAAAACAACCAATTAAACACATTGTGTCCCATTGGGATCCGATGATGGGGACCCATTCACAACAAGAAGTAGTGAAATTTGTATTCTTTATGAAACCCCTAAAAAGGATAGCCTTTTTTGGTACACCAATTTTCCATCTCGGTCAATCACATGATGGGAACACCTCCGTCATAATTTTATATTCAAATTTAGATAAATACTACTAATGAAAACAGTCCATGACCTCTCTAATTTCAAACATCAGGAGAATTAGAGGGTCTCATATTTCCTTTTCAAATAAGAGGGGTTGACCTACTCCCTGAACCTACAATTTCCACAAGAATATTTTATTTCTATTGAAATATAGAATCTTCAAGATGACTTGTGAACACTGATCATCCAGATAAGATATATGGGAATGTTTCTAGATCTTTCCTCAATTTCTCATTGAATGGATGATTCTTTATAGCAGAGTAAGAATAATTCTTGGATGACCCCAAAATCCCTTAAAAAGGAAATGGGGAAGGGAGATGATTCAATTTTCACACTTAATCTAGCCTCTACACCATATCCAACTCCAAAACATACACCATATCATTTGGTACTCCTTAAGAATCAAAAGTAACCCCAACCTCATCAAGATGATCAGAGGGATACCGGGAAAAATTAGTTTGAGGAGTGAAGGAATATAGTTTATTCATTCCAAAAAGAGAAATTATGTGGCTACTTCGTACAACCTATGGACAATGACTTACTCCACAAGCTAGAGTCCAGGAGGCCCAATCAAGTTGGTATCAATGATCAGCTAAATTATTTACCCTTTAATAGGATACTAGGGAACACCATTAAATAATTCTTTATATTTAAATACATCCTAAATAAAATGGTCATCTTTAGTTAAGTAATGTTGGGGAGGCCACCAACTCAAGTAGAATAGGTTTCCTCTAGTGTTCCTAAAGAAGGTGGTGAAAGTAAAATATTTTTTAGAAAAGTTTCATAGATATTTGGTGATTAGATGAATTCAAATATAATATACCAAAATAATGGTATTCTCTGAGAACAACTGATATAACCAACTACGTCTTTAGTCCATTCGGATACAACACAACCAACCCCATTTTCACCACAATCCTACACAATCCATTATTTAAAGAAAATATACATATGGAAGGAATATGGTAAAAAATAGGAATATGAACCTGTACCAAGGGAAAATTTGGCATTGACTCTCTTGGGATTTGATCCCACAAGTTTGAAAAAAAGAGGCACTGCCCTGCAAAATGGTAACACCAAAAGGGTTATCCAGACATAGACCTAATGAGATGAGGAATTAATATTTAGCTCCATTAATATAATTCATTTAATGAATCCATTATCTAATGATGAGTCAGACTATGAACCTAATTTCCCCACACTTGATTATGGAAACTGAGGAAGAGGTCGATAGAGACAAGAGAAAAAGGGAAGATATAGTCATGTTAGAAACCAGAATTCTAGCCGCATCCCAAATCAAATTGTCAGCATTATAAAAAATCATAGAAGAGGCCTTCAGTGAGTCCATCAAGAGAAAAGAAAATTCCCAGGCATATAATAAAATATTCCCTGAACCAATAATCATGGATTATCAATTAGAAGAGGGACATGGGTCCAACCACTATAAAAGGGTAGGTGGGATAGCTCTTCCCAACACTCCAAAAATAGGATCACCTTAAAATCCTACATTGGGAGCTGATCCATCTATTTCCAGCACTCCAGTAACTAAATTACTTGTGAAAAATAATCCAAAAGCTGGGAGGTGCAAGAATTTAGGCCAGAAGTATGACTTCTTGAAATAATTATCCTTATTGCCAGCATTTTTGGCAATCATGGATGTCCTAAGTTTGGGAAAATACCTTATAGAATCACTCATAGAGATTTTTATAAGATATGAAGAGTTTGAAGTCAATGTTTCTACTACCTAAGTCTATTGGAAAAATATTTAACCTATAGAATTTCATATGGTGATCTTCTTTATAGGTCCTGATAATGGTGTTGTTGTACCAGGACACATCAGACCGTTGTATGTGCTTGGTAGGATGAATGGAGTTGATGTTTGATGATATTTCATTGACAATAGATCGGTATTTAATCTCATTATAGAATAGACACTTAATTGTCTAGGCTACAACGAGTATAATCTAAAACCTTCCACCCAAACATTATAGGGTCATGAAAAAAGAAAGAAAAATCCAATGGGTAAAATTAAGCTCAGGGATCAATTTAGAGACCTTATATCTAACTCATAATTTCTAGATAATTTGAAGGATAATGCCTTTAATGATTTGATAGGAAGGCCTTGGTTGTAACAACAAGTATAAATCCCCAAATTGTACCATAAATGCATCAAGTGCAACATTAATGGACAAATCATGACATTTTATGTTAAAAAGGACCCATTCAAATCCTATGATTCACATTATATTGATGTATGAGTCTATCATAGGGTTGGGAAAAATCCCATGATTAATGGGTTTTCCTAATTCACAGCCCAAAATTGTCTTGAATTGAACACAACCAACCCTTTAAAACAAATCATTGAAGTGTATGTATTTAACATCAATTAGTTCGAGAACATGGGACTGAATTTATGAAAATATTCAACAACTTTGCTGATATCATTCATGAAAGCTATTCCCAATAGTGATGAAAATGTTTTTTAATCCCTAGATAATGGTAAAAGTTCAAATGAAAATGTCCTCATTCCATCCCCTAAGCCTCATGAATTACAGCCTCATCATCTAGGTCAAAAGAGGCCATCATGTAACCAAGGGAAAGTGAAGGAACTCATTCTCTACCCCTCATCTCTCCTCCAGAACTTCCAAAAGACCCCACATTTTTTGTTAGATCAGAAGAAGTTGCTTCATCTTCCAAATATCAAAACATTGACCCCTCTCATAACTTTGAAAAAAAATCACCATGTGCTCCCCCTATGGGTAAAATATAAGAGAAAGAGGAAGATAAAGGAGGGAAAGATGGAGAAGAAGAGGAGGAATACCATAGGGATGCCCCTCCAGTATTTGAGGTTAGTGTTTCTACCACCATTGATGAACTCAATAAAATAAATCTACTTACATAAGAGGACATATGACCTAATTGATCATTACAACCATGTCTTATGAATAATAAAAGGTATATAACAAACTCATGAAGAAAAATCAGGATTATTTCTCCTATAAACACTTGTAAATTATAGGAATCAATCCTAAGGTGGCCACCCCTCACTTGGGCATACCAAAATACCACTTGATCTATAAATAGGTATCCATAAGGAAACATCCGACTCATGCTACGAAATTTGATGCTAGAGTTGACAAAAAATTAAATGAAAACTTAATTTAGGTGGTATAATATCCAAAATGGATGGTTAATATAGTTTCCTTCAAGAAAAGAAGAGGGAAAATCAAGGTCTACATCAATTTTAGATATCTCAACCAGTACTTTCCAAAATCTGACTTCCCAGAACTGGTCATAGAGATATTGATGGATGAAATATTTGAATATCAATCCCTATCCTTTATGTTAGGATATTAGGGGTATAATAAAATCTTAATGGACTAGGAATATTAAGAAGGAACTTCCTTTAGGTCCCCAAGGGAGTATTTTTCTATCAGATAATTCCCTTTGTCATGAAACATTTTGTTGCAACATACCAACATGCCATACATCGCATCTTCAAACCCTTCATGCGTAATTTTTTCAAGTGATTAATTGATAATATAGTGGTTAAATTTCAAAAGATTTTGAACCATGTGGATGATCCTGTAATAGTCTTCAACAAACTAAGACAACACAACATGAAAATGAACCCCATGAAAAGTTCTTTTTTTGTGACCTCAGGGAAATTTCATGTCTTCAATGTATTCCATTGTGGCATAAAAAATTTTATTGAGAAGAAAAAGTCTATCCTTTGTATGTCACCTCTTAAAAACCTCATAGAGTTTAGAGAACTTCAAGGACACTTCTCCTATATTTGGATTTTTATAGCCAACCTTGCATTAAAATGTTTTCACTTTACTATATTAATGAAAAAAGGGATTATATACCAGTGGACTAATGAATCTCATAAAGAATTATGAAGCCTAAATAAATATTTCTTGAGTTCACCAGTGTTGATGTCTCATGTGGAAGGAAGACAAATCATTTTTTCTGTAAAATCCCTAGAGCGGTCACTAGGTTCCTTCCTTAAAAAATATAATGTCTAATGGAGATAAAACAACATTTAATATCTTTAATGAACAATTATTGATATTTATAATCATTATTAAAATATAGAGAACAGTTTTCAAGTGGTAATATTTTCAGTCCATAAACTGAGGAATTAACTGCATCATCATGAGTTCCATTTGGTCTCTTACAGTAACCCACTAAAGTGCATTCTTAGAATTCCAATGTTTACTAGACATCTATCATGGCGGGTGGTAATCCTTCAATTGTTTTATATTTATTTTGTGCCTGGGAAATCCCTAAAAGTCTAGAAACTGGTATATTTTCTTAAAAAACATCCCTCAGTAGAAATGACATCACTAGACACTGAACTATCTGATGAAGATGTCTTCACTATTCAAGAGGGCCCCGGACATAAGAGATCTATTTTGATGGTGCATCTAGAAGCCTAATATAGAGGAATATGGACGAACTAAAGATCAAAAAGTTGGGGTGGGATTCATTATTATTTCCCCAATAAAGGTAGTCCCACCTTACTCATTATTACAATCAGAAGGGTGAACGAATAATGAAGTAGAATATCAAGATCTCATTGAATGTCAAGAGATTGAAAATCAATTATAATTAAATCATTTGAAAAAGGGGGGTTTGGAACTGGTCCAGAAGAATTTCAATGGTGATTATTCCATAAAAAAGTAATTGTTAATCACACTGCTAGACTATTTCCAATGGGATAATAAAGTCATTACTTTTATATTTTACATTGATTCATGTCCGATACTTGAAAAATGCACAAGAAGATGCCTTAGAAACTGAAACAATGACTCTAAAAGATCCACACTGGGATCAAATTGTCATTAAAATTGTACATCTCCTAATTGTATCACCGTTTTTTCAAATTAGAATAGAATATATCAATAAATTTAGTCCCACACATGAACTATAAGGTCCAACAGCTAGGTGGATGAAACTTATCATGTAAATCATTAAAAATGGATTCCTCCTTTCAGATAGAGTTAGGAAATAGAAAATTAAAATATGATAAATTAATTTCGTTCTATATGATGGAATGAATCACCAAAATTCCCTCTATAAGTGGGGCCTTAATGGGGTGCTTCTCAGGTGCCTTGATGGAGAAGGCATGAATGCTTTCATAAAAGGAGTGCATACCGGATACTATGGTGTCCATCAATGAGGGTTGAATCTTTCTCATCAAATTCAAAGGCATGGGTACTATTGGCCCACTTTGATGCTGAATTGTACAAAATTTACTAAAAATTTCTACTATATCCAGTTCCTGAGAACTTCATTCCCCAATCCCCATATTTTTTGTACACAACCAAATACTCCTGGCCAATTTACATATTAAGAAATGTTGTCATGGGAACTTATCATCCCACCACAAAAAAATAGTTAAAGTGTATTATTACTAAAACAGATTTCTTCCCCATGTGGGTCAAAGCTATAACACTCAAAGAAGTCTGGGCGAGCAATATTTTATGCTTAAAAAAATTCAATATCATTACAATATTTTTCATCCCTCATATAATACCAATGAATAAAAAACAAAATATTTTATTATGTTGAATTGGGGATGCTATATCAGGAGTATAATATTAAGTCCAACAACTCTCCCCACTATCATGAAATGACTAATGGATATATAGATCCCTTCAAAAAGGCAATGTCAAATATACTCGAAAAGATGGTAGATAAGGATAAAAAGTCTTGAACAGATAAGAACCTGCATACCTTGTGGGATTACTGGAATATGACCGACACCACAACAAAGGTAACCCCATACTCGTTGGTATAAGGGAAAGAGGTAGTCCTACCCATTGGTATTCAATTATCCCCACTTTTTTTCCATTTTGAGTAGTTTTCTAGAGTTGAGAAATCACAGAAATGAATAGATGAATTGGAGCAGCTGTATGAGAATATATTTCATACTTTGAATCACTTGGAAGTCTCCCAAAACTAGATCACATGAGCCTTTAACAAAAAAATCAACCTCCAGTTATTCTATAAGAAAGATATGGTATTGGTCCTTAGGACCCCAATAATACCTAGAAAAACCCCCCTATTCAGAACCAAAATGGGAGGGACCATATACAATACAAAATTATACTCCAATAGAGCATATTATTTGATCTTGATGAATATAGAGCTCATCATAGATCCCTATAATGAAAGGTTACTGAAGAAATACATTGTGTGTTCCTCCACATCAGTCCATGATATTAGATTTTAAAATATATTGCATCACGGTCATGGATGTATGACCTTAAAAGGTACACCATATCATCCTAGCCACATGAATCTAAACATTATATCACCATCATCCTCACCCCATGATGTTAAACCGAATGACTGATGTACCATGAATGACATTAAACTGCACATTACTGTGGACCTCTCTTGAGAAGTCCATTACCATTGGTGTTGATCTCCCACCACACCTCAATTAAATAAATAAGTGTTGATTTATTCCCTCTTTAAGGGGATATGCAGGGATGATGAGATCCTATACGTTAGAACAACCACCACCTAAAAAAATATACCCCTCCCTACGTATGTGCCACACCTACGCATCGAGATTCTGTCTAAAAAGAACATGTGGATTAATTCATACATGCATAGGATATGTAGTGATTCCTAGACATCCAGCATTAGTCCTAGCCTTAAATTATCCCTCATTCATAAGATGATCTTCACCAACTATTATTTTTCACATCATCTTCGTACGAGTCGATGAAACCATCTTCCCTGCAATTATAAAGCTTCTATGGATCACACGATGTTAAAATGCATGGAAGAAGTCCTTACCACACAACACTAAAATTCATGGTAAAATGTCCTTATATAATGATGTTAAACCATGCGATGCCCAATGTAACAAGCACGGGGCTCCATGTTTTGAAAACACGGTGTTTTATTGTCCTCACCATAGAGGAAAATGTATCTGACCTAGGACTTCTACCATGTCTTTATCTGGAACTATGTGTTCCTTGATTCTATTTTTTCAGATAGATATTGTGACAACTAGACCCTAATTCTTGGTCCCAATTGTGAAATCTGAAAAATACACCCTTCCTTATATTAAAAAAATCACTATAGGAAATTACAACATGGGTGCTTTCATTTACAGGTCCATTTTAAGAAAAAATACATCTTTCTTTAAATCATCCATATTTGTACAGGGAATGAATTTCAAGAACCATTTGAGGCTTGATTACTATTATCACAAGGTACATAGTGACACCAGGATCTCCAATCATGAGTCCAGCCACAAAAAAAAAACAATGTCCCCACATCCCTCTGTATGGGTAATACCTACACAAGGAACCTTTCAGAACTACATATGTATTGATTCTCACTCATTCTAGATACATATTGATACCCATATATTAAATCCTAGTCTAGACAACAAAAATAAAAATTCCCCTAACATTTATCTCTATTACCTTTTTATGGCGGAATAAACTTCTTCCACCCCTTTTTTCTCACAATATTCTATGATCACATAAGCTTAGGAATTTTGGAAAATCATTTCTTACATTATCAATGAATCTACAATTCATGTTGTAGAACTATGTCTTTATAATGGGATGATAAAATGTATGACTATTCTCCTCACATCATGACATTAAACTACATAAACCATTAATAACTATGTATGGATTGATTCTCACTTTAACAATATACATAGTGACACCTAAACATCATGATATAGTCTCATCCATGGGGTACAAAATAAAATATCTACCATCTAGATAAAAAACAAGGATATATATAAGAGATCTTAATTTGAGATACCTCATTCCAGGTTGAATCAAAAAAATATAAATGTCCCCTCCATTATATGATTTATATCTATGTAAAGAACTCCACAATCCTTTTCCAATATCAATACGAATGATTCTTATATACTCAGGCACATCACATTCATCTATCATACTCTATATCTTGGGAAATTTTGGATCCATACAATATTTTTTTGGTTATCAGAAATGGAGGTTTAAGGTCTTAAGGTCGCCTTTTATTACTATGCATAATACACCACAGTTTGGATCAACATAAGTCACCCTTGGAAGGAATTTCAACTAGAGGAAAAATATTACATAGGAGAGGTATTTTCTATCAATGTAAGGCCCAATGAAAGTTTTTACCATATCATTAATCTTGATCCAAGAACACCCAGTATCATTGTTTATATTTTCCATATTCATGTTCGAGGCATGTCAGAACATCTTAGCCCCACATTCCTTTTATTACTCATCATTTCTAGGATATTAGGTCCTAGAAATATGAACTAAAACTACAGGACCCCATGTATTTATATTCATATGTCATTAAACTGTACAATAACATCTTTATCACAAGACCATAAAATGTAGTATTACCCTATGTACCAAGCATAAGATTCCCTTAGAAACAAACTCCAGAATCCTTGTATCAGAAATTTGAGATACCTCTTCTAAGTTAAATCCTCGAATGACCAAATATAATTTATGACGCTTTAGGCCTCATTTTTTACATAATGTATTTTACATCATAATTGCATGATGTTAAACTGTATGAATGTTTTCCTCATCGTGGGACACTAAACTACATGATTTCCAAGAACTATGTCAAGTATGATTCCTGTAATTTTAGGATATGTAGTAACACTCGAATATCTAATTCTAGGCCTAGATGCACCACAAAAAATGTCCCCCTTCCATGTGTATGAGTCAAACCTACACAAGGATGTTTCTACCTAGAAATACATATAGCTTGATTATCATTTTGGTGAGATACATAGTGATTCCTGGATCTTATAACCTTTTCCATCCACCACAAAAGGAAACAAAATCCTCTACCCTCTTATTTATGAGAAAGAACTGCATATGAGGGTCCTATATAGGTTCTCACCTGATTCATGAGCCTGTATCCAAATACAAATTCCCATTCCATACAAAATATTTCAGTTAGTGTGGGGGAATCTACCCCATACCTATATATTTCGTGATTCTAGTGTTAGTGAGATACATAGTGACACCTGAACCCTTTTTATCCGGGCCAACCATAATAATAAAAATGAAAATCCCCCTCTCTAGTGTATGGGTCAGACTTGTGTGAGAAATGTATTTATACCTATTATCAGGTCATTATGATATGAGATGCTCCTTCTATACTCATACACTTTCCTTACATAAGTAAAACTCTTTTGTTTGGGGTAGTCTAAATCTTCTCAAGATTTCTATGAACAATAAAGATAGAGAAGTTCAATTTCCTGAGGATACCTTTGATTAACTATGCATGATACACCCAAGTTGTATTTTCATAAATAAAACTCAAAAATGGTCTATCAACAATGGGAAAATTCATTCTCAAGAGATACATATTCCATCTCTATAAGCCTCAATGATGATTTTGTCTCATGTTAGTCCTCATATTCAGAAGCCCCTAGGTTATAACTTACAATTATCCCCCTTCATGACAAAAATGGTGGGACATTATCAATAAAATCACGATGAAATGGTTAGATACTAACAATTCAGACAAATCTAAGCTACCTTAAAATTATATCCCCCTAATGTCCTTATCATAAGGCATTAAACTACATGGTACATCCTTTCCATAAGACATTAAATTATTTGATTGAAGTCGTAGTCACCCAAAATTAAACTACTCTATGCTTCAACCATTATTTACATAAGAAAAATTTATATAGGAGTGGTTTCCCCTTTCATTACTACTGCCAATACATATTCTCTTTCCATCCTCAGACATCATCCTTTCATAAACAACTATTAATGGTCATAATAAATATGCATCTTAAAAAATTATTAATCCATCAGAAATGGGGTTCGGTGTCTTGAGGACACCTTTGTTTGACCATGCATATTATTCCAAAGATGTATTTTCTAATATGACCCACAAAATTGATACTGAACCAAAGGGAAATTCTTCTATATGAGAGACCTCTTTTACTTCTGTAAGTCTTGACAAAATCACACTCGAAACTGCCTTTTAAATATGATATGTAGCTAATACTCATGTACATGTCCCACATCATGTTTTTGATCCATAAATCACAAAAAACATGACTCAAAATACCCTTAACATGTTTGAAAAGTGTAACACCCCAAGATTTTGTGAATTATTTTTTCCAAATTAAATTAACATTTTGATATTTTACATTTCACAGGACATTAGAAATAGTTATATATATATATATATATATATATATATATATATATTAAAACAGAAAGTCAAAAATTCTTCTCACATGGAACCGACTTGGATTTTTCTATACATAATACTGACTTGTCTTGAACTACATGAAATACAGACTAGGCTTGCGCTACACACAACGCTGACTTGGCATACGTTACATGGAACACATATGTTTCTACAAAACATCATATTATTGTTATAATTATTTAAATGAGATAATCATTAGCTATTCATTAAACATAGTTATATGAATAGTACTAAATAATTTTAAAAAATTATGTATAATGTTTTTATATAGATAAAACGTATTTGCAATGAAAGATGTGATTTTTGGTAAGGTTCTATTATGTTTAAAAATATCATTTTCCCAAATTAAATGATTTTAATTATTAAATTACATTTAGAAACATTAAAAAATTTAATTTGACAAAATAATCCTTATTTTTTAATTTATAATGTCGAAATCAACATAGGGTAAATTTTTGGGTTTTTTCTGAGAAACCTCATTTTTATGAATAGTGAAAATACTACTTTTTAGATAAATACAACCTTTTCGTTTAAATAATTATTAATGTTAATTTATTTTAAAAATTGTTTTTAAGGAATCACTAGATAAATTATACATATATTAATACAATTTAGGTCATTATAACCAATTTTACCTTTAAATTGAATATAAAAACTTTATAAACTTTTGAACTTCTTTGTACTTTAAAAACCAATAAGTTCGTCCCATCTGCGGGATTAAAATTAATCTTAATTTATCCGCATGTATGTATTTAATTTTGAAAAAATAACATACACTATTTTAATCAGAATAATATTTATATTATAGTTATATTATGTTCATTTTTGAGAAAAATTATTAGTAAAAATGATTAAAATTAATCACAGCGATTAAGTTCAAAATAATATTAATTAAGGGATAAACCTTAATATTAGAAGCCCAAATGAACTAGAAACTTTTCAAAAACCCATTTTATGGAAATATTTAGACCATAAACCTTCCAGTTTTTTTTTGTTTTTTATGACTCCTTTTTATGTAAGAACATGTGTACACCTAACTTGTTTTCACACATTCCAAGTGAGTCATTTTCCTTACTCATAAAAGGCCACCACATATCCCACATCCACAAAACTCTATAAACTCTTATTTTGGGACAATATATTCTCAATAAAATTTAAAAAAAATTATAAATTACTCCTATAATCCTTCCATTTGGAATAAGAAAATCCAAGGAATTATTTTGGCATAAACCAGAAGGAGTTACCCGATTAAGATGTAACGTCTTCTCTCAAGCCCTTTCTTTTATTTCGTTTCACCACCCACCTCAAAGTTTATTTTTAATGATTGTATATCAATAAAAGTATCCTAAATATACTAAGATTTTTTTATGCTATGCTTTCAACCTACACTTACACACACCTCCATCTAATAGATAGAGAACATACTATTTATATGTATAGTGAACTACCGCCTCACTAAACGACGATTGTTCAATTTTCATTACCGCCTATAATGAAAAATATTATGATAAAAAATGTGTTTATGTATATTATATATTATATATTATATTTCTTTAATATTTTTTGTTCCTTTTACAAAACATATATTTTTCACTTTCCATTTTGTGTTAATACAATAATTTCGTTTGAGGAAGTGTGGACTACTGCCCCCTCAAAGTGATGTGATTTATTCACACACCACATAGAATGTATTAAGGATGATTTATTTTATATATATGATATATATGATATAATAAATATAATTTTCTAATGATATATATATATATACATATATGTATTTTACTTCCTATCTCTCAACACGACAATTAAACAGAAATAGTGTTCTTGCGTACGTACGACATACCGTCTTCATCAAATGTGTATTACATTTTATAATTATATATTATATATATTATTATAATTTAAATATAAAATATATACATGATATATATATATATATCAAGTTTTTCATTCTGGAATCACGATATAAGTATAAGTACTAACAATATAACAAATTAAGACACGTATGAAAAATAATGTAAATATTACCCAAAGTGAATCCTTAACATAAGATGGTTAACAAGAGGGTAATATAAGGTTATAATAAAACCATAAATTATATTAGATATAAAATATGGTTATTTAAAATATTAATAATAAATATATATTTATTATACAGGTGGTTGGAATGAGTACGATGAGAGTTAAAACACAAGGTAAGGGGATTCTATCTCACTTTTTTATTTCTGTGAGATACTTGGTATGTTCACCACTCTTTAAAATTGTGTGGTGTATGTAATGACCATGATTTTATTACATGTATATTGTACTTAAATTTATTGGTATTCAAATATCCATTTTATTATCTTTATTTCATGGGGTTTAAGTGTCAAATGTTACCAAATTGGTGAAATAGTTTTTTATCAATTAGCCTTCTTTGAGACTCATATTTTGTTATAAACCTAAATTCACTTTTCAGGTGTGTATAATTCCATTTTACATGTTATATAATGAATTTATTTTTTTAATGATATTTTAAGTTTCTTATAATTTTCCCTTTTTACATAGAGAGTATTATCTCGTGTAACCAAGTTATAAGAGTTTATTGAGACAATCTCATCACTTTTTAAGATTGTTTATGTTTATTCTTCCATTGATGAAATATTATGATCCATATCTTGAGAACATTCATGAATTTTATTCTCCTATATTTATTCATTATTTATTCATATTTTTTTATCTATTCCATTATTTGGTACATAATATAGTTAAGAAATATTTTTAAATAAATCATGACTTTACTCTCTCTTCGGTCGAAAATTTGGGTTCCTTTAAAACCATGTTTTCTAAATATAGCTTCCAAGAAGATTATACTAACATTATATGATCAGTAAAAGAAATGTTTTCTCTTTTTTGTTTTTCCAATGTTTATAAATGAGTCTTCTTGTCTCTTTACTAAGGAGGAATTTTTCTAACATTTTTATCTTGTAAAACTAATACTCTTTTTTACCTCGTACGACATGTATGAATTTATCCTCCATCAATAATTTTAATAATTATGTTCATGTTTAAAGGTTATTTTTTAATAAAATGTTTTTAAAATATATTTTAAAATAAATGGTTTTCAAAATAGTTTCAATATTCTTTCATAAGTTTTCAAGGAAAATAATTTTCAAAATGATTTAAAGTCTCATTTATAAATTTTCAAACTATTTTCAAAGAAATTTTTTTCAAAAAAATTCAAGATTATTTCATAGGTTTTCAATTAAAAAAAATTCAAATCATTTTCAATCATTGTTTTTATGTTTACAAAGTTATTTAAAAATGTTTTTAAATTTTTTTGAATGTTATTTTATAGTTTTTCAAGGAAAAATGTTTTCAAAATGATTTCAAGTCATATTTAAAAGTTTTCAAGTTAATTTCGAAGAAACTTTTTTTTAATTGGTTTTTGGAATTAAAAAACTTTTTTCAAAGAAGAATAGATATTTTTCTCAAGAATGTTATTTGTAAGTTATTTGAAAATTATTTTCTATCTAATATGACATCCATTGATGTTACTCATTACCTTAGAGGGAATGCTTTAAAGTATCCATTTATATTCTTTCTATGAATGGGTTATGCTTAATGTCATAGTATTTATCAAACCTATTTCTATTTCATGGATTATAAATTTATGAAATAGATTTCTATTCTATGAGTTATGCTTTGGATGAAATTATTATTCAACTTTTATTTTTTTTCATAGGTTATGGTATGTTTACAAGTTTATGATACCCATTTCTTTTCATGGGTTATGATATGATTGGTTTTTATTTTATGAAACATGTATGTCTGATTTAACTATGATATGGGTGGGACCTATATCTCCCACCAATTCATTGGGTAAATATTTATATATCATGAGATAGAAATGCCTATAATGATAAGTGAACCCATTTCTATATTCCAAGGCTAGAATGGGCAATGAAATCAATTTAGTAATATCGGGCTATAATGAAGGGTGAACACGGTTTAGTAATATAGGGATGGAACGAGGGGTGAATTAGATTCAGTGATATAGGGTTCTAACAGGGTGTGAACCTATCTCATTGAAAGACTTTTTCCACTATGATGGTCTTGGTATAAATTCTTTGGCTACTATGGAAATCATTATATATTCATATGTTTATACCCCAATTCCATTATTTATTCCTATGATACGATTTCATAACTTATGTTCTTTATTTCCCTAATAATTATGCCTTATAAACTGTCAATCATTATACCCTGATTCATGTTTATAATATTTGATATGTTGGGTATGAGCATCTATTTTCATGATCATGTTATCCTACCATAATTCCCATGATTATGCTTACATATCCCCCTTGTTTAGCCTTACTCATCATTTTATCCAACCCATTTATTATGTTTCCTTTCCTCGGGTTATGAAGAAATATTTTAGGTAGAGTTAATAAAGGTTTATATCTTTATGAGAGTTGAAGATATTTCACCCAGAAAGAAGATTATGTTTTCATGTTTCGAAAGACACTAAACTATTATGGTCCTCAAGCATGTATTAGTGTAATGTATAGAATATTCATCTAAAATGTTATAATATCCTTGTATGTTAAGCTGGGGTTGCTATATTTGGTATCAAAGGAAAGGTTTAGTAAACCTTTGGAAACCATGATGATAAAACATTAGTGATTTCCCTAGGTATATTTCTATGTATATTTCTAGGGATGTCTCTAAGGATAATTATAAGGATGCATCAACATTTAGGAAAATGTCTTGGAATTTTGGTAAAGAATAGTGTGAGTGGTTTACTAAAAATACATCCCTATCTGTATAATACAATTAGATATGGATATGGAATAGATATACCTAGGGGTAACATATCTGACAATATTATTCGGTTTTAACTTGGGGTAATCTGGTATATAATATTGTGCCTTACTACACACCTAGGATGACAATCCTGGGGGATATGCTTTGGGAATAAACAAACTCTTTAGAGACCATCATGAAATATTTAAATGTAAGTTGATATGAATAACATAGGATAAACCTAGGGTGCCATATATTATAGAAGGTTTCATTATTTAGACATCATATAAGTAATTATTTTCTTGATTATGTGGTATTCTACTATGATAAGTAATGCTCACACAATTCTTCTAGTTTTATTCAATGGTGGGAACCAGGAAGAAGTGGATTAATGTTGAATGTGATGAATGATTTGAGGATGAGTATTCAAGTGGGATGATCATTGGTGTGAGAGATTTTGTGATCATGCCTAATCAGTTTTCATGGAACATGATTAACAACATATACCTTCAAAAACACTCACACTCACAAAGGAAAAGATTGAAGGATTTTTATAAGAGTTCAGGTATTGGAGACTATGGAGGAAAGAAGATTTGATTTCCTCTATGACAATAATTTTTAAAGAATCCCAAAATTAAATGTCTTAGAGGAACACGAATATGTTTTGAATGTGGTAAATAAGGACATAAAGAAAGTGACTTTAGAGGAAAAATGAATAGTTTGATTAAAGATTTTGATGAGAATATTGGCCTCCCTAAGATATCATTGAATGTTAAGTGTTTTAAGTGTGGATTAAATAGTCATTAAGCAACTGAATGTCTCAAGATGAAATCTCCTCAAGGGAACCAGTAAAGTGGTTAATGTAATGGTTAAATTATTTTTGATGGTGATACTACAAGATGAAATGTGAAAAGAAAGAGGTTTTATATAATTGGATGATGTTTCTTTGTTTTTTTCATAAGGATGAAGTTTAATAATAAAATTTTTATGTATTTGGATTCAATAAGTATGTAATATTAAAGGTGAAATATATAAGTACTGTTCAGTTTATTTTTTTCACTACGGATTTATAAGAACATGTTGAATTGTTATGATGGAATATAAAAGAGATATAATGGAATGGTAATGTCCATGGATAACACGTTATTAAGGTAAATATAACCTTTAATATGTTACTTATGTTATGATAATGTTTTTTGGATAAAGATATGGGGGATTTGAATAAAAAAAATTGAAAGGTATTGATTACCTTGGAACTATTTAAGGACATGTTGACAAGTAGATCATGATATCATAGGAGAAGTTTAAAACATATTGGATTTATGTAATATATCTAGTAATTTATGAAATATGGAAGCATGAATGTTTTAAAAAGGGATTTATGGGAATTATGGTCGTTACCATGTTCCAAGAAAATTTACCAGGACGGTATTCACGTTTTTTGAATGTGATGACCAAGAGAGACCTTTTTATATATGGTGGATAAATGTTAAGATGGTTTCATGACTTTATTTATATGGTTTTGGATTTTAATCTTTCATAAGGGTTAAATGGTTATCCATTCATGAAAATATTAATTTAATCTTCAGAGGAAGTATTTATGTATTGATATTTTATTGAAAACCTTGGTTAAAATGCTATTTAGTGATTAACCTTATTTCATGGTTTTCTATCGTATTTGGGAACTAATATTAGTATGGTTTTATAAAAGTAAAACATGTATGTAGGGTGACAAACAATCAAGACCGATAAGGTCGTGGGTCTTGAATCTATGACTAAAGTATGACAAGGGATTCACACCTACCAGAGGACTATGTAATATCCTAGTTCAAGTATAATTATTTTTGATGAATAGTTACTTATGATGAAACAATTTTGTTACTTTTTATGTTTATAGATAATTATATTAACCATATTAATATTGAAGAAAAATTATAGATAAATAGTTACACATTTAATTATTTTATGGGCCTTATGATATTTTAAAAGTCTATTTTAACACATTAGGCATAAAAGTTAATTTCTGGGCGTCCATTACACGATGTAATGGATGAATTAGAAATTGATAAAAGCAAAAATAAAGAATGAAATGTTGTTTACAGAAATATGTCAAGTAAATATAATTCTTTATATTCCTGGTCAATAAAAAGTATTACTTAATGTTAGGATAATGATCAAAAGAAAATGTGTTTTCCTGATACTTTAATTTTATTCAACTAATGGCCTTTTAAATCATCAAATATTTATGACTTTGAGGCCCATAAATTTTCTTCGATCATTCAATTATTTTTGATTGATTACCTCAATCAATCCCTGAAAATATTTAAAATTTCTCTCCATGTCCAATCTTCACTACAAACTTATTTTCTTCAAAGTGGAAACCCATTTATAAGTTAGGTTGGGTAACTATTATGGTTCCAACATTCTCTTTTAAGGGATGTTTTAGTATTCATTTTTACGATTTGGGTTTCTAGGAATGAAACATTAAAGTATTAAACCTTTGATAACCCAAATAAATTTCTAGGGTGAAATTCATTTTAAGGGGGGTTGAATGTAACATCCTGGGATTTTTTGAATTATTATTTTTGAATTAATTTATCTGTTTGATATTTTTCATTTCATGTGACTCTAGAAATAGTTATATATATATATATATATATATATATATATTAAAACACTAATTCAAAAATTCCTTTCACATGACATTGACTTGTCATTTCCTACACACAATACTGACTTTCCTTGTGCTACATGCAATGCCATCTTGGATTGCGCTACATGAAACACCGAATTGGTTCATGTTACATGCAACATAGATGTTTCAATGGAACATCATTTTATTGTTATAATTATTTAAATGATATAGGTATAACTTATTAGTAAAACATAGTTATATTAATAGTAATAAATCATTTTCAATTATTATTTATAATTTTTTAATATAGGTAAAATATATTGATAATGAAATATATGATTTCTGGAAAAGTCTATTTATGTTTAAAAATACCATTTTATCGAATGAACTACATTTCATAATAAAACTAATTTTATACACATGTGGAAATTTAATTTTATAAAATAAAATTTATTTTTTAATTTATAATTTCTAAATCAGCTTAGGGTGAATTTTTGGGATTTTTCTGAGAAACTTCATTTTTTTTATAAATAGTGGAAAACACTATTTTTTTAGTTAAAAACGCACCTTTAATTTAAATAATTATTAATGATAAATTATATTATAAATTGGGTTTAAGGTAAAATTATAAAAATTATAAATATATTAATTCTATTTAGGTCATTATAATCATTTTCACAATGAAATTGAGTATAAAAACATAATAAAGTTTTGAACTTCATTCTACTTTAAAAACATGTAATTTCGTCCGGTCTGTGGGATTAGAATTAATCTTAATTTTTTCACTTGTATTAATTGAATTCAAAAAACATAAATACACCCTTATAATTTGTATAATATTTGGAGTCTAATTAAAACATGTTTATTTTTTTTTAAAAAAAAATTAGTAAAATTGATTAAAAATAATCCTAACGATTAAGGTTAAATTATTTTTAATTAGGGACTAAACATTAATATTTGGAGACCAAATGAACTATAAACTTGTAAATAATCAATTTTATTCCCATATTTTGTTCATAAACCTTCCATTATTTATTAGGTTTGGTTTTTTATTACTTGTTTAGGTATCAACATGGGTACACCTCACTATTTTTCAAAAATTATAAGTGAGTGCTTTCCTTCACTAAACAATACCACCACTTATCCCACATAAAAACACCTATAAAACCTCTTATTATAGGTGAAGATATGACCAATAAACATAGAATAAATCCTCACTTCCTCCTAGAATCCTTCCATTTGGAATAATATAATCCAAGGAATCCTTTTGGCACAAACCATAAAGAGTTACCCGATTAAGAGGTAATGTCTTCTCTGAAGTCCTTTCTTTTATTTTTTTCACCACACCCAACATTTTTTTCCATGATTGTGTAAAAAATTATCTTAAATATACTAGGATATTTTTATTTTGAGTTTTAAAACTACACTTATACAAACCTCCAACTAATGGATAACAAACATACTGTTTATGTGTACGACGAACTACTACCTCACTAAACGATGATTGTTCAATTATTTTTACTTCCTATCATGGTGGAAATTATGACAGTTAATTTTTTACAAATATTATATATTATATTTATTATTTATTTAATATTCTATGTTTATTTTAAAAAAAAATATTTTTTTAATTCCCATTTGGTGTAAATATGATAATCTTGTTTGAGGAAGTGTGAACTACCGCCCCAACATTGTGATGTGATTCGTTCACAAACTACATGAAATGTATTAAGGATATATTTATAAAATATATATGATATATATAATATTAATAATATAATTTTATAATTATAGTTATATATACATATATTTCGTTTACTTTCTTTCTCTCAACACGACGATTAAATGGAAATAGCGTTCATGCTTATGTATGGCCTACCCTCTCTATGAATGATATATTTAATTTCCTAATTGTATACTCTATAGATTATAATAATACATATATATTTTATATAAATTATATTTATATAAGGTTTTACATTCTTTAATCATGATATATGTATAAGGACCAACAATATAACAAATTAAGACACATATGAAAAACAAAGCGAATATTACCCAAAGTGAAACCATAACATAGAATGGTTAAAAACTGGGAAATATAAGGTCATAATAAAACCATATATGTTATTAGATATAATAATATGGTTATTAAAAATATTTATATTTATTATAAATGTGTTTTGAATGAGTACGGTGAGAGTCAATCCCCAAGGTATGGGGGTTTTATCTCACTTTTTATTTCAGTGATATACAAGAAATGTTCGCCATTCTTTCCTTTTGTGTGGTGTATGTATTGTATAAGATTTTATTAAATGGATGTTATACTTAAATTTATGGTTATTCACATATCCATTGTATTATCTTTACATCATGGGGTTTAAGTTTTAAAAGTTACCAGATCGGTGAAATAGTTTTGTCTCAATTTTCCTTCTTTGAGACTCATGTTTTGTTATACATATGAATTCTCTTTTGAGGTGCATATAATTCCATTTTACTTGTTATATACTGTATTACCTTATTTTCATGATATTTTAAGTTTCATTTATTCTACTTTTCTTACATGTATAGTATGATCCCAAGTTACCAAGTTATATGAGTTTATTGAGACAATATTTGCTCTTTTCAAGATTGTTTGTGTTTATGCTTACTTTGAAGAAATATTACCATAAATATCACAATAAAATTTATGAATTTCATTATAATATGTTTATTAATGGTTTATTAATATATTGGTACCATTTATTCCAGTCTATGATACATAAGATAGTTAAGAATCTATTTTTAAGAAAGACCAACTTTACCCTCTCTTGGGTCGTAAATATATGTCCCTTTAAACCCATGTTTTATAAAAAGGGTTTCCAAGAAGATTATACTAATATAATATAATAATAAATATAAATAATTACCCTTTTTATTTGTCTCCATTGTTTTTAAAGTAACATTCTTATATCTTTCCAAATGAGGAATTTTTTCAACATTTTATCATGAAAAAGGAATGTTCTTTTTTACCCTGTATAACATGTACAGATTTATCTATAGTCAATCCTTTAAAGATTTATTTAAATGGTTAAAGGTTAATTTTTAAGTATTTTTTTAAAATATATTTTTAAATAAATTTTTTTTTAAAAATTATAGCTTATTTTATAATTTTTCAAGAAAACGGTTTTCAAAATGATTTCCATCCTTGTTTATAAGTTTTATATGTATTATCAAATAAATGACTTTCAATGAATTTTCTAGATTCCTTTGAATTATTTCAAGCAAAATGGTTTTAAAAACATTTTCAATATTTATTTATAATTTTTCAAAGTGTTTTTAAAGGAAATGGTTTTTATAATATTTTGATTCTAAATTTATATGTTTCCACGAAAAAGGTTTTCAAAATGATTTCAAGTCTTATTTATAATTTTTCAATGTATGTTATAAGAAAATGATTTTCAAATGGTTTTATCCATTAAAAATAATTTTTAAAATAATAAAGGATATTTTTCGGAAGAAATATTTTTGAAAGATATTTCAAAATTAATTTAACTATTAGATGAATTCCTTGGATATTACTCATGCCCTTATAGTAAATGGTATAAAGGTTCCATTCTGATTTTTTATATGAATGGGTTATGCTTAATGTCATGATCTTTATCAAACCCATTTCTCTTTAACATATTAAAAAATTTTGAAATTATTTTCTCTTTCACAGGTTATTATTTAGATGAAATGGTTATAAAACATGTATTGTTTTCCACAAGTTATTATATGTTTACATTTATATGATACCCAATTCATTTCATAGGTTATAATATGATTGTTATTGATTTTGTGTCACATTTTTGTATGATTTCACTATGATATGGGTGGGACATATATCTCCCTCCAATGTATTGGGTAAAGATTTATATCTCATGAGATAGACATTGATAGAATGATAAATAAACATGGTTAAGTATTATATGGATGGAACATGAAATGAACTTGGTTCATTAATAAAGGGCTAGAACACGGAGTGAACTCGGTTCTGTAATACATGGAAGGAATAAGGGGTGAGCTTAGTTTAGTGACATAGCGCTAGAACGAGATGTAAAACTGGTTTAGTAAATGAATTTTTCCACTAATATGGTTTCTAAATGAATTCCATGATGACTATAGAAGTCATTATATATGCTTATGTGTATGCCAAAATTCCATGTTTAATTCCTAGGTTATGATTTCATGGGTTATGTTCTTTATTTTTTTAATATTCTTGCCTTATGACCTATCAATATTTATTCCATTATTTTTGTTTATGATATTTTATATGTAGGGTATGATATAATATTTTCTTGATCACATTATCATACCCATATGATCATGATTATGCTTACATATCGCCCTTATTTACCCTTACTAAGTGTTTAAGCTCACCCATTTCTTATGTTTCCTTACCTCAGGTTATGAAGAAATGATTTAGGTAGAAGTTATAAAGTTGGAGATATTTATGGGAGATGTTTAATATCATAAACTATGATATAAGATTATTTTTCCAAGTTTCAAAATACACTAAACAATTATGGCCCTTAATAACATATTATTGTAATGTACTGAAAACTCATCTAAAATGGTGTAATATCCATGTATGTTATGCCTGGGTCACTATAAAAAGTATTGGGATACTCTCAAAAAACATAACATGTTAGGGTCATTATACCATATTTCATGGTTAAAACTATTCAAACTAAAACATCAGTTTCTTCAGTCCAGCTTGCAAGACTCTAAAATGACCACAACAATGAGACACAATACATGCCAGGTTAAAAACCCACAAAGAGAAACTTGGGTAAAAATTGAGTCCTAGCTCACTAGACTTATTATTTTCATGGTTTTGACAAAACAATAGCAGTGAAGGGAAAAAGACACAAAACATGATAGTTTGAAAACCCACAAATGTTAACCTAGGAAAAATTCAAGTCACGCCTACTAAGTTTTCACCATAGTGGACTGAGGAAAAATATAGGATGTTAAATGATAAGACCCACATATTTTAGGGGTTTCAATGTAGTCCAAGAAATAGTCAAAATATGCTTATTGAGTCCCTTGAATCGGGAAAAAAATTAGATCATCACATGATCTTTCTCCATGAAACCAATTCAAACAATACCAATATCTTCATTAGAATTTCCTCCTATTCGTCTCCATCAAATCCCATTCCGATGGTGGCATTTTTTTTGTTCCTGAGAACCATTCATTGAAGATAAACATAATTTCATGAACATTTTGAGGGAAAATAATTAACTATAATAAGAGTTTTATGAAAGTGATGAAGTGGAAGGGAAACCTCAAAAGAGAGAGAGGGTTAATGTAGATAAACTCTCCATGTGGACTACCACTCTCTATGGTGTTCCACTGCTCCATGAGGCATCATGTGAATGAAACCATTCATGGGAATAGATGGTACCTCTGGTTCCTATGAATGAAATCAAACCCTTTGTGGGTTCAAAAATTGATTTTCACCACCAAGAATTATCATCCCCTACAAATGATCATTCATTTGAAAAAGAATATGGTGTTTTCCATACCCCATGGATGAAATAATTTGTTGTCCGGTGATTCCTTCCAAGGATTCCATAAAATAAATACCTATACACCACCATGAATGACTGGCTATCGCAATACCCAGTACCCTCATTTCTCTATAAAATCCCCAAGGGGGAGTGAGGGATAGGTCGATGAAAAAGTGAAGAGAACCCTGAAGAAACATATTAGAGCCCTCAATTCCCAGTTGGTAAGTCCACCATAAAAAATTATGGTATAAAAGGAATACACCAAATAGTCCGCAGACTCAAACCCTCTATGGACACTATTCCATGATGAATAATCATATTCTCCCATTCGGTCCATCAATCCATATAGTAAATAGTTAAAAGGAGTAGACCCTGTCCCACATAATAAAACATTATGCGGGTGGAAATCGACCCATCATAGAAAAATGCTACATGGGAAAAACCAAGTCTCACATAGAAAAAACTCTACAAGGAGGGAAACTCACCCCACTTACTAACATTCTATGTATAATGGAGAATTATAGGGTGTACAACATTCCTACTCACATCGCTTCCCTTTATTATTCCATTCGATCCAACCTTAGCTTATTCATGAGCTAACATAATAGTATCCTTCAACAACCCTTTTTGTATGAAGCTATTATTCCTAAATAGTTTCCCTTATGAGGAACTAGGATAATGCCTCTTTCAAATCCACCCAATAGGTATGATAAAATCATTAGACCCATTACTATGTCCTCTCAAATCTATATACCCATGTTAAGTGGAGTCCTATGCGTAACCTTCCTGACATGAGGGATCCTTATAATGTTCTCAACTCTATATTCCCATGGTAACTATGGTCTTGAAGATGGAGGGCATAATGTGTACCTCCATATTCTAGACTATAAGGGAGAGAGTCACACTTTCCTTTCCCTTTGATGTGTAGTGCATTGAACTCCTCTCTTCTCCAAGAACTATTCAAAGGGAATCCCTCCAGGTGTAAGTATGTAGTATTTCATGTGGGAGATAACACTATTGATACTATTCTCTAACTTAGGGTACAATGATGGGAGGATATGGGTATTAGATCCCTTTATCATTCCCTCTTCTTATTGCCTAGATCTCGTCCACTAGTGGAAAAAAGAAGATTGTTTGGTCTTTTAGATCTACTATTTCCTCTTGTTTCTCACACTGAGAATGACACACATGGGATTATATGTTGGTCCTGACCACAGCAGCCAAAAAAATACAATTAAAATATTCATAATTTCAAGTGTAAGCCCCAACCAAACTATAGGACTCCTATTTTTTATAAGCTCAAACCATGGTCACCCACCATACTGGTCATCCTCCAAGGTGTAATCCCCAAACCAACCTCCAAATAACCATTTGTCAAAATTTTACTCATGGTTCTAAAAACAATGGACTTCTTATTTATAATAAGCCCCAAAAATGTCACTACAAACCCATCAAAGGGACATATCCCCAATGAAGAAAATACCATGGGAATCCTTTAAAGTGTAACCCCAAAAACACTCAGTCCATTTTCCATACTCTAAAGTATAAGACCCAACATTATAAACTAAATGGGATTTGATTCCTAACATACTGGGATACATAGAAAACATCCTTGACTTCCCAAACAAACACCCTAAATCCACCTTAATCATTTCTGGTCCATATTACGAGTAGTGTGACATTTAGCTCAGAGGTTAATACTTCTTCCAAGTCCCTTTCATCACTATCCTTATTGGTCCATATTCTCAGTAAGATCATGTCCTCACCTATTATACCACACCTATTCTAGACACTTTGGTCCTATTCAGCCCATGTACCACACTGAACTTTGACTAGGCACCTTACACTTGGGCATATTTTCCACATGATGTTAAAATACATAGTTTGGTCTATATCACATGAACTTAAAAGTTATTATGTTCCATGATTAGTGGCACTAATCTACATGGGTTTTGATTCATTTCACAAGGATTTGTAGGAATACCATATTTTGGGGTTCATTCAAACATAAAGAAACAACTTCCATCTCCCAAGATGATTATAAGTTCTAGAGTGCCTCACTGTGTGGATTAAAACTAGCATCATAATCATAGGGATCCAAAGAATCTCTAATCCATATGTAAGAGGATACCGTTAGTATAAAACCTCAGATAGATACCAATATCTCCAGTGGTGAAGATCCTAGGATATATACAAATTGTTCTAATTTATGTACATGCTAATAATTTTTTTATCCCTAAGATGATCCATTTTATAATTTTGAATAAACAAAGTATTCATGAACATATCTTAAATCTATAATAGAGTCCCCAAACATTGAATAATTTCCCCCAAAAATGGTTTTATGAGAATGACTTACCATCCACTTGACCAATATGATTTATTTAGTGTCATTGGACAAGTTCCCAAATTAACACATTACTTTGAAAATTAATCCCATGAGTCACCTAGATGTGCAATCTGTTGGGTGTTTCTAGTCCCACGAACAAACCTAGTTTGAAACTGACTCGTCACATGGGGGTGAAAAACGGAATGGTGAACATGATATGAATTATTGTACAATATTCAAATCTCCCTCAATCAATCATATCAAACCAAAAAACTCCATAACCCCCTTTTCATCAGAAATAATCTCATAACCATATTTAAAATATTTTAATACATGATTTATAATATCATTAGAAAAAACATAAATAAATAATTTAAACATAATCATAGAACAACTATCTATCAACATAAATATAAAATAATTTCATTAGTTAAATGAATCGACTATTAATTAATATTTACATAGTTTTTACCAATAAATATATAACATCATGATATTTATTTATTATTTATGTTTACAATAATAAAAATCTTTGATTAGTTCCAATATTTAATTAAATGACTAAACATGATAAAATAACCAACATGGAATGATACCATACATGTTCCTACCTATTTACACCTATACATAACAAATGGTACTCATACATCTAGGATTGAATCTTAGAATAAACAATATTATATATCAAATTACTACTGGAAACTCACACTTCAACCATAATTAGGTCATAAAACATATTTATGAGGCACTTATAGAGTCCCAAAATCCCTGATTGTCGGTAACTATCAAACCCCATAACCAAAAACTCTTAATTGGGCTTTGATACCATTTTTAATGACTATTACAAATATATCAAAATGTTGTCAGGCTAGATCACCTCAATATAAAAGGTACGCCTCCTGATCATTAGAGTCTATCATAAATACCAAGGTATTTATAACACTGTGGTGGGATATAATTTTACCTAATATAGTAATTTAATATATTAACTATGTTTGATGCCCAATATTTATATTTTCAATTTTTACTTTATTTATACTACGTGTAGAAACCCGTATATTAGAAAATTCATAGGAATAATAAAATAAAATTATATTCTAGAAGATATATGAACATGAATCATTTGATATATAGTGAATAAAAATACCAAGAAAGTATAAAATATATACCAAAGACATAAATCAGACAGGCACTCCATTAAGTAAACCAAATGGGCCCTATATAGATAAAATAAAAGGGCATATACATGAAATATTCCTCCAAGAAAATGTGAATACAACCCATGTTGTACCCACATGAACAATAAATTCATTACTCTAAAAATATCATAACTCTCACCTCTCCATTGTTTCCCATATTATATTTGATCTAACTCTCAACCTTTCCCTAGAGTATGTACTAAAGGTATACATCCACAACAAGGTGGGACACTTATAAGGTGTGGGAATAATACACTCAATAGGTAGTTACCACCCCATCCCAATAAACACATCATAAACTCAATGGTGAAAACATACAATGTGGACCCAGTTAGGGGGGCTATATTGGTGCAACCCCAGGGCATCTCCTATAAACAATTTCACCCGCTTAAGGGGAATTAATTTAATGTAAGAGAAGCAAGTGATACCTAATCGATGAACCACTGAAGAGGAAAGGTAGTCCGAGAACTGATTACCTTCTCAAAAGGTGTGCAGGATTTCCATATGGGGGAGTCATGTGTTTGCACCATTTGGAGATGTTAGTGACAGACTAGTGGATTCTCATTCTATGGAGGGAGTCACAGAGAACGAGAGTCCATATCAATGGCCTTGAGAATAGTGTTTTTTTCCATTCAAAGTCGAAGACCAGTGAGAAAGGCCATACCTTCATTTTATAGGGAATGAATGTGGACAAAGAATGTAGTGAAGGTAAAGATGACAGAACCTTAGGATTCGTGCGAGGAGGAATCTGGTGAACCCAATGACCATGAGAGGTGCTAGGGATTGAGGAGCATGATAAGTATCTAGACCTCAAAAATATGAGAATGGGGCTGCCCTCCCAATTATTTTCTAACTTGTTCAAGTTATGTATAATATTTTTTGTGCGAATGAGTAGAGAGAACCTATGGATATTCTTCCCTTCGAAACGATCAATGTTTCACACATTCCAAATGCACCAACAACCATCAATGAAGACCATAGTTCTTGCCTCTCTCTTCAGTCCAGAGGAGCCCATTCCATGAAAACATCCACCGAGGAATGGGTGACTTTTCAGGGCTAGGGAGGAGAAACTCGTGATGTTTCCGAAGGATCTATAAATTGAGTTATCCCAATCACTCTCAAAGAAAATGTGGTATTTCATCTCATCCCTTTCAATGATATAGAACAAAAATTTGGAGGACATGTTAATACCAAGGCGTTTGATATTCTCATTAGTGGACACTGTGTCATTTTGGATTCTCCATACCAAGAAATTTTATTTCTCTGGTATTTCAATATTCTTGAGAACCCCCCCCCCCCCACCCCCCACTCATATTTAATCCTTTGGGGGATGATAAGCCTGTGATAATATTTGATTGTCAAGGCTATAGAATTGGAATTTATAAAGATTCATCATTCTAGCTCCACATTAAGATCAATCATATCCAATGTATTGCATTGGATTTGGTCCATGATGGCATTAATGAAGCATAAAAATTTTTATGCGTCCCTGAAGGTAAGATCGAGTGTAAGACACCCCGTGAAACCAAGATGAGAACCATTTTAGTTGTGAAACCGAAATTAAATATCTACTCTCTCCATGATTCAATGAGAGTGATTTGGAAGGATCTCAATGTGGATGATAGCCTCTTACCAGATGGTGGAATAATTATCCCCTTTGAGGATTTAATCCCTATTTCATTTTACCTCCATTAACTTCCACTAGAGGGTATGTTCATGCACCATTTACTAGGCTATTTTTTCATTAAAACACTATAATATGTCCTTGAGATTCACCATAGTGATGCCTCCCACTCTCATGGTTCTATCTATATGAAACCACAAAACCCAGTGATGTTGACCATCAGAGTGGGCATACCAAATAAAGGAATAAAGGAGTTTGTCAACGTTGTCAAATAAATTCTTTTGGAACTTTGATATCATAGATAGCATGGATTAGTATTGAATTAAGTACACCATTAATAAAAAAAATCTACCTCTGAAGGATAGAAATCAGTTATTCCGGTTTAAGAGTTTATCATTGATCTTTTCAACTAAATGATCGATGTGGTGGATGCAGAGTCTGCATAACAAGAAAGGGACATTAAGGTATTTCATGGGGATATTTCCATGATTCATGTTAAGTTTGGCCTTAAGGGAACTTACACATATATCCAAGAATTTATAATATATGAAATTTTTTCTCTTTGCAAAGATAATGAGTTTCCCACTCCACTTTCAGTATTCTTCTAGTATATTAGAGATACCACAGATCGAGTTTTTATTGGAATTTAAGAAAATGATGGTGTCATCCACATACATAATGGGGGAAATTCTACGAGGGTGTTTCCTAAATCATAAGGGGAGGATGTTTCCAGAAAAACGGCCCTATTAGACAAAGAAGAGGAAGTGTAACACTCTTAATAGAATTTTATTTTTTATCAGGTGAAAACTCCATTAAATAGTAGAGGAGAAGAAACTGTGTGAGAGGATGCAGGAAGCTAGGGGAGAGGTTTGGATCCTATCAGACACCTGATCAAAGCCTTAGAAGAAGAAGAAAGTTGGTCTCAGATGGGGGAAGGGAAAAAGTTCGAACCAGAACTAGGGAGGGCTAGGGTAAGGACCTCATGAGGAGGGGTCACTAGCGAGTATCCATTCAGATTTAACTTATTTGAGCCTATGCTCAAGATATGATAAAAATGAATATTTTGTGTAAGGATAAAATACATATCCCATTGGGAAGGGAATCATTTACTAAAATTTTATAATATATTTCATCTTATCCCTAGGAAAATGGTAATGGGTATACTATGTAAGGGTATTACAAGACCATCCCCAACCATCGAGTAATTTTTCCATATGAGTTCTACCTTATCCTTCTTTATATAATGAAAACATTAATTTTCATAATATACCATATACATGAATCATCAATATAAATTAATAAATAATAACCAATCTAATGAATAATATTATCAGTAATCACTTGCACTACTAATTATTTAATATGAGATAAAATGTTAGTTAAATGTATGCAGTTTAACATAAACGTATAATGGTTAAACCAATTCTAAATTATATTCATTATATATAACATAAATTGTGTACAAACAATAAATCTAATAAAAGATATAACCAATTAAATCATTGTCCAAAAAGAAAAAAAAGATGATCAGAATTCATATTAACAAAAATAATTAAAAAATCATAATATAATTTATGGGGAAAAAATTAGTTGAAAATATTTCATTTTAATAAAATTAAATTTTCCCAATACCAATTTTAGTATAAATTTTTAAGACTTTGATATAAAGAATGGTTTTCCCACCTTATTCATTGAAAATGTTTCTTTCATTTCGAATAAGAAGCTACATCACTAGTATAAATCTTAAACCCACCTAACAGTAGCTAAGATAAGGGTTTTTACCAATTCTAACAAAAAATTATAAATCTTAATGAAAAGAAAAAATATTTACCATAGATCAACCAAGAAATATATTCTATAGTATTAACTTGTATATATAACTAATTAAATCGATAGATTCAAAAAAATTAAGAATATTTGTTATTTTATTCGATGTAATATTTTTAGCAGAGATCAAAACTGAGAAGGTGAATCATGACCATAGTTTGGTTGAAGGAAAAATTTCAACATAAATTGGAATAACTCTAGCTAAACCTTGATTATATTATTTTATACAAACATAGTGAGGATGGAATAATATAATTAGTTACAAGGAAAATGTGAAAAAATGTATTCAATCCCAAATTCCCTCCATCAATTAGGTTTAGGTTTTAAGTTTAAAAAATTCATTTTTCCCTTATTTAAAAACACATGTAGGTTTTTTAGTGGGTACGTGGTATAAGTCTATCAGGTACCTGATTTATCTTATAGAAGCACTTGAATTAACCTCAGCATCACTACATACCCGATAACCCTCCATAGTGTAGATGGTTCAAGTCTAACCCCAACACCCACTTCCATTAACTATCTCTTAATAACATCATCCTACACTCAACCTTGCACTTAAATTACGTTAATAAAATTTATAAATAACTAGAAATAAAGGGAAAATAATTAAATAAAAAATTATGTTTATTACACTGAATATTTAAAAAACAACATAACTATATATAACTATTAAATCACTACTTCTAAGAGACAAGTTTTACCTCACTGGGACTCCTGATCATAGGAGAAGGTCCACAGTGAGCCTGAGAAGATTTCCCTTGGATTAGGATATGAATTTAATATATTTATATTATTAATACAACTAAAGTTCATTAATGTTTTTACTACCTATATATCCCCAATACATTATCTTATTATTTAAACCCCACTACTATTACTTATATTCTTTAAACCCTCGGTCATCATAAAATATGAAACGTTAAATTTTCATTTTTTATCATGTTACAAAAAGTCTATCAAATTCATCTAATCCTTATTACTTATATATAAGTAATCTATTTTTTAATCAAAAACATATAATTGTGGAGAATATTGGGTTTCTTACTAGTATTTTTCCTTCAATGACCATGTTGAATGGCATGAGTATTATTTAGTTTATATAACAAAAATACACCAATCATTTTTTTTGAGAAAAGTGATGACATGAACTAGTTTCCCAATTCATTCCATCAAAGGAATTTATTAAATTAAAAAAGTTGCAATACAAAACACGAGGAGTAATGAGTTTACTACAGCGGGGAATTAAGGGGTACAATGTTACTCAAACAAAGAACCAAAGCAACAGCCAAAATGAGCACCTTTAAAATGCAGAGGGATCTTCCATCCTGGATCAGCCATCAAAGAACTTCCCATCAAGAGCTAAAAATGCTCCAGCCAGGGCATATATCAGTATACTCATCAAAGAAAACCACTAATCAAAATGTCAGATTCTGATAAAACAACAGCAGTTAAAGAAGAAGAATAAATAGTATAGTCCATCCCTTCAACAATTCTTGAGAGAAGACAGGTCACAAAATCATCAAACCAAGCAGGAAAAGCATCTAATATTTGGAGAAAATTACAAAGCAAGAAACAGTTTGAAATCGAAGAAGCAGGTGAAAACCAGCCGAACCAATCTAGAAATAGAAGTTCATAGAGTCAGCATAAAACAAGATCCAAATACATAACAGCAGCCCCATCCATATGAGCACCATGAAAAATAGTAAATTCATGAAACTGTAGACCAATCACAGTGACAAGCATTTAAAAGAATCAAGGCTGAGGCATAGAAAGAAGGAAACAGAGCAGTCCTCTGAACTAGAGTGCCAAGCATTAATACACTGCACTAAGCAGCAAAAAGAAGTCAAACAGTCTTCAGATCAGTAGATAGGAGCTAGATTCAGATAGATGTCAGAAACAGATGAAACCATAAAACAATCATTGAGACAAAATGGATATCCAACATTAGGTTGCAGCAAAAGAGGGAAGAATAGTCTGCAAAAACAAGGGACCAAGAGAAAATAAAGAAGAATTAAGGATATTTTGTGAGCTCCTTCCTTATATTTTCATTGAAAATATCCTGTTTAATGGATAGATAAGTATCCATCGAAATATCTCCTTTTATTAAAGATTGACATAAGTTTTTATCTCTAAGATGCTCAGAAGATTCATGCTCATGGCAATGAGAAACATCCTGTTTGTTGACCTCTTCATACTGTTGATGGGCCTCCACCTGTTGAGGAGTTTCAATCACCTCATGTGACATGTCAATGAGAGGTTCATCTTGAATAGATTCAAAAATTTCCTATCTAGAAGGAGTGAGAGAACGTGTAACCATGGTCCTTTCAATCTGAGAGTAATCCCTACGCTTTCTTGTTTTCCTCAGGTTTGGGGTGATAAACCCATCCACGTCCACAATAGGATTCTTACCTTTTTTTCATGGATTTTAAGTAATATTCCTCAATTTTCCTATGGTGACCCTTCACTTAAATTGAGGTTTTACTGGAGATTATGTCTTCCTCCTGTTCCTTTCCTCCATCATCAATTGATTCTATATGCTCTTTATGTTCTCTAAAAATATTTATTGGTTGGGTGCACTAAAATTTTCCATTTCTAAGGTGCTCCTATTGGTTGTTAATTCCATTATTGTCAATGAAACTTCAGTGACAACAAGAATCTCATTAACTAAGTCAGAAATATGATTGTCAAGAGCTTGAAAATTCAAGTCCTCACTGATCTTAACATTTCTTTCCTTATTAGTGAAAACAGATGGTCATGCCTCATCAATTTTTTTTCTCTACCCTTTACTATCCACTTGGATGTAATTTTAGAACATCTTTTAAACTTTCCAAAACTGCTTTAGTCGTGTCCAAGCCTAAAACACATATGGCAATAATCTGGAACTCTCTCATAAACCACCTCCTGCAAAAATCCAAAATCCCCAATTTATATCCAGATAGACGATGGCAGATGTTGGGAGATATCTATTTCAATGCAAATTTTTGGTATAGTGGGTCTTGATAGGGTTTTTGTAGCTGAATCAAGCCTAAATGGTTTACCAAGAAGTGAGGCAATAGAAAACAAATCATTTTGTTTAAATAAGTGCAGCGGCGGTTCAGGGAATCCTACCCAGATTGGTGCAATAGGAGATTCAGCATGTGGATCGAAGTCTGGAGTCCATTTAAGCATTTTAATTAGACATCCCCCAAAGAACCAAACACGTTTGACCCAGATTCTATAATAGTCCTCTTCAAAGTTGAGTCAAATCACAATATGTGAGGGAATGAGGAGACCAATTTGAAAACCCATAAAGCCAATGGATTCAAAATCAGATCTAAGGAATTATAAAGACGGGATTATTTGCCGAAATTTCCAAACCAAAACAAACCGTAGATCAGAATACATCAATGTTACCTTGTCGTTTGAGAAGGTGATTGCAAGTTGTCCTCGATGCCAGAAGGTTTTAGGGTTGATCTAAATATTCTGGACCGCATTGACATTTGATTCTAGGTCTTCAATCAGTTTCCCGGCGACCACTTCAGCGAAGGATCGAAGATTAGAGTTAGGGTTAGGAATGCGCGGTGGGAGTTTACCTGGTCCGAGTCAGGTCTCCATGATTCACACCATTATCCTTAAAGACTCACAAAAATACACCAATCATGATTTTGGGTAGTTTTTAGGGATGTGCATGGTATAATAACTAATTCATATTCATTATAATTTTAAAATAAGAAATTTATAATGAATTTCACATATTCTATAATTTCTACACAATTAGTTAATTTTAAATATTAGAATTTCAGAACCAATCATTTGTATTGATCTCCTTTCATTAATCCTTGAAATTTACAGTTAATCCTAAGAATGGAGTAATATAATTTCTTAATTCTTTGGTACAACAGGAACAAGAATCTCTTATATTAAGAGATTTCCAAGTTCCAAGGGTGTTTGGTATCCCATATTATATAATAATGACCGCAAATTCTAGGAATTATTAACTTAAATTACACCATTTATAGTATTTTATAACTATCTATAAGATTCCATTAGAGGGTGATTTGGCTTGACTAAATATTTCTTAATAATTTTTTTGTATATTTTCTTCTTTGAAGTATCATAAAACGAATTAATAATGATATGTTTCTCATATTCCTTGAGGTAAAAAACTAGGAACCAATAACTCCAATAAAGGGATAATTCATTTATATCTTGGGAAGATATTAATAATTTGTTTATCAAGAGTTTTCACCCAATACAAAGGAAAACATATCAAAGAACTCAGCTATTCACATTTCTACTGAAGGATCAAGTTCTATTTCATGAATCCTCTAAGAAATTTATATATTACAATAAATAATTCACATGCCATTATTTACCACATTCATTGATCATGACATTATTTTATAAAGGAATCAATTTAATGAGGTAAAATTTTATTGATCAATCTAAAGTAGTGTTCTATAATTATAAAATAGCATAGAAGATCAAACATGTATACAATATAATTTCAATTTCCATACACAAAAAATGGTAATTAGAGGTAGGATATCTAATTTGAATGAAATTTACACCACTAATGACTTGAGAAAATTGATTGTAGACCATTAAAGAGAGATTCAATATCTCGTATCAAATAATCAAGAAGATAAGGAGTATTGAAACAACTAGGGTATGTTTTAAAATAGTGTTATTCACATCATATGTTTGGATATTCTAATTGAATCATCACCGCCATTAGTTTCAGAAATTTATTACATATGGAATTATAGGATATGGACACTTAATAATGATATTATATCTAATAATTTTAAACCAGGATAGAAAACTCACCAAAATATACCTTGGAAAGTCAAATTTAACTTCAAATTAGGAGATCCATATATGTTTTAGGGGAAATAATAATCAAACTTTTAATGGAAAAACTAATATAATAATTATAGAAATCAAGAATCAACCATAAATAAATTTTAATAAGGGATTAAAAATACCCTAGAAGAGGTTAGGGAATTTGAAATTCATAAATAAGGATGAATGATTTAGTATATAATATCAATTAAAACTATTCAAGGACTAATAAATTGACTCAAGAGACACAATCTAGGGTCTATAACATTGAAATTCAATTAGTATAGTTATATAAACAAAATAATTTGATGGATAATGGGAAACTACCACGTATCATATAAATCAATCCATGGTAAATAGTGATGGTAAACATAATTAAGCATGTGAAGGATGTGGAAATAAGTATGTTATAGATAGTCAAGGATAGTTCCGAGAATGGAATGTTTGCAAATGTCTATATATAATCCCAATAAATTTAAGAGATGGATGTTTGGGAAGAAGAACATCACCAATAAATTTAAACGAGAGAAAGGGAAAAATTAAAATCACTAAAAATTTTATAGGGAGATAGAGACCACCCAACCCATTCATAATTAGAGATCCAATGTTTGACAAGAATAAGGAAAATAATTTCATGTAATTTTTTCGTCTTTTCCAAAGGATTCATATTAATTTTCAATTTTCATATTCTTTATCAATAATTCCTTCCCACACCAAGTACTTGAAGAGAATTTTCTCAAATTGGAATATTCTTGAGATGTATTCTAATATTTTACTCACTGAAGTATGTGGTGAATCTATAAAAGGGAAGATCCCATAAATATTATAGGACCTTTAAATCTTAAAAATCAACTATGTATTTAATGGAATCAAATATTACACTTGTATAATTTACTTGGGATAAAGTATCTACCTTGTTATATATATTCCATTTAAATAATTTAGAATTTGAAAGCTAAGTAATACACCAGTGGTATTATAGTTGGTTATTAGATAGACCACTTAATTTATAAAATCGTCAAAGATATTTGTTAATGATTGAGAAGAGAATACTTTATAATAAATTATTTGTAATGGATATAGAGATATATAGAAAAGTTATCATCATACATGGACATCCATTTTAGAAATAGGAGGAGTTATAATATATTTTATAAAATGGAGACTCACTTTTATAGTGAGAGGTGATAAAGAATGTTTAAATTTATTTAAGTAAATTAAGAAACCTACATCCAAAAAAATAATCATTTAGATTTATATCCTCGATAAAATTTTTAAAAAGGAAATCACTGATTTATTAATGTTTAATTATTTCGAAGAGCTTTGGAATAAAGATGAATAAATATTATATAAAGAACAAAACTATACAATTAAGAATGTAATTAAAAGTTTAGTACAATAAGAAAATTATTAAAGATACGGGACTAGTGAGAGAACCACTAAAATCATCTATGGAGGCAACACATAATTTAAAAATTAAGAATCCTCTTTGGACATTAAGGTATGTTTTTTGGTAATATATAACACAATATTAGAAATTATTTAATTTTCGCGTGATGATAACCAAGATAATAAATTTATTGATGTTTTTAGAACACACATGATAACATTAGCTTGGTATATTACAAACATTAAATGAAATATTCTATAATTATGTATGTACATGATACTCATGAAGCCTATTTCTATAAAAACTGTTGAGTGTTAAAAGATATTGAATACCATCATAATGTAAGTATCAAGAATGTGGGAATCATGTTGTCTGATGTAGGAATTATGTACCCCATTTCAAATAGCACACTAACTATCAAAATTTATGTGTTGTCTAAGAAGGGAGGAATTATTATGATAAACAACAAAAAGAATGATATTATTCTTATAAGTACAATAAAAATGGAGATTAATAATAAATTATTGATTTTTGAATATATAAACTATAAATTACCATTTTCTACTACCCTTTGTTGATCAAAATCTAGGGTGGATAGGTTGAAATGAATTCTATTATTTCATGGATGGATAATCAAGTTATAACTTTGTGAACATAACTTCTATAGATCAAGAAAAAATCATATTTACTTTACTATATAGAAATTTTTCTTATGGAATAATTTTCATTGGATTATGTACAAACCCTCTAACTTTTCAAATAATAATGATATAACTGTTTTCAAACTTGGTTGTAGAAGGTATATAGACATTCAAAGATGGATTGTCTATTTTCAAAGCGACCTCTAAAAATTAATTGAAAAATATATCCATTATATTAATAACGTGTGAAGAGAAAATATTGGTTTCAAACTTGGAAAAATTAAATTTTATGGTAATATAATTTATTATTCTTGGGCATAATATTAATAAATAATAAATTAAATTTGATAAAGTAAAAGTGTAAGTGATTTCCAATATTCCACCTCACATATTAAGGGATGAGGTGAGTAGTTTTTTCAGTCCTGATGGGTTATATGATAGGTTTATCTATATTTTTTCTATGGATTACATACCCATGGGATTACAAATTTAAAAATAATATGAATTCATTTTTGGTCAATAATCTATATAGGCATTTAATTTTTTAAGGATTGAAGGAAGAACAAAAGAAGAGTATGAATCCATTGGAACATCATTCACTAATGATTATTTTTTTTCTATAAATATATTCCAACTACCATGGTATTCATATTTTTTTAAATACTTAGTTTTAGTAATTATTATAAATACATTACAATCTAAAAAATTGATTCTTAGAAGATATGATTCACTATTATTGGGCCAATACATTTATTTTCAAAAGTGGAGGAGATGAAAATATAATATGGTTTATTCAAAAACAGAATATAACTTCCATTATTATAAATTTATATTATTTTCAAGTTGGATAACATCATGGGAGTGAAATGATATATTAAAATGTTCATTAATTATTATTTTACTAGAATTTCTTATTTTTGGATGTAAGATAATTTATTCTATCCTGTGATATTTTTTAGAGAATTTTAATAATTCTGAAAAAAATATGAGATGCCTCATTTTTGTGTATTAGAGGTAAAAGTATTTGATTTATATGGTAATATATTTATAAAACTACTACATAATTAAAAATTTTATTAATACATTTTGGTATAAGTGGATTATTTTTCAATGTTTTTCAAATGTATTTCTTTATTAGACAATAATAAAGTGTGGTAAAGTATGAGAGGATATTTTTTTTAATATTCTTAGAGTACTAATATCCATTATTAGTGACAGTAGAGTTCATTTTCAATGTCACTTTTTCAATTTACTAAAATAGAAGTATGGATGTAAACATAAGACATTATCTGCATACCATCCATAGACCAGTGGATAAGTTGTGGTATCTATCGAGTGCAACAAATAAATTTTGTAAAGAATAGTGAATGATTCCAGAAAGGATTTTTCATGACTGATAGATATTGTATTATATTCCTATAGGACATAGTACAAAACTCATATAGGTATGTCACCATGTAAACCTATATTGTTAGAATCAGGTATCTAACCTATAGAATTATAGCATAATAAATTTTGGGCTATTCAATAATTTAATTATAATATTAATGAAATTATAAATAAGATACCACTACTATTAAATGAACATGAATAACTGAGAAGTGAATAATGTGAGAATTTTAGGATATTAAAGTAGATAAATACAACATTTCATGATTCTTATATTAAGAATATAAAATTCAAGGAGGATCATAATTAACATTTTTAATTCAAGGTTTAAATAGTTCCCTTGAAAGTTGATTTCAACAAGGTTTGGACCATATCATATTGTAATTAAGTTTAATAATGGACCTATTGATATTTCTAGAATAGAAGGATATTCATTTAATATTAATGATTTTTTTTGAAAATATTTACTGAAGGATACTCAATAAATGATCCTATCAATTTAACCATGGAAGAATAAAATGGAAGGAATTTCAGTTAAAGATTCTAAAGTAATATCATTTGGGAGGAAATCTGAATCAAATAATTTTCATTTTATGCTTGTATTTTTTTTAACCAGTTAATTAATTCAAAAACTCCCCACTCATTCTATATTTTTTTGTAGATATTAAAGAAGTAACATAACACTTCTTGAGATATTTTTATATTTTAACCACACGATATATATGTTAGGTTGTTTCTCTTCCCCAGTTGTGTAATTATAAGACAATAATTGTTTTATCCATTTAACCATTTCATAATTCTTCTATGAAATGAGAGTGGGAATGGTAATATTATAGTGTGTTGAAATTTTTTGATTTTCCTCTAGGAAAAAGAATTATTTTCATTCAAGAATTCTTTATCCATTTAATCACTTGTGAGGTATTGATTTGGAATGAATGTCCAAGATCAAATGAATTTGCATGATTCTGAACCATGTTTAAATATTTAAGAATTTTTGGGGTAATTATCCAATTTTGAAATTCCAATCCATGAAATATAGTCCCATATAAAAACCAGAAACTTAAATATTTTATAATCCATTATAAATCCTCTTAAAATAACCTGTTTCATGAGATATTGAACCAGGAATTCAAGAGAAATAAATTCAATTATCTAATTAAATATATGAGATATTTAGGATTATGTCAAGATGGTCAGGAATATTATTAATTGGTAATCCAAACCTCTAAATTCTATTGAAACCCCCATAAAATTTGTAACCTTATAGACCATATAAAATAATGGATGTTCTTATAGAATACTACATTACAAGACTAAAATCCCCACTGAACCTACTCTTCGGTGAATTTCATTGCTATATTTGAGAAAACTTTTTGTGGATGATTGTTTATAAACATCATGTCAACATATGTTGAAACGTATGTTGTATTTTTGGTAAATTAAAAAGAATATTTTACACTATAATTTTTTAATCCAAGACTTATCAATCGCTATAATTAAAAAAGTTAAATGAAAAAAAACATGTATAAATTCATAGATAATGGAATAATAGTTGTTACAACTATGGGGATGTATGTTTTATTGGTTAAAAATAATTGATGGATAATGACGGAAAATAATAAAAGGTTATTTATGGAATTATTAGAAGTCATTAAGGATAAATATGATGAACAATGAAAGTTGTATGAGGTGAAAATATTTAGTAGCAACAAACACTGAATATAGGTTGTATATATGTTTAAGGAATGATGTGTTTCTTTGAAAATAAATATGAAGCTAATAGAGGTTTGATTATGAGGATTAAATTTGGTGACTGATGTTCAAAAAATAAGTTATAAGCAATATTAAAGACAGTGTGTATAAAATATGTTCAAAATTTGAGCATGTTTGATGTTGATCAGAAGTCAAATGAATAAGTATAAATTTATGAGATGGTAGATCTTCCAGAATTATGGATTATTTTAAAATAACAGATGTGCCTCTTGTGATAGGGTTTTAGTACAAAAAAAAGACAAATTTACCTAGATTTTTCTATATTTAGGGTGTGAATGACAAGATGAATTATCTAAAGTAAAATAAATGTGGTTTGGTGAAAGAATCTATTACCATTCCTAGTACCACACATTAGTGGTAGCCTTTGTGAACATTAAAATGGATAGAGTGTATATTTTTTGTCCATTTCTAATTCCATTTAATTATAGGAGTAATTCTATTGAAAGTGGTCAGAGTAACCACACTATAGTGTACATCATTTTAGTTGAGAGGTTTATATATATATATATAATATTAATTATGACTATTTCATGGTGGTTAAAATTTCATAGGAATTAAAATAGAAGATATCATGGAAGACCTAGAAATTTTGAACAAGTATGAAAAAAATTTCACTCAACATTTTGAATATCTTTTTAATGAAGTTTAAATCCAAATGTGAAGAAAATAGTGACCATATTGAAGAAAATGACATTTTATCTTATAGTTTTCCCTATAAAAGATGGTGTATCCTAAAACTAGTTTAGTAAAATCTAATGGGATAAATGTTTTTAATTTAAATATATAGAACACCGTTTTGTGTGTGGGAGAATTTTGAACATCAGGTTTTTTGGAATTTTAACAACACCAGAAGTGAGTTCTTATGATGAATTTTGAACTGATTTTCATTATAGAAGTTATAAAATTCCATAATATTTATTAAAAATTTCCATGGAAGTCAAAGTAATATCCCTACATAGAAATTTAAAAAAGGGAATATACCTTGGTGTTTGAATATCTTTGTGTTATATCCAGAACTCATATTTATGAAATCATTCAAATGGTTGGTAGTTATGGATCTATATTAAGCAATATAATTCAAATATAATAGAAATGATTTGATGGAAGATTACATAAAGGTCATATTTTAAGGAATTATAGTTTGAACATGGTTCTAATTTTAATTTTAATTTTAAATTCATATTATTTTTATCTTATGTTATGTCCATTTATAGAGAAAAAGTGTATAATAAAAAAAATAGAAAAGGAGGACAAATTATGTATTCTAAGGTGGTTGAAAGAGATATTTAAATATGGATCACTAAATATATATATTATAAGAACTGTTGTTTCTGGTAGGTCTTTCAGTAATATACCATAACTTTTAGAGAAATACTATTATGTATTTGAAGGAAGATCAACTATGGAAGAAGTTGGAAGTGATGTGTGGATATATGAGGAGATAAGATTGGAGGATTATGAAAGTTACATATAGTTCAAATAAGTAAATTTATTCACAATATATTAAAGATAATTCCTATATAAGAACTATTCGATCTAGATGATGTTTGTTACTACTGTGTAAGGTCAGTTTGAAGACCGAAGGCTTAATTATTATAATAAATAATTGATCATATCAGCTAGTGGAATTAGGTGTGGAAGTTTGTAATTCACTAAATAATCACATCTAGAATCAATGGATATAAAATTGTATAAATTAGACTGAACTTTATATCATTAAAAAAATAATAAGACATAAAATTTTGTAAATTGATGCCTTTATTGAAGCAGTTCTCAAAGTAGAAGAAGAGGTAGTAAACCTTGAGAGGTAGTGATGTTATCCCCAAACTTATAACCCTATAACAATTATTGAGTGAAGGAGATTATGTGTTAGTGATCCATGGTGAGGTTGGAAATTACCTATACATTGTATCCAATAAAAAGTGAGTTATAATGGATTTGGTACACCGGAACATTATTGAGGGTATGTTCATTGATGTAACCCTTTACAGGTGAACTAAGTAAAATATTAGTGTTAATCCATTATTTTATTTTTATCACTTGTGTATTATGATTTTTACGGATGTACATAAGGAAATAAATGTTTACTATTGTTTTTTATAATAAGGTAAAAAGATCTAGAGGGAAAATAGATTTGGAGAAAATTTTAATTCCTATAACACCTTGATTATCCACCCCCATCTCAAGGTTTCTTGATTCCATATAATACTCAATAATTTTAAAAACAAAATATAGTGTGAGTCTTAAAAAATGAGGTTCTAAGGAAATTATTGGGATGGATGATATATTATATAAAAAATGAGTGAGATAATTTCTCCGATTGATCCAATATTTATCATTTAATTTTCTTTAATGAAGCTAATCATCGTCATTTTGGCCTATATTTCTCATAATGACCAACCCACTGTCAACCCTAAACACAACCCTAGAATTATCTTAGATTGGAACAAGTCTTGAATCAACAGTATGAAAATTAAGAGAATAAAAAAGCATATAGAATCCCTTTAAAAAGTTAGGGTGAGGAAAAACTTTTAAAAAAACACAATGAGTACGAGGGAAACAATTTTATAAAGGTAGGTATAAGTGGGAATGGGTGGAATGAAGAATTGGAGTAAACTAGATCTGATTAAGAGGATGAAAATAAAGAAAATTATGAATCGTTATAAGTCTAAATAACTATAAATTGAAAAAAAAATTCACTATGGTTAGTGTTTTAAATATTCCATGGATCTAGTTTTATTCTTTCCTAAGATTTAAAGATGATAAATGTGGGGAGAGTGATTTCTAAATTTTTTATCAAAACGTTTAATGACATTTTTCATAGATTTTTCCATCATTCTTGAATATTTCAGGATGGTTCATTTTTAATTGATATTATTACATTTTTTTATAAAATTGGAACACCTTGTATTTTAAGACTAATTTATAATTAAATTATTTCCTAAATTATTTGTAATAAATTTTAATGGTAAATATTGTTTTTAAATTTTTATAGTTAAGTAAAGGAAGAGAGGAGAAATTTTTTGTAAGAATAACAGGTGGTTAGAAAATATTAACATACCTATGTGAATGAAGGATAAAAATAAATACTTTGATTAAACTATGGATGAAACTATCTAGGATAAGAGGCATATATTTTGAACCTTGTAAAAATATTCCATTTGAAAACAAATGTGTTGTGGATACAATGATGAAAATATTTTCATATTTGAATGTTTTCAAGGGCTGGTTGGTTTTATTTTACCCCTTAACTTAATTATTCATGCATTCAATACATATACTGAGTTAAAAATAAAGGTCTTACCACTTTCACCAGACAATAAATTTAATTTATTATCAGTAGTTTTATTATCTCAAAAAACAAACCTATATAATTCTACCATACTACTAAATGAAATAACTTACAACTTTCGTCAATGAGTTGATGAAATATTGGAATATGTTCATAAGAATGTGGAAAATATTTTATATTATACATGATATGTTATAAGACCATTCAGGACCAATGATGTTTATATTTTATGTCATGATCGTATTCCTGTATAGATTAAGAAAATACCATGCACTCTAAACTCCATGAATGAATATCATATGAGTTTATAGAAAAATATGAAAGGGTTTAGAATAATGAACTTGATCCCCCAAAGCCATCCCATTAACTGGCGGTTTATTTTTAAGGAAGGATTATCTTTTATACAAAGGTATTTTATCCAAACTAAGAAGTACTATATTAAATTGCACATGTGGAAATCATACGGGGATATGATTAGATATGAAAATATTATATGACTTATACCTAGGGCTAATGTAAAGACCCCAACTATAGTAGCCTTGAGTCAGTGGTTACTTTATTACATTAGAATAATATACATGAAATTATATCCCTAAGGAATGAAAAGTTTAGTTGGATTGTTAAAATAGATACATACTTTAAATTCAAATTACAAATGAAAACATATAATAAAAATATTATTTTAGAATTCCATATTTCACCTTATTATATCCTTGGATATCATTCATAAAACACTTCTTAGTATCCTAGAGAAAATAAAACCTAATAAATTACTGAGTTCAAATGCTCAGTACGGGTATTAATATAGATAAAGCTATGAATAAATAAATAATAATCAATATGGTAAGGTAAATAACTGAAACAAAATTCATTTAATCAATAACTTGAGGATAACATATCAAGAATAAATAATGGTCAAATAATTTAATATATGTAATCACAGGTGGTATAAATTTTTCCGTGGATATTATAACAAAACAAAAATCACATGGAAATAGATGAATAATCCCATAATGAGGTAATTCTTAATTATAGGCATCATAACCATAAATTGAAGGCCTTGTTCCAATACATCTTATATAAATGGGTAACACCTCACCCAAAATCCCAAAAATAGTTTGTCTCGTGATCCCTATATATGAATAGAGGGGATATATTATGACCCTACCATCACATATTAACTCCAATGTAGTTCTCATATGAAAGTTCTTAAACATGATCAACATAAAAATTTTCATTGAAAAAGAAACATTTTAAATGTAAACAATTACCCCAATCAATAAACAGACACATAGATCGTCTAGATTCATATGAATGGAATCAAAATGGTACATTATTAGTCAAGATGATCCTAAAATAACTAAAGAAATAATAAATATGGAATCACTACAACATATACCTATAGGATCATAATTAAAATAAAGGGTTGGTATCTTTGATGAATATAAGTACCCTCAAAATTTCATTAAAAACATTATTCTGGAAAATTATATTTTTACTTTGAAAATATTTTTAAAAATAAAATTTAACAAAATATTTTAAAAATAATTTTCATTTAAAAAAACCTTTGAAACATATAAATTAATATTTTAAATAATGAGTGTTCATGATGGTATAAATTTCATATATGTCATACATGTTAAAACAAATATCCCATTTAGATTTTTGGTTAAATCCAAATGGGATTTGTTTGGAATATGACATGAAGATTCCTTTTGTTTTTTTTTTATAAAAACTCAAACATGATTAAAGTTATTTTTATTAAGAAATTTTAAAAACATTTTTGAAAAAATTTCTATAAAATAGGGTTTTAGAGGAAAAAAGGATTTTTGACCGATGAAATAAATAAATTAAAATTTTATTAAAACAATTTTCTCAATACTTTTACACTAAAAGGAGGGGGAAATTGTAATAGTAATTTAAAGAAGTTCATGAATAACCTGAGGATATTTTAACAAATAAATATAAAATAATTCTCTTGGAGGAGGCTTAAATAATCTTAAAAAGTAATGAGGCTATGAAATAAACCCTTACCACTCTAGTAACTTTTGAATAATAAGTCCCTTAAAATAAATAACACTAAATTTAAATTTAAATACCATTAATAGAAATATATCCATGATATTAAATATCAAAAAGTAAATTATATACACTACAAAAATGAATATGTGTGAAAATGGATTGTGCCTCACGAAAGTAAAAGTGAGACGGGAATCCATTACATTTGGTTTAACTTCCATTATATGTGAATAAACCTATTTTATAATAAATATAGATTTATTATAATTATATTACTTAACCATACTCATATATATAATACCATATATTATTTAATTATGGTTTCTTATCTCCCGTTCATTAAATGTTTTTTGGTAAAATCGTTTATTTCGGGTAATAATAACTTTTTTTCATGTATGTTTTGATATGATATTTTTATTTTTTTTCTTTGATCATTTTACATCATATACAAGATTTGAAACATTATATAAATTTTATATATATTTATTTTATATATATTTAGAGTAATCTATAATAGTTATAGATAGAAAATTGATTACATCGTTCATGGAGATGGTAGGTCGTGTGTACGCATTAACGTTGTTCCCATTTTTCTTGATGGATGGAATGAAAGAAAAATAAATATTAATTAACTTTTAAAGAATAATTATTATGATATATATATATAGTATTAAAAAAATTCATCATTATTACCTTTAATTTAAAAATAAAACGAAAAACATTTCATATCACTACATGGAGGTGGTAGTCCACATCTACGCATGAGTGATGTTATTAATTTACAAAGGATAGGAAAGTATGAAGTTAGATATTATATTATATTTAAAAAAATATTTTTAGTTCTTTAATATAACATATATTTATTAAATTTATCTTCTCTACCTTTCATCTAAATTGTAAGAGAAAAATGAATCACATCGCTTCGTGAGGCGGTATTCCACCGTACAAACGAAAGAATTTATTGTATCACCCAAGGAATGGAAAGTGATAAGGTAAATGTGATATTAAAATTAAATAATTATGGTAATTTTATAAATATTATATAATTTTTTTAAATCCATCATTTTATCCGGCCTTGAAAAGTGGTGATGGAAAATGCATTTCATCGGTTTATGAGGCGGTAGTCCGACGTACACACAATTGACAATTGTTTCCCCATTTTTTGGAAGTGGAGATGTATATAGATTATTAAATTAACATAATAATATATAAGTATATTTTAGATTCGTTTTTTTTATATTATCATATTTTAAGATGAATTTAAGGAGGTAGGAGAAGAAATAAAAAATACGCACGTTTAATAAATTTACCACTTCTTTAGAGAGGCTCTTTATGTTTATAACTAAAGATTTATGAGGAGATATTAATAATAAAGATAAGAACTATAGGATTTTGGGAGATAATTAAAGAATATATGTTGGTATTTATTGGCTGATATAATTTTTTTTAAGTGTGAAGAGGGGAGTAGAAGGGGTTTCCATTTATAAGTGGCATGGACACAAATGAAATTTTAGAAAGGATAAAGTGATACCCATGTTTTTATCATTCCATAATCCTAAAAAATGGGTAATTATAGAAATTTATAGGCTATAAGATCAACATTTATCCATAAAAGTTGTGTTGGAAAAGTTTTAGGTCAATATAAACCCTTATATTCTTAGTTTAACCCTCGGTAAACCCATTTTTACATTAACCACAGTAATTAATTTCTAATGACATTTAAATTCATTATGGTAAATAATTAAATTAAATTTATTATATAATAATTATTATTATTATTCCAAATATTTAATCCATTTTTTAAAATTCATTTCACATAAATGGCATAATTCAATATAAAATTAAACATGTAGATACGTTGAAAAAATGATTCTTTCAAAGGAAAAACATTACAAGCATTACAACAGTTTTATCATAATCCAATATGAAATTTAATCCAAAAAGTAGATTAATTTAATAGTAATATAAGTGGTATAATTTTACCTTAAAAAAATTAAAATTTAATTTAACCCTGTAATGATTTAATTTAAATGATAATTTTTAGAAAAATTCAGTATTTCTACTATTTATAAAACAAAATTCACAAAATTATCAAAATATCACACAAATATAATTGAGAAATTTATATTTAAAAAATTATGTTTAATTTTCAAATAAAATTTAAAAAATATGTTAAAATTAATTTTATATTATGTGTGAAAAGTGATATTAAACCACCTTTTAGAAAAATAGAGTTTTTCAGAAAACTTCTCCTTTTATTTCAAATGATTCATATTTTATTTCTAATAAATAGATAACCATTGAAATTATTTTATACCTTTATAAACCATATAATTTTCATAATTTAGTTATTCTTATTCATACAGTCCTACATAACATCTAGGTTATAATGATTAAGTTTAAATAATAATATTTTAATAGAGTATCATGTTTTGCTAAGACCCTTCGTTGCATGAATCACCAAATATAAAATAAAATAAATAAATTTAAAATGAAATATATCATAAATCAATAGTGTGTTACACTATATGTTAATATGTTTTTATGTCATATACACTATCAAATATGATGTTTCTCTTTTAAAATCTTGGTGCGCAGCATTCTACCCCTTCAAATAAATTAAGTCCTTGCAATTTAATTTTTATATTAGAAATTAAAGGTTTGAAATGTGAATATTCTTTTTTTTTTGTAAATAAACATTGTCAAAATGGTTAATAAAAAATTATATTGATAATAGATAAATGAAACTACAATGTTCATATATAAAAACATATAACGATTTTTTCAAGTAGGATAATACTGGTGGGAAGTGAAGATATAGACATGGAAGACAAATGTGAATAATTATAGAGAGTGATATAGAGAATTAATCATAAGAAAGTTAATGATAAATAGAAATTTTATGACATAAAAACCATTAATATATGATTATTTAAAATAAATTTTTATTCATAAAATATGGAGGTAATATGATAACATTTTTTATGATACTGTTTCTGTAGTGGCATCCCAAAAACATGGGATTATAAATTTTTCCATCGATGATCGACATGAATACATCACAATCAGTGAAGTGCTTCCCAAAATAAGCCTAAGGATCAAGGGTGAGGAATTTGAAGAACAAAATAATAAACCACAAATACCTAGTTATATCCAAATCCATGCTTGATGTTTTCTTGTCATCATTGATCAATGCTCGAAGAATCGAAAGCTGGATTTGTCTAGATCACCCACATTCTCATCAAGAAATCACAACTTCAACAAACATCAGATTATTCTATCAATCACATTGATTCAATGATTCCTTCAATTCTCCAATGATCACTTCATCACCTTTATTATGATTAAAAATAAGGAGCTTGGACTAAATCACCATCATTAAGATCTTCTCTCTCTAGAAATAAATATAAGACAGAGAAGAGATCAGCTTCTCCTCTATTTATAGTGTGTTATGAAATTTCTCAAAATTTCGTTCCCCACCCCTGCACAATTAACACACTATATAAACAATATTATGAATACTATATTGAGTCATAAATAATATTTTTTTTATTATCACCTTCCTATAATATAATAAATATATTACATAATAATACCTGAGACATTTACTTGACTACTAGTTCCCAAAAATTATAAATTAACCTTGAATATTTTAAACTAATATTCATTCAAATAGTATTTTCAATGTATTTAAGTTAAAACATGTAAATAAAAATAAAAAATAAACTCAATTCCAATTATTATTAACTTGAATAAAATGAATTTATTTATTCCTTTGGTGATCATATATACTAGAACAAAACTCAAACCCCAGTTGTGGGGCCCACGACGTCTTATATACCTCTTCTACTGATTAGGTAAGATTCTTGAATACAATATTTTGTGTCACCCTTAGAGCCCTTTATTCACATACTATGAGAATTATCTAGAAACCCATCATGGACCCTAAAGAGATAAGGATAGTAATAATAACGAAAAATAACCTAGGAATACAGATTGTGTAATATAATATATTTGTCTTTAATATCTCATAAATCAGGACTCATACCCATGTCATCATTCTTTTATTTATTTATTATTTTTTGATATAACAGGGAGGATTTTACCTCAACTACCATGGTCATAGATTTATGAAGGTACTACCATCCATATCAACCAGACCCGAGATATATTACATTCATAAACTAGAAGTGAAAAATCATTTTTTGACAATTTAACCAATGTCATACCGCCAATGAGGTACCAAACACAAGCTACCTCCCCATGTTTTAATTATCATGGTTTTTTCCATTAATCAAAGTACAAGATAAAATGGAACACTGTGGTATTGATCTCAAGTTAGGATACCATTACACATGTTTGTAGATATGAACATCCAATGACACACAAAACATGTGGTGTCTTTATTATAAAGTATGTCCTCATGATATTTCTACTCGATATCACCAAGTGTGAACTTCATGGGATTAAATCTCAATGATTATGCAGCCCAACACCTAATAGTGAAAATCTATCGTGTCCATTCAGAAATATGTATGTTGACCATAAGACCTTTATTTAAAATTAATTTTATAGTATCTCAAGGTTCCCATTATATCCTAAGACTGTAAACTTTTTATATAAGAATTAATGTCTAGAATTACCATTAAGTAATGGATATAGAAATATCTACACTATAATGGTAATAATATATCATGTATATCAAATTGTATACATGACATAGTATTGAAAATAACTATCCAAGTTAGGTCTAGGGACCCCCTATTACAACATTCCAACTTTCACTAGATCCAACTTGATAACCAAACATTTTCCCTCTCACATTATTAAGATCATGTTTATTATGAATCACAACTTTAGTTTTTGCATCTACCATGTTTTCACCATGTGGAAATTTTTCTATATGTGACATCACCTGCTTGAATAAAAATTCTCAGGAGATGGTATCTCTGATTATATCCCTTTTTTCCAATTTCATAACTTTATATCTTGGGTAGTAATGATATTATAATTTACATTGTGATGATACTTTACTTACTAGGTGTGATTCCAAGAATTGAAAACAAACTTTTGTGTTTAATAGCTTCTTAAGTTCCTTGGAAGTTGAAACACTCTCTATATTTATAGGTTTGGATACCACTAGATTATATGATTGTAACTAATTAATAAATTTAACATAACTATGATATTATGTCACAATTATTTAATAAAGACTATTTTGTGTCCCCTAAAACCTAGTATCACTTCTTCTCTATTTACTAGGTACATAACCATTGTACCAGTCGAAGTACAGTGGGTAGTTCTGACTGCTTCCCTTGTCGTGATCCTAAATATAAGATATATCTACCTAATATAAAGTATATATATTCAATATCATTTCTTGAACATATCATGGAATATAGGATTGATTCATCTCTATAGTGAATCAAATTCATATCTCCATATTAAATTCATCTTATTCCTAGACATATCTCCCTAGAGAGATATCTGCCAAGTGGAATTGGAATAAATCCCATTGAATTGTTCCAACTTATATTTTTCAATATGATGTAAGTAAATGTATGATTTACTAAGACTAATAAAACAATAGATCTACCTTAGTAGATGCTATTTCTAAGAATTTATGTCACTGCATTAAGTCAATCATTGAATAATAGATTCTTTCATTATGTTCTTAAATAATTTTAAGACCAAAAACTATATTTCAATATGTTACCAAACATATTTCACCTAGAAAACAATGTTCCTCCCACTAAACTTAGGAATACACCAAGAAAACATTCATTCCTGATTAATATTATATTATTTAGTTGCTTACTTCAATCATAACCTAGATTTCTGTAACTCACAACCTTTAGTAGCATTCTGTGATGTGACCATCCCCTTCTGGTAACATTATATAGACACCTTCCATGATTGGGGGTCATGGAATTAATGATAAATAAATGATAATAGAATTAAGATATATAAAGTAATATTATAATTTATTTTGTCGTAAAAACTCATTATTACTAATTTATCCTTATTGGTACTTCACTTATACCATACATGTATATTGTCACTTGAATATGCAACAAAAAATTCAGAATAATAATCCCCTTTTCACTTTCACACATGGAATATCTTACTGAATTTTAATTGGTCTTGTAAATATTTGATGATTCCCAAAACTACTTAATTTTAGGAAATTTTATTTACAATTAATAATTTATCACCTACCTTGGTGAATTCAAAACCATCACTATAGATTTTAACCTTCATGTGTACTATGTCTCTCTATAACATTCTTGTTCCACAAGATCTAGTGTAAATCGTTCGTATGCCCACTACTTGCACATATATTGCATTGACTAAACCAAAGTAAATATGGATCCTAATATCTATAATAGAGATGTGAATCCTTTTATATAAAGATATTTTATAATTTGTCTATGTCTTTTCTATTTTAGTGATTTTAGTAATATCCTAATAAACTTTTAGGATAATTACTATAGATTCACATTTTATTTTTCCCTAAAGCACGTTTTTTATATCATAAACAAACTATTTGAATCTAAACACATAGTTCTTAGTACATAATGGATTTCCATCCTATTTTAACTCATATTATATCCATTTTCATGATAGTTTTCATATGATTATGGATAAAACCATTATTTGTGAAGCACCTCTTGAAATACAATGGAGGTTCGATAATATATATCAACCTTGATTCCTTTTATACTTACATCATGACTGTGATGTGTAAAAGAAAATGTACATTTATAAATTGCTCCACCCAATATTTTTTTTGTTTAATGTTCTCATGTAAGACTTTTTCATTGATCCTCTTAATTAATATCAATGTTGTGTTATATATAAGGTAATGTTCATTTCGGAATTACTCTACGCTACATTATATTGATCGATGATTGGTCGAACAAGATATACTTTAGCATACCGGCATGAAGAAAATTGTATCTTATGACTATGAATATACCATTAATTGATGACTTAAATGAATATAATGAAGTATTTTTACCACTATCTTACCATTAAAATAGTTCATGTCCACTTGTTGGATGAATTGAAAAATCCCTATGGAGTTCCTTCATTTCTAATGGTTTCTTTGACCAAAAATAAGTATATACGTCCAAAATACCTAAGGTGTTTATCTTATTTTAGTCTAAATACCATAATGGGTATATCCTAGACATGTATTTTTAGTTTTTCTTGATAAATATTTTTCTTTCCACAACTGGGTAATTATGTATTGTATTTATATTCATCAGGCATTTCCTATGATTCATGTATCACTGAACTATTAGTTGAGTGTTAAATACTAGAAATAATATTCATTATAAATCCTGGAATAATGTCTCATTGTGTCTAAAGGACACATGAGATAAATGTTTTAGGTATACTAAATAATATTTTTTCAATAATCATGCACTTGTAAATAGAGATGTATTGTAATTCTCACCATTGACTTAGGAATCACCCTTTTTCAGCTGCTTTTAGAATAAACCTTACTTCTAGTAAATTTTCTATTCTTACTCGGTTACCATATTTAAATACATCTATATGAGACTGATAGTTTACTCAATATCGAAGAAGTACGACTGAAACATTACATTTATGTGACGAATATACCTAAATAAGAAGCAATGGATTTCTTCTTTAATTAATTTCATTGTGATTAAACTTATATAATTTTATTTAATGATATTAAATGAATTATATCTATTATTTATATAAAACCTATTAGTGTTGAAGGAAAATTAAAATTTACCTTTAATGTTACTTTTCATTATCCTTTTCTCATTTTCTTTCAATTTTTTCCCATGATAAAAAAATATTAAATTATCTTTAATATTCTTATTAACTTGGAGAACCTTACATAAAAATTTAATGAATCATTTTCTCAATAAAATTTTATTTTATAACCTAAAATGAGAATATAGTAAATGGGTGGAAATTATATGAAAAAGGGATCCATTGAAATATCATGATACATCTTTCATTTTACACATGTCTAGTGTAATCATCACTATATTCATATCTTGCTTCACTTTATCCTCACAAACTTATTGGAGATGAGACTTCATCTTATATTAGCCATGTCCTGATGTAGATACCACAACATGTATCATATGTTGATGATAAAATTATGAAATAACCATCATATGCTACATTCATGAGCCTCCTAGAAGAAGTTTTTAACATCATCGCTTCTTGAGGTGGAATAACAGGTATTGGGGAAACTAGCACCTTAAATTTCCAATATCGTAGTATTTTGGGCAAATTCATGTACAATTCATGAAAACTCCAGTTTGGACATTAACATTGTCCATTATTTATTGTAGTATTTCTGGTGTTATAACTTTTCATTTTCAAAAAAACAAATTCTATAAGATTAGTACTACTTATCTTGATTTCCGATTTAGATATTTTGATTAATTAATTAAATCATTAAATGTCTCCCACTGTTTTATAAAATTATAAGATCCCTATGTACTAGAATCAGAATAATCTATCAATTGAGTATTTTAATAAAAAGTATCCTTAGAACCACCCCTCAAATTATATAATTTTTTTCTACACCATTACTTAGAGGGTTAAAGGTATAGGTTTTTCTGGCCAACCACATTAACTCATGATTCCATGATATGTTGAGTGAAGTCCCAAATTCTAAAATCATAACCTGACTTATTCAAATCATGTCTATAAAATTGTATAAATTTTTATATAGCTAATCCTTACTACCAATTTTGTTAACTCAACCCACCACTCTCATATAAACTCCCCGGTAGTAAGAGGCACCCAAAGCTATAGCTGATCAAGTACCCTAAACACTTAGTTTGGTCCAAATTCGAATGGTGGAAGGTAGTTAAAACATAATATTTCATTGAGGGTTTTATTATTTTTAAGTTACATAATGGAATCAATTTCAATATTATTATCATGTACTATGTGAACACACTCACAATTAACCATGAAATAAATAAATAAAAATACATCATGTCACATTTTAATTTTATTTATGAATTCTTGTTTATTATTTTATGTGATCACACATAAACTACACATACATGAATTTATAAACCATGAAAAAATAAAATGATTGTGTGATAATGATTTGATACTAATGGTTGATCCATTTAGTGAACAATGGATCAATGAATCCAACATGGGTAAATACTTTGAGTCGCATCGCTTGCTCTACGAGTTGTAGAAACTGCCTATCTGATGCATCGAACTCTTGTCTGGTGCATCGCAATAGCTCGGTGTGAAGTGAGTCAATCCACTTAATCATTATTATACAATGATAATCACTCATAAAAGAGGGAGTTTTATGAGAATAAAATACAACTCAAAAAAATGGGCATACAGACCCCTATACATTTAATGATACAGACGGCTCACATGTCTCCATGTATTAAAATGATTATTAAAAATAACCATTAAAATAATTAAATAAATAAATAAATAAAAACCAAACATGTATTGGTGGGTCCATGTCACATTACCAATCAATACACATTTAAACACACGTGTATAAAATAAATGCATAAATAAAGGTTAAAATGAATTTAAGTGTATTTGAGGGAAAATATATTAAATTAAAAATTAACTCTTATTTTTTAATTCAACAATTCTAATAATTTGGTCCAATTAATAAATTTAATTTTAAAACAAAAAATTAAAAAAATTATTAATTTAATTTAACACCTAAATTAAATTAATTTAACCTACAAAAAATTTACGTTTTATATAAGAAATTAATATTTAATTAATTTAAATTAAAACCAAAATCCAATTAATTAATTTAATTAAATTTTGTTTAAATAAAACTACATAGACCCTGAAAACCCTAGGTAGGTCCTATAGGTGTTACGTTAAATAGTCCAAGGCCCATTCTGGGCAGTGTAGACCCCCGTGTAGGGGTATTTTGAACTAGGTGGGCCTATCCAGACCCATTTCGGGTTAGGAGGACCCGCATCAGTCTGTTTCAAGGATAATTGGTTTAACATAACCCACAACATGGGTTACCTCTCAGCCAAAAGGGTATTTTCAAGTTAGGAAGTGGAGGTGGAGGCCTCAAGTGATACCCTTGGGTGCAGATATGGCGATCAAAAGGGTGGTTTCCAGATCTGAGGACTCATGGTGGTTGGATCACATGGAGGCAAGCTAGATCTACTCCACATGGAGGGGAGGCTATCTGAGGGTGAGGTGTGGTGGCTGTAACGCCCCAACCCCAGTTACCTAGATTCATTGCATTATTACATAACATTGGCATGATCACAAAAGATCAAGTCTCGAAAGACCGATTAGTTTAGTAGCCTTATAATCACTAGATACATTCATAAAGTTTACATTACTTCATAAAATGAAAAATATAACAACATAGTCTCCATAGTCCACACTCATATCCCCTTATACTATCCATGCAGGTCATTCATAAAATAATTCTTCACATCATGTGAAAAATAAAACATTGAAATGGGTGAGCTCAAATGCCCAGTAAGGATAACAATATAGAGGAAACTTTCATAAATAAGCATAAACATTTAAGGCAATGTATAACTAAAACAAAAGCCTTTTAAACTTGAACTTCAGCATTCTATGGAAAAGATAAAATGAAATAATTTCATTTACTTATCAACATGGATATTCTACTAGTCGAATAATCACATGCAATATCAATAACCTCTTTCATAATGAAGGAATGCATAATGCCAGACTATCCTAACCACGTAGCCAAGGCCTCATGCCAAGACTACAAATAATATTTTTTCAAGGCCTCATTCCAAGACACTAGTTTGTCTCATGAGACCTACCGTTGCATCAAATACCTATAGAGGGCTCCACCCATGACTTACTAAGTCGAATTCATTCCTCGTATGAACAGGTTTAAACATAACATAAACATTCATATTAAAACAAGTATATGAAATGTAAATACTTTCTCCATAAAACATGAATGGTATAAAAATAACACATCCAAAGCCAAACATATCACAAAACCTTTAATAAAATATATAATTTCTGTATCATAATAAATCTACTTCAAATAATCTTAAAATACATCAAAGGATGTTGACATAGATGAAATCAAAACTATTTGAGAGAAATAGATCTTTTTTGAAAAAATTTAAAAGTCACATAATTATAAAAGAAAACATTTACTATGAAAATATTCTTATAAGCTTTTAAGGGATGCCTCAGTGATTTTATAACAGTGGAAAATAGCCGCACCCTCTGTGTAAGTTAAAAAGATATTCTTACCTTAATTTTGTCGAAAAGGTTAAAAAGGACCTTGTTTGGAAAATGACGATAAGATTCCTTTCAAACAATTTTATAAAAAGTCAAAAAATGTTATAAATGACTTTAACCCATATTCTAGAAAACATTAGAAATGTTTTGGAATACATTTTTAAGAAACATGGATGTGGATGATAAAGAGGTCTCAGTAGATAATTACATATAAACAACCTCAGATAATGAAGAGATTGTGAAATAAACCTGTATATTGTAATTTTCCTTGGTTGAGGGTAGGTTAATCTCCTGTATAATGGTGAAATAATTGTTATTAAATTATAAAATAATCATATACATTAATATGATATCATATATGATCTTTAAAGATTTATTGTTAATAATATCTTAGTATTATCATCGTTTAGGGTGTTAACAGATTCATGTTCCTTTATATTCTTTGTTATGAGAGTTGTATTTTTTATGGATGGGATGTATATTATTCATATCCAGAATGATATCATGTATAAAAAAATTATTTTTAATCATCAAATAAAATTTAGTCTTGAATGGATTCGATGAGGAATGAATCTCATCGCTTTAGTGGAGACGACAATCCGTACGTACGCATGAGCAACAATATCATTCTTTTGATATTAAAATAATATATAATTGGATGGTATATCATATATACAGAATCATTATAATTTTATATTTATTATCTACATGAATTACACATCATTGTTATACCCATCTAAATAATAATGCTTTGAATAATAATTACACCACGACGTGGAGACGGTAAGTCGTATGTACGCATGTATGGTGACATGTCATTCAAAGGATTGATAGAATACTGAATATGGTTGTACCATATTTATAATAACATCACAGTATATAGAAGATACTGGTGTTATTATTTTATAATGGGAATAACAAATAATGAAGAAGTTGAAGAAGAAAGGAACTTGAAAGAGGGTGGTGAAAACATTACCTCTTAATCGGGTTCTTCCTTTTGATTTGATCAAAAGGGATCCTTAAGTTGGCTTTCTGATCAAAATAAGTCCTCTAAGTCAAAGTGAGGGAAGTTGAGAGAATATATGGGTAGGGGATGGCTGAGACAAAAGGCTTTGAATGTGTAAATTAGAGATAAGGGGGAGTTCCCTTTTATAAGAGGGGTCAGGGGCACCTTTGGAAAAGCTAGAAATATTATTTTATAATAAATTTATATTCGCTTTATAATGGCTAAAAAGTAGAATATTTAAATGTTAAGGTAGGTATGGGTCTAAATCGTTTTAACCAATATATTTTAGATAGTTTTGGGTCACTATATTAACCTTATCATTTATATTTAACTCTTAGTTAAATAGTTTGACATTTACCATGTCTCTCTAGATTTTTATATTATATAGTAAATTAACATACAATATACATCCAAGTGACCCCCAAGTTGTCCATTAATTATACACCTCTCACGATAAAAGTCCTTTGGCTGAACCTTAAATTTTTAGGAATTGAATATCAATTAATAATATAATATTTGTTTTAAAAACTCTTTTATGTCAATTTTGACACTATTGGGTTTTTTTTGATAATTTCATAACAGCATTATTAATTCGAATATAATTTATATAACTAATACTAATATGACATATTAACCTAGAAAATTAATTTAATTAATAAAGAGTCTCAAATTAAATTTATTTTGATATTTATAATATCAATTCTTTTAATATTTCATTAGTTATGTAATTATTGTATCACCATTGTGTCATAAATAAATTAAATTATTTAATGTCTAAAAACTAAAAATAAAATACCATTATATAGGAACGTTTTTTATCTTTCTAATTAATATTTACAATCAAATTTATCTTATGTATAACCCTATATTAAAAATGATTTAGTAATTAAACTATGATTTTAACTCTTTTAACTCTTCTTTGAATTAAATAAAAATAAATGTCCTAATCTAATCCAAGTGGACCTAAATGATAATATTTTATTCTTAAGGTTGTTTTTGGTCTAGATACACTTTTCCAATAGAATTAGGACATGTGTTAGGGTAATATTAATATCATTTTTACCCTTAATTACCCTATTTACTTTTAGCCCTGGTAAATAAAAGTAAAAAGTTACTATTCACCAAAAATTATTTTTATCTTATTGAACCACATTTTACTCCTTGATATTAACCATGTATCTAGGATTTTCGAAATTCCACTCACATAAGAGGTAAATGTAAGTTTTATGTGAATTTTTAAATTCTCCTAAGAGGTGGGTAAAAGATGGTGAAAAGTTCAATAAAATTTTTATATATCTAAAATTATTCTAAACTAACTCCAATGACTTACATTGAACTTATATAGGTATTATGTATCTATTTTGACCTCAATTAAATTTAAATAAAATATATAATTATTTAAATAAAAATTTGGTTTTAAACTATAACTTAGTGTTTTTTCACTCTTCATCAAAAATTGAATGTTTTCAGAAAAATAAGAAAAATTCACCCTAGCCAATTTCAATATTCCAAATCCAAAAATGATGTCCTTTTTGAAAGATAAAATTTATAAAATTTCACAAAGTGGGTATTACTATTCATAATGGAAAGTTTGATTGGTTGTGGTTTGTGTTAGAACTCGAAGTTGCGTACAACACATGCTACTGTATTATTCAAAGAAAAGTGTATCGTGGAAGCTTGGGGTGTTACATTCTCCCCTCCTTCAAATAATTTCGTCCTAGAAATTTCTAAAATACTACTGCATGAAATGACTCGGGTGATTATTCATCATAAGTTCCTTGGGTTCCCACATTTCCTCTTCAATTTTATGGTTTCTCCATAGAACTTTTACCAGATGAGTCGTCCGGTTTCTCAACACTTGTTCTCCTGTATCAAGAATCTTGACAGGATCATCACAATAAGATAGATCAGGTTCCAGTTCTAATTCCTCATTGGTGAGTACATGCATTGGGTCAGGCATGTATTTTCTCAACAGTGATACGTGGAACACATCGTGAACTTTGGAGAGATTTGGAGGCATTTCCAAATGATAAGCTACAACCCCAATTCGTTCTAGAATTTAGAAAGGTCCGATGTACCTGGGACTCAATTTACATTTCTTATCGAAACGTATAACTCCCTTCCAGGGAGATACCTTCAAGAAAACATGATCTCCCACCTGAAATTCGAAATCCTTCCTTCGGTTATCAATATATCTCTTCCTCCTACTTTGAGTTACTTTGATGTGGTTTTGGATTACCTTCACCTTCTCTATTGTTTCCTCCACCAGTTCTGGGCCTACAAGTTTTCTTTCACCAACATCATCCCAATAGGTTGGTGTGCGGCATCTCTTTCTATATAACACTTCATATGGTGCCATCTGAATACTCGAATGGAAGCTATTATTATAGAAAAATTCTACCAGAGGAAAATATTGATCCCACATACCCTGAAAGTCAAGTGAGCATGATCTCAACTTGTATTCTAAGGTTTGAATAGTCCGTTCTGATTGTCCATCTATTTGAGGGTGGTAGGTAGTTCTCAAATGAAGTTCAGTATCCAAGGACTTATGAAGACTCTTCCAGAATCTTGAAGTAAAATGGGGATCATGGTCAAAAACAATCGATAGGGTTACTCCATGAAGTCTCACAACTTCATTAATATATAGTCGTTCTAGGTGTTCGAGTGGTAAATCCTCCCTTATAGCAAGAAAATGTGATGACTTGGTAAGACGATAAACAATAACCTATATTGCATCATTCCTTCTAGGAATCTTTGGTAGCCCTATGATAAATTCCATCGTAATATTATCTCATTTCCACTCTAGTATGGGAAGAGGTTTCATGACTCCTCCAGGTTGTTGCCTTCCAGTTTTCACTTGTTGACAAAACAAACATCATGACACAAAATCAGCAATCTCCCTCTTCATGTTGTCCCACCAAAAATGTTCCTTAAAATCTCAACACATTTTGGTGCTCCCAGGGTGTATAGAGAAATTGGAACTATGAGAATTGTCCAACAATTCCCTTTTTAGATCAGGTATATTGGGAACACAAAGTCTATTACCAAATTTCAAAATTCCATATTCATACACAAAGTCATTCAATCTTCCATCATTCACAGCTTTAATATTATTTTCAAATTCTTCTTCATGAGTCTAAGAACTCTTTATCCTTTCTAGTAAAGATTTTTTGGAAACCATTTGAAAAAGTATAGATGTTTCACCTTCCATGGTTATTCCCATATCAAACTTTACTAGATCCATCAAAATAGGATCCCTTTCAATTTTCATCATGTTCAAAACTCCATGACCTTTTCTGATCAAATAATATGTCACCTTATTTTCCTTCCCCAGGTGGTAGTGTATCGTGCAATCATAATCCTTGTGTAGTTCAATCCATCGCCTTTACCTCATGTTGTGTTCTTTCTGTGAGAAAATATACTTCAAACTCTTGTGATGAGTATAAATCTCACATTTTTCACCATAGAGATAATGTCTCCATATCTTTAAAGAAAATATTACCGTAGCTAACTCAAGATCATGAGTAGGGTATTTTTTCTCATGAATTTTTAGTTGTCGTGATGCATAGGAAATAACCCTATCATTCTGCATAAGGACACAACCATGTCCTTTCTTTGATGCATCACTAGAAATAATAAATCCATCATTACCCGATGGTAGAGTCAGTATAGAAGCATTGACAAATCTTTTCTTCAGTTATTCAAAACATTCTTCACACTCTTTTTTCCAAAAAAAAATTAAACCCTTTACGTGTGAGCTTCGTTAATGGGTTATCCAATCGGGAAAATTTATGGACGAAACGACGATAATAACTTGCTAAGCCAATAAAACTGCCTACCTCAATTATACTCATTAGTGCTGGACATTCTTGGATTGCCCTTGTCTTAGAAGGATCAACATATATTCCATCCTTAGAGAAAATATGGCCAAGAAAAGAGATCTCCTGAATCCAGAATTCACACTTTCTAAACATCCCATATAATTCATGTCTTCTAAGAGTCTTCAGAATAATGTGCAAGTGATTTTCATGATCTTCGTAGCTTTTGGATTATACAAAGATATCATCAATAAATACCACCAAAAAATCATTGAGATATTCCTTGAAAACTCTATTAATTAGATCCATGAATATAGAGGGTGCATTTGTCAACCCAAAAGGCATTACTGTAAACTCGTAATGCCCGTACCTGGTTCGAAATGCTGTCTTCAGAATATCTTCCTTCTTCACACACAACTGATGGTATCCTGATCGAAGGTCAATTTTTGAAAAGTATTGAGCTCCATGTAGTTGGTCAAATAAATCATCAATGCGAGGAATGGGATACTTGTTATTTATTGTTATAGCATTGATCTCTATCTAGTCGATACATAACCTCATAGATCCATCTTTATTTTTAACAAAAAGGACAGGGGCTCCCCATGGAGAAAAACTAGGGTGAATAAATCCCTTATTACTCAATTTATCTAGTTGTTTCTTTAGTTCAACTAATTCCACAGTGGCCATTCTATAAGGGGTCTTCGATATTGGCCTTGAAATAGGAATTAAATCAATGCAAAACTCAATTTCTCATTCTAGGGGATGTCCAGGTAAATCTTCCAGAAACACATCTACATATTCTTTCACAATTGGTGAATCATCTATTTGAAAATTCCTTTCCTCACCCACAGTCATTTCATTCACTTCCTCCCCAATAATTTAATTGAGTTGAGATACTGGGGGTGGATCTAAGTAAGAATTAGTTGATGGTGATTATACTCTAATGATAAGGTGTTCCTTATCATCATCATAAAAAATAGTAACCTCATTCTTCTTACAATAAATTTTTGCATCATGGTCCTAAATCCAATCCATACCGAGGATTATATAAAATTCAATCATAGGTATGACAATGAGATCCGCAGATAAAGAACATTTATGTGCTATAATGTGGACTGATTCACAAAACTTTGTTTCAATGATACTTTCCTAATGAGTTTTGACTGACAACTCCCTTGTAAAATCAAATTGGAAATATCTAATTTTATTAGCAAACTGGGAAGATATGAAACAATGCAATGATCTAGAATCAAATAATGCATTTTCTAAACTTGAGGAAACTATTAAATTACCAACCACCACGTCTTTCAGAGCTTCTACCTCAGCAGTAGTGATATAATAAGCTTGCCCTTGATCCCTTGGCATTTTCTAAGGTAAGTTCCCCTGACGCTTAAGAAATTCATTTTCATATTGTCCCATCTCCCTGCAGTTGTAGCATTGAACATCGGTAGCTTCTTTCTTCCCCTTGCAATCACGATCTTGGTGGCCTTTTTCACCACACTTGTAACAGACTCCAACTCCCTTCAAGCAAGTACCGGGGTGTTTCTTCCCACATTTACTATAGGATGGATATTCAAATTTTCCCTTCTTCCAAGTATTTCCATTTCCAGATTGATCAGTATATCTCTTCTTCTCTTGCTTTGTTTTAAGTCATAAGACTTATAGAATTATTTTTCTGTCTTAATATCACACAAGACAATATCTGTGTATGATGAGAAATATTTTGAGACCAATGCTTGATAGAGAAACATTTTTAACCCATCAAAGAAACGATCAATATTACTCCTTGGGTTACGTATATAATCTGTTGCATGCCCCACTAACCTTGTAAAGTTATCCTCATACATTGCGACATTCTCATCCTCTTTTTTCCTCAGATTCAGAAATTGCTTTTCCATATCTGCTCGATGGTCATGAGGAAAGTATTTTTCTATGAAAAGTTATTTGAACTCCCTCCATTCCATTTTTGATACTTCATCATCTTCCTTATTGTTTTGTATCAATTACCACCATTGATTAGCATCTCCGGTGAGGCGATAAACTGCCATGACATCTTTTTCTCTTTCAATACTCCCCAATGCATGATATATTTTCTCTAGGGAACTTATCCATTGCTCAGCTACTAATGGATTTGTACTCCCATTGAATTTTGGTGGTTTCTTCCTCATGAATCGATCTAACATTGATCCTCCATACTGCAGATCAGTGTACTCCATACGGGTAAGGTTATTGTTCATAACCTGAGTGAGTTGTCCCAGTATGGTGATTAGTTGATCATCACCAGTTGCATCACCATCTCCACTATAATTATCTTGAGCAGGAGGGAAATCCATATATGGAGTGCGTGCATTGATATGGTTTCCATTTCTTCCACTAGGCGCCATTTCTAAACAATGGCATAAACTAGATCATAATCATACTTGTAAAATACTTAACAAAAATTGAACTATTTATTTACATAATACATAATCATTAAAATGTTTTCTTTGAGGAAGTATATACTCATAAACCCTTCATAATGGTTTGTAAGGAAAATGAGAATTATCCTAAGCAAATCCCCCGGGAGTGTCGTAACCAAGAGTGCAGCGAGGCCTATTGTCGTGCACCAGTTTCCGTTCGAGTCTAGCTCAAAGTGGTGTGTTAGGGTTTTACCCATCGGTACATCTGTGCCAGAGCCGCCTGTACCTGCTCGTATCCAGACAGGGATGTATTTCTTGGAAAACTCACAAAATCTCTACAATACCAAAATTCTAGAAAGTTCTTCTATACTAATCCTCAAAGTCCATCTTAGGTCTATGTTCTCTAATCATAGTTTATCTAAATCTAGATTCCAAGATTTGTACTAAACTTCCTCTAATTATAACTGTAACGCCCCAACCCCAGTTACCCAGAGTTGGTGCATTATTACATAACATTGGCAGGATCACAAAATATCAAGTCTCGAAAGAACTATTAGTTTAGTATCTTTTGAATAACTAGAAACATTCATAAAGTTTAAATTACATCATAAAATGAAAACTACAACAACATAGTCTTCATAGTCTACACTCATATCCCCTCATACTATCCCTGCAGGTTATTCATAAAATACTTCTTCACATCCTAGTAAAAATAAAACAATGAAAGGGGTGAGCTCAAATTTCTAGTAAGGATAACAATATAGCGGAAACTTTCATAAATAATCATAAACCTTTAAGGAAATGTATAACTAAAACAAAAGACTTTTAAGCTGTAACTTCAGAATAATATGGCAAATATAAAATGAAATAATTCCATTTACTTATTCACATGGATATTCTACTAGTAGAATAATCACATGGAATATCAATAACCACTTTCATAATGAAGGAATGCATAATGTCATACTATCATAACCACGTAGCCAAGGACTCGTGCCAAGACTACAAATAATATTTTTTCAAGGCCTCATTCCAAGACACTAGTTTGTCTCATGAGACCTACCAATGCATCGAGGAGCTATAGCGGGCTCCACCTATCACTTACAAAGTCCAATGCATTCCTCATACGAACAGGTTTACACATAACATAAACATTCGTATTAAAAATTTCATAAAAAATGTAAATACTTTCTCCATAAGACATGAATGGTATAAAAATAACACATCCATAGCCAAACATATCAAAAAACCTTCAATACAATATTGAAAGTTTTGTATCATAATAAATCATCTTAAAATAAGCTTAAAATCTATCAAAGGATGTTGACATAGATGAAATCAGAACTATTTGAGAGAAATATCTCTTTTTTTGAAATAATTTAAAAGTCACATAATTATAAAAGAAAAAATTTACATTGAAAATATTATTATAATCTTGTAATGGAAGCTTCAGTGATTTTATAACGGTGGAAAATAGCTGCACCCACCGTATAAGTTAAAAATACATTCTTACCTTAATTTTGTCGAAAAGGTTAAAAAGGACCTTGTTTGGAAAATGATGGTAAGATTCCTTTCAAACCATTTTATAAAATATCAAACAAGGGTATAAATGACTTTAACCCATATTCTAGTAAACTATAAAAATGTTTTGGAATACATTTTTAAAAAACATGGATGTGGATGATAAAGAGGTCCCAGTAGATAATTACGTATAAACAACCTCAGATAACGAAATGATTGTGAAATAAAACCTTACCTTTTACTTTTACTTGGTTTGAGGGTAGGTTAACCCCCTTTATAATGGTGAAATAATTGTTATTAAATTATAAAATAATCATATACCTTAATATGATATCATATATGATCTTTAAACATTGATTGTTAATAATATCTTAGTATTATCATCATTTCAGGTGTTAACGAATTCATTTTCCTTTATATTCTTTGTTATGTGAGCCGTATTTGTTATGGATGGGATGTATATTATTCATATACAGAATTATGTCATGTCTTTAAAAATTATTTTTAATCATCAAATAAAATTTAGTCTTGAATGGATTCGATGGGGAATGAATCTCATCGCTTTTATGGAGATGGTAATCCGTACGTACGCACGAGCGACAATATCATTCTTTTGATATTAAAATAATATATAATTGGATGGTATACCATATATAAAGAATCATTATCATGTTAAATTTATTATTCACATGAATTACACATCATTATTATACCCATCCAAATAATAATGTTTTGAATAACAATTACACCACGACGTGGAGATGGTAAGCCGTACGTACGCACGTATGGTGACATGTCATTAAAAGGATGGATAGAATACTTAATATGGTTTTACAATATTTATAATAACATCATAGTATATAGAATATACTGGAGTTATTATTTTATAATGGTAATAACAAAGAAAGGAGAAGTTGAAGAAGAAAGGAACTTGAAAGAGGGTGGTGAAAACATTACCTCTTAATCGGGTTCTTCCTTTTGATTTGATCAAAATGGCTACTTGGGTTAGATTTATGATCAACCTAAGGCCTCTAGGACGAAGTGGGGTAAGTTGAGATAATATTTGGGCAGGGTTTGGCTGAGCCAAAAGGAATTGAAGGTGTAAATTAGATAGAAGGGGGAGTGACCTTTTATAAGAGGGGTGAGGGGCACCTTTGGAAAAGCTAGAAATATTATTTTATAATAAATTCATATTAGGTTTATAATGGCTCCAAAGTGGATTATTTAAAGGTTAATTTGGGTATGGGTCGAAATCCTTTCAGCCAATAGATTTAAGATAGTTTTGGGTCACTATATTAATCTTATCAATTATATTTAACTCATAGTTAAATAGTTTGACATTTACCATGTCTCTTTGTATTTTTATATTATATAGTTAATAAACTTACTATATACCTACTAGAGACCCCATAGTGGCCCATTAATGATACAACTATCATTATATAAGTCCTTTTGCTGAAACCTAGATTTTTCGGAATTGAATATCAATTAATAATATAGTATATGTTTTAAAAACTCTTTTATGTCAATTTTGACACTATTGGGTATTTTGTATTTGATAATTTCATAACATCATTATTACTTCGAAAAGAATTTATATAACCAATATTAATATGTCATATTAACCTATAAAATTAGTGTAATTCACAAAAAGTCTCAAATTACATTTATTTTGATATTTATAATATCAACTATTTTAATATTTCATTATTAAGGTAATTACTGCATCACCATTGTGTCATAAATAAATTAAATTATTTAATGTCTAAAAAATATATATAAAATACCATTATGTAGGAAATCGTTTTAGATTTCTAATTAATTTTTAAAATCAAATTTATCTTTTTTATAACCCTATATTAAAAATGTTTTAGTAATTAAACATTGATTTTAACTCTTTTAACTCTTCTTTGAATTAAAAATAATAAATGTCATAATCTAATCCAAGTGGACCTAAATGATAATATTTTATTCATAAGGTTTTTTTTGGTCTAGATACACTTTTCCAATAGAATTAGGACATGTGTTGGGGTAATATTAATATCATTTTTACCCTTAATTACCCCATTTACTTTTAACCGTGGTAAATAAAAGTAAAAAGATACTATTCACCAAAAATTATTTTTATCTTATTAAAACACATTTTACTCCTTAATATTAATTGTGTCTCTTGAATTTTTGAAATTCCACTCAATGAAGCGGTAAAATTATGTTTTTTGTGAATTTTTAAATTCTCCTAGGAGGTGGGTAAAAGACGGTGAAAAGTTCAATAAAATTTTTATATATCTAAACTTATTCTAAACTAACTCCAATGAATTACATTGAACTTATATAGGTATTATGTATCTATTTTGACCTTAATTAAATTTAAACAAGATAAATAATTATTTAAATAAAAATTCGGTTTTAAACTATAACTTAGTGTTTTTTCACTATTCATCAAAAATTGAATGTTTTCAGAAAAATACCAAAAATTCACCCTAAGATAATTTCGATATTCTAAATCCAAAAATAAAGACCATTTTGAAAGTTAAAATTTATAAAATTTCAAAAATTTGGTATTGCTATTCATAACGCCTAGTTTGATTGGTTGTGCCATGTGTTAGAGCTCGAAGTTGCGTACAACATATGCTACTGTATTATTAAAAGAGAAGCATACCATGGAAGCTTGGGGTGTTACAGTGGCTGGGACCGAGGCTCAGACAGTGGGTCTTCACGAAGGAGGATGTGGTGCAAATCAAGAGGACGACTAGCATAGAATCATGGCAGCGGGCTTTGCTACCTACATAGGGAGGTGAGTGACGGGAAACACCTCATGGGCGTCGGCCAGGATAGGGGGAAGGATGTTGGGTCGATGCATGGAGGGTGAGATTACCGATTTCCACATAATCGGTGGAGATGAGGGAGACCTTGGTGGTTCATGGGATATGCATGTCTGATTGGTGTTCTACTATAAAGGATTCTCCAATGTGGCTACAACGGTGAGGAGGCATGTAGAAGAACAAGAGGGAAACCTTGGGAGTTAGTAGCCTAGAGGGAGGTTACACACCCATGCGCTTTTAGTGGGTTCTTTATAAGTGGCGAGATGTGACGACTGACCCGCTGTGCAGGTCTATAGAAAGGGTCAAGGGGAGGATCCAATTGGCGAAAAGAATAGGGGTGACCCACTCATGTGGACAACCCTGCCATTTGTTGTTCTTTTCTGGAAACTCAAGATGACTTGAGACACCCTTTTCAATTTTATTTTTTAAAATGTGTTATCTTGTGGTATTTGCATAGTCACCAACAAGAGTCGATACCCATTTTGTTTTTTTTTTCTTTCTATAATTGTGTGGATAAAGGTTTGGTCAGAGAAATATTTCTCCATCTAGAACAATAGTTTCAGGAATCCCACACCTTAGTGGTAAAAGGATTAAACATAAAATTTTTGCGCCAAGCCATTTTAGTTAAACCAATATATATATATACATATATATATATTATTTGGTTTACAAAATTCATTATTAATTTTAATCTGAATTCAAAACATCTGATGGATGCAGACTGACCAACCGATGTCAGATTCCAAATTTGTCTATAACATTGGGACCAGAATGAAGTCATCTATCAAAATTCTTGTAAAATTATTTTTTATTCACTTAAAATTTTCAGGCATTGACTTAATACCAATTAAAGGTACTGAACATTCAGTGGAACCCCAAAAATTTTGAATTAAAGTTTTTTCCAACACCGATCGACAATACTACATCATCATCAGTGAAGAGCCACCCAACTTAAGCCTGAGGATCACAGATGATGAATTTTAAACAAAAAATAATAAATATTAAGTACCTAGATATATCCTAATATATTCTAGAGGTATGATCGTCATTGAAAATTGCTACTTGAAGAGTATGAAGTAAAATTCCTTTACATAATCCACACACACTTCAATAAATCGTAGGAGCATCGATCGTCAAATTCTAAGTGCTAGCACAGAGAGCTAATGATTCCATTGATGCTTCAGCAATCACCACATTCCCTCGCTTGTGATGCATGAGAGAGAGTTTGATCTGAATCACATGGATTGAGAGATTCTATCTCTAGAAATGGTGAGAGGAGATAGAATCTCTCATGATCTCACAATGAATATTCCCTTAGCGAGAGCCTCTTCTCCACTATTTATAGTGTCTTATGCAATTACACAGAATTGCCTCCCTAACCTCTGAATAATTAACACAATATATATATTTTATTATAACTACTATAATGATTCATAAATATCATTTATATCATAATCACCTTTCGATAATATAATAAGTATATTACATGATAATACTCGATCCATTAACTCAACTCATAGTTCCCATCAATATTAGATAAACCATAAATATTTTCAAAAAATATTCATTCATATAATATTTTCCATGTATTTTATTTAAAACTTGTAAACACATATAATAAATAAATTCATTACCAATTATCCTTCACTATAATAATAAAAATTTATTTATTCCTTTCATGATATTATATATTTGGAAAAAACCAAGACCCCAGTCGTGGGGACTACTATTTCTTATATATCGATTCAACTGAATAAGGTACATTCTTGAATAAACTATTGTGTGTGATTGTCTAGGACCTTATCTCGATAGCATTGAATATTATTCACAGACCAAGAGTGGGATATAGAAACCCATTGTGGCCTTTAAAGAGATAAGGATAGTCATAGAAGAGACAACCAACCTACGAACACATACTATGAAATATAATCTCTTTGTATTTAATATCTCATAAAACATGTCACACACCCATGTCAATGTCATTTTCTTGCATTATTATTTTTTGATCTAGCTAGATGGATTTACCATCGACTACCATGGACATGGATTTATGAAGGTACTACCATCTTTATCAACTTGAGCCGAGAAATACTATCTCTTTAACCTAGATGTGACAAATCCTTTCTTGATCATTCAACTAATTTCATACCACCAATAACGCACCCAACACAAGATACCATAGAATAATTTATTTATCATGGGTTTTTTCTTGCATCAAAGTTCATGGTCAAATGACACACATTGGTAATGATGTCATGTTTGGAAACCATTACACATGTCCATATATAGGAACATATAATGACACCCAAAACAAGTGGTGTTCCTATTGGAAGGTCTATACTCATGATCTCACTACTATAGATCACCAAGTGTGAACCTCATGAGAAAAAGTCTCGGTGCTTATGAGACCCAAACACATTATAGTAAAATATAATCTATTTCTAGTTAGTAAGATTTATCTAGAACATAGAACCTTTGTTTAATATTTATTTCATAGTATCTCAAGGTTCACATTATATCCTAGGATATTTTATGACCTTTTGACATGACTATTAATCTATGTACATTACCATTAAATAGTGGATACAATTATATCTACACTATAATGGAAACAATATATCATATATATAAAACTATATACAGGATATTGAAATCAAAAGTTATATTCATGTTGGTTATAGGGAACCCACAATTACAACAATTGTTTCAATATCCTTTTTTTTAAGTTGAGGAGTTCTTTTACTATCTAAGTATATAAGGAAATATTCTTAGTTTATTTTTTTCAATTTTATATTCACAATTTCAGCCACTAGTTGTGATTAAATCCATTAATAATTCCTCTCTCACTATAATAAATTAATATTCAAAAATTAATTTTCTTATGACTAAATCACAAAAATTAACTTTTAACGGATTGTAAGATCTATAAAATTGTAAAAATTTATTCCCTCTTTCTTTACTAAAATATAAAATTTTAGAAAAAATTATCCAATATAATATAGTAATATTTAATAAATTAATGGTAACTCCTAAAATTCATCTTAATCCATTTCATAGATATTTAAACTTAATACTCATCCAAAATTTATCTAACCAAATTCAATGTTCAAAAAATTTAGAAGGAAGGTCACTAAATCAACATTATATTACCCATACAATATAAAGACTCTTAATGTCACATTAATTTTTTTTGAATACCTTGATCACCGTAAAAAAATTGGGAAAACATTCTTACTTCCAAAAATAAAATCTCTAGTTCTTGAATATTTTTGATAAATCCAAACAAGTTATAAACTCGACCAAAGAAAACATAATCTGTCAAATCACTAACCAATTTAAAGGTCACCAATACAATCCTATAAAAATTTATTTATACTTATTATATCTAAATTGGAGGAATATTAAGGTCTTTCATACCTCAATGATGTGTTCTAAAAAAATATAAACTTTCCACTGAATCAATTTTCATGGTACCATTCATCACATGTCTTTAAATCATTACAGAAAAAACTAATATAATACAATCCTAATACATTTCATGAATCTTATAAAAAAATACCTTCGGTAAAAAACTTATACAACATAATTATTAAATCCCAGTATACAATAACATTAATCATTCAACTATATTTGTATTAATAGAATAATATTGACCTTGATTCCTTAGCTTATTCTGAGCTATATTCCCTTGATGTTTGGGGAATTATTATTTTTAGTGCCCAGTATCCTTATAGTAGAATAAGTGAACATTGGAAACTTCTTTATATCCCTTGAAATAATGAGAATGGTGTAATTTCTCTCTATACTTTTATAAAACTCTCATTCTCTTTAATAATGTACTAAAGTGTTTCTTTCCACAATTATCCCATGGGGGAAATTCTTTTTTAAATTCTTCCTTTTATCCTTATTTTTCTCTACCATAATTTTATTCTTGTGATTCCCTACAAATCCATTAAACTTGGAGAATTATTTAACTATATTTATAAAACATTATATTATGTCCTCATATAATGATAATTTTTAGGATATTAGTTCCCTTTAAATAATTGTCTTAATCCCATCTAAAAATGGCCAATATTCTTCTTTATATTATATATGTGGTCTGTAAAATTCCCTTATAACCTTGTAAAGTTGGATTCAAACTCTGAAACACCATCATCTTACTTTTGTATTAAAACCATTAATTATCTCTACATATATACTCATTGTGTGTGAGGAAAATAATTTTCTAATAAGAGTACCTTAAAATATTTTAATTCTAAGTTTTCTATTTCTTTTTCATCCTTAGTGTTTTGACTTAAATACCCCCATTGATCTGTAACTCCTAAAAGATGATAAAATTCCATAACCATTCTTCATTTTTTATCAACCATTATTCGTTTAATTAATTCATCGAGAGAGGACTATATTCTCTACGGAAATTATAAATTTCTTATTACAAATTTATTTTTATTCCCATTAAAAAATGGAGGTTCTGGATGCATAAAATAGATATCATTTTACATCGCTAAGTAGAGGTGGTAGTTCACATGTATGCATGAGCGACGTTATTTTTTCCTAACGGATTGTAAGGTAAGATTTGATATGTGATATTATATTTCTAGTATTATTTTTAGGTCATAAATACCACATATATTAATTAATTTACCCCTACCACAATCCATGTAAATTTCAAGTGAAAAATGAATCACATCACTTTGTAAGGTGGTAGTACACCATACACACGAGCAACGTTATCGTATCCCCCATCTAATAAAAATGAGAAGTTATATATGATATCATAAATCTAAAAGTATAAAAATGTAATAATTATTATATAAATATGTTAAATCCATCATTATATCTATCCTTGAAAGGCGGTGATGGGAAATGACTTGCATTTGTTCGTTAGGTGGCAGTCCGTCATACACACAATAAATGGTTTTGTTTACCATTTGATGGAAGTGTAGATGGATTTGGTATATTAAATTAAAATAATAAAATATAAGTATATAAGGGATAATGTTTTATTATATTATCATATTTGAAGATGATTTTAAGGAGGTTTGAGAAGAAATAAAATAAATACGCATGTTTTACAATTTTACCTCTTATTCGAAGTGCCTCTTTAGTTTTATTTCTAATGCATTATTAAGAGGGATTGATATTCAAAATAAACAATCTAGGATGTGGTTATATAATTAAGTAATATATATGTGGAAGGTATTGGATGAACTAAATAGTTTTTAAAGTGTGCTGAGGGTGGGAGAGGGGTTCCCTTTTATTGGTTGAGGAGAGGATACATGTGGATTTTTTGAAATGATAAAGTTATAACCACATTTTTATCATGAAAAAATTATAAAAAATAGATCATTATCAAAAATTAGAGGTCATAGGGTCTCTATATTTCTATAAAATTGGATTTGGATGAGTTTTAGGTCATTTTAAAACATTATCTTCTTAGTTTAACCCCCTGTAAACTCATTTATTACTTCAACAATGAAAATTAGTTTTCACTATTTTTACTATTAATTATGGAAAAAAATAAAATCAAAATTATTAGTTAATATTAATTATTTTGATTCCAGATATTTAATCCATTTATCTAAATTCATTTTATATAACTGGAATATTTTAATTTAAAATTACACTCACAAATGAGTAAAAAATGGTTTATCAAAAGAAAAACTTTCAAAAGTTTAAAAATCATTTACATAAAGATTAAAAAATTGATTAAAATGTCCTAAATTAGTTAAATTTTAATATAATTTTAAAAAAATTACGTTAAAACCAATTTAAAATATAATTTATTCATTTACATAATTTAAACGAAATGTATTTTTCATAAAAATAAGTATATTTCACTATTCATAAAATAATTAAGCATTATCCAAAATTATATAAAATTTACCTAAATATATTTTTGAAATTTAGATTTCAAAAATAATTTTTTAAAATGAACTTTTTTAAAGTGGAAAAATTAATTTTAAAATATATGTTCAAAGCTCGACTAAACCTCCTTTTAGAAAAATATAGTTTTTCAAAAATGTTTCTTTTTCTTTAAAATGATTATTATTATATTTGTAGTAAATAAATAACCATTTAATTTATTTGATATATGTTTTAAAATATTAATTTTAATAATTTATATATGAATATCCATGTAACAATGTCATAAGAATAATAGTGTAAAATAACATTAGATAAAGATAATAAAGAAGAATTTATTATGAAGTTCAAGGGTTTGACACTTTTAGAGGGAGATCATCACCATGGAGATATGGTCTCAGAAAAAAATTATAGATAGAGAAACACATAGTATAAGTTATTATTAATATTGATTAATTTTTTAATTATATTGATCACCAATAAATAACCATATTCAATTAAATAAATGAATTATCTAAATAAAATTAATTTATTTATTGGGGAGTTGTGATATAGTGTTTAAATGTCATGGTTTTATTAACATGGATTATTAAATTATTCTAGGATAATATTTACTTAAAGTATTTGAATAGGTAATTATGATATTGAATTATAATTTCATCCAATATAAGATTTATAGCCAACAATTTTGGGAAATTAACCCCACCATATAATTCCTTATTAGAAATAAAAAAGTCCTCTACCTAATTCCATTCCTCTATTGGAAATTAGGAGTACTTACATACTTTTATTTTCCTTTGTTTTGATAAATACCTTTTAAATTTATGTCACTCATTGTGCATCGAAGTAGTGTTCTTCATGAGTTCTGGGATCATTCTTGTTTCAATTTTTTTTTCATATTTCCATTATTTGATTATTAATATTAAAAATAAATTGAATTAAATTTATATGATGATTATTTAGATTTCATAAACGATAAATATTTATTTTTATATCAAATAATCTTATTGATGCCTTTTTATTATTATTATGAATAATAATTTTATTATTATTTTGAAAATTAATGTTTTTGTGTTGTGGTTATAATTAAACAAGATAGTATTTTTATTAATATATCTATAACATGTTCATTATAAAAATTCCAGATAAATAAATATTATATCATATAGCTCAATATGTTTGAATGTGAACTTATTTTTAGGGGTTACATATCCAAAAAACCACTATTCTTGATTCCTTTCAATCCCTTCCTCATGCTTAGTTTTTCACAAGGCTATGTGATTCCATAATTTTCAACAGATGATGATAAAAACTTTCTTGAGGTAGTAGGAGTGTGAGAGTGGATTACCATCATGGTTTGAATCATCCTTTTTATGGATGAAGGTGATGTAAATTAAAAATAAAATGAAAGAAAGTCGTAATTCACTTAGATGAGGAACAATAATAGGGACATGAGTTTCTGAAGTTGGAGGAACTGACGGTGTGTATGGATGAAGATGTGGTGGCAAACAATTCTAAGTTCTATTCATAATGGATCTAGAAAACTTAACTAAAAAACATGTAGTTATCCAAGTCATATGTCATATATCCCATGTGATGTGGTTCTAGGGTTATATAGATTTATTAATGACATGTGTTATGTGATTTTGGGGCACAAACACTATTTTAGGGACTTAGTTCTTAGTTGTGTATATTAGTACTTGAAAATTCAACACATCGGAACCAAAAATCATGTGATCATTCACACAGGTCTTATATATCTTAATTAGTGACTCTGTATGAACAATTTGTAAATTCAAAGTAGTTATTTAGACCCACACATTTTTTATTTCATCGTACATGGATTGTACAATAGGTGATATCACTAGTTATGTAACCAAAGTATAAAACAACCAACACATTTGGTTCTATAAATCATGTACAATAATTAAATTTTAGTTCCATATGGGTTGAATTTCAATTTATTATTAGTATTTATTTCAATATCATTATTAAAAGGTGAATTTGGGTGATTGAGTAAGTGTCCAACCAACGTAAAAAGTGATGGCTACCCATATAATTTATGAGTAAATATGAATAAGTTATTTCCATAGTAAATAAATAGAAAAAAAGTATGATTTTTCAATAGGTATTTTTTGAAAATACATGTACTGAATGTTGGAGAACAGTCTATAATATTTACTAAAATTGGAAAATATGAGAAGATAAATTGGTTACCGTAGATTTATAATAAATCAAGTATAATATTTAATTAAATGATTAAAATAGTTTTTAATTCTTAGATAAACATGGCCTAAAGTGTATGGAATCCATCCAATATGTATTTGGAAAGTTTCATATTGAAATCAGTGAAAAACTAGTATTATATAAATCTTTAAGAAGGTAGAGTTTGATAAAAAGTAGAGCTTATAGAAATACTCTATTTGAGTAAATAATATGACATAAAATCCCTTTTAAATAAACATTAAATGTTTTAAATTATTCTAATAATACAATATATTAATTAAATATGGTCTATTCTCATTTTAAGAGTTTAAAAAGGACGAAGATGATTTGAATAAGACCTTGAAGACATTTCATAATGTCTAGAATTTTTTTCCCTCAGATTAAAATCTAGCAACGTCATATGTCGTATGACTATGATCCAACATATGATATGGTGTACCATATTAGAATTTTAGGATCTAGGTGTAATAATTTTCAAGACCTTGTGTAGGACTTTTAGGATAAGAATATGGATTTGAAATTCATTCACATTACACTTTTTTTCATGTGAGACTACAGAAATTGTGGTGTATAACTTTTTATCTAAGTAATCCTTATACCATATGACTACAATGTGGGGCATGGGACTTGTTCTGTTAAACTTCTGAGTTGTGTACACATTTTTTAGGAAATCATCTAACTTTAAAGTATTATTAAATAGGATCCTAACAGTCATATATTTTTTAATTCCCAATGCACAACTTTAAGATGAAGTTGTGTATGAATTGATTTCAGTGTATGACTTCAACACATATGCATATTTTTAAGAATTCTACTAGGTGATAAATGAGTTTCTATAATTTTAGATTCAAAAGAATAAAATTTTGTGACTATGAAAGAGTTATTTGATCGTGTTCAAATTATCATGAAACTTTGATGAACTATGATACAAGCATGATTTGAGAAAAATTAATGTAGAATAAAATAAGGAAGATATCACTATTCTATAAAGATATGAATTTCAAATAACAATGTTTAAATATAAATATTTAGTGATCAAAATAAAGAATTTAATTCAATAGATTCTTGAGTGGTAATTTATAGAATTAAATGTCATAAATTCATTTGTGATTCAATATAATAATGATAAGAAGAAGTTGAATCTATGATGTTATCTATTGTGTGATGACTCAAGATGAATCTATAAATCTAAAATGGGTATAACTGAGGTTTATTTTATTTCATAAAAGACACAACATTCATTATTATCGTATTTTTATACATCAATTGAAATAATTTTAGGTGCGGTTGCATTAGAAACAATGGATGAGAAGAAGAAAATTATTTCATCATCATGAAGAAAAATTTAATGACGTATTCGGATGAGGTAAAAGAGATGGGGAAAATTTTAAAAAATAACTTAGGGGTATTTGTCTAATACTCTTATAGTTAACCTCTTAAATTAAAAAAAGGAATAGTGGGAACACTCCCATGACTAGCTACTGACAAGGTAGATCATGGGAGATATTGTGTGTGTTTTGGGAGTTTATTCTTAAATATATTACAATTTATGGAAAATTAAAATGAGAAGACAAATTAAATGATACAAGTGTATAAAAAAAGAAGAAAATATAGTGTAGAGAAGGAGGAAAGTGTGGATGTTGTAGGTGTGATTTTATGGTTTCGTGCATGACCTATGCGGTGATGATGGTTGATACCTTTTTCCCTTCTCTATTAGAGGGGGAGGGACAACCTCTAAGGCCTTACTTTATTCCATTATCAAACCCTGATTTTTCCCTCCTTTCCCCGACATCTCTCTAAGACCTAAAGTTTCTGATCTCTGCGATGGATTCCCTTAGCTCGCAGTATCGACCTCAGAATTTACCGATGCCTCAGATCTACTAAATCTAACATTGGTGGATTGTTTCATAACGCGGTGACCTTCATAGGACACCTTTGACCATTTTTTTCGCTTCCAGGGGCCTCCAAGAATGGGCAACAGTTAGTTTGTTTGAAAGGCAGCACATCATGGTTCTATTCTCATCTTTGGATGATTTTATCAATGTGTGATCAAACACTCTGGGATCCTACAATGACTATCGATTCTTCCTTCTATGATGGTCTTATGATCTTCGCATGAATTGGGATTATCTGTTGTCGGCTTTGTGGGTAAGGTTTTATGATCTTCCATTGACTTTTCATAATCCTTTAATAATACACATGCTAGAAATCTGGTGGGTCTTTATCTTTGCTCTGACTCAAGAACCACGAATGTATGTCACCCGATTTCCATGTGGTTTTGCGTTAATGTTGATGTCTGGAAACCTCTAGTTGGGTGGTTATGGATATTGGTTGAGGGGAAATTTATATATAAGCAGTCGGTAGTCTTTGAGTTCGGGATGAAATTTGACATTTCCTGGAAGCATCTGGCGTATTTTTCATCTTCATGTCGGTGAGGTAATAAGAACAAGAAGGGAGAGGATAAGCTGAAGGTCTTTATCTCTAGTGTACATCCCCTAGTTAGTGAAGACATCAGTAATGCCAATCCACCTCACAAGTGTTTAATTCGGTGTATGTGGAACTATAGGTGGTATGCATCATTACACGATTGAATCTGGACTTGGGAGTTCCTAGTTCATCGTATCAGGTCCAATAAACCCTTGGACATCCCCCTCCAGCGACTTCTCTCTCATTCGTGGAGGCGGTTAAAGAAGGGGGTTCTAGAAGAAGGATTGTGTCTTGCTAGAAGTCCCCATTGCAATCTATTTCTGACCATCTTCCTGGCCCTCCTCAATGATGGTCTCATAGTCATCATTTTCCATTACATTCATTTCATATTAGAAACCATTTTAATCCTTTTGTTAGGGATAAGAAAGAGAATGTTGATCCTAAAGGTTGGATAACAATGATTCTTAAGTGGAAAAGGAAGTCGAATGGTATAAGGACTCTCTAGGATTCATAATTGAGTGGGAAAGAATAAAATTTATAGTCACAGTATGACTATGAGCAGGACACCCATGGGTCTTTAAAAGGAATATCTGGATAAAATAAAGGGAATAGAGGAATTCTTATCTTGGGAAATTTACTAGTTAATAAGGTAAAAAAATCTAATCCTCACACGTACTACACTAATTTTCCAAAAACAATGATAGTGTGGTTTTCAGGAAAAATAAAAAACACAGAAAAGGTTACAAGGCCATATGAATCCCTACGGGCTATACTAATGAAGACACAATTTGAAATCTCATTGTTTATCAGTGTTTCCTCGGTTCCTATTATGGTGGGATCATAGGTAGAGGATATTTAGAAGAGGGAAGCAGTGGAGTTATTCTCAAGAATGGAAGATGGAAAACCAAGATAGGGGCGCCAGAAATAATTGGTTCTGTTTTATCCTACAAAGGAGGGAGTGGAGGGGCTGCCTAGTGAGCCCGAAGTAGTGGCTGAGATAATGTAATCTTCATGGGATATGCTAATACATTATGCGGAAGAAATGGTGGATAATGTTCTAACCATTCATTATTCTACTGATAATATAGAAAGGATAAATGGAAGACCGATTCAAGTAGATAGAAATATGAAAAAAAGCAAGTGGATAGACAAACAAAACCTAATCCTAGTCAGAGGTTTCAACAACAAGAAAATAGTTGTAGAAGATTTATTGCAAGCGTGGGATAAGATGGCCTCTCAATTCGAAGATGTTATTAGTGACGACCCTGACATAAAGGTAACATCTATATCCTGGAAATTATTTAAGGGAGTTTTATTCTATTGGTTTAAACTAGTTTTTAATAATTGTGTTACTGGATATAGTGTGTGATATCTTGGTTGTTCTTGATAGTTTCACATTTTTTTCATAAAAGTGACATTTAATAAAGATATGTATATTGTGTGTGTAACTATGAGTATGCCAAGAGAAAAAACATTAAATCCCTCAAAAGGGGAACAAATGTCAAGGTGAAGTCCAAGGGAATCAATGGTCTCAGAGAATAAGATGATGTGATTTTGATCCTTTATTGAAGAGATTTAAAATTTTGGGTTTCAAATATGAATAAGATAAATAGTTGAGGAAGAATAAACCAAAAGATAAAGTTTATTTACATGATGTGGGAAAGAACATACCTAAATTTTAGTAATTCAATTTATAGGAAAAATTTAACGAAGCAGTGATAGTTATGGTATAATCTTTATAAAATATATTTGAAGTCTTTGTTCTTTTATAATGAGTTGAGGTATACAAGTGAAAATATTCTGAATAAGGGCTTTGATGTAAGAAAAAAAATAGAGTCTGAATTTCATTTTTAGTGCTTGAAGATATCAAGGAATTCGAATACACTCTCAGTCTAGAAAGTCGATCACTTTTTTAATATACTAATATCCTAGAGAAAAATATTGACCATATTTAACAAAATTGGTTGGAAGATGAAGGGAGGTCACAAGATATTAGTTTTATGGGATGGTGGGATTCTTGTTTGAGGTACTAATATTGAAGATTATGTTCACATCTATAAAATTGAAAACACCAACACCTATGTAATATAGTGTGTGTTGGATTCAGGGTAGTCCATGGAAAAAAATCCACTTGTATTAATAAAAATATTCTAGTGTAAAAGAATTGAAATGAACATCAAGAGAATCTCATGTAGTTGGATTCTTCGTCGGGTCAGAACCATGTAAAAACACATGTTTCAAAATTTACTTTCAGAACTTAATTTCATGTTTTTTTACTCTATATTAAAAAAGAAAATATCCAAAATCCTTAACCAATATATGAGTTTCAATTTAAAAATGGGATTATATAGTTTAATGGATATTTATAATTTAAAAAAAAATACCACACCCAATACATCTTTATATCGAGTCTATCTATATATATCCTATAACATAAAATATTGGTCTCAGAGCCTAGGTTCTATATAAAAGAATATTTTTTGAATGAAAAGTTTTTTACACGAATATATTAAGTAAATTTTTTAAATATAAGAGACTCATATGGAATATTTTATTTTCATCACCTTTCATTTTCATTTAGAGGTTTCAGTCTAGACTTTACAAAATTGGAAGAAGAAGGAGGCCATATAACAGAGAAATGTCTCTAATTGGTATTAGAATCAACTATACTCTTAAGTTATGGTGGTAAGTTCATTGATAAATATTATTATTATTATTCCTCTAGTTAATTTTGTTTATGTTACGATGAAGGTTTATTTAATGAATCACTATTTGATATATTTTTCAAAGAAAAAGATTACTTGAATAATGGACCAATTTATTTTTTCATATATATTTTCATGCATCGATGGAATTCATAATGATAGGTCACAACTTAGAAATGAGTCTGATTCAATTAAATAATCATTAGGCATAGTGGTGAGTCATTGCAACACCTTTACAAGACTAGTGAAGTACATGTAAGATTTTGTCTCTATTTTTTTAAAAAGTGTTTCTTTAATTGATATGGTGTTTCAAAATTTTATTTCTATGAAATAAGTGTTTGAGAAACTTATTAAAGAGTTAATATATTCATTTGAAGATTGAAACAAAGTTTTTGTAGATTCTAAAAATTCTCAACTAATAATCAAAGAACATAAAAAAATAGTTGGAAATTTTTTTACAAGAGGATAGTCGAATACATGAGGACCTGTTAAAGAAGATAGTTAAGTATTGAGAAGTAAGGTTAATATTATATAAAGATAACTATAATTATCTCATATTTAAATTTATTATTGTAAATGAGTTTAAAAAATTTAGAATCACTATAATCTAGAAAAATCCTAAATTGCTAATAATAAAAGTGATTCCATCCAAGATTTTTATATATGTTTTCTCTCAAACGGGACTCCAGTTGGGGGTAAATAGAGCATGATATTATCTAGATAATCACCCACCCATGACTCATATATAATGGTAACGTACAACAAAATTGGATTAGTTTTTGTACACAATGTATACCAACCATTTCAATAGATTTTAATTAAATAAATTATTCAAATTAGGGTGAATGGAAAGTAATAGTAACCCACCAACTTAACAATGGTGGATGTGATTATATCCAAGAAAATAATATCCCCACATAGAGGCTAAAAAAGTGTTCTAGCTTGAAATCAATAGATAATAAAATAAGTATAGATTTACCCTACATAAAAAAGAGATTAATTAGAAGATGTTGGTTCCACTAGAGGTCTCGGAATATGAATATTGAATATTGGAACAATATATAAAACTTTAGAGATTATAAAATCCCTAGAGTGGGTGGGGGGCTGGGAGTCAAGTGGAAAGTTTGATAAAACATTATGTGAAAATAATAATTCATAGAAGAATAAAAATATATCCTCTAAGAATATATTTATTTTGTTAGAATATTTCTTTCATAGATGTAACAAATGTGTTCACACATATTATTATTGGTGTTACATATCTACCAATAAATTGTCTCATTATGATAAAATAAGAAGATCACAATATCCAAAGAAATAATGAAATGAACGTGAGTCTAATTTGGGTCAAAAAATATATAGTTTAGAAACTCAATCCAAAGAAGTGAGTGAAAACATATTCTGAGAGTTTTATCACTACAATAAGGAGAAGATCATTAAAATTTCTTATTAGATGCCACATAATAGACCATTTCAAGATGAACTTAAAAAGAAATAATTACAGAGAATTTTGGAAATAAAAATAAATTCAATTCTAGAGATGGATAATATAATTGGAATAATTTTTTACACTCTTTGTAAATAATTTGAGAAGTTATCTAAAAAGGGAATGTTAAAATATAATGAACGTTTTTTTGGAATGTGGAAACATGTTGGTTACAGTGATACTAAATGTATGACATGGAAAATTGAATAATAATAAATATTGAGTAAAAAATTAATAAAACCCATTACTTCATGTACCAAGAAGGATATTGAATCCTCAATGTATAAATAATTTACACAACCAAAGATGGATTCTCACACTCTAAAATAGTGCTTGAAGACATGTTCATCCTAGTTAGAAGAATCCAGAAGGATATAATTGGGAAAAAAGAAAAGAAAGTGTTATAATTTTTCAAATAAATAATATTTTATAAGCTCTAAAGAAAATTATAAAGAAGAAGCAAATTTTTACAAATGGGGTTTAAATATACATATTCAAAAAAAATCCATGCATGAAAATGTTTTGAGATTTTAAACCATTAAGGAACAAAGTTTATTAGTTTAGCATAAATTCTCAACCTTATTTCTCACACTGAAGTGATTATGAATGTCTACATATTTCACATATTATATATCTAATTATGCTTTATAGAAGAGGTAATTGAATATGAAAAATAAATATAAGGTGATGATGTTTTTTATTTATATAATTCTAAAGAAATCCATCTATTATTTTGAAAATATAAATTGTAACCATATACTCTATTTTCAACACATTAATTCTTATATCACAATTAGCATTGGTCCAAAACTGGGATCATTGAATCATGGAGCATATGTTTTAAATTAAAATATCCAAGTGAAGTATGAAGATCATACCTTGAAGAGGATCTACTGAAAGAGCTGAAGATTATAGATATTTATCATTTTTTTTCTAAATCTATAATAATTTAAAGACCTTTAAAAATATAAAGGATGTGGTTTGAATATCACTTTCGCATTAATATTTTGATTCATATTAAATATGATTATCAAGGGGGTGACTATATTGAAAAATGGAGGGGGACATGATTTAAAATGAAATATTTTTAAGTGTTTTTTCAAGTGAAGTTTTTGTATATAAAACTTTCTATTAATCTGTTTAGAATATCCCTTGAGGAGACAATTAGATAGTTGGAATCAAATTTTCATAATTTTATGGATATAATCAGTTTTTATATTAACCTATCTATTTTTATATAATGTTTTATCCTAGGTATATGTAAACTTGGTTAGTTTATGGAACATTTCTATCTAAGATCACTCTTTTACTATGGAATAAATTGACCATAGTTATTTATAATGCTTTTTCTAGGGCTGGGAATCTCATGAATTCATTTCCCTGCATTCCTAATTTTTAAAGGTAGGTTCCCTTAGTCACATTCATTAGAAATGTATGATCCTTGATCAAAATAGGATCATGTGATGTGGGTTCCTTCTTCCATGTATTCCTTAGTAGAGCTCGTCACCTAATATAGGTCTCCTGCAAAGATTAATTCATGTTCATAGAACTCATTAATAGGGATATATCTATGTTAAAGTTAGTTAATTACACTACTTATATCTTGATAGGTTTTCAAACATTGGTTAGGAGAGTAGTCATGTTGTAAATCACTAGGAATGTCCAAACATTGGGAATATTGGTCACTTGTAAATCTTCTTCATTTGGAGGGAATCTCATATAAGGAATATTAAGTATGAAACCAAAAGAATATCATGTATATCATTAGGTAATTATCACCTATATAATAAGTGGTTTGAGGATTTTTACCCCAATAATCCCATATTTATCATGGGGTAGATATTCTAGGTCAGGTCACAAGTAATTTGTCCAATGGAGATGGATCTAAGAGTTCTATTGGGATAGATCAGGACACGAGTTTAACATCCTATTGAGATGGGGTGGATTGATCATAACACCCCATGGAGGAATATCTAGAATGGGTATATCAAAATTCCCCATTTAGGATGATAAGAGAGGTGTGTCCCAAGTAGGTAAAATTTCATAGTTGAGTTTACCATTGTTTGGATTGATCCTTATAGAGGTATCATATATACCTTATTTAGAAAGTAGGGATAAAACCCCACGTAGTTTGATGCCACATTTTAAAGTTATGTGACAAGACTGATTTATATAGTTTAACACAATGTGGAAAGGATTATCGTGTCAGGTAAATATATTCAATGAGGGATGGTGTGGGGTTTATGCATATAAGTTTCCCACTAGGTGTTTCTTGTACTCTGTGGTGGGAGAGGGTTGAATCCCATGATGATCATACTTGGGGAAGCCTATGTTCATAACTGGGTAAGACTATAGTTTTATATCATCTTCTAAGTACAATCTCTTTTAGTTTAATGTTGTATGACTATGACCTCAAACTAATAAGTTTTAAGTTATGCTGCTCAGAAATTAGTAGGCTCACTCCTTAAGGGGGTTTGTGAAGGTGAGTAAAATATTTGACCAAAGTTCTTTCAACTAGTAAATGTGCACAGTTTCCCTCAAATAAGACACTCCTATGGATTCTATGACCGTCACTGATGCACCTTTGGGTGGGACATGGTGTTGGAACTACAGGAGAGGAGTTTTAAATCAGGATACCAATGTTCAGGTCCTTATGATTAGAAGCAATGGGAATTTGGGTACCTATACCTAGAAGTGATATTTAGGTTATTGATTTCACTACATGTATAGGGAGAACATTTTAGGTGACCAAAAAGTTTTTTCACAAAACTAGATTGTGTTATGTGAAATTTTTTCACACGAATGGAGATATAGCACAAGGTCAACTAATGGAGTCATGATCCTTAATAACATGAAATATTTATATTTTCATATAGGTTAGGGTTTCAACAAGGAAGGTTATTTTTATACAAACCTAATAATCCTTATGAGTAGTTGTGATAGGATCACTTCACCATAGTATAAGTACTTTTTGGTCCCATAAGAGGTTTATCACACAAATTATATAGCTTTGTGGATCCATGATTACTGGGGTAGAGTGCTGTTGTGTAATTATGGGAGTTTCACTTGGAAGAGTGTCACTTTGTCTTCGGGATATCCTACCTTTGGGTTGGGGTTTAGATTATATTTATAGCTAAATTCATCAGATATGGGCATGCAACTCCTTGTGTGTAGAAATTAATTGCATGCTTCTCTATTATTTTTTGTTGGGTCTTATCCATGCAATAATTCTAGATTTCCAGTGCCATTGTAATATAATAGGATTATTACATATCGAGACTTATCACAAGGATTATTTCTTGTTCACATCATGCCTTTCTTTCGTACATGGCCCTTAGGTGTTCTTTAGCTTTGAAAACATCTGCGAAACTGTATGTTGCCTTTGGCGCGCAAGTCAATTGTATGGAAAATTTCATCTTTGTGTAAACTTGCTCAATATTTCACAATAGTCATTCATTATCCCCATAACGGTTTTTTGGGGTGGTTAGTGTGTTCGGATACAAAAAATTGGCTTTTTGGTGTCTGAGATGAGATTTTGGCACCAACAAATGCCCCCTCCGAATGTGGGCTAACATGGGATCAAGAGTTCAGGTTCTGAGGGAAAAGAAAAAGGAAATGGCATGTTTACTATGGGTTGAACAACTTTTGGATCTGGTCACACAATTTTTTTTTCACTTTGTGCGCGACCCAATGGTATATGCCTAAAATATGAGGGGGGCTCCCTTGTATAGTATTCTGACTTCTCAGGTGATAATCTTTTTCTCTCATGCATGGAATAGTCCGTTTTATGCAAAATCAAGCCTTTATCCATGTATTTTACATTATTACATATTTTACATTCAACTGTCACAACAAGGGTCCTTTAACATGCACATTACCAAGTGTCTCTCCATCATTCCTTTTACGTGCTGAGAAACTGCATTTTCACGCACCTTACATATACCTTACAAAATCTTCTAATATAGTCAACCAACCAAACCCTACTAAGATCAAAGCCTCTACTACCTCTTGGATGGGAAAAATAGTAGGAATCTTATAGATTCCATGATCCATGAGGATTATCTATGATAACCATGTTCTTTTGGGATGTTGACTGATACCTAGAGGAATTATCCAATGAGCGGTGGCCTTCTGCTACACAATTTTGGGCTGATGGATGAATTGGACATCATAGGCATCAAAATAAACATATAAAAATCATGGATAAAATGTTAGGATTATATAAACCACATGAAAATAACCATTCTAGGTAATCCTTCTTGGGAGCATAGGGACATATGTGTCTACACGATGAGTGGGTAGACAAGAACTTTCATGGGGTAGAAGCCGAAGGATGAATACTTCTCGGCCCGCTATTCTAGAATCTTTAAGAGTAGTGTAAAAGAAAATATCATGGGTTATAATAGATATTGGGACCTATGGTATGGATGAAATTTCCTTGGTGAGGGGGCCTGTACGAACTGGGTACACTACACCTATCTTGAGTATGAGGTCAAGATGTGTCACATTAGATTGTTTGAGGAAGTATAGGCATCCCAATTACACACATATCTCCAACAAGAGATGATATTACATCTCCTTATACATTGGTCTCTAGAAACCAACATGTTACACCTTCACTATGGGGAGGTGGGAATTATCCTCCTGTATATGGACTGCATCTGTGGCATCCCACTATGTAGATTCCAATATGATGAATTTTTTTTAGTACTGACCATTTTATCATATAGGAAGCAGACTTTTCTCTCATAATAGCACCTCTTAGAGTGTTTTAAGGAATATTTGAGCCATTATCCCCCCATCAATAATAATATTTCTTTCAAGACGTGGTTGGGCATGTTCTTAAATAAGTAACCAACTTTAAAGATGTCAGGGTGGCCAAAGAAATGTCCAAAGACACTAAAAAGCATGAGGTTGTGATCATATTGGTTGGTTCTGGATGAGGGATAATATGAATATTTGGACTATATTATGGTTGATTACAAGAATACATTTGTTATCTAAACTTCATTCCTCACTATATACCTCAATGTTGGGCTCCTCTCAGTGATTGACACTCGCATGGGCTTGCGCCTAGGGACACTACTGATGGTAGCAATTATGGATCCCAACAACATGGCGAACCTAGGTGTACCAATGTTTCTTATCTATATATCTATATGGTACATGTGGTGAGGGGATACATTCCCATGATGATTTTTGGTCCGTTCAAATTCCTACATGATTGGGTCACGACATACTTTGGAGACTATGAATTTTTAAATTCTATCAACCCACCAATTTATGGTCTACCACTATCCCTACTCAACATCCTCGGGGTCTGTCTACTATTTATCAATGAGACCGAGGTTATGATAGGGATTAGAAACTATGAAAATTTCAACTTTCATCCGTTCTTTAACCTAGTTGGTGCAATGGTGGACAACATATAAGGGATATTAGGGCAGTGGGTATACCTGTACTCCATACGAGGTGGAGTGTTGGTTTGCAGAATTGATGAAAACACCTACGGTGAGGAATACACACCACCCCTACTTACCAAGAAGTTCAGATGCATCCAACATCAGACAAGGAGAATCTACATGTGGGTCTTTGAAGAGAGGCCTCCCTATATGGATAATCAGTTTTGGTGGATATTCATTTGAGAATGATTAGGGGAGACCATCATGTTTCTGCTAACCTACCTTAATGTCGCGCTATCCCGGGATTATTCCAACAACTGGGTAGTGGCATACCCAGGTGTGATATTTCATCAACACATAAGAGTGATTACATTGGTGAGTGAAGTGAGGGAGAATAAATTAGTTAAGAGGGTTTCTCTCTTAGTGGTGATCTAGGTGTTGTGAGAGGATCAAGATGGATCTATATCATAGTGGAACAAATCGCAACTTCACCCACTTATCCTTGAAAGGAGGAATCCCAAAAGAGGTCATGAGAGAATGTAGGGTGATCACAGACCAGAAATAAAAGATCCTAAAAGTCTTTAGGTAAGAAACTGTGGTACCTTCTAGAGCCAATCGTCGATACTGGTTTCCCTGCACATTGAATGGAATGGGGAATGTTGACGAAAAACATGATGGGGGAGAAATTGTAGAGGATTCTGACCTAGGATGAGATCGTGCTAACAGAGGTGGGGAATTATTAAATCACTACCAAGGTTTCCTTATATAATAATCTTGAATAATTTATATCCATGAATTCCTTCTCCGATCAGTGTGAGACACCAGATCTTCTTCCAAGCCCAATGTGGTTGTGGAATGCCAGAACGTGAGGAGACGCCGCCTAAAAATCAATCAATCAAGGAGGCATTAGATGGTGATGGAATATGGGGATCCATTAAAGTATATTACCATGGGTTATCCACTAAGAATGAGAGTTCTTTGGGTAGAGGGGTGATATCTCAGTTAGATGAATTCAACTTGGTCAACTTCCTCGACAAAAGCTTTTTAACTTGTATCTCACAGTCCTTCCCCTTTTTTGTTCAGAAGCTCCAACTAAAATTTCTATTCTTTTAGAGAAAGATGAAAATGCACAAGGGGTAATAGTTAGAGGGGATATAGTGATCTATCAGGTATTGGATATCCTACTTTACAACCAATATCCAAGGTCACCGCAATAGGTGAGCCCATCAAGGAGGTTGATGTGGTGGCCATAAATCCTATGGTCCTCCTAGTTATCTATGGGGGACCCCGCCCTAGAATTATAATATTGGTGTATGAAGTGGGTAACTCGGTGTGTCTAATCATTGATAACATCACGCCTCAAGGTAAAATTGAATTTCAATCCACTTGAACACACTTTTATAGAACTTTCTCATCAACATTTTTTCTGTTCCCATGCTGCTCTTACACAAATAATATTGGGGGCTTTTGGTACCAGCTATTGAGGTGTTGATTGGATTTTATGGGTATCTCATGGTGGAGATTCCTATTGAGGTTCTAGGACCAAGCCTTTAGATTCCCCATCTCTATATGTATTTTCTCTCTCACATAATAAATGTTTTAACAACTTTTTATTACTTATAAAATTGACTTTCAAGATCTTATTTCAAGCAGTGCCTAAAAGGTGTGCACCTAGTAAGTAGCAATAGATGGAGTATCTAGGGACCCTTCCCTAATTGATCTACTAGCCATTAAGGATCCATTTTCTCCATCTAACATGGTCTCGCTCTTGGGAGAATATCCTATGGTGGTTGTGGGTGATTCCACTGGTGGGGATGATATCAAGACTCAAGGACGTGATTCTACTAAGGAAGGATCTGGTGAAAATGAAGGACCTCTTGAAAAGAAGCTGGACCCATCCGAGAGAATCTCATAGGAGGAACTTATTGATGATGTCATTGAGGATTTCCCAGAATATGATCCCACACCCACTAATGAGCTATAAGAATATTTTTTTTACGTCACATAAGATAATTTAATTTTTCGGCAAATAATATGGAGGAAAGGGTAGAATTATATCACAGATACCCTGGAGCAATACCTTATGATCCTGATGGGGTCTCTTCACCACTAGATTCATAACCTGGTCACCATAGGGGTGGATTCTCACGATCCCCATGTATTGTTCTAGGATTTTATTATTGTAAAAGTGTAGGAAGAGATACGAAATTTGTATGTCACCTAGTGATCTAACTGTGATTCATTGTTTTATTCCACCATTACACCATTGTGTGAAACAATTTTTTTATTGAAAATTATTACATTAATAAAAAAATCACTTCATGTTTGATTCAATTATTTTTTATTTATTACTATTAAAAAATTAAATTTTACTTGTTTTGATAAATAAATTGTCGGGGGAGATGAATTAGAGGTCCCATGATGAAGTTCAAGAGGAATGGGCCAAACTGTGTAGGATCTAAGCATAGTAGTGGACTAAACTATACAATGATACTAATATGTGTATCTAATTAGGATAAAATGTAGTGAGTATATTCATATCTATGTGCGATAAAACTTTTATGAAGGAACCCAATACCAATTAGTCCACTAAAAGGAACAAGAAACCAATATTTACAATAAAATGAATCTGAATGGAGTGAAATGTTTGCCTCTAAATTTCGATAATATCTCTTATTATAAATAATATCCTTCCATAACATTTCATAGAGATAAATATAATAGGACCTTAAATAAGTTTTTAGTTTTTTATAAAGTGATATAATATTTTCTAGTGGCCTAAAAACCTGGGCCAAGTGGTTTCTCAAAATTATGGTCACAAAACAACCTCCCATTTTTCATATAAAAGAACATCATAGGAACCTCGTTTAGAAGTCAGACCAGGAGGAAAGGTGCTACCATTTTGGAGTCCCAAATGAGTCCTCTAATCATTCATAGTAGTTCTGTAGGCTATGGGAAGTACTACTTCAACATCTATAGATTCACCCCTTTCCATGGGGTTCTAAAGTCCTTGTGATCACCCAGGGAGGTACGTGATGTAATACCGAGCTTCATGTTCGTATTATTTTGAATGATTTTCTAATTCTAGATTTTATGTTTTTATTTATTTATCTTATATTATTATTTAATTTATTTATTTACTGTTATGTCATGCTCAAAATCATATGATCATGTTTGGGGGTACCCCTTCATGTGATGTTTCACAGACTGTTCATCCCATTTTCTTCCCTCTTTCAATTGTAGTGTTTTTGTGATTAATATTGGTCAATAGAACTCACATAAACACTATAAAGTCCATGTAAATTTTTGTTGTGGTATCACAAATAAATAAAATACAAACTTGGATAGCACATCAAGTTTATCATGTGTTCCATTGGTGAGTTTCGGTTAAAAAATGAAACACAAATCACCCAATCATCGACAGTAACCAGTGAATAATTTTGTGTTTTTGAATATACCCTAGGAGTTATCCTAGTATAAACCCAATAATAAGTTAATTATAAGTGTTTAAAAATAGGGAATTAAACTATCATAATCCTATATCATGAAGCGATGAAGGATGAGGATCACGAGATTCCCCAGGGTTGATCACACTTAATCAAATCTATTAATTTTTTTTGTCTTCTATTAATTGATTTTATATGATTTATTCTCAAATAAAAACAAAAAAATTTCATACAATACCATTTCCCCTTTTTTTAATGAAAATTCTTTTTTAATTAATGATCTAAGGCTCCGTCAAGATAAAACCAAGGGTTCATGCTATACTGTATAAATTCTAGTGAAAAATAAACAACTTATTTGACACGCTCGATAATGAGATTACATTTTGGGGTCATTAATGGGGAAGCAAGATAATTTAATTTCCTTTTAATATTTTATTTTATTTTTTTACTCCTTTAAATATCCCTCTTCCCTTTTGGTTGTTTTTTTATTTGAGTTTTTTTTTTCTCTCTATTTCTCCCTCTATTCTTCTTCCTCTATCTCTAATTTTGGTATATAACATTACATTTTCAATTATCCTTTAATTATTATTAAGTATTTTTATTTTATCCACCATCCATCATAAGAAAGAAAAAAAAATAAAACAAAAAATACAAAATTATCAACTTATTTTAATGACCCTGTCAGGAAAAGAAAAACTATTTATAATAGACCCTGAAATTGAAAAGAAAATTCAATCACAAATTAGTAAATCCAAAGTAAGAAAATCATTTAACATAAAGTAAAAAATTTATTATCCTCAATTATTCCCAAACCAATAATTAATTTAACCAAATAAAACCCCATAAATCATGTCTGTAAATAATCAAACCTTAAAATAACTAACCATCCCGAATGTGGATTACCAACCTGCATACATACAATATCTTAAGTAAGCGTCCAACTTTGAGCTAAGCTCATGCCTCATCCACTTATTTTCCAAATTACATGGTTTCCTGGTGAGGACCCTCACAAGTATCTTAAGGATTTTTACATAGTGTGCTCCACCAAAAAACCCCAAAATGTGTTTGAGGGCCTCATTATGATTAAGGACTTCCCTTTCCCCTTTGATGGGGTATCCAAAGACTAGATATAATTTTATTATACCATAATTGGGGGTTTGAATGACTTAATAATACTCTTTATATATAATTTATTCTCTCCCTCCCAAACTGTGTCAATTAGGAAATAAATCTATGGCATTAGGAAATCACAAGTAGAGACCCTTCATGAATACTGAGAGATATTCAAAAGATTTTTCTCAAGCGTCCCCCACAACCATATTAGTGAAAAATTATTTATCCAATACATCTTTGATGGAATTATCCCCATGGATCATGAAATGATTGATTCTACAGCTGGTGGTGCCCTAGTTGATAAAACTCATACCGTCACTCATGACTTAATATCTATCATGGTTCAAAATGCATAACAATTTGGTACACATGTAATTATACCAACCTGAGGAGTTCATGAGGTATTTAATTCATACCTAGAACAAAAGGTATATAATAAACATGATGATATGCACACCCTTATAAGCAAATTAGCTCAGGCATAAGGTAATTCAAACCCTCCTCCTGTTCCATTACATTGTGGTAATTGTTCTGATAACACTCATTTTTTGACCACTACCCACAAATTCAAGATTAATTTGAGTCTTGTGTAGTAGTATTACCTATTAATAATTTTCAACAAGAACTACCCTTAAATAAAGAATCATTTAGGCCAAATCCAAACCCGCGGTGGAAAGCACTACCAGAGTAACAACAAGGAGAAAACCCGAGAAACCCCAAGAATAATGGGTATCCACAAGGCCAAGGTATGAAACCTTATTATCCCTAAACTTCTCAGAATAATTTTCCTCCTCCTCCCAATTCTGAACCAATACTTGTGGATATAGTGAAGAAAATGGAAACCCATAACATTCAATTCCAACAGACCATGAAATCAGTTATTCCAGACCTACGAACTCTTGTGAGACAATTGGAAAACACTATTAGTGAGATAAAGATGAAAGGTTTTGGGCTACTACCATCCCAACCTATTTCTAATCCAAATGAAAGAGTTAATGTATGCACAATCATAATTCTTAGTTGTAAAGAGGTTTCTTTTTCCAATTATTCTACAAAAAAGGTATTCCCCCCCCCCTTAAAAACTATCTTTTCCTACCCCCAAAAGGTTGTAATGTTGAAAAAAAAACAAAAATGATAAAAAAAATTGTCATTGAGGATTCCACTGAACAAACTATTCATCTTCCTTTCCCCCATAGACTGTATAAATCTAAGAAAAGGTTTTATATTGAGATTCATAAAGAGATAATTATTACATTTAAAAAGTTATATGTTAACATTCCTTTAAAGGATGCAGTTAAATAAATCTAATGATATGCCAAATTTCTTAGAGAACTTTTCACCCATAGATAAAGGCTGGAGGGGAATGTGAGAGTCAGTTTGGGAAGCAATGTCTCTACTTTGATTCAACAAACAATGACAACCAAATGAAAGGATTTAGGTACTTTCATGACACCTTGAATTATAGGGGAGACATTTCTTTTAGTTGATATGCTAGATTTAGTTGTTGTAGTTAATGTAATCCCTTACTCTATGTACACTTCTCGTCTGGTTGGAGAGCTTCAACCGATAGGAATCATAATGAAACATTCCAATGGGAGCACGAAACACTGACGATGCTTCTTGTAATAGTGAATAATCTCATTATTTAGATTCAGGATACCTGAACCCAACGACATTCCCCCCTCATACATGGATGTCTATTCTTGAAAATAGAAAATATGATCATCAATTTCCACAAATAGTAAACTTTCCATTGAATTTGGTGAATAAAATATAAGTTTTAATATCATTGATTCCATGAAACACCTTGTTTATGAGTAGTCTACTCTTACGATCTATTAAATGGATGTTCTCTCTAACAAAAATGCACACAACCACAATTCTCTCCCCAACCCATACTTTGATTCATTTTCCTCTTCTTCACACTAAGATGATTTGAGTTTTGATTCATGTTTTGAGTGTTGTGTGGGTTCAGAAAAGTGTAAATTTTGGTATTTAATTAAATAATATGTTCATTATGAGGTACCCATAATAGTTGATGATTCTTCATATCTCATTTTCATTGATTCTATTTCCATTGAGAATAAATATGAGTAGATAGACAGTTTCATGGACCTCACTCCCCCTAAATCCCCTCCCTCAATCAAAAAACCACTAGTGTTGGAACTAAAACTACTTCTTCTAATTGAAAATATTCCAATCTTGAGGGTATTGACTAATTGACCATCATTATTTCTAATATCCTCTCTCTACAGACAGAATAAAAATTGATTGACCTTTTGAGAGAGTGTAAAAAGGTGATAGTATAGACATTGGATGATATTCCATGGATTTTCCCAACTATTTGTATGCACCATAAACTTTTAGATGCCAAAGATAATCACATAAGTAAAGATCAACACCAGTTGAATCCCACTCTTTGTGAATTGGTAAAATTAGAATTTTGTAAATTACTTTCTATTGGGATCATTTATCCTATATCTGATAGTAAATGGATTATCCTAGTGAAAATTGTGCTTCAAAAAATTAGAATAACGGTTGTGTCAAATGAACATAATGAACAGGTTACAACATGTGTTCAAAACAGTTGGCATGTCTGTATTGACTAATATTGACTGATTCAAGACACAAAAAATGACTATTTTTCTCTACCTTTCAATGAACAAATGTTGGAAAGTATGTCTAATAATTACTATTATTGTTTCCTTGATGGATATTCGGGTTATTTTTAAATCCATATAGACCCTCATGATCAATAAAAGATAACATTTACATATCCATTCAACACAGTTTCATATATTAGTATGCCTTTCGGTCTATGTAATACTTTTTGTGATTTTCAGTAATGTGTGTTGAGTATTTTTTTTGGAGTACCTAGATAATAGCATAGAAGTTTTTATGGATGATTTCATGGTTTATGGAACTTACTTTTATGAATGTTTGGTACACCTATGTTCTATCCTCTACTATTGGATTGAAAAAGATCTCATATTAAATATTGGGAAATGAAATTTCTTGGTCGAGAATGGGATTGTACTTGGGAATGTTATTTCAAAAGAGGTAATTCAAGTGGATAAATCCAAAATTGAATTAATTTCAATACATCTATATCCAAAATGTTTTCGCGAGGTGTGATCTCTCTTGGGTCATGATGGTTTTTACCACTTATTCATCGAAGACTTTAGTAAGATCGCACTTCCCCTATCTCGAATGTTGTAAAAGGATTCTGAATTTGTATTTGATAAAAATGTGAGGATACCTTCACTTAAATACAAAGGAGTCTCATATTACCTCCCATAATCCAACAACCATGGTGGGATATTCCCTTCAAACTTATATATGACACCTCTAACTTTGTAGTTGGTTCAGTTTTATCACAATGAGTTGAGAAGTCTCCTCGTGTCATTGCATATGCCTCACATACCCTCGACCCTACCCAAGAAAACTACACAACCACTCAAAAAGAACATCTTTTTATTTTGTTTCCTTTGAAACCCATGCCTCATTAGCATTGAAAAATATTTTAATCTATTACCCGAGATACATTCTCTGCCCTTTTTGAATACTCTTCTTTTTAATCACTTTTTTAAGAGTCTCGGTTCATGTAGAGATACTAAAACATTCCCTGATTCTATTTGAATCCATAATATTAGAGTATTATACATTCATGATAGAGGCAATCATTGATTGAAAAGAACTTTGTATAATTAACCCTTATTTTCATCCACCTTGAAAATTTACACATCTTAATCATTAGAGACCATGAAATTCTAATTAGGTAGCCACATTACAAGATAATTTATTCCTACTTACCCATATATTGGGTATATTATTATTTTATTTTCAGAAATTGTGGGTGACAGGGTGTTTCTATGGGAATTTTGGGGAGAGAATCATTGTTATGGGTTGATATAAAGGTTTCCAACATTTTCCTTGGGAAGTTGGTTCACAAGAAATATTGAATCATTATTTTACACATGTTTCCCTCTTTATCTCAAAAAAAGAAATATATTTAAAAAAATAGTTTTGTATACCAAAAAATAGGAAAAAAAAAAGAAAAAAATGTTGAAAAGAGGATGTTTACACATTATTATTTACTACTTGGTTGTGACCCACATAAACAGACAATTGGGATAGTGAGTTGAAGGTGATATAATTTTCAAGGGGTTGAGTGTGTACATTCATTCTGAACACTTTTTGAATTTTGACATGTTTTGTATGTAAGATATTGAACACTACTCTTATACCTCATATTTTTAAATATTAAATCCTACCAACCCTTGAACCCTATAAAAACCTATTGGAAGCCCTCTTGAGTAGCACACTAGTTTCTACTGGCAGTGAACTTAGAATCTTGGAAAGCGTATGGTAAGATCACATGAACTATTTCAAAAGTACATAAATCCAATTTCATATGTTACATGAGTGAAGGGGAATTTTTTTTAGTAGAGGCATGTTGCTACATGTTCCATGGGTGGAAAATGATGTTGAACAAATTAGAATTTGAGAGAATAAAAAAGACAGAAAATTTGATTTCATAAACGCGACATTATGGTTTAAATTTAAAAAAATCTTGGTTGTTTTATCACTTTTTATTTATGAATGGTACTTGATTATGATATAATACTTTTCTGAGGAGCAAAAATGTTTAGGTGTGGTGGGGTGATCACACCATGATTCACTATTTTATTTCACTCTAACATCATTTTGTTAAACTAGTTTTGTATTGAAAATTATTAAATTAATAAAAAAATCACTTTATGTTTGATTAAATTATTTTCTATTTAACACTTTTAAAAATGTAAATCTTACTTTTTTTATAATTATAATGTATGTGGAGCTACATTGGTAGGCCCATGACAAAGTTCAAGAAGAATGGGCCAAACTGTGCAGGATCCAAGCACAACTGTCAACTAAACCTCAAACTTCTACTAATACATTCATCCAATTGGGATGAATTTTTTTAAAAGGATTATTATCCCTATGGGGTAAAACTTTCATAAAGAAATACAATCCTAGTTCATCTATTAAAAGGCCCAAACAAACCAATTTTTCCAATAAAATGAATCTACACGGAGTCGAAAAAAATTCCTCTGTATTTTCGAAATATCTCTTATTATAAAAAATATCTTGCCACCAAATTTAACATAGAGAAAGAAAACGGGTCTTCCAATAAGTTTTTAGTTTTTTTCAAAGATTGAGAAGATTTTTTAGTGGCTGAAAAGCATGGGCCAATTGGTTTCTTGAAATCAGGTTTCCCAATACCACCTCCCATTTTGGCTATAAAAGAACAACTTGGGCACCTCATTTTGAAGTTCAACCAAGAGTAAAGTTTCTTCAATTTTGAAGTTCCAAAGGAGTCCTCTCATTATTCATAGTAGTTATGAAGTCTATGGGAAGTTCTACTTCAACATCTATATATGTCTCCCTTTCCAAGGGGTTCTAAACTCCTTGTGATCACCTGAGTAAAAATGTGATGTAATCCTGAGATTTATGTTTGTATTATTTTGAATTATCTTTTTAATTATAGGTTTTATGTTTTTATTCAACATCCACTATTATTTTTTAATCGATTTATGTACTGGTATGTAATGCTCAAATTTATATGATCATGTTTGGGGGTACCCTTTCATGTGATGTTTCACACACCATTCACCCCTTTTTCTTCCCACTTCCAATTACGGTGTTTATGTGTTTTATATTGGAAAATTGAACACACATAAACACTGTCATGTCCAGGTACATTTATGTCATAGTATCAAAAGTAAATATCATTCAAACTTTCATATCATATTGTGTTCTTCATGTGTTTCTTTTTTGAGTTTCAGTTATGCAGTCAAACATAAATCACCCAATCATAGGTGGTAACCGGGGAATCGTTTTGTGTTTTTTAATGAACACTAGGAGCTATCCTAGTGTAAAATTAGTAATAACCAAGTTATATGTGTTAAAAACTGGGGATTAAAAGACAATAATCCTATCTCATGAAGAGATGAAGAATGTACATCATGAAATTTCCCTGGGTTGGTCACACTTAATCAAATATGTTAATTTCTTTTATCTTATATTGATTTCTTTTATATGCTTTCTTATTAAATAAACCCAGCTTTTATACAATCACATTCTCCATTTTATTAATCAAAATTTATTTTTTAATTAATGATTTAAGGCTTTTTCAGAATATGATATTGGGTTTCTGTTATACTATATAAATTCTAGTAAAAACTAAACAACTAATTTGACATGCTTGACAAAGAGATCACCTTGCATAAGGATAAATTTGATAGCACCAGGAATATTGAGGAGGACAATCAGGAAGATCAATTTTTTAGGATAAGGTTAATGAAGATTATATATTCCTCAATTATTAATCATATGTTATTAGCCTATAGAGGGTTCACCTAGCATTGGTCAAGGATAATACAAAACAAGATATATATCATATAGATGGGTACCAAGATGAGCAGTATTGGGTGAATATCAAGGTTGTGGAGCTTCATCCCATCCCCTGGGAAGTGTAAGAAGGGATTGGGAGGCCGCAAAATGTCCTTGAATCCATATTCTTGATATTTCCAGGGTTGTAGTGTTCAAATACCATGGTAGAGCTATGGTGTCATTTTTCATTGGGACATAAGAGATGATTCAGTATGTGGATGACTGTTGATAATTACCAATGTTTTCTTTATTTATAAATTTTATACTTGAAAGAAAATATTTCTATTTTTTTATGTTTTTATTTTAATTAAATAATATTTTTTAGACAACCAATGACCAGTACCTAAGATCTTATGAGTCATGATCAGTGTGAGAAACAAGGGATGGTCTTGTTAACGCTCATTTACATGAGTGTGTTAGACAATCATTCAGTCAGGGATTATGTTTTCTGACTTACCAATAAGGGAGTTCATAGTGAGAGGAACTATAGTTAGAGAATGGGTCTCTCCTAATAACATGCTTTCTTTTCCAATGTGTGCTACTGCACAAATATGGTAATTCTAGGGGAGTTGAATTCTACCCGAAAAAAGGGGAATGGATATCATGAATCATGATGCAAAGGATTTTAAACACAAGGGGGTGTCATGATGATGGAGGGTAACAGATGACCATGTTTAAAACAGAAAATACATATCATTTATCTGTGGATGGGAATGAAAAATAGAGGGTCGACCACTAAACATGTTAAAAAAATTGAATATGTCTTAGAATGTCGTCCAAATTCATTTGGGGCATTGGACGAGGATGGTTGGTGAACCAATTAAACCATGAAAAATTTCTTATAGGGGGACCATTCAAACTTGTATATGGACAATGATACAAAAAAGGGTCACATGAAGCATGGAGATGAAGTGATGGAATGTTCAAATGGATTCCAGCACTCGTAAAATTATGCCATTATGACTTGGAGCACATTGGGTTGGTGTATCAGTCTGAACAAAATTAAAACTCTCTTTATAGGGGGAATGTCACCTTGGATTCCAAGAGATGTTCAAACAATATGAAAAATTTTATAGGTGACTAGCACTAAAGTAAAGTTATCTACATGAAAGGGTCTATTATGCCTCGCAATTTTACATTATGCAATAAGGAAGATAAACACATAGTTTGAAATAATATGGTGAGAACATTGGACACATAGTTTAACATCATATGGAAAGGAAAATGTATCTCACAATTTAATTTTATGTGATTGTGACGTATATTGTGGGGCTTTTTTATTTGTTTGACCATTGTTTCTTTCTCATGTTAGGTCAGGAGGTCATCCCTTGTCCATATAAAGGGGTAGGGTTACGTGTTGTGAACTGGGATGAATTAAACACACCCGGCCCTAGTGGAAGAGGGTATATGAGGGTAACACAATAGTAGTTAATCCCTATAGAGGTGGGTAAGGCAAGGGAAACTTATGATACCCTAAAAAAAGAAAATTAATATGGGATGGGTCGCACACAGTTTAAAGTCAGGATGTCATGGACTGAAAGGTTGTCTCTCAGGAGATATGTGTGGAAAAGGGGAGATGTATCTCAGTTTTAATGGATATTCAAGATGAACCAATTCAATGAAACACATTCCCAAGAGTATAGGTATGGCATCCCACCTTTTTTATTTCATAAACTTTTTATTACTTTGTACAAAATAGAGTATCTTTTAATGTTTAGTTTCATGGAAACAAGGTATATAATACATGAAAACATAAAACATGAAAGTATTCATCATGGTTCATCGGAATTTATTTAACTAAATCTCATAACATGGGGACATACATTGAAGGAAAGGGTGATTATAAGGCCCAGTAAGGAAAAACAAGAGAAGCAGTTTTCATATGATCTTGGGAAATTTTGATAATAACTTGAGGAAAATCATAAAGTCAAGAGAAAAGGAAAAGAGGAATATAATAATAAAAATAACTTAAATAATAACATTTAAATTCATATATTACATTTATATGATATATTTACAAGCATAACACCGAGGTTTTTCATCGATGTGCTATAAATATTACTAAGGTTATTCACCAAGGTATCATAAAACATGTCATCTCTTGAGATTAAATTCTTTACCCAATGCATTGGAGTGTTATCTTGGATCACCATTAACATGTATTAATTTATTTAATCCACATATATCTAAATAAAAATTTTCATAAATAACTCATGGAGAATAAAATAAATAGATTTCATATGAAAATCATGGGGATTTAAAAAAGTGCATAAAGACATGATCTTTGTGTCATTATTAACCAATAAAAAAAGAAGTTGGGTTTTGTATATATTAATATTAGAATAAAATATATAATTTTGTAATATAGGTGAATAAACCTAGAAAATAAATAGGTTTGGGTATTCAAAAAATAAAATAATTGAATATCTTGAGAAAAATAGAGAAATTTTTAGAAGAAAATCTGGCAGCATAACGGGTAAGAAACATGGTTTTAGAAAATAGTAAAAGGAGATGACAAAAGGTTCTAAGAATCATAAAATACCCTTACTATAGTAAATGTATAGAATAAAAAGAAAATAATAACATAGTTTTAAAATTTGAAATACATAACACATAAAAAAAGGGATCTTGAAAGGAAAACAGAAGTCCAGATTTCTAATACCTTGAAGAGTTGATCCTAAAAATTGAAGATCGGGACATTGGAGGCCTGAGAACACCTTTAGAAGATTATTTGGGAGGTAAAACTATTATATATGTATTAAGGAATAATTTTAAGTTAATATAAATGGATAATGGGGGGTATTTATAGAAAAATATTAGCATTTGTTTATTAATTTTCTTGGACACCTAGGTATTGGTAAATGAAAAATCATGGGCCTGCCCACTATATTTTCACATGGCATTGAACTCTTGGGATATTTATTATGTTATTTTAATCCAAAAAAGTCAGCCAAAATTTTATATCACTTATTACATAATTATGAAATAATTATGAAGTCATTAAACTTTCCGGAAAACCCAAACTGTATTTTTTACTATTCACAAAAACTAATGTATTTTATAAAATTCTCATAAAATCACCCTAAACAAATTTTGATTTGATTATTTCAATAATTATTTTTATTTTTTTTAATAATTATCTAAATATGAGAATTTTAACTTTTAAATATAAAAATCCTTATTTATTAAAAATAATAGCAGATAGAAAATGCATAGTGAAATTTCTCACTTGAAAAAAATATATTTTATTATTTATATTTAAATAGGAGTGTTTAATAATACTATTTCATTAAAATAAACATTATTAACAATAACTTAGTTAATTATAATAATTAAAACATTTCTGAAAAATATAACTTCAATATCAAAATTCAATTTATCAAATTTATCATATTTTTAAGAAAAACTATTCTCAAAATGGAATTGATCGAATAAAAATTTTATTTACACAAAAGGATTCCACTTTAAGTAAATAATGTATTGATGGTGATGAAATCACTATTGGTAAAAAAAAGGTTTTAAGGACTCTTAGAGTGGAGAAGGGATACATTCCTTTTGTTTATCTTGGGGTTCCATTGTTTGGGGAAAGGTTCGAAGATAGTATTTGGAACTTATTTTTCCTAGTATTACAATTCAATTTTACAGATGGAAGGGGAAAGCTATGTCTCTTACTGGGAGGGTGTGTCTCATTAACTCTGTTATCACGTCAAAGTGTTTGTACACTTTCTCTATTTATAGATTTCTAAGAAGACTTCTCCATAATCTTCAATGTATGCTGAGAAATTTTATTTGGACACGATCAATCTATGAAAGGAAACTGATTATTGTGGCCTGAAAGGAATGTATTAAACCTATTGATATGGGAAGCCTCAGAATTAAGAATCTAATTTTTTTTAATGATTCTCTTATTAAAAAATTCAACTGGAATCTCTTAACATCAGATGATCCATCCATGGGATTTTTGGTTTGCAGATTCATGAAGAAACTTCAGAATAGTTATCCCCACTATCTTAATTCATCAGACACTTATTTTATGATCTAACGCACAACTCCAAAAGTCTTTTTAGCATCCAATCATGCCTCAATTTTTGGACTACTCCTTAACTATACAACACTATTTATATAGTCAATATACCCTATAACCTTTTTGGTATTTCTGTTGCATATTTTTTAAATTTCACTAAAACACTGAATGGAATTATCACTCCACAAGACATCTTGGTTGTTCAGAATAACCACTTTATAGACATAGACACATTGATATGGAAACCTTGCAGAAAGAGAATTTTCAATGTCAATGAATTATATCTATTAGAGTGTCATGGATCAATCCAAAAACCATATTAGTTACTAAAATTAAAGACTACATTCATTCAACTCTCTAGGTTCTTCTTATAGTGGAGAATCTAGAGAAACTACTTTCCCACGCATGATCAACTGAAGAAAGCTGGTCAGATTATTGTTTCATCTTGTCACATATGCTTGAGGAGCTATGAAAATGTGCAACACCTATTTTTTGGCTGAACGTTTTCACAGATTATCTGGCTATACATTGGTGATATTTTTAATATTGACCTGTGTCTATATACTCACGTTGATGACTTTTTATCGCATATCAGTACCTACAAAAAAAGTGCACATATTAAAACTCTCTTACTGGATGAAACTTTAACGGTCTTCAACTCTATATAGAAAACATGCAATTTACTTCTTTTTGAAAATTCCTCTCCTTCTTATCATGTATGTTCACTTTTAATACATAGATATGTTTTTTCTTCTTAGAAGTTCTAGGCTGGTGAAATTGATAACAATTTCCAAGACCTCCCAACTCTCAGGTAGCTGGTCGTTTCATACAGGATAAGGAAATCTCTAATGCTCAATATAATTTGGTGGATTACTCTTATATCATCATGGATAAAATAAAATGTTGATGGATCGGCTCTTGGAATTTCAAGACTCTCAGTGTATAGAGGAGTCTTTCTCACTCTCCATGGATTTGTAAAAGGTTGCTTCCATCAATTCATTGGACTTATAACAGCATATGAAGGATAAGTATGGGAAATTATTTATGCTATTAAAAATGGTTCCTTTCATGGTTGGAATATGATCTGGATTGAATCTGACTCTCTACTTACTATAAATTCTCTCAAATCAATAATCAGGAATGTTCCATGGTGACTTCTTCCACAATGGATCTGATGCCATGACCAGGCCAAGAACCTCAACCTAACAGCTTCACACACCTATAGGGAATCAAAACCAAGTTGAGGATGACCTATAAAATAGATCTATCATGGAAATGATTACTATGTGGTCCTTTAAGATTCATCATTACATTGCATCAACATTTGACGCAGATATGAGAGGTGTGGTTCATTCCCGCCTTTGTAAACCCTCTTATAATGCTTGATTGTGTTCTTTATTTTTGGTTAATATATTTCTTATGGTCAGTGCATCCGGACCCTACACTTTCCAGTAACTAAGGTATTGATACATAACCCCTTATAACACCAACATATAACCTAAGTGTAAGTTGTGATATGGTAATAGATTCACGGGGTGGCTCAACTAAGATCGCCTGAGTGGTAATTTCCACTAACTTAAACTTCTCTTGAAGGCGATTTCGTTCCATCTTCACGTGTTGAAGATTGTCTTGGAATTGGTCAATAGTGATGACTAGTGACACTACCTTCCTTACAAGATCAAATTAATGGACTTCTAACAACATTGACTCTACTGGTTGAGGACATCGTTACTTCTTTCTACATTAATTATCCTTTATCAAAATTTTACTTATAAACTCTAATTATGACATTAAAATTATTATCAATAGTATAGTTCCCAATGGTCATATTTTACAATGGTCATAATTAACCAATGGTCATAATTAAACATTGGTCATATAATGGTTGAATCCAGATGGTTTTATTTCCCATTATTTCCACTTCATAAAAAAAGTACAGTTTTTTTGTAAATAGTAGAACGCACAATTCTAGGAAACAACTATCATTCAAAAAGTTGGGCTCATTACATTATTCCCACATTAAAAGATTTCATTATAGAAATTTAAAATTGTTCTCTCATTTGAGAAGATATGTTGGTAATTTTTCCTCATTGCCTCCTCTGGTTCCCACATTACTTCTTCATATATGTGATTCATCTGCAACACTTTGACAAGGTGAGTGATTTGTTGCATAGAACATTTTCTCTATGATCCAAGATCTCCACCGGATGCTCCTCATAAGCGATTTCATGTTCCAGTAGGACCACATTAGGATTTGGTACATGTGAATGGTTAGGTATGTACTTCCTTAAGATAGAAACATGGAATACATTGTAAACATGAGCTAAATTTGGAGAAATGTAAGTTGATAGTCCACTTATCCTATGTAATCAAGGATTTTATAGGGGCCAATATACCTAGGTCTAAGATTACATTTCTTTCCAAACCTCATAACTTTATTATAAGGGGATATTCAAAGAAACACATTTTTTCCAACACAAAACTCTGATTCCCTTCGATGTTTGTCAGCATATCCCTTCTTCCAACTCTAAGAAGCATTAATGTGTTGTTGGATAACATTAAACATTTCTATCATCTCTTGCACAAGATCTAGACCAAAAATATTTCTCCCACCAACTCCATCCCAACAATTACAAGTTCTAAATCGCTTCCCATATTCATATGGTTTCATTTGAATTCTCGAATGGAAGTTTTTAATGTATGAGAACTCAACTAATGGGAGATATTGATCCCATCCACCTTTAAATTACATTGAACATGTTATCTTCATGTCCTCAAGTGTTTGAATTTTTATTTCATATTGGTTATCATTTTTGGGTTGATAGGAAATATTGAAGTTCAATTTATTACCCAGGGCATGTTAAAGACTTATACATAATTTTGATATGAACCTTAGATCATGATCATATACAGTAGAAAGTGGAACACCATGAAACCTCACCACTTACTTTATGTAAATCCTATCAAGTTTATCAAGAGATAAGTCTTCTCAGATAGGGATAAAATGGGTAGTTTTAGTAATACAATCCACTATAACCCATATCGCATTGTTTTCTTTCGATGATATTGGGAGAACAGTGACAAATTCCATTGTGATATTGTACCACTACCATGTTGATATGGGTAGTGGTTGTAATACCAATTTAGGAAGTTTTCACTCTGACTTTACTAGTTGACACACCATACACCTTATAGTGAATTCAATAATATTTATTTAAATGTTATCCCAAAAATAATGATCATGAAGATCCCTATACATTTTAGTTCTTCCTGGATGTGTAGAGAATGAAGAGTTATGAGCTTCTTCCATGGGCTCCTTCTTTATTTCTGGAATAGATGGAACACATAACCTTGTATGTAACTTTATTACATCTTCTTGATAAATATTTAACTTAAGAAACATCCCATTCTTCAAATCTTCTATCATCTTCTATAATAATGGATTTTATATTTGAGATTTATTGATCTTCTCTAGTAACAATGGTTGATAAATAATTTGGAATAGGGTTGATGATATCCTTACCTTAAGGATTACCATGTCCAATTTTACTAATTCTTTGATCAAAGGATCTCTTTGAAAACTTGTCATTTATATAAGAACATGGTATTTCCTACTTTATGCATCAACGACTTTGTTTTCACTTCTATGATGATAATGAGTTGAAAAATCACAGTCTTTAAGAAGTTCCAACCATCTCCTCCATCACATGTTTAATTATTTTTCTGTAAAAATATACTTAAAACTATGGTGGTCTTTTTATATATCACATTTCTCCCCATAAAGATAGTGCATCTATATATTCAGAGAAAAAAATGCATCAATATCCAGGTCATGCGTACGATAATTCTACTCATGAGACTTCAACTGTCGAGATGCATAAGAAATCACAATGTCATTTTTCGTGGACTCACCCAAGACCTATAAGTGATTAATCTCTAAAAATAATAAATATTTATTTGATAGAAGGTATAGTTAACATGGGTTCAGTTACCAATATCGTCTTCAGCTCTTGGAAACAATCTTCACAATCCTTTTCCCAGATGAACTTCACAGCTTTCAAGTTAACTTGGTAAGTGGATTAAAAAGTCATGGAAAGTTTTTCCCAAACCTTTTATAATTTCCCAATAAACTTAGGAATATATGAATATCTGTTACTATTTTAGGATAAGGTAACACATCTACCACCTTTGTCTTAGCAAGGTCAACTGAGATTCCTTCATTTGTTACAATGTTACCCAATAAAGAAACTTGTTGTAACCAAAATTAACATTTTCTAAACATTGAAAATAGAATCTCCTTTATCAGAGATTAAAATATAACCCTTAGATGATCCTCATGATCCTCATTACCTTTTGAATATATGAGAAGATCATAAATAAAAACCACCAGAATGTTATCAAGGTAGTCCTCAAAAACACTATTCATCAAATCCATAAATACAGAAGGTGCATTAGTCAAGCCTAAAGGCGTAACAAAAAACTCATTATTCTCATATCTTGATAAGAAGGTGGTATTTGGAATATATTCTTTCTTCACCCTCTATTGATGATAACCATATTGATGGTCAATCATAGAGAATAATTTATCCCAATGAAGTTGGTCAAATTAATCATAAATCCTTGGAATATAGTCCTTGTTCTTCACCATGATCCCATTAAGTTATATATAATAAATTCATAGCCAAATTGATCCATCCATCATATTCATAAAGAGAACAGGATCTTCCTAAGGATACACACTTGTTCAGATAAGCCCCCTCTCCAAAAGATCATGCAGTTGTTTCTTTAATTCCTCTAACTCCATATTTTCCATTCTATATGGGGTATTTGTAATCGTCTTGGAATCAGGCATGAGATTAATGGGGAACTCTACCTCTATTTCTGGGGGAGGTTTAGGTAACTCTTTAAGAAATATTTCAATGTATTACTGAACATTGGGGAGATTTTCTATTCATATATTTTCATTTCATTATTCATCTTCACCAATCATTTCTATAAATAAGTATGTGGGAGGTGCTTCTAGAAAAAGATCAAGTCAGGATATCTCTGCTTTAAAAACAATTTTAGGTTGCCCATTAAACACTACTAATATTTCCATTCTTATATGGTTGTTCTTAGTATTATAATTTGAGATGCAATCCATCCCTATTATAATTTTGAATTCCAACAAGGGAATTACTACTAGATTTATGATGAGATTATATTTTCCAAAATATATACAAGAGATTCTATACATTGTTGATGCATGGATAATACCTCTAAGAGTATTGATTGATAGTTATACTTCTAGTAGATTAGAAATTGATTCGATATTCTTTGTAAACATTGAATAAATAAAGGAATTCTTAGAAACTGATTCAAACAGAGTAAATTATAGTTTTGAGATAACAACGAGAGTACCTTACAACGCATTATTTAGAGCTTCATATTTGTCCGTCATGATAGAAACAAATGACCTTTATAACTTATCCTATGTTGACTTTTATGGTGATTTCCCTCCACTATCTTTAAATTTGTGAATTGATTAGAAAATTTCCCAATCTGTCCACACATGAAGAATTGGACTTCGGGATGGGCCAGCACCATATTCCCCTGTTTCGTTAGTGTTGGGAAGTTGAGGATTCACCTCACTATGATAGTTATGAGAAATATAGAGATCTCTTCCAAACTTTTAACATAACACTAATAAGAAATAATTTCCCTGAGTATTTATTCCCACATTTGATACATGTGGTAAGTTTCACTTACTTTCCCCATCTTCCATGATCAAAGTTCCTCCCCATGTTTGGCTCCAAAGATCTCTTTTTTCCTCCAATTTGTGAGAAACCTATGTATCACCAAACTCCATTTAAACCATCATAGCACTTATTCACTATCTCCTCAAAAATATCATAATCATGATTGTCTAGATTATTCTATAGATGTGGTCTTAGTACAGTGAAGAATATATCAACCTTTCTATTAGCGTCCATGACAATAATAGTGGGGTAGCGAGAAAGACTTTTTAAGTTTATCTCATAGCTTCCCACATATTTATTCTCCTTCTAATTCATCTCCAGGAATTCCTTTTCCATTTTAATTCACATCTAAAATTGTAAATATTCATTGAAAAGGTTCCCCTAAACTCTTCCCACTACAATGCATCAGTTCCCCTTTTTGGCATCCTGTTTTTAACCAGTGTTCACCATTGATCAGCTTCTCCCTATAAGAACTAAAAAAAACTTATGTGAATTTATCTTATTCCAGAAATAAAGTAAATAAAATATCTTTTCTATAGATATGATCCATTTTTCAGCAATCAATGGGTCAATAGATCCACTAAAATTAGGTGGTTGTTGACGCAAAATGAACTCAAAAAAATCCCTTTGAGGTGAACCTAGTCTATCATATTGATTCAAGTTATGTATAGACCATGAAATTTCAAGGAAAATTTTTTCTTAAATACTTTTTAATTTTATGAGTCTGTGGAATCTGACGGCACTTAATTCCATGGCCCGGTGTGCCTGGAATCAATTTACGAAGTTTAGCTCAGGTACGTTCAGTGAACGAACGAGCGAGTTTTTCTATCTTTTGAACCGGTGCTCAGAATTGAAATCTGAGGTCACTGATGAACTTGCAGCGCTGGTAATTGCTTAAGGGTAATTTTACCGTAGTTTCTTTTTATGCGGGTTGTAAATTAAAAATTGGGGTTTAGTTAATAAATTAAATAAAATTGTTGGGACAATTGTATGTCTTTAGAAGTTAATCCCTCCCATGTGAAGTTATTGGTAGAGCCTACAACCACCCAACTTCCCATGTGTGGATATTTGATAGGTGGGGTCCACACAATCCCCAACCTTTCACCTCCCCCTAAACTCACTTCAATAAATTGGCAACCCCCTTAATTAATGAGACTCTTCCTCTCCCTCTCTTTCCCTCTTTATTTTTGCCAACATACCTTAATTAATGGAACGAACCTCTTCATTTAATTAATTAAGTGACTTGAAATTTTGAATTCGATGGGTTAATAAAATATTATCCAAGCCTAATATTTTATTTTGGGGGGAGCTTTGTTGTGTTGGAAAAACATTGGGAGAGAGCTCTTGAGAAAAGAGGGAGAAGTATTCACCACCTTCAACGAAGAACGGCTCGGCGAAGAACGCTCTACATTTATCCAATCTTCTACTTCCTCCACATCAAGGGAGGAAATACAACTGCGGGGAACTCGCCAATGAAGATGGTTCTTTCCCGAGGTTGACGGAGTGACATCTCTTTCCGCGTCTATGATGAACGAACCATATTCAAGGTAGGGGGATTATATACAATTTTTAGTTGATTAAAATTGTACTTGTTCCTCGTTGATTTTTTTTTCTGAAACGAATTTGGCAATGTGTTACCACCTAACGTGGAGGGTGTGGGCCGAATGAACATGGCCCGATGACCCGCCACTGGAACTTGATATTTTTTAAATCGGTGATCAGAGGGGGAATGCAGAAGAGGTCGGCGGCGCAAGGGCCGTCGTCGCACACGCAAAGAAAATTCGCGGCCAAGCGAGCTGCGGTGGAGGAAGCACGGCGTCGTCACATCGTTACGGGAACACGGAGCCATGGCCAGGGCAGGCCGTGGCAAAGGAATCTGACTCTGTCGCGTCGGATGTAAAGAAGGAACCGCGGCCCGCTTTGCGGGCCGCTTTGGCAGGAGAAACGGTCGGCCCGTCAGCTGGCCGGGCGGAGGAGGGCCGCGGCGCCAGGAGGGCGCCGCGTCGGACGAACCGTGGCCCTCCCATGAAGGCTGATTGGGCCAAGAAGGACGGTCGGCCGGTTAGTGAGGGTGGCTCCGCTTGGAACCACCGGTTCGAGCAGTCGCCCCCCCCCCCCCGGACGGCTCAACCTTCGGGCCGAGCCCACAGGGTAGCGCTCAGCCGGGCCGCACCCACTCGGGCCGAGCCACACATTTCTTCGGGGTGGTTCGACGCCCCTGTTAGGTCGGAACCGTCAAAATAGGATTGACCCGACCTGCAAGCCCACCGGGCTTAACGGGCTGAGCCTGTTTCCACTTAAGGTGAATAACTTAAAGACCGTGTGTCTGATCGACACGTCGTCTTCGACACTAGGACCCTCACGAAGAGGTGATCCTTTTGTAATACTGTAAATGAGTTTTGGATGACTTGGATAATGGCCGAGTTAGAAAGGATCATATTTCTAATCGGGTCCCTGGAATGAAAAGGAAAATATCTCTTAGACTAATTATTCAATTTATGTGCCATCTGTCGCTTTGAGTTCTTTTTGATGAGACGGAACTTTGGAATACATAAACTCTGGACTTCGAGACAGTTTATGTATCAAACCCCCTTTACTCGAGGAGCGGACCCTCTAGAAATCGAGTACGCTGTGTGCAGGAACCCTAGAGCTGGCTGCGACTATGAAGACTACCTTGCCGGGATCCTCCATGGGTTCGACGATGATGATGACGGTACTTGGATCCTTCGTGGGTTCAGCAGCGAGGATGACTCTACTTGGATCCTCTGTGGGTTCGACAGCGATGACGACTGTACTTGGATCCTACGTGGGTTCGGCAGTGATGGTTACTGTACTTGGATCCTACGTGGGTTCGACATCGATGACTTCTATACTAGGATCCTAGGTGGGTTCAACAGAGGAGATGATTTAGAAGCTACGTCTAATCATCTCCACCCTTCTTCGTGAGTAATATACATGTGTGGGCTGAGTCTTGTCTTTCAATCATTACCAACAGTGTGATTGAATCCTTTTATGTGTGGACTGGGTTGTTCTTGGGCTCGATATTTGGAGCCGGATTGGAATTGATGATTTAGGTATATGTATGGGCATATACCTAAGTAAAGTCGGTTGATATTTCATGTTTGTATCCTTCTTTGTGGTTTATCGTTTGTGGATTTTTGGAGACCTTCGGGGGTCTCGGGGTCCCAACTGATTATCGTATACTCACCCCTGCACGGGCTATGCCCGCACTACGTTGTGTTGGATGCAGATGACGGACAACACTGATCGTGGTTGAGGCTTATGGAGCTGGACTGTCACGACCCGTCCTCGGGGCCCGTGCCGTGACTACCCCAAGCCCGCCTTCCATAGGCCAGGGGCTGGCGACTAGCACCAAAGGCGTAAAATCCCGTTAACTGGGAAGGCATTGCCTTTATAAAAGAAAACAAGCACCACAGAGTACAAGCGGAAGTGAAACACTAAGTACAAAAAGAAGAGCTGAAAAGTAAAAGGGGCCGGAAATACAAGCCCAACTGTAAAGTACAACTCGAAAGGGAAAAACAGCGACTGAAAAGTAAAGCTGCTACGTTGAGATGTCCACTGGAAATCCCACCTGAAGGGTGGGTACAGATAGCTCCTCTGCTCCTCGGGTCCCGCCATCCGCTCCGAGTATGTCTCGCCCAGTGGTCCTCCTCCGGGTACCGCCTCGTCGTATAGTCCACCTCCAGGTACCGTCCTGTCCTTGAACCTTCGGCTTCTGTCAGCACTGTCCATCGTCTGCAACCAACACAACGAGGTGCGGGCATAGCCCGTGCAGGGGTGAGTATAACGATACTCAGTAGGGACCCCGAGACCCTCAAGGTCTCACTAAAACCAACAAGGATAAACACAAGAAGATCTCAACAGATAAACTCTACTTAGGTGTATGCCCATACATATACCTAAGTTATCAAGTAACCCATCTCAATCATGAGGAAACACAAGGATTGTGAAAACGACGGATAACCACTACCCGGGTATATGCCCATACATATACCAAAGTTAGCAAGTGACCCATCTCAATCATGAAGTAAACACAAGGTCAAAAGTCTCAGCTCAAACCAGGATTTTCATTATCGAAACCGTAACTGCTGAAGAGCTCCGTCTCTAGAGTGTACAGTGGTCCTGTCACGACTCCGAGGCTGCCGCTCACTAACCTAGGACTGCTGAAGTACTCCTCCTGTCGAGTACTGCGGGTCTGCGGCCAACTACCTGGCGCTCCGTCCGCTGAGGGTCTATCGCCAAATACCGGGCGCTACCCAGATAGCCTACTGAGGTACTCCTCCTGTCGAGTACCGCGGGTTTGCGGCCAACTACCTGGCGCTCCGTCCGCCGTGGGTCTGCTACCAACTACTGGGCGCTCCGTCCACTGGGCTAGTCGACTCACTCCAAGTCGAGTCGGTCAAGCAGTCGTCAGGTCTCAGCCGGCTACACGGTCTCCGTACTCTGCACGCTCGTCTCCGGGAGGATCCTCTCCACGAGCTACTGGTCGATACTCTAAGTATCTCAAAGTCCCACGAAGAAGTATCTCGAAAGTCCGTCTCGTCATAGGGGTCTCAACGCAACAGACGGCGCGTCGATCGGACGCCCGGTCTGTGAGTTAATAGTCTTTTCGTCCCAGGGGCCCGGTTGGTTTCGAGTGCGAACCAATCCCGGCCGTATCTCAACTGTACCCCGAACTTCCATAGGGTAAACTCAAAGGGACCGTTACTCAACGTAACCACCAACGCCGTTGACGGCTCGTCAAGCGGACGTCCTGTCTGAAAGATATCAGCTTTCCCGTTCCAGGGGCCCGGTTGGATTTCGGGAACAATCCAACCCGGCCATACTCCGACTGCATCCAAAACTCGGGCGGAGTATGTCAAAAGTTCTGTCTCATCAAGAGGAAGTCAACGAAAAAGACGGCGCGTCAATCGGACGCCCGGTCTGTGAGTTATTGGCATTTTCGTCTCCGGGGCCCGGTTGGTTTTTAAGGAAAAACCAACCCGACCGTACTCCACCTGCGTCCAAACCTCGGGCGGAGTATGCCAAAATATCCGATTCACTAAGAGGAACACAACGCGACTGACGGCGCGTCAATCGGACGTTCGTGGCTCAAGATATGAGCGTTTCCGCTCCGAAGGCCCGGTTGGTTTCGTGAACGAACCAACCCGGCCGAACTCAAAGTAACCCGAAACCTTGAGTGCGATATATCGAAACGACCATCTCGATCCAAGGATTGTGTTGCCGCAGACGGTTCGTCATTCGGAGGTCCGAGGCTCAAGTTATGAGCCAAAAACCAAATCAGGTTCGAAACGGGGGGTCCGGGTCCGGGCCGACCCGGCCCGACCCCCCCCCCCCCCCCCCCCCGGGTGACGCGGTGGCCGGCGGCGGAGGCCGGCGGCGGCGGGCGGCGGCGGTGCGGCGGCCGGTGGCGGCGCGCGGCGGCGCGCGGTGGCGGCGCGGCGGAGGCGGCGGGCCGCGCTGGCGGCGGCGGGCGCCGCACGGGGTGCCGCACGCGGGGGGCTTGATTGCCCCCGCTGTCTTCTGGCGGCGCGGCTTAGCCGCGCCGATTTTTTGAGCAAACCGCCCCCTCACATGAGGGGGCCTCCTTGAGCGGAACCGAGGGGGCAGCCGGCCCCCTCCCTTTAAAAGAACCGCCCCCTCTTTAAAAGAGGGGGGTTTTAATATACCGGCCGGGGAATTAAATTCCCCGGTTTTTATGGCATCCGGCCGGCCAGCTGGCCGGCCGGTCTTCTCCAACGGGACCGGAAAATCCGGTCCCCTCTTCGGCTTCCGACGCCGGCGGCCCAGCCGCCGGTCTGCTCTTCCGCCGCGGCCCGGAACCGGCCGCGGTCTCCTCGTCCCGCCGCGGCCCGGAACCGGCCGCGGTCTTCTCGTCCGGCGCGGTGCGACTGCACCGCGCCCCTCTCGCCGTGCCATGAATCCTTCCAACGCGGCGCGGCGGCGTCGCGTTCTTGAAGACTCTCCTCGGCGTAGTGCGACGGCGTTGCGTAAATTAAACGCACGGTAAACCGCGTGGTGCGACGGCACCACGCCACTTTGCTTCCATCGAAAGAATTAAACAAGAACATTGGAGGGGGGTTCGGCCGTGTTCGTGCGGTCCGGCCCCCCTCGCGTTAATAATAATAACGCAACTTAAAGAAAAACATGTCACACGTTAATCTTGCTAAAAGCACGATCAAGAATAAAATGAGGAATCCAAAAGAAATTCGACAACCCCTACCTCGGTTTTAAGACTCGAAGAATCGTCTACGATCCGCGGAAGACGGCGTCGCGGAAGTCGGGCGTCGCGGTCGTCGTTCGTCAAATCCGTTGACGAAGAGACGCGTCCGAAGAGGCACGTCGTTGGCGAATCCTTGTACGCCGACGAAGGTTGTCCGAGGAAGGTGCGGTGTTCTCTCTCGTTGACACCGAAGACGAAGACGAGCGGAGCGGCGTTCTTCGTCGGAAAAAGAGCGTTCCTCGTCAAGTCTTGAGGAAAGTCAAAATATAAAGAAAGCAACGAACTCAAGAACCCTTACCTCGATAGTCGCACGTTGACGGAGTCGTGGAAAATCGGTGTCGATTCCTTTGACGTCGGAGGAAGAGTCGTTGTCGAAGGCGTTCGTCGCGGAAAACCGTCGCGGAAGGGATCGTGTTCTTCGGCGGAGAAGTTCTTCGTTGAAGAACGTCGTTCTTCGCGTTCTTCGTTCAGTTGAAGAAGAAGAAGAAGAAAAGCTTCCAAAGCTCTCAAGAAATCCTCCCAAGGGTAAAAGAAACTCAAAGAATAATATAAGCTTTAACTTATATTATTTCATAACTTAACCACAAGAATTTCAAAGGTTTGAAATTCAAAATGGATAACTCCAAAATTAACTCACTTATTTAATATACATGATTTGTATAATTAAATATAAGTTAACTTGTCAAGCCATTAAGAGGGAGAGTGGGGAGTTGAAAAGGTGGGGGGTTCGTGTGGGCCCCACCACACTTAATCCTCCCAAGGGAGGTTATGTGGGTGTGGGTCCCACTTCCAACCTCCTTTGAGAGGAGTTAACCTACAAAAAGTAAAATAAAAAGAATTACACTTTTTATTCAACTTTTTTATAAAACTCCCAAAAAACTAACTTTCAACCCGCAACAAACGCAACTCCCGAAAAGGTCTCAAAAAGCGAATATCGGCGCTGCGAGTTCATCGGTGCCCTCGGATTTCAATTCCGAGCACCGGATCAAAAGTTAGGAATTCCCGCTCGTTCGTTCACTGAACGTACCCGAGCCAAACTTCGGAAATTAATTCCGGGCACTCCGGGCCTCGGAATCAGGTGCCGTCTGAAACCGCGCTCTTGTAAAATTCTAAAGAAAATTAAGAAAAAATTTTCCTTGAATTTTACGGGTCTTTACATTACTCCCACCTCAGGGCTTTACGTCCCCGTAAAGCTACATCAAAAACTAGGGAAACAAAAAGAGGATACTAAGCACGCATCTGAGCCTCCCGCTCCCATTTGCTCTCCTGGAGATTCCCGTGCCGCCATCTGTTGCGCACAAGAGGAATCGATAGTCCATGTAGGACCCGCTCCTGGATGACATGGACCTCCTCTGACGTGGCCCGGACCATCTCTGGTCCCACATGAGCTGCAAGATTTCTTCTTTGCCGATAAGAGAAACCTGGTCTCATCCCCTGGATGAACCACATTCTTTGCCTAAAACAGTCAATCCTAACATGGATGATATTAATCCATACCAAGGATGACGTCGTAAGGCCTCGACGCTACTACTAAGAGATCCAACCGTTACTCTCGCCTCCAAGGGTTGAGTCACACTGTCGGCATCAGTGTGTGGTAACTGGTCTCCTCCAGTAGATGTCTCACAAGTGAGGGTCAAGTCAACAGTCAACTGGAACCTCTTAGTAACATCACAAAAGAGGACAGGAAAGAAAACATCACAAAAGAATGCGTCTTTTTATTATTGCAGCTCATAATACAAGACGCTACACAAAAGCAACATCAACATGGAACTAGAAGTACAAAAGACGTAACCACAAGTTCCTCCCCTGTCCACCTGCTCCCAGAGCTCCAGCATTTGTCGCTGCCTCAACCTCGGTGGCTCCTCAAAAGCCTATGGATCAACTGTACGAGGAGTCGGACAGTCACGTGCCAGGTGCCCCTTTCCACCGCACGAGTAACAATGTCCGTTTCTGGCACGCCTGGCTCTGACCCCACCTCGGGTGCCCCGCACCACCGGTCTTAAAACCCGAGATCGCCCAACTGCTCGTCTAGTCCTCCTGGACCTCTGCATCATCTGTCTACTGCCCACAGATGACTCGGCTTCTGATCGAAAAACACGCGGCAAAGGCAGAATCTCCTGTACACGCTCGGGGTGTAGAGATACTAGCACAAACTCCACCCTGAAGAAGGTCTCGAAGTCTTCCCATGCGAAGTTCATCTCATTGCAAAACTGAAACAAGTGGCTCCACCACCTACCTGCTGCTGCCTGAAAGAGGCTGGTAAAGATCACCATGAAGTCTGCCGGCGTCCCCACTAGCCTGAAGACTCTCACCACAGCCTCCAGCCAAAACCTCAGCCGCCTGCGGGTCCGTCTCTCCCCGGAACCTGGGTGGCCTCTGGCGCTGGAACTCGTGCAGCGCGCTCAAGCGTCGTGCATCGCCTACTGCTGGGGTTGGTGGCATCGGTGGCCCAACGTATGGTAGTACCGCTGGTGCCTCCGCTGGTGCCTCAACTGCAAGAGGGCCCTGTACCGAAGCCTCGCCGCTCGACAGACTGTCAGCAACGCTCATCCTTCCGGGCTCTAGCTGGTCGTCTGAGAAAAGACATCCTGAAAGAAACAACGTAACACGATCAAACGATTATACCTGGTGAGCTGACCTGGTTTGAGCTGTTTTAAGGGGAAAAACTTTTGAAAACATACACGCAATCAGTGTTTTCCGTGCACAAAGTCGGAAATCAGTTGTCAGGGTCCTGGTGTATGGATACGTCGGCCGCCCGCACCAACACTGGACTCCCTGAACTGAAAACCACACTCGGTACTCTCAACACTATTGCTTCACAGAAAGAAACATCAGAGTTATAAGTTCTGCGGTAGAACCGAACTCCTCTGATACCAATTTGTCACGACCCGTCCTCGGGGCCCGTGCCGTGACTACCCCAAGCCCGCCTTCCATAGGCCAGGGGCTGGCGACTAGCACCAAAGGCGTAAAATCCCGTTAACTGGGAAGGCATTGCCTTTATAAAAGAAAACAAGCACCACAGAGTACAAGCCGAAGTGAAACACTAAGTACAAAAAGAAGAGCTGAAAAGTAAAAGGGGCCGGAAATACAAGCCCAACTGTAAAGTACAACTCGAAAGGGAAAAACAGCGACTGAAAAGTAAAGCTGCTACGTTGAGATGTCCACTGGAAATCCCACCTGAAGGGTGGGTACAGATAGCTCCTCTGCTCCTCGGGTCCCGCCATCCGCTCCGAGTATGTCTCGCCCAGTGGTCCTCCTCCGGGTACCGCATCGTCGTATAGTCCACCTCCAGGTACCGTCCTGTCCTTGAACCTTCGGCTTCTGTCAGCACTGTCCGTCGTCTGCAACCAACACAACGAGGTGCGGGCATAGCCCGTGCAGGGGTGAGTATAACGATACTCAGTAGGGACCCCGAGACCCTCAAGGTCTCACTAAAACCAACAAGGATAAACACAAGAAGATCTCAACAGATAAACTCTACTTAGGTGTATGCCCATACATATACCTAAGTTATCAAGTAACCCATCTCAATCATGAGGAAACACAAGGATTGTGAAAACGACGGATAACCACTACCCGGGTATATGCCCATACATATACCAAAGTTAGCAAGTGACCCATCTCAATCATGAAGTAAACACAAGGTCAAAAGTCTCAGCTCAAACCAGGATTTTCATTATCGAAACCGTAACTGCTGAAGAGCTCCGTCTCTAGAGTGTACAGTGGTCCTGTCACGACTTCGAGGCTGCCGCTCACTAACCTAGGACTGCTGAAGTACTCCTCCTGTCGAGTACTGCGGGTCTGCGGCCAACTACCTGGCGCTCCGTCCGCTGAGGGTCTATCGCCAAATACCGGGCGCTACCCAGATAGCCTACTGAGGTACTCCTCCTGTCGAGTACCGCGGGTTTGCGGCCAACTACCTGGCGCTCCGTCCGCCGTGGGTCTGCTACCAACTACTGGGCGCTCCGTCCACTGGGCTAGTCGACTCACTCCAAGTCGAGTCGGTCAAGCAGTCGTCAGGTCTCAGCCGGCTACACGGTCTCCGTACTCTGCACGCTCGTCTCCGGGAGGATCCGCTCCACGAGCTACTGGTCGATACTCTAAGTATCTCAAAGTCCCACGAAGAAGTATCTCGAAAGTCCGTCTCGTCATAGGGGTCTCAACGCAACAGACGGCGCGTCGATCGGACGCCCGGTCTGTGAGTTAATAGTCTTTTCGTCCCAGGGGCCCGGTTGGTTTCGAGTGCGAACCAATCTCGGCCGTATCTCAACTGTACCCCGAACTTCCATAGGGTAAACTCAAAGGGACCGTTACTCAACGTAACCACCAACGCCGTTGACGGCTCGTCAAGCGGACGTCCTGTCTGAAAGATATCAGCTTTCCCGTTCCAGGGGCCCGGTTGGATTTCGGGAACAATCCAACCCGGCCATACTCCGACTGCATCCAAAACTCGGGCGGAGTATGTCAAAAGTTCTGTCTCATCAAGAGGAAGTCAACGAAAAAGACGGCGCGTCAATCGGACGCCCGGTCTGTGAGTTATTGGCATTTTCGTCTCCGGGGCCCGGTTGGTTTTTAAGGAAAAACCAACCCGACCGTACTCCACCTGCGTCCAAACCTCGGGCGGAGTATGCCAAAAGATCCGATTCACTAAGAGGAACACAACGCGACTGACGGCGCGTCAATCGGACGTTCGTGGCTCAAGATATGAGCGTTTCCGCTCCGAAGGCCCGGTTGGTTTCGTGAACGAACCAACCCGGCCGAACTCAAAGTAACCCGAAACCTTGAGTGCGATATATCGAAACGACCATCTCGATCCAAGGATTGTGTTGCCGCAGACGGTTCGTCATTCGGAGGTCCGAGGCTCAAGTTATGAGCCAAAAACCAAATCAGGTTCGAAACGGGGGGTCCGGGTCCGGGCCGACCCGGCCCGACCCCCCCCCCCCCCCCGGGTGACGCGGTGGCCGGCGGCGGAGGCCGGCGGCGGCGGGCGGCGGCGGTGCGGCGGCCGGTGGCGGCGCGCGGCGGCGCGCGGTGGCGGCGCGGCGGAGGCGGCGGGCCGCGCTGGCGGCGGCGGGCGCCGCACGGGGTGCCGCACGCGGGGGGCTTGATTGCCCCCGCTGTCTTCTGGCGGCGCGGCTTAGCCGCGCCGATTTTTTGAGCAAACCGCCCCCTCACATGAGGGGGCCTCCTTGAGCGGAACCGAGGGGGCAGCCGGCTCCCTCCCTTTAAAAGAACCGCCCCCTCTTTAAAAGAGGGGGGTTTTAATATACCGGCCGGGGAATTAAATTCCCCGGTTTTTATGGCATCCGGCCGGCCAGCTGGCCGGCCGGTCTTCTCCAACGGGACCGGAAAATCCGGTCCCCTCTTCGGCTTCCGACGCCGGCGGCCCAGCCGCCGGTCTGCTCTTCCGCCGCGGCCCGGAACCGGCCGCGGTCTCCTCGTCCCGCCGCGGCCCGGAACCGGCCGCGGTCTTCTCGTCCGGCGCGGTGCGACTGCACCGCGCCCCTCTCGCCGTGCCATGAATCCTTCCAACGCGGCGCGGCGGCGTCGCGTTCTTGAAGACTCTCCTCGGCGTAGTGCGACGGCGTTGCGTAAATTAAACGCACGGTAAACCGCGTGGTGCGACGACACCACGCCACTTTGCTTCCATCGAAAGAATTAAACAAGAACATTGGAGGGGGGTTCGGCCGTGTTCGTGCGGTCCGGCCCCCCTCGCGTTAATAATAATAACGCAACTTAAAGAAAAACATGTCACACGTTAATCTTGCTAAAAGCACGATCAAGAATAAAATGAGGAATCCAAAAGAAATTCGACAACCCCTACCTCGGTTTTAAGACTCGAAGAATCGTCTACGATCCGCGGAAGACGGCGTCGCGGAAGTCGGGCGTCGCGGTCGTCGTTCGTCAAATCCGTTGACGAAGAGACGCGTCCGAAGAGGCACGTCGTTGGAGAATCCTTGTACGCCGACGAAGGTTGTCCGAGGAAGGTGCGGTGTTCTCTCTCGTTGACACCGAAGACGAAGACGAGCGGAGCGGCGTTCTTCGTCGGAAAAAGAGCGTTCCTCGTCAAGTCTTGAGGAAAGTCAAAATATAAAGAAAGCAACGAACTCAAGAACCCTTACCTCGATAGTCGCACGTTGACGGAGTCGTGGAAAATCGGTGTCGATTCCTTTGACGTCGGAGGAAGAGTCGTTGTCGAAGGCGTTCGTCGCGGAAAACCGTCGCGGAAGGGATCGTGTTCTTCGGCGGAGAAGTTCTTCGTTGAAGAACGTCGTTCTTCGCGTTCTTCGTTCAGTTGAAGAAGAAGAAGAAGAAAAGCTTCCAAAGCTCTCAAGAAATCCTCCCAAGGGTAAAAGAAACTCAAAGAATAATATAAGCTTTAACTTATATTATTTCATAACTTAACCACAAGAATTTCAAAGGTTTGAAATTCAAAATGGATAACTCCAAAATTAACTCACTTATTTAATATACATGATTTGTATAATTAAATATAAGTTAACTTGTCAAGCCATTAAGAGGGAGAGTGGGGAGTTGAAAAGGTGGGGGGTTCGTGTGGGCCCCACCACACTTAATCCTCCCAAGGGAGGTTATGTGGGTGTGGGTCCCACTTCCAACCTCCTTTGAGAGGAGTTAACCTACAAAAAGTAAAATAAAAAGAATTACACTTTTTATTCAACTTTTTTATAAAACTCCCAAAAAACTAACTTTCAACCCGCAACAAACGCAACTCCCGAAAAGGTCTCAAAAAGCGAATATCGGCGCTGCGAGTTAATCGGTGCCCTCGGATTTCAATTTCGAGCACCGGATCAAAAGTTAGGAATTCCCGCTCGTTCGTTCACTGAACGTACCCGAGCCAAACTTCGGAAATTAATTCCGGGCACTCCGGGCCTCGGAATCAGGTGCCGTCTGAAACCGCGCTCTTGTAAAATTCTAAAGAAAATTAAGAAAAAAATTTCCTTGAATTTTACGGGTCTTTACATGGACGATATACTGAGGTATAACACCGGGGGAAACATACACATAGCGGACGGATGGACCCGAGGTACCGACGAGACTATCTGTACCCACTATTTAGGTGGGATTCACGAAGGACGACTCGGTGGTTTCTGATTTACTTTACAGTTGTTGTACTTTCTTTCTCATTTGTACTGTACTTTCAGTTGGGTTTCTATACTGGCCCATTTACTTTCCAGCACTTACTTTTGTACTTAGTTTTACTTAGTGCTTACATCGTTTGAGTACTCTGTAGTGTTTTTTTACTATTATAAAGGAAATCCCTTCCCTATTAATGGGATTTATGCCTTTGGTGCTAGTCTCCAGCCCCAGTCCTATAGAAGGCGGTCTTGGGGTAGTCACGGCATGGGCCCCAAGGACTGGTGATGAAATATTGGTATCAGAGGAGTCGGTTCTACCACATAGCTCAAGACTCTGATAATTTTTTTCTTTGAAACAACAATGTTTAGAGTATTGAGTGTGGTTATCAGCCCAGGGAGTCCAGTGTTGGTGTGGTGGTCGATGTATCCATACACCCGGACCCTAACTTCTAGTTTCTGACATAGTGCACAAAAACATTGATTGCATGTGTGTTTCAAAAATTTTATTTGTGATTACTTTGTGTCATATCACCATGTATATTTTATTAATCGTGGCGCACCTATTGCTTTTCACGATGGCCCCATGAAGGCAGTCATCTAGGTTTTCGAGCTACGTGCGAGATGGTAGCCCACCGAGCGATGAGGCCTCAGTGCAGGGCCCCATTACAGCGGAGGCACCAGCAGTACCACTACCCACTGGGCCACCGATACCACCAGCCCCAGTAGAAGAGAGTGCATGCCGCCTGAGTGCGCTGCACGAGTTTCAGCGATAGAGGTCGCTCAGGTTCCGGGGAGAGACGGGCCCTCAGGCAGCTGAGGATTGGCTTGAGTCTATCGTCAGAGTCTTCATATTGGTAGGGACACCGGATGACTTATGGTGATCCTTGCTCTGAGTCTACTGCACGCTGCAGCAGGTAGATGGTGGAGCCTGATGCTCCAGGTGCACGACGAGGCATCTCTACTTTGGCCAGACTTCGAGAGTCTCTTCCGATCGGAGTTTGTTCCAGCCACCCTCTGGGCGGTGCACATCCAGGAGTTACTTCATCTGCGGCAGGGCAGTATGACAGTAGATCAGTACTCGGTGAGTTTTACCGACCTCTCGTGCTACTCCACGGACATGGTACAAGACCCATTCTTCTGGGCTCAAACCTTTGAGCAGGGACTGAGACATGGGATCAGGGCTTCGATGATCTCCGTCAGCATTCCGAAGCAGGCAAGAGTGTTGGAGCGAGCCCTTCTTGTGGAGAGATTTCTTACTGAGATGATGCCAACAGCGAGACCCACCGCAGGGCGACACGTTGTGGAGTCTTCTGCAGATGGTAGTAAATAGATGTCGGAGAGGTCTAAGCGGACCAGGCCATCTGGTGGGAAACCTCAGGAAACTGGTTTGGATGTGCGGGGCACACGAAGCAGAGCCAGCTATATGAGGGGCAGGTAGAGCTATGCATGTGAAGGGTAGGGCCACATGGCTCGTGGTTGCCTGACCCGCCATGCAGACAAGCAGCAGACAGTAGAGGGACCTCCCAGGCAGAGGCAGAGGTTCGACCATGGCGGTCCGCAGGGAGCAGGCGGATGAGGCAGAGGAGCTGGCCGAGCAGCGGGTGGTGGATAACGCTTCGAGGATCTACCAACACCACCACTAAGAGGACCTCCCAGACCACAAGGAGCTGGAAGCCAGGGGCAGGCTCAGCTCTAGGCAGTCGAGGCCTATGACCACGGTGTACCTAAAATGATTCGTGGTACTATCTGTGTCTACTCCCCCCTATCGTAGTTCTTATAGACACAGAAGCGAGTCATTATTTTATTTTCGCTGCCCTTATTCGGATCTCGTAGATTCCGACAGATCAGTTGGCTCGATTATTACGGCTAGAGACTCCTACGGAAGCAGACTTGATGATTAAGCACTGGTGCCAGTAGTGTGAGCTTGTTCTTGTAGGCAACATTTTCGGCTGGGATCTTCTTGTAGCAGCGTCGAGGCCTTGTGACGTCATCTTGGGTATGAAGTGGTTGTCTATAGTCTATTCTCATATTTACTGCATTACGTGCAAAGTGCGGTGTGTCCACACTGATGGGACCATGTTCACCTTCACTGGCGAGAAGGGAGCCTTTTCAGTGCAGGATGGACTTATGCAGAGGAGTGGGCAGCCAATCACACATCAGTTGGCTAGTCGAATCCTAGGAGCGGTTGATGTGCGGAGTCCGAGTTTTCCTTTTGTGGTGGATCAGTATGCAGATGTTTTTCCTGACGATGTTCCAGGACTACACCCTCACAGAGAGGTAGACTTCTACATTTACCTGTACCTCTCGACATTGCCGATATCTACTCTAGCATATCGTATGGCTCCCGCTGAGCTTCGTGAGCTGCGGGTACAGCTGGAAGACTTTCAAGGAAATGGATTCATTCGACCTAGTGTTTCACCCTAGGCTTCTCCGATTTTATTCGCTAAGAAGGTGGATGGGATCTTAAGACTATGTGTTGAATACCGTCGCCTAAACCAGGTGACCATAAAGAACAAGTACACACTCCTGATGATTGACAACCTCTTTGATCAGATTAAGGGATCACGATGGTTCTCAAAGATAGACCTCAGGTCAGGCTATCACCAGCTCAAAGTTAAAGACAAGGATGTGTAGAAGACGGCCTTCAAGTATCGGTATGGACACTATGAGTTCTTGGTTATGCCCTTCGGCGTAACCAACGCTCCAGCGGTGTTCATGAGTCTCATGAACAGGATCTTTCAGCCTTACCTCGATCGTTTTATCGTAGTCTTCATCAACGACATGCTGATTTACAAAACTACTAAGGAAGAGCACGCCTACCATTTGTGAGTTATAGTGAATACACTCTGAGAGAACCAGCATTATGGTAATATCTTGAAGTGCCAGTTCTGGATTCGAGAGGTTCACTTCTTAGGGCATGTCATCTCGGAGGTGGGAGTTGCAGTATACCCAACGAAGATCGAGGCGGTACTTGCTTGGGAGCCACCCAGGAGCATAACGGAGGTGCAGAGTTTCCTAGGTTTGGCTGGAAAATATCAGAGATTTGTGCCAGACTTCTCCAGAGTTTCAACACTGCTTTCAGCTTTGACGAATAAGGGGAAACCCTTCGTGTGGTCAGATAGATGTCAGTTGATATTTTAGGAGCTGAGACAGAGATTGACCAATGTGCTCATCTTGAGGCTACTGGAGGAGGGAATAGGGTACGTAGTTTACTACGACACATCAGGGACCGGACACGGGTCTTTCTTGATGTAGAAGAGAGCAGTGATCACTTACGGTTCATGGAAAATGAGACAACACGAGCAGAACTATGGTACCCATGACCTGGAGTTAGCAGTAGTGGTATTCGCCCTGAAGATTTGGTGACACTATCTTATGGACGAGCGCTTTACAGTCTAATCTGGCCACCAGAGTCTCAAGTACATCTTCTCGCAGAAGGACTTAAACCTGAGATAGCGGTGATGGCTTGAGTTCCTCCAGAAATATGACTTTGATATAGTCTATACTCCTAGGAAGGGGAACGTAGTAATTGATGCTCTCAACAAGAGATCAGGGATACAGCTGCTAGGGGAGGAAACGGAGCATCTAGCCGCATTTCAGATATCCTTCATGGATAGAGATGGGGAATCCATTATTCAGTCTCTCACATTCACTCCTACACTACTTCAGCAGGTCAGAGAGGCACAGTGTGGGGACGTTGATTGTGATACGCGACGTGCTCAGATTTCCACAGGGCAGGTGCCTGATGGATTTTCTGAAGGATGAGAGCGCGTCATCCTCTTCATGGGATGTACCATGGTACCAGTTGAACTGTAGGATGAATTGCTGAGGGAGTTTTACACTTCCCCTCTGGCGGAACATCCTAGAGTGGAGAAGATGTATTCGGACCTCAGACGACAGCACTGGTGGCCGGGTATGAAGAAGGTTATAGTAGAGTTCGTTTCACGATGCCTCACTTTCCAGCAAGTGAAGGTGGAGCACCAGGTACCAACAGGCTTGGTAAATCCCTTAGAGGTTTCTTAGTGGAAGTGGAATGGGATATCCATGGATTTTGTGACGTGGTTGCCACGTACTTCCATAGGACACGAATCCATCTGGGTGATCGTCGACCGACTCACCTGGTCGGCCCACATCCTACCTATCAGAGAGCAGGGATCAGTAGAGAGATTGGGATGCCTCTACGTTCAAGAGATCATATGGCTTCATGGTGTGTCATCTACTATTATCTCTGATCGAGATGCTCTTTTTACTTCCCGGTTTTGGAAGGGGTTACAGGAGGCATTTGGGACGCAGCTACGCCTGAGCCCACCTTTCATCCTCAGACAGATGGCCAGACAGAGAGGACCATTCAGGCTCTTGAGGACATGCTCCGTGCATGTGTCCTTGACTTTGGTCATAGCTAGGAGGATCACCTACCCTTTTTGGAGTTTTCATACAACAACAGCTACCACTCCACCATGAGGATGGAACCTTACGAGGCACTGTACGGCCGACCATGAAGATCACCTCTGAGATGGACTGACCCTAGGGAGTCAACACTTGTAGGACCAGAGATGGTTCAGGCTATGACAGAGAAGGTGCGTATCATCCAGGAGTGGAAGAAGAATTCACAGAGAAGACAGAAGTCCTATGATGGTAGGAGATGGAGACCACTGGAGGTTCAAGACGGCGACCACATTTTCTTATGGGTCTCACCTCTACGTTGACTATGAAGATTTAGTCGGGGCGGAAATTTATCTTTGTGTTTCATCAGACCATTCTAGGTCCTCAGAAGGGTAGGTGAGGTGGCTAACCACCTGGACCTCCCACCTCAATTGCACTGGGTACACGACGTCTTCCACGTATCTCAGTTGAGGAGATATGTGCATGACCCGTCGCACATCATCGGTCATGGGGAGATGGACATCGATGATGGAGAGACCTTCATGGAGGTCCTGGTGAAGATCGAGGATCGACAGGAGATGGTCCTATGTGGATGGTCGATTCCTCTTGTGCGCATTCGTTGGCAGCATGGGAACCACCAGGAGAGCACATGGGTGCAGGAGGCTCAGATGAGTGCTCAGTACCCTAATTTGTTTCCCTAGTTTATGTTGTAACTTTATAGGGATGTAAATCCCTAAGGTGGGAGTAATTTAAAGACCCATAAATTTCAAGGAAATTTTTTTCTTAAATACTTTGGAATTTTACTAGTTTGTGGCTTTTGACGACACTTGATTCCGAGGCCCGGTGTGCCCGTAATCAATTTCCGAAGTTTAGCTTGGGTACGTTCAGTGAACGAACGAGCGGGTTTTTCTATATTTTGAACTAGTACTTGGAATTGAAATCTGAGGGCACCGATTAACTCGCAGTGCTGGTAATTTCTTAAGGGGACCTTTACCGTAGTTTTGTTTTAGGAAGGTTTTAAATTAAAAATTGGGGTTTAGTTAATAAGTTAAATAAAATTGTTGGGACAATTTTATGTCTTTAGAAGTTAATCCCTCCCATGGAAAGTTATTGGTGGAGCCCACAACCACCCAACTTCCCATGTGTGGATATTTGAGAGGTGGGGCCCACACGAGCCCCAACCTTTAACCTCCCCCTAAACTCTCTTAAACTCCCTTCAATAAATTGGAAACACCCTTAATTAATGAGACTCTTCCTCTCTCTCTCTCTCCCTCTTTATTTTGGCCAACATACCTTAATTACTGAAATGAACCTCTTCATTTAATGAATTATGTGATTTGAAATTTTGAATTGGATGGGTTAATAAAATATTAGCTAAGCCTAATATTTTATTTTGGGGGGAGCTTTGTTGTGTGGGAAAAACTTTGAGAGATAGATTTAGAGAAAAGAGAGAGAAGTATTCACCACCTTCAATGAAGAATGACTCGGTGAAGAACGCTCCACGTTTCTCCAATATTCTACTTCCTATACATCAAGGGAGGAAATACAATGACGGGAAACTCACCAACGACAATGGTTCTTTCCCAGTGTTGGCAAAGCGACATCACTTTCTGCGTCTATGATGAATGAACCATATTCGAGGTAGGGGGATTATATACAATTTTTGTTGATTAAAATTGTACTTGTTCCATGTTGATATTTTTCTGAAAACAATTTGGCCATGTGTTACCACCTAACGCAGAGGGCGCGGACCGAACGAACATGGCCCGACGACCCTCCACTGTAACTTGATATTTTTGGAATCAGCGACCGAAGGCGGAACGCGAAAGAGGCCGGCGGCGCAAGGGTCATCGTCGCACACGTAAAGAAAAGTCACGGCCAAGGGAGCCATGGCGGAGGAAGCATGGTGTCGTCGCGTCATGCCAGGAATGCGAATCCGCGGCCAGAGCAGCCCGCGGTGGAGGATGCCAGTGCTGTCGCGCCAGCTGTGCGGAAGGAACCGCGGCCCCCTTTGCGGGCCGCTTCTGCAGGAGAACCGGCTGGACCATCAGTTGGTCGGGCGAAGGAGGGACGCGGCGCTAGGAGGGCGCTGCTCCGGACGAACCGCGGCCCGCCCATTCGGGCCGCTATCGCAATGAATGCCGGCCGACATTGGCCTGCCGAATAGGGGGGCGACGCCACCGATTCGGGCACCCAGCCCCCCCCCCCCCCTCGGACCGCTCGGCCTTATGGCTGAGCCCGCTGGGTCGCGCCTAGCCGGGCCACACATTTATTTGGGCAGGTACGACACCCCTTCCAGGTCGGACCCGTCAAAACAGGATTGACCCGACCTGCCAGCCCACTGGGCTTAACGGGCCAAGCCCGTTTCCACTTAAGGTGAATAAATTAAAGGCCACATGTCCGATCAACGCTCCGTCTGCGGCACTAGGACCCTCGCGATGAGGCGGTCCTTTTGTGATACTCTAAGTGAGTTTTGGATGACTTGGATAACAGTCGGGTTAGAAATGAGCATATTTCTAACTGGGCCCCTGGAATGAAAAATCCAATATCTCTCAGACAGGGCGTCCGATTTACGCGCCGTCTGTCGCGTTGAGTTCCTTTTGACGAGATGGAAATTCGGGATACATAAGATCTGGACTTAGTGAGAGTTGATGTGTCGACCCCCTTACTCGAGGAGCAGACCCTCTTGAAATCGAGTACGATGTGTGCGGGAACCCTAGAGTTGGCTGCGACTACGACGACTACTGTTCTGGGATCCTCCATGGGTTCGACGACGATGACGACTGTACTTGGATCCTCCGTGGGTTCGGCAGTGAGGACGACTGTACTTGGATCCTCTATGGGTTCGGCAGCGATGACGACTGTACTTGGATCCTACGTGGGATCGGTAGCGATGGTTACTGTACTTGGATCCTACGTTGGTTCGGCAACAACGACTTCTGTACTAGGATCCTACGTGGGTTTGGAAGAGGAGATGATTTAGAAGCTACATCTAATCATCTCCACCCTTCTTCATGAGTAGTATACCTATATCGGCTGAGTCATTTCTTTCAATCATTACCAACGGTGTGATTGACTCCTTTCCTGTGTGGACTGGGTTGTGCTTGGGCTCGAGATGTGGAGCCAGACTAGAATTGACGACTTAGGTATATGTATGGGCATATACCTAAGTAAAGTCGGTTGATATTTCATGTTTGTAGCTTTCCTTTGTTGTTTATCCTTTGTGGATTCTGGAAGACCTTCGGGGGTCTCGGGGTCCCTACTAAGTATCGTATACTCACCCATGCACGGGCTATGCCTGCACTACGTTGTGTTGGATGCAGACGACGGATAGCACTGATCGTGGTTGAGGCTTATGGAGCTGGAAGGTATCCGGAGGTGGACCACCTGGAGGAACATACACGGAGCTGACAGATGGACCCGAGGTACCGACGAGACTATCTGTACCCACTCTTCAGGTGGGATTCTCGAAGGAAGACTTGGTGGTTTCTGCTTTACATTATAGTTGTTGTACATTCTTTATCATTTGTATTGTACTTTTAGATGGGTTTGTATACTTTCCCATTTACTTTCCAGCACTTACATTTGTACTCAGTTTAACTTAGTTCTTACTTCACTTGTGTACTTTGTTGTGTTTGTTTACTATTATAAAGGCAATGCCTTCTCTATTACTGGGATTTACGCCTTTGGTGCTAGTCGTCGACCCTTGGACTATGGAAGGCGGGCTTGGGGTAGTCATGCCACGAGCCCCAAGGATGGGTCGTGACATGTTATTGGTCATAACACGAGTCACTTGATTTATCATTCTCATGATGTTTTCCATTCCAGCTTCCATTAGAGGGCCATCATCACATGGTCCATTGTGCTCCCCATTTATGCAGTTCCTCCTATTTCCCGCCATTTTCTAAAAGAATAACAACTTAGTGAGAAATGTGTTTCTTTAAAGAATATTATCACTCGAAAATAATTTTATATCTTAAAACATTATGCTTAAATATGTTATTCATTAACAACCACAACATTTTCTATAAATCCTTCATAATGGTTAATAAAAAGCATTTGATTAACCAAAAATATACCCTCTGAGTGTCCCACCAGGTGTGTAATAAGGCCCGTTTTCATGTAACAGGTTATGTCTAGTTAGGCATGACCCACCTTTTCTAAGTTATTACCCCTAGGTACATCTATTCCAAAACCACTTCCACTTGTTCCTCTCCAGAAAGTGATTTGTTTTCTCAGAAAGCAGTTACTTAATATTTTAACAAAATACCAGGATTTTTTCCTATATTATAAATTTTTCCTAAGGTTATTCATAAAGTGTTAAAATCCTAATTTAAAAAAATAACTAAACCATGATTTGATACAAACTATGGAATCCTTTTTTTTTATTTTTTAAATGTTTTCATTACGTTGTAGAAAACAGTAGATCTTTTAAAGTTTAATTTCTTAGAAACAATGTACATAATACATGAAAACATAAAATATAATTATAGACAACATGAAAGTATTATTCATGGTTCATAATAAGTAATTTTACTTCAAATCATAACCTGGGGACAAATATCAAAGGAAAGGGTGGTTATAAGTCTAGGTAAGGAAGACAAGAGAAACATATTACATGTTATCTCTCGAAATATTGATAATAACTTAAGGAATAGTATAAAGGCATGAGAAAAAAAATAGAATATAATAATAAAAATAAATTTAAAAATAACTTGGAAATGTGGCTACAACATTTAAATGAGGCATTAATAATCATATCAACAAGATCTTTTATTGAAATGTCATAAAAAAATTTAAAGGTTATTCACCAAGGTATCATAAAACATGTAATATCTAGAGATTAAATTCTTAACCCAACGAATTGGAGTGATATAATATGGAACCATTCATGTGTATTAATTAATGTGATTCATATACATAATAATAAAACATATCATAAATAACGCACAGAGAATAAATAAAATGGGTTTCATATCAAAATCATGGCATTTTAAAAAAGTGCTTAATGACAAGATCTTTATGTCACTATGAACCCATGAAAAAAGAAGGTGGGATTCATGCATATTAATCATAGAATAAAATAAATAATTTTTACATATAGTTGGATTCCTCTGGAACATAAAGTGTTTTGGGTATTTACAAATTAAAATATGTTAGCTTATTGGGAAAAAGAGAGAAATTTTAAGAAGAAAATTTGTCAACATAACGTGTATGAAACATGGTTTTAGAAAATTGTAAAAATAGAGGAGAAAAGGTTTTCCCAATAATAAAATGATACTAATACATTAAAGGGATAAAATAAAATGTATCGAATATAATGTCTTTGAAATTTGAAATACATACCACATAAAAAAGAGAACATGAAATGAAAAGAGCAGTTGAGATTTCCCTAACCTTGAAAAGGTAATACAAAACATGAGGATTGGGAACTTGGAGGGCTTTAGGACACCTTGTGAGGACTTATTTGGAGTTAAAAGTATCATATATTCGTGTAGGAATAATTTGGAGTGAAAGGAAATGGATAAATGGGTGGGTTTTTATGACAAAAGAGGATGATTTTTTATTAATTTCCTTACATGCCTAGGTAGTTGTAAATGAAAACCCATGGGCTTTCCCAAGGTAATTTATCATGTTATTGGACAAATGGGAAACATATTATGTTATTTTAATCCATAAGAGTAAAAAAAATTATATTACTTATTACATCATTATTACATAATTATAAAGTCAATAAACTTAATGAAAAAACCCAAACGCATTTTTACTATTCATAGAAAAATAAAGTATTTTAGAAAATTCTCAAAAATCCACTCTAACCTATTTTTGACGTGATAATTTAAAAAATAAGGATATTTATTTTATCATAATAATTATCTAAATATGATAATTTTAAATTTTAAATATAAAAATTATTATTTATTAAAAATAATAGCGGATAGAAAATGCATAGTGAAATATCAGACACTTGAAAAAAATATATTTTATTAATTATATTTAAATTGGAGTGTTTTAATCATACTATTTAATTAAAATAAACATTATTAATAATAACTTAGTTTATTATAATAATTATAACGTTTCTAAAAAGTACAATTCTGGTCTGTAATTCAATTTGTCGAATACATCAAATTTTTAAGAAAACCTATTCTCAAAACGAAATTATTGGAATAACAATTTTATTTATAAAAAAATATTACACATTAAGTAACTAACATATCCAAACATAACCCCTTATAATACCCACACACGACATAACATTAAGGTGTACGATAGTGATAGATTCATGCAACGACTAGGCTAACATCGCCCAAGTGGTAATTTCCACTAACTTGAACTTCTCCCAAAAGAGATTTTGTTCCATCTTCACTTATTGAATCTCAGCATGGGCTTGGTCAAGAATGAAGCCCAATGACAATACCTCCATCCCATGTTCTGAAAAATGGGCTTCGTATGCAAAGACTCTACTAGTTGAGTCCATCATTCTTCCTTTCTGCATTAATTATCCTTTATCAAAATTTTACTTATAAACTCTAATGATAATGTTAAAATTAATATCAATATTATAGTTCCCAGTGTTCATATTTTCCAATAGTCATAATTAACCAATATACATATAATGTTTGAATCTAGGTGATCACATTTCCCTTTATTTTGACTTCCTAAAAAATCATGGTTTAGTTATGAATAATATAACACACAATTTTATGAAACAATCAACACTAAAAAAGTTTGGGTTGTTACAATAGGAATAAAATTTAAAGACATGATTATTGGATTCATCCATTAATACCAGTTTAAGGTCATAAATTTTGGACCATGTGCAACCTAAAGTGTTTTGTGTGGCATGAGATTTTAGAAAACCGGCATGAATGGGGGGCCAATAGGGGACCTATTTCACCCAAAACATGTTGCACATATTACACATAATTTAATATCATGATAAATTATACTGTAGATCTTATTTTGAGGTCATAGAGTTTAGACCATGGTGTGTCATGTCTCAAAAAAACATGACCCACATCCTGGGAAAGCTACCTGATGTGAATGGATGAGCCTAGGAGGCAACCCGATGCCACAAAAAATGTTTTTGAGATAATTTGAAAATAGTTTAACATTATGATGCTTGTACTTAATGGTTCAGCATCCCAAATGTATATGTGTGGCATGGAGGAGTGATAGACCTTACAAGAATGGAGGGCCTTGGAGGCCCAACACCACACAACACGTTCCTTAAGATTACTTGCATGTAGTTTAGATTCATGATGCTTGGAATTGGACTCCTAGTTGAAGACTTTAGAGTTTGTACCATAAGTGAATACCCCATTAAGAGATGTGTTGCAAGGAAAAGTGAAAATCCAATATGAATTGAGGGCCAATGCGTCCCAATACTATACAAAACATTCATCGTGTGATTCTTGCACAGTTTAATGTCATGATTCTTTGACTTGTATTCCTAGTTTATGGTCATAGAGTTTAGATCAATAACAAAAATTTCAAGTTCATAATGCTTTGAACAAGAGGGGAATCTCAAAATGATATGTGTAGTGTGGTGGAGTAATGAACATGACGTTAATATAGTGACAAGATGGCCCTGTTCCACAAAAACCTTTTCTTAGGAGACTTGCACATAGTTTAGAGTCATGATTCTTAGAATTATACTCCTAGTTTATGTTCAAAGAGTTTGGACCATGGGGTTTCAGTGAGTATTAACCTTTCTTTTGGATGGCATGCTCCCATATCCTATGCCCGTGTGATCCATCTTTGGTGAGTGAAAAAAGGATCGGTATGGAGATATTACTGCTTTAAAGAGAGAGAAAAAGTATGTAAGGAAGTGGATGACAAATCCCATATGTGTGATTTCAACTTTAAAGATCTGGATAGTGAATGTGGAATAAATGACAGATTAGGAACACTTATTGACTATGTTCAAAACATGGGTTCTATTATCGTATCTATTGAAGATGAGGTGAACAAATGAAGGATTTACCATTGAACAAGTTTGAAACACAAGATCTGATGTTTTATACCAAATATCCTTTGAGGTGTTAGCCCAAGATGATAGGAGAGATAATGTGGAATGATATCATTCATTTAGTGAACCTTTTCGGACCGGGATGATGATTGTTATCCAAATGAGAGAATGCACAATGTTATACTGTAGAAGTGGGGAACATCATAGAGATAATCTAATGGAGGTTATGGTCCCAAGGTAAAATATTTAGGGGTCACTAGGTATCCCATAAGTATGGGAATCAATCCACTTGTAGTTATGAGACATAGTGTGTTAGGAGATCGACTCCAGTATGGTGACATTATCTCTAGTGAGGATATGTGGACATATAACATTAAAATGAATCTTGGTTCGACATGGGGTAATGTTTGGTTCATCATATAACAATCATACAAGGAATTCCAATTTTTAATGGGGTAAAGTTATTAACACCCCAAACTTATCGTATGAGGAATCTTAGTTTCATACAGGGTAATGATGCAGTTTAACATCATGCACTAAGGATGTTTGGATTGTAAATTTAATGTTTTATAGCTTTTAATATGGATTCTATTAATGTAAATTCATAATGCTCAGAATGTAGGTATGATTACTGGTTTAAGGTTATTTGTCTTTGAATAGGGGGTATGGAAATCCCATGAGGTTAAATAAATATGAAAGAGTGATAACCCGACATGAAATGAGTGTCAATAGAACCCTCAATCACAAAAAACTCAAAAAATGTACTTCATTTAAAAAATCAAGAAACTGGGGAAGGAAATGCCCTGAATCAAGATTATGAATAGGAATGAGCCTAGGATGATATATTCAAAAATCACTACATATCCCATGAGAATAGGAATCAATTCATATATTTTTCTGGAATATGTTGTGGTAGAAGGCCAACATTGGAAGGGGATACCCTTTCAAATGAGAATATTAAATATTATCATGCTCGGATATGAGGATTCATGGATCTATACAAGGTAATACTACAGTGTAACGTAGTGTGATAAGGACTTTGGTGTTTGTTTAACCCATATTTTTCATATAAAAAGTCTTGGTTTGATACAAGTTAAAATCATCTCTCATTTATATTAGGTAAGACATTAGTTTAATATCATTCACTGAGGACAACGGCAGGGATTACACATTGATCTACTTGTTCTTTCCTTTCTTGTATCAGGCTATGAGGGAATCTCTATTTTCTAATGGGACTAGGTAAGTGAATGGGGCTTATACCTAAAATAAGTCTTATAAGGTTATTTTAGGGTTAAATCACCACATGTAATGAGTGGTTTTTTGGTGAATCATTAGATGGGAATAAGGATAGAGAATACAGGAATCACTTTATATCCCATAATTGTGGGAAACAAGCCACACATTGTTCTGAAAAAGGATGGAGGAATAGGTTCACTAGAACACTAGGGATGAAGAAAACCATGAAAAATATTGCTGAACACATACATTTATTTGTAATAGTTCTTATAAAAATTAAAAATAGTTTATGTTCATAATGATTGGACCATGGAGAAAGGTATTCAAGGATATTAATGTGGTAAAAAAAGAGTTAAAACCCAACATGAATGGATTCGAGGAGTCCTTTCACTACATAGAGCAATCCTCATGCTAGTTTCCCACAGTTTAAGGTTTTATGGCCTAGACAATATAGAATAGTTTAAAGTCATGATGCTCAGACAATGAAAAATAGTTTAAAGTCATGATCCTTGGTTTATGGTTATTTAAAGGGAATTTAAATGGAATGAAATAGGTATATATTTATGTGTAAGGTGGGTGGTTGGACAGCATATCACAAAATTCTTGAATAAATTGATAACCATCATCATTTTGGACTATATTTCCCATAATGACCCACTCACCATCAACCATAAAACAACCCTATAATCCTATTTGATTGGAACAAGTCTTGAATCAACAATATAAAAATTCAGAGAATAAAAAAGTGTATAACGACCCTTTCAAGATTTAGTGTGAATAAAAACATTGTTAAAAAGCACAATGAGTAATGTGGAAACAATTTCCGAAAGCTGGGTATAAGTGGGTGTGGGTAGAATGAAGAAGTGGAGTAAAATAGAGCTGATTTGGAGGATGAAAATCAAGAAAATTATGAATCATGATAAGTTTTAATTACTATAAATTGAAAATAAAATTCCCTATGTTTAGTTTTTTAAATATTCCTTGGATCTAGTTTTTTTTATTTCCTAATATTTTAAGATTATAAGTGTGGGGAGAGTGAATTCTGAATTTTTTATCAAAATTTTTAGTAAAATTTTTCATTGATTTTTCCATCATTCTTGAATATTTTAGGATGGTTCATTTTTAATTGATATTATTACATTTTTTTATAAAATTGGAACACCCTGTATTTTCAGTCTAATTTCTAATTATGTTATTTCATAAATTATTTGTAACAAATTTGAACGGTCGTTCTTTGTTTTTAAATTTTTATAGTTAAATAAAGGAAGAGAGGAGGAAAAGTTTTAAGAATAAAAGGTGGATATAAAATATTAACATACTTATGTTAAGGAAGGATAAAAATAAATAATTAGAATAAATTATGCATGGAACTATCTAGCATAAGAGGTATATATTTTCAGCCTTCTAAAAATATTCCATTTAAAAACAGATGTGTTGTGGATACAATGAAGAAAATTTTCAAATGGTGGAAAGTTTTTGGAGGCTGGTTGGTTTTGTTCTACCCTTTAGATCAATGATATATGCATCCACTATATATACTGAGTTTGAAATAATGGTCATACCACATTATCTACACAATAAATTGAATTTATTATTAGTTTTTTATCTCAACAAAAAAATAAACCTAGGTAATTCTACCACACTACTAAATTAAATAACATACAAATTTCATCAATCTATTGATGAAAACATGGAATATTTTTATAAGAATGTGCAAAATATTTAATATTATACATGATATGTTATAAGACCATTCAAGACCAATGATGTTATATTTTATTTCATGATCGAATTTCATGCATGGATTAATAAAATACCATGAACTCTAAACTCCATGAATGAATATCATATGAGTTTATAGAAAAATATGGAAGGGTTGAGAATAATTAACTTGATCCCCCAATGCCATATCATTAATATGTGGTTGATTTTTAAAGAAGTAGTATCTTTATACAAATATATTTTATCCAAACTGATAACTACTATATTTAATTTCACATTTAAAAACCATATGGGTATATGAGTAGATATGAAAAGATTATATGACTAGTACCTAAGTCTAATGTAAAGACCCCAACTCTAGTAGCCTAGAGTCATTGGTTACTTTATTAAATTGGAATAATATACATGAAATCAAATCCCAAATAAATGAATCCTTTAGTTGGATTTTTAAAATAGATACATTCTTTAAATTTAAATTAAAATTGAAAACATAGAATAAAAAAATTGTTTTATTTGATAATTACATATTTCACCTTATTTTATCCTTGCATATCATTCATAAAACAAATCCCAGTATCCTAGAGAAAATAAAACATAAGAATTTACTAAGGTCAAATGCTCAGTAAGGGTATGAGTATAGTGGAAGATATGAATAAAAAAATAATAATCAATTTGGGAAGGTAAATAACTAAAACACATGTCATTTAGTCAATAAATTGAGGATAACATATCAGGAATTAATAATGGTCAAATAATCCAATATATGTAATCAAATGTGGTTGAACGTTTTCCATGGATGTTATAACTAGTATAAAAATCACATGGACACAGATGAATAATCCCATAATGAAGTAATTGTAAATTATGGTCATCATAACCATACCTTCAAGGCATCATTCGAAGAATTCTTATATAAATGGGTAACACCTCTGCCAAAATCCCAAGAGATTTTATATCATGAGCCCTATATATGAATCGAGGGGATATATTAGGACCCTAACATCACTTATTAACTCCAATGTAGTCCTCATATGAAAGGTTTTAGACATAATCAACATAAACATTTTCATTGAAGAAACAAACATTTTAAATGTTAACAATTACCCCAATCAATAAACACACACATAAACCGTTTAGATTCATATGAATGGTATCAAAATGGTACATAATTAGTCAATATGGTCATAAAATAACTGAAGAAATAATAAATATGGAATCATTAAAACATATCCCTATTGGATCATAATTACAATAAAGGGTTGGTGTCTTTTATGAATATAAATACCCAAAAAAATAGATTAAAAACATTCTTGGGGAAAATAATATTTTTACTTTGAAAATATTTTCAAAACTAAAATTTAAAAAAATGTTTTTGAAACTAATTTTCATTTAAAACATCCTTTTAAACAAATAAATTAATCTTTTAAATAATCAGTGTTCATGATGGTATAAATTTCATACATGTCATACATGTTAAAACAAATATGCCATTCAGATTTTCAGTAAAATCCAGATGGGATTTGTTTGAAAAATGACATGAATATTCCTTTAATTTTTTATAAACATTCAAACATGGTTAGAATTATATTTAATAAGAAATATTAATAACATTTTTTAAAAAAAATCTAGAAAATAGGGTTTTAGAGGAAAAAGGATATTTGACCAAAGATAGAAATATATTAAAATTTTATTGAAACAATTTAACCAATCATTTTACATAAAAAAGAGAGGAAAAATTGTAATAGTAATTTAAAAAAGTTTATGAATAACCTTAGGATAATAAAATATATTTTTTAAGATATAAATATCAAATAATTATCCTAAGGGAGACTTAAATAATCTCAAAAAATAAGGAGACTGTGAAATAAACCCTTACCACTCTAGTGACATTTGAATAATAAGTCCCCTAAAATAAATAACATTAAATTAAAATTTAAATACCATTAAGAGAAATATATTCATAATATAAAATATCAAAAAGTACATTTTATACACCACACAAAGGAATAAGTGTGAATATAGCATATGTCTCACGGAAGTAAAAGTGAGATGGGAAACCCTTACCCCAGGTTTAACTTTCATAATTTTTGTATGAACCTATTTTATAATAAATATAGATTTATAATAAGTATGTTACTTTACCATTCAAATATATCTCATACCATATATTATTTACTTATGGTTTCTTATCTCCCGTTCATTAAATGTTCTTTGGTAAAATCATTATTTCGGGTAATAATATTTTTGTTTTTCATGTATGTTTTGATATGGTATTTTTATTCCTTTTACTTTTGTCATTTTCCATCAAATAAAGAATTTGAAAAATTATTAAAAATTTATATATACTCATTTTATATATATTTAGAGTAATCTATAATAATTAGATATAGAAAATGGATTTCATAGTTCATGGAGATAGTAGGTTGTGTGTACGCATGAACGGTGTTCCCATTTTTCTTGATGGACGGAATGAAAGGAAAATAAATATTAATTAGCATTTAAAGAATCATTATTATGATATATATGTAATATATATTACTAAAATTCATCATTATTACCTTCAATTTAAAAATAAAATGAAAAACATTTCCTATCACTACACGGAGGTGGTAGTCCACATGTACGCATGAGTGATGTTATTAATTTACAAATGATTAGAAAGTAAGAAGTTAGATATGATATTATATTTTAAAAATTATTTTTAGTTATTTAATATGACATATACTCATTAAATTTGTCCTTACTACCTTCTATCTAAAGTGTAAGAGAAAAATGAATCACATCGCTTCGTGAGGAGGTTGTCCTCTGTACAAACAAGCAACATTATCGCATCACCCAAGGAATGGAAAGTGAGAAGGTACATGTGAAGTATGATAATATCATAAATATTATATAATTTTCTTAAATCCATAATTGTATCCAGCCTTCAAAAGTGATGATGGAAAATAAATTTCATCACTTCATGACGTTGTAGTCCTCCGTGCACACGATTGACGATTTTGTTTCCCATTTTATGGAAGTGGAGATTTATATAGGTTATAAAATTAATATAATAACATATAATTATATATTAGATACTTTTTTATTATATTACCATATTTTAATATTATTTTAAGAAGGTGGAATAATAATTAAAAAAATAGGCACGTTTAATAAATTTACCAATTCTTTAGTGAGGCTCTTCAGGTTTATAATTAAAGACTTATTAGGGTGGATTAATAATTAAAATAAGGCCTATAGGATGTGCGGATATAGTTAAATAATATATTGTGGTTTTTCTTGGTTGATCCAAAGTTTTTTCAAAGTGTGAATAGTGGAGTATAAGGGGTTTCCATTTATAAGTGGGGGGGACACAAATGAAATTTTAGAAAGGATAAAGTGACACCCACGTTTTTATCATTCAAAAAGCCTCCAAAATGGATAATTATAAAACTAAGTCGATAAGATCTATATTTATCCATAAAATTTGTTTTGGACAAGTTTTATGTCATTATAAACCCTTATCTGTTTTGTTTAACCCCCAATAAACCCATTTTTACATTAACCACAATAATTAATTTATAATGTTTTTTCAATTCATTATGGAAAATAAATAAATTAAATTTATTATATAATAATTATTATTATTACTCAAAATATTTAATCCATTTTTAAAAATTAATTTAACCAAAATGGCCTAATTAAATATAAAATTAAACCTGTTGATACACAGAAAAAATGTTTCTTTCAAAGGAAAAACATTGAAAGCATTAAAAAAATATCATAAGCCAATATAAAATTGATTCCAATAAACTATATTAGTTAAATTGTAATATAATTGATATAATTTTACCTTAAAAAATTAACATTTAATTTAACCTTGTAATAATTTAATTGAAATGATAGTTTCACAAAAAATCATTATTTATACTATTCATAAAAAATTAAACTTTTCACAAAAGTCTCAAAAAATACCCAAAATATAATTTTGAAATTTATATTTAAAAAATTAGGATTAATATTCAAATAAAATTTTAAAAATTGGTTAGAATTAATTTTAAATTATGTGTGTATAGTGCTACAAAACCACCTTTTAGAAAAATAGAGTTTTTCAGAATAAATTTCCTTTTCTTTCAAATAATTCGTATTTTTTTCTACTAAATATATAACCATTTAATTTATTTTATACCTTTTTAAACCATTTAATTTTTATAATTTATTTATTCCTATTCATACACTCCTACATAATGTCTAGGTTATAATTCTTCTGTTTAAATAATAATATTTTCATAGAGTATTGTGTTTGGTTTAGACCCGTCGTTTCGTGCATCACAAGCTATCAAATAAAATAAATAACTTTTAAATAAAATATATCATAAATCCTTAGTGTGTAACATTATATGTTAATATGTTTTTTATGTCATATAAGCTATTAAATATGAGTTTTCTCTTTTAAAATCTTTGTGGGCTACATTCTACCCCTTAAAATAAATTACTTCCTTGTAATTTAATATTTATATTTGAAATTAAAGGTTTGAAATTTGAAAATGCCTTTTTTTTGTAATTCCACATTGTAAAAATGGATAGTAAAAAATTTATTGACAAGAGAGAAATTGAACTAAAAAGGTCATATATAAAAACACATAACTATGTTTTCATGTAAGAGAATATTGGTGGGAAGTTAAGATATGGGCATGAAAAAAATGTGAATAATTTTAGAGAGTGATAGAGATCATTAATAATAAGAAAGTGAATGATCAATAAAAAATTGATGACATAAAACCATTAATATATGATTATTTAAAAGAAAATTAAATTCATTAGATATGAAGGTAATATGATAATATTTTTTCTGATACTATGTGTATAGTTGAATCCCCAAAACATGGGATTTTAAATTTTTCCACCGACGATCCACATGACTATGCCGTAATTAGTGAAGTGCTTCCCCACATAATACTAATGGTCAAGTGTGAGTAATTTTAAGAACAAAATAAAAAATCATAAATACCTAGTTAGATCCAAATCCATGCTCGATGTTTTCTTATCCTCAGTGATCACTACTTGAAGAACCAGAAGTTGAATTCCTCTAGATCACCCACACGCTCTTCAAGAAATCGCAAGTTCAATGAACATTAAATTATTCTATATAGAACATAGATTCAACGATTCATTCAATGATCCAATAATCACTGCATCACCTTGATTATGATGCATAATAGGGATCTCAGATTAAATCACCTTAATCAATATATTCTCTCTCCAGAAAAAACAATAAGAGAGAGAAGATATCAAGAGATCTCCATGAATATTCCATCAGATAGATCCTATTCTCCTTTATTTATAGTGTGTTATGAAATTTCTTGAAATTTCCTCCCTGGCCCCTAAACAATTAACACACTATATAAACAATATTATGAATAATATATTCAGTCATAAATAAAATTTGTATTATTATCACCTTCTAATAATATAATAAATATATTACATGATAATACTTGAGCCATTTACTCGACTCGTAGTTCCCACAAATAATAAATTACCCCTGAATATTTAAACTAACATTCATTAAAATAGTATTTTCAATGTATTTAATTTAAAACATGTATATAAAAATAAAAAAATAAATTCAATTCCAATTATTCTTAACTTGAATAAAATGAATTTATTTATTCCTTTAGTGATCATATATACTAGAACAAAACCCAGAACCCGGTGGGGGCCCACCATGTCTTATATATATCTTCTACTAAAAAGGGAGGATATTCAAGTACACTATTGTGTGTCACCCTCAAATCCTTTTATTCACATACTAAGAGCAGGATCTAGAAACCCATCATGGACCCTAAATAGTTAAGGATAGTAATAGCAATGAAAAATAACCAATGAATAAATAGTGTGTAATATAATATATTTGTCTTTAATATATCAAAAATCAAGACACATACCCATGTCATCAACCTTTTCTTGATTTTTTAATATTATAGGAAGGATTTTACCTCAACTACCATGGCCCAAGATTTATGAAGGTACTACCATATAGATCAACGAGGCCCGCGATATATTAATTCCTTAACCTAGAAGTGACAAATACTTTTTTTACCATTCAACCAATTTCATACTACCAATGATGTACCAAACACAAGTTACCTCCCCGTGCATTCATTATCATGGTTTTTTCCTTTCATCAAAGTACACAATCAAATGGATCACATTGATAATGATCTCAAGTTAGGATACCATTAAATATGTTTGTAGATATGAAGATCCAATGACACCCAAAACATGTGGTGTTCTTATTGTAAATTATTTCCTCATGATCTTTCTACTATAGATCACCAAGTGTGAACTTCATGAGAATAATTTTCAATGATTATGAGCCCCAACACGTAATAGAGAAAAATCTATTGTGTTCATTTAGTAATCTGTATGTTGAACATATGACCCTTATTTAAAATTAATGTTATAGTATATTAAGGTTCACATTATAGCTTGAGACTGTAACCTTTTGATATGACAATCAATGTATGGAAATTATCAATAAATAGTTTATATAGAAATATCTACACTATAATGTTAATAATATATCATGTATATCTAATTGTATACATGATATAGTAATGAAAAGTACTGTTCAAGTTGGGTCTAAGGACCCCCTATTACAATACTCTCACATTCACTAGATCCAACATGATAACTAAACTTTTTTCCTCTAACATGATTAATATCATGTTTCTTCGAAGTCACAACTTTAGTTGTTGCATCTACCATGTTTTCACCACATGGAAATTTTACTATATGTGACATCACCTCTTTGAATAAAAATCATCAAGAGATGTTATCTCCGATTATATCCCTTTTTTCCAATGTTAAGGATATTATAATTTACATTATGATGATACTTTACTTACTAGGTGTGATTCCAATAGTTGAAAAAAACATTGTGTTTAATAGATTCTTATGTTACTCAGAAGTTGAAACATACTCGGTATTTTAAGGTATGGATATCACTAGATTATATGATCTTAAATAATTAATCACCTTAACATAACTATGATATTATATCAGAATGATCTAATAAATATTGATTTGTGTCCCTAATAAACCAGTATCCCTTCTTCTCTATTTACTAGTTATATATCCATTGTACTAGTTGAACTACAGTGGGTAGTTTTGACTGGTTACCTTGTAGTGCTCCTGAATATAAGAGAGATATACCTACTATAATGAATATATATTCAATATCAGTTCTTGTATATATCATGGAATATGTAATTGATCCATATCTATAGTTTGTGGAATTCAACTCACCCCATCAAACTCAACCTATGTCCCAGACATGTCTCCTTAGAAATATATATGCCATGTTGAATTGGAAAAGGTCCAATTGAATTGTCACAACTTATATTTTTGAATACAATATTAATATATGTATGATTGACTAAGACTAATAAAACATTAGATCTACCTCAGTAGATACTCTTTCGTAGAACTTATGTTTCTACTTTAAGTCAATCACTGAATAATTGATTCTTTCATTATGTTCTTAAATAATTTTAAGACCAAAAACTATATTTTAATATGTTACCAAACATATATCACTTGGAAAAAAATGGTTCTCCCAATAACCTTAAGAATACACATAGAAATCATTCATTCCAGATGAATATTCTATGATTTGGTTTCTTACTTCAATCGTAAACTAGATTTCAGTAACTCACAACATTTATTAGAATTTTGTGATGTGAACATCCCCTTGTAGTTATGTCGTATAGACACCTTCCATGATTGGTGATAATGGAATTAATGATAAATAAAATGATAATAGAAAGTATATATGATAAGTAAAATTCTAATTTATTTATTCATAACAACTCGGTATTACTAATCGATCCTTATTGGTACTTTACTTGTACAACACATTTATATTGTCACTTGAATATGAACAATATTATTCAGAATAATAATCCCCTTTTCACTTTGACACATCGAATCTGTTACTGAATAATAATTGGTCATGTAAATCATTTTTGATTCCCAAAAACTACTTAATTGTAGGAAATATTATTTACAACGAATAATTTATCACCTAACTTGGTCAATTCAAAACCATCACTATGGTTTTTAACCTTCTTGTGTAGTATGTGTCTCTAGAACATTCTTATTCCACAAGATCTAGTGTAAATCATTCCTATGACAACTACTTGTACATATCTAGCGTTGACTAAACCAAAGTCAATCTGGATCCTACTATATCTAATAGAGATATGCACCCTTTTATAGAAATATATTTTATCACTTGACTATGTCTTTTATATCATAGTGATTTCAGTAATATTCTAATAAACTTTTAGGGTAATTACTATAGATACACATTGTATTTTTCCATGATGCAAGTTTTTTTATCATAAACGAACTCTTTGTATCTAAACACAGAATTCTTATGACATAATGGATTTCCATCATATTGTAACTCATATTATATCCATTTTTCATGATAGTTTGCATATGATTATGGATAAAACCATTATTTGTGAAGCACGTCTTCAAATATAGTGGAGGTTTCTACAATATATATCAACATTGAATCCCCTTATACTTACATAATGACTGTAATGTGTAAAAGAAAATGTACATTTAGGAAATTCTCCACAAAATATTTTTTTTGTTTAATGTTATCATGTAAGACTTTTTCATTGATCCTCTTAATTAATATCAATGTCAGGGTATAGATAAGGTAATTTTCATTTAGTAATTACTCCATGTTATATTATATTGATTGATGACTGATCGGATAATATATACTTCAATATATCAGCCCGAAGAAACTTGTATCTTATGACTATGAATATACCATTACTTAATGACTTAAATGAATCTAATGAAGTATTTTTACCACTAGATTACCATTTTAATATCACATGTTCACTTGATGAATGAATTGAAAAATCCCTATGGATTTCCTTCATTTCTAAATGTTCATTTGACCAAAAATAAGTATATACATCGACAATACCTAAGGTTTTTAGCTTATATGATTCTAAATACCATAATGGGTATATCCTAGACATGTAGTTTTAGTTTTTATTGATAAATATTTATCTTTCCACAATTGGGTAATTATGTCTTGCATTTATATTCATCGGGTATTTCTTATGATTCATGTATGACTGAACTATTGGTTGAGTATTAAACACTAGAAACAAAATTCATTATAAATCTTGGAATAATGTCTCTTTGTATCTAAAGAAAACATGAGATAAATGTTTTAGGTATAATAAATAATATTTTTTCAATAATCTTGCACTTGGAAATAGAGAAGTCATGTAATTCTCACTGCTGACTTGGGAATAACCCTTTCTTAGCAGCTTGGAGAATACACCTGACTTATAGTAAATTTTCTATTCTTACTTGGTTACCATATTTAAATACATATATATGAAAGTAATATTTTACTCAATTCCCAATAATCATTACTAAAACATTACATTTATGTCATGAATATACCTAGAGAAGAAGAAATGACTTTCTTCTTTAAGTGATTTTATTGTGATCAAACTTTTATAATTTTATGTAATGATATTCAATGCATAAAATATCATATTTATATCCAACCTCTTTGTGTTTAAGTAAAATTAAAATTTACTTTTAATGTTACTTTCTATTATCCTTTTCTCCATTTCTTTCAATTTTTTTCCATGATAACAAAATATTAAGCTATCTTTAATATTCTTATTAACTTGAATAATCTTACCTAAATAAGTAATGAATAATTTACTCAATAAAAGATCATTTTGTAACCTAAAATTAGAATAGAGTAAATGGGTGGAAATGATATGATAAATGGATCCGTTGAAATATCATGACATATCTTTAATTTTACACATGACTAGTGTAATCATCACTATATTCATATCTTGCTTCACTTTCTCCTCACAAACTTCTCGGATATGATACTTCATCTTATATCACCCGTGTACTAATGTAGATACCTTAACTTCATCAGATGTTGATGATAAAATTATAAAATAACCATCATATGCTACATATATGAGTCTCCTATAATAATTTTTAAACACCATCACTTCCTGAGGTTGCATAATGGGTATTGGGGAAACTAGCACCTGAAATTTACAATATCGTATTATTTTTCGCCAATACATATAATATTCTTTAAAACTCCAGTTTGTAAATTTACTTTGTCCATTATTTATTGTATTATTTATTCTGTTATAACTTTTCATTTTCAAAAAAAAAACAAATTCTAGAAGATTAGTACTGTTTATCTTGATTACAGATTTAGACATTTTGATTAATTATTTAAACCATTACATCTCTCCCACTATTTTATCGAATTATAAGATCCCTATTTACTTGAATCATAATACTCTATCAATTGATTATTTTAATGAAAAGTATTTTTTAACCTCCCCTCATAGTCTATAAGTTTGTTCTACACCATTACTCAGAGGTTTTGAGGTACAAGTTTTACTGGAAAACCGTATTAAATCACGGTTTCTTGATATGTTGAGTGAAGTCCCAACTTCTAAAATAATAACTTGTTTTACTAAATTATTGTCTATAAAATTTTAGAAAGTTAGATATATCTAATAATTACTACTAATTTAGTTAATTCAACCCACCAATATCATATGAACTCCCCGGTAGTAAGAGGCACCCTTAGCTATAGTTGATCGAGAACCCGAAACACCCGGTTTTGTCCAAATTCAAATAGTGGAAGGAAGTTACAACATAATATTTTATTGAAGGTTTTATTATTTTTAAGTTAAATAATGAAATAAATTTTAAATATGATTATCATGTTCTAGGTGATCACACTCACAATTAACCATGAAATAAATAAATAAAAATCCATCATGTCACATTTTATTTTTATCTATGCATGCTCGTTTATTATTTTATTTCGTCACACATAAACTACACATACACGAAACAATAAACCATGAAAAAAATAAAATTATTATGTGATCATGATCTGATACTAATGGTTGATCCATTTAGTGAATAATGGATGCACAAATCCCCCAGGGGTAAATACATAGAATCGCAGTGCTTGCGCCACGAGTTACAGTAATTGCCTATCCAATGTATCAAACTCTTGTCTCGTGCATCAAAATAGCTCGGTGTTAAGTGTGTAAATCCTCTTCATCTTCATTATACAATGACACTCTCTCATAGAAGAGGGGGTTTTAGGAGTATAAAATACAACTCGGAAAAATGGAAATACAGTCTACTATACATTTAATAATAAAGACGACTCACATGTCACCATTTTTAAAACTTATTATTACAAATAACCATTACAATAATTAATTAAACAAAAAAAATAAACACCAAACATGTATTGGTTGGTCCACATCACATGACCAGTCGATACACATTTAAACTCACGTGTATAAAATAAATGTATAAATAAAGGTAAAAATGCATTAAAGTATATTTGAAGGAAAATATATTAAATTAACAATTAATGCTTATTTTTTTAATTCAATAATTATCATCGTTCAGTCCCATTATTTAATTTAATTTTAAAAAAACTTTAAAAAAATATAATTTTAATTTTAACACCTAAATAAAATTAATTGAAAATACAAAAAAATTAAATTTAAAATAAAAAATTAATATTTAATTAATTTAATTTAAAACCAAAATAAAATTAATTAATTTAATTAACTTTTGTTTAAATAAAACTACATAGACCCTGAAAACCCTGGGTAGGGCCTATGGGTGTCGGGTTAAACTGTCATAGGCCCATTCTGGGTGGTGTAGACCCCGTGCAGGGGTGTTTTAAGCTGGGCGGGCCTAGCCAGACCCATTTATTGTCAGGATGACCCGCATCAGTCTATTTCAGGGAGAATTGGGTTTAACATAACCGAAAACATGGGTTAACTCTCAGCCATAAGGGTATTTACAAGTAAGGAAGTAGAGGTGGAGGCCTCAAGAGATACCCACAGGTGCATATCTGATGATCAGAAGGGTGGTTTCTAGATCTGAGGACTCATGGGGGTTGGATCGCATAGAGGAAATCCATATCTAATGGAGATGGAGGGGAGACTATCTGAGGGAGAGGTGTGGTGGTTGGGACCTAGGCTCAGTCGGTGGGTCTTCACAGAGGAGGAGGTAGTGCAAGTCGAGAGGACAGCTAGCGGAGAATCATGGCGGTGGTCTTCGATACCTACAAAGGGAGGTAAGCGATGGGAGACACCTCGTGGGTGTCGGTCGAGATAGGGGGAGGATGTTGGGTCAATGCGTGGTGGGTGAGATTACCAATTTCCACATGATCGGTGGAGATGAGGGAGACCTTGGTTTTTCGTGGGATATGCACATCTGATTGGTGTTCTACTATAAAGGTGGGTTCAATGGGGCTATAGTTGTGAGGAGGCATGTAAAAGAACAAGAGGGAAGCCTTGGGAGTCAGTGTCCTGGAGGGAGGTGCACACCCATGTGTTGTCACTGGGTTCTTTATAAGTGGCGAGACGTGACGACCGACCTGGTTTTTAGATCTACATAGAGGCCCAAGGGGAGGATCCAATGGGCGAGAGGAATAGGGGTGACCCACCCATATGGACAACCCTTCCATGTTTTTTTTATTTTTCGGCAACTCAGGATGACCCGAGACACAGTTTCAAATTTTATTTTTGTAAATTTGTTATCTTGTGGTATTTACATAGTATACCACATGAGTAGATACCCCTTTTGTTTTTTTCATTCCACACTTGTGTGGATTAAGGTTTGTCAGAGAAATATTTCTGCAGCTAGAATGATAGTTTCAGGAAGTCCACACCTTGGTTGTAAATGGATTAAACAGAAACTCTTTGTGCCAAACCATTTTAGTTAAACCGATATATATATATATATATTATTTGGTTTAAAATTTTCTTTATAAATTTTAATCCGAGTTCAATACATTTGATGGATGCAGGCTGACCATCCGATGTCAGATTTAAAATCTGTTTATGGTACTGGGACTAGAATGAAGCCCTCTATCAAAATTCATGAAAAAATAATTTTTATTCACTTAAAAATATCATTAATTGACTTAGTACCAATTAAAGGTACCGAGAGTTCAGAGGAACCGCAAAAATTTTGATTTTAAATTTTTTCCATCGCTGATCGACAATACTACATCATCATTAGTGAAGTTCCTCCCAATTGAACCCTGAGGATCACACATGACGAATTTTAAACAAAAAATAATAAACATTATGTACCTGGTTAGATACTAATATATGTTTGAGTTATAATCGTCATTGGAAATCACTACTTGAATAATATTGTTTCAAATTCCTCTAGATCATCCACACACACTTTAATAAATTGTGGGAGTATCGATCGTCGAATTATGGGTGCTAGAGCGGAGAGCTGATGATTCCTTTGATGCTTCAGCAATCACCACATCTCCTTGCTTGTGATGTATGAGAGGTAGGTCGATCTGAATCATATGGATTAGATATTCTATCTCTAGAAATCGTGAGAGTATAGAGAAGCTCTCAAGATCTCACAATGAAAATTCCCTTAGTGAGAGTCTCTTCTCCTCTATGTATATTGTGTTATGAAATTACTCAGAATGCCTCCCTAACCCCCAAATAATTAACACAATATATAAACTTTATTATGACTACTGTAATGATTCATAAATATCATTTATATTATTATTACCTTCGGATAATATAATAAATATATTACATGATAATACCCAAGACATTAACTCAACTCATAGTTCCTGCAAATATTAAATGAACTATGAATATTTTCAAAAAGTATTCATTCATAAAAAAATTTCCATGTATTAAATTTAAAACATGTAATCACATATAATAAATAAATTCATTTCCAATTATCCTTCACTATTATAATATAAATTTATTTATTCCTTTCATGGTCGTATATCTGTGAAAAAAACCCGGACCCCATTCGTGGTGACTACTATGTCTTATATACCTATTCAACTGAATAAGGTACATTCTTGAATAAAATATTGTGTGTAACCCTCTATGACCTTATCTTGATAGCATTGAATGTTATTCACAGACCAAGAGTGGGATCTATCAACCCATCATGGCATATAAAGAGATAAGGATAGTCATAGTAGTGACAACCAACCTACGAACATGTACTATGTAATATAATATCTTTGTCTTGAATATCTCATAAAACATGACACACATCGATGTCAATGTCCTTTTCTTGATTTATTATGTTTTGATCTAGATAGATGGATTTACCCTCAACTAACATGGACATGGATTTATGAAGTTACTACCATCTTGATCAACCAGGGCCGATAAATATTAACTCATTAACCTGGAATCGACAAATCCTTTCTTGATCATTCAACTAATTTCATACCACTAATGACACACCCAACACAAGATACCACACCATAATTTCATTATCATGGGTTTTTTTCTTTCATCAAAGTACATGTTAAAATTCCACACATTGGTAATGATATCCAGTTATGAAACCATTACACATTTCCATATATAGGAACATCTAATAGCACCCAAAAAATGTGGTGTTCCTATTGGAAGGTCTATCCTCATGATTTCACTACTAGAGATCACCAAGTGTGAACCTCCTGAGAAAAAGTCTCAATGCATATGAGCCTAAAAAATGTGATAATAAAATATCAACTATTTCTAGTTAGTAAGATGTATCTAGACCATAGAACCTTTGTTTATTAATAATTTCATAGTATTTCAAGATTCACATTATAGCCTATTATATTCTATAACCTTTTGACATGACAATTAATCTATGTAAATTACCATTAAATAGTGGATACAAAACTATCTATGCTATAATGGTAATAATATATCATGTATATATAACTATATACAAGATATGGAAATCAAAAATTCTATTCAAGTTGGGTCTAGGGAACTCACTATTACAACAATTTTTTCTAATATCCTTTTCCTAAAGTTGAGGAGTTTTCTTACTATCTAAGTATATAAGGAAATATTATTACATGATTCTTTTATATTTCATAATCACAATTTCATCCTCTAGTTGTGAATCAACCAATTTGTAATTCATCTCTCACTTTAATAAATTAATATCCAAAAATGAATTTTTTTACGACTAAATCACGAAAATTACCTTTGAACATCCTGTAAGATCTAAAAAAGCGTAACAAGTTATTCACTATTTCTTTAATAAAATAAAAAAAATTAGAAAAACTTATACAATATAATACATTAATATTTAATAAATCAATGGTAACTTCTAAAATTCAACTTTATCCATTTCAAATATGGTTAAACTAAATACTCACACAAAAATTATCTGACCAAATTCGAAGTCCAAAAAATTTAGATGGAATGTCACTAAATCTAGATTATATTACCCATAAAATATAAAGAATATTATTGTAACATTAAAAAAAATTAATACCATGATCACCATAAAAAAATAATAAAACTTGCTTGCTTTCAAAAATAAAATCTATGGTTGTTGAATATTTTTCATAAATCCAAACAAGTAGTAAACTCAAAAAATGATAACATTAACCATCAAAATCAATAACCAATTTAAAGGTCACCAATACAATCCCATAAAAGATTATTTATTATTATTATCTCTAAATTGGGAAAATATTAAGGTCTTTTACCCCTCAATGATGTGTTCTAAAAAATATAAACTTTCCACTGAATTAGTTTTCTTATTACCATTCTGCATGTGTCTTAAAATAATTAGAGAAAAAACTAATATATTAAAATCCTCATACATTGCATCAATCTCATAAAAAAATAACTTTGGTAAAAAAATTATACAACATAATTATTGAATCCCAGTATAAAATAAAATTAATCATTCAAATCTATTTATATTAATAAAAAATATTGACCTTGATTCCTTAGATTATTCTGAGGTATATTCCCTTTACGCTTGGGGAATTATTATTTTTAGTTCCCCATATCCTTATAGTTGAATAATTGAACATTGGAAACTTCTTTATCTCAAGAATAAGTGATCCTTTAAAGATGGCTCTGCACTCCCCCAGCCCTCTCCTCTTGCCCTCTCGCTCGCCCTCGACTCTTCTGCACTAGGTTTTTTGGCAGATTCCTTCTCTACACTCAGGTTCTTCTTTCAGTTCGTCTCTTCATTATTCTCTATCTCATTCAAGGATTCTCATAGGTTCATCCCACTGGTTTTTTATGCGGCTGGTCCACTACCGGTATTCCCTAGGTTCCTCCCTTCACTTCGGCTTCGGTGATGACGCTTTGGTTTTACCTTAGGGTGCTGCTACAATTCTCTGACCTTTACTTCTATTTATCCTCCCCAGGTTGGATCTAGAGTTATGGATTCACATAGGTTTTGGGCTTGAGGTTTGGTGGTTGTGGTTCTGTTGGGTGTCTTCCCCATTTTCCCTCTCTTTTCTTAGTTATGTCTCGATTTGGGTTTTATCCTTGGTTTCTTTTGAGTTCTATCCCAGTTGTCTTCTTGTTCAGGTTCCATATAGGTTTTCAACCTCACTGTGATTCTTTCTCTTTTGGTTGCTTTTGGTGTCATTTTTATGTTCTTTTGGTTTTTCGGTGTCTCTTTAGGGCCTGTTGGGCGGCTGTCAGCACTGGATGTCTGAAGCTGATTTTCGTTGAGGACTATGGCCGCCCACCTTGCTCTGGCTCTAAGTCTCATCCACTCTCCCTAAGGCAGATTGGTGTGGTGGTCTTCCCGATGCTTTGGGAGTTGGGTTCGAGTGGTCTCTGGTATCTCGGGGTGGATTCTTCTTTGCGGGCTCTGAGAGAGGGAGGATGATGGCTTCAGTGGTTTTACTCATCGATCTGAGGGTTTCTGTTGGCTGTGCTTGTTGAAGGTCATCAATGGCTGTGAATTGAGGTCTTCGAGTGGCTCTCTAGTTTCTGGGGGATCGTTCCCTCCGAGGTCGATTCCTGATGGTGATGGAGGGTTTTAGTGGTCTTTCAGAATTCATCAGTGGGTTTACTAGCATGGTGCTAATGGAAATGGTGCATCAGGGTGTGATTCTGGTGAGACTCTGTGCTTTTTTCCTCTGATGGAATTCGTCGATGGTGTGGAGACAAAGATGCTGATGGTTCCATGAAAACTTATACGGTTATGTATTTATCTGGTTTTCCTCTGCGACGGGGTAGACGACGACATTGATGGACCTGTCGATAATGGTGGTTCGATGTGACTAGTTCTCGGAGTTCAATGTAGATGTGAAATGGAAGGGTAAACTTGGATTACACAGTTCGATAGTTTGGTCGGTAGTGTGAAGTCTTGGCGATGGTGTAAGGATGCTGGTCTTGGTGTGATGGTTTTTTCAATCTTGAATTTCGAAAATTTGAATTTGGCACTACATTTGAGTTGGTTTGGTCCGCTCATGATGGATGGGGTTTCATGTATTGAGGTGGGTTTTCTCATGGTTCTAGGTGGTTTTTGGAGTTTTGTTGATTTTTTGAATTTTGAATGTGGTGTGTGTGGCTTTCAGGGATGTGGGATTTTTGTGTACTGGTGACTATTGTATGGTTCCCACTTACCAATAAAGTGGTTTTTTTAATAATAAAAAAAAGGATTGTGGTGGGCGGAACTTCTTTATAGCCCTTTAAATGAGGAGCATGTTGTAATTTATCTCTATACTTTTAGAAAACTCACATTCCCTTCAACAATGTACTAGAGTGTTTCTTTCCACAATTATCACATGGGGGAAATACTTTTTAAAATTATTCTATTTATCCTCATTTTTCTCTACCATACTCATATTCTCTTAATTCTCTACAAATCCATTAAAATTGGTGAATTATTTATCTATCTTTATAACACATTAAATTATGTCCTCATATAATGATAATGTTTAGGATACTAGTTCCCTTTTAATAACTATATTAATCCCATCAAAAAACGGTTAATCATCCTCTTTTTATTACATATGTTGTATGTAGAATACCCTTCTTGTGAAGCTTGATTCAAACTTAGAAACACCATCACCTTCTTTTTTTATTAACACTTGAATAATCTCTTCATATATAATCATTGTGTGTGAGGAAAACAATTTCCTAAGAAGATTACTTTAAAATCCTTTCATTCTATGTTTTTTATTTCTTCTTCATCCTTTGTGTTTTGAATTAAATACCCCCATTGATCTGCATCTCCTAAAAGATGATAAAATTCCATGAACATTCTTCATTTAATTAATTCATAGATTGAGGAATATCTTCTCTAAGGAAATTATGTATTTCCCAATACAAATGGATTTTTAGTCCCATTAAATAACTGAGGTTGTTGATGCATAAAATACAAATCGTTTCACATCTCTAAGTGGAGGTGGTAGTTCACATGTATACATGAGTGACGTTATTGTTTCCCAACTGATTGGAAGGTAAGATATAATATTTGATATTATATTTCTAGTATTATTTTTACTTCATAAATACAACATTTATTCATTAATTTATCCCTATCACCTTCCATGTAAATTTTAAGTGAAAAATGAATCACATCGCTTTGTAAGGTGGTAGTATTCCATACACACAAGCGACGTTATCGTATCCCCCATGTAATGGAAACTGAGAAGTTATATATGATATCATAATTATAGAATTATAAAAATGTGATAAGTATCATACAAATTTGTTAAATCCATCATTATATCTATCCTCTAATGATGGTGATGGAAAATGACTTTCATTGGTTTGTGAGGTGGTAGTCTGTCATACACACAATCAATGGTTTTCTTTCCCATTTGATGGAAGTGTAGATGGATTTGGTATGTTAAATTAGAATAATAAAATATAATTATATAGGGGATAATTTTTTTTTTATATTATCATATTTTAAGATGATTTTAAGGAGTTTGGAGAAGAAATAAAATAAATACACATGTTTAACAATTTAACCTCTAATTTGAAGTTCCTATTTAGTTTTATACCTCATACTTTATCATAAAGGATTAATATTTGAAATAAACAATCTAGGATGTGGTTATATAATTAAGGAATATATATTGGGAATGTATTGGTGGAACTAAATGGGTCTGAAAGTGTGATGATTGGGGGAGAGGGGGTTCCCTTTTATAGGTGGGGGAGCAGATACACATGGATTTTTTGAAATGATAAAGTTATAACCACATTTGTATCATGAAAAAATTATAAAAAATATATCATTATCAAAACTTATAAGACATAGGGTCTCTATATGTCTATGAAATTGGATTTGGAAGAGTTTTAGGTCATTTTAAAACTTTATCTTCTTAATATAACCCCTGTAAACCCATTTTTTACTTTAAGAACAATATTTAATTTTCACTGTTTTTACTATTAATTATGATGAAAAATTTAATAAAACTTATTATATAAAATTAATTATTTGAATTCCAAATATTTAATCCATTTATCTAAATTTCTTTTTTATAAGTGGCATATTTTAATTTAAAATTACACCCACAAATAAGTAAAAAATTGTTGTTCAAAAAAAAACATTCAAAAGTTTAAAAATTATTTACATAAAGATTAAAAAATATATTTATTAAAATATATTAAAATAGTTAAATTTCAATATAATTTAAATAAAATTACTTTAAAAAGAATCTAAAATATAATTTAGCCTTTTACATAATTTAAACAAAAATATATTTTTCATAAAAATTAGTATCATTCACTATTCATCAAAAAATTAAGCATTATGAAAAAATTTATAAAATTCAACCAAAGATATTTTTGAAATTTAGATTTCAAAAATAGTTTTTCAAATGAATTTTTTATAAGTGGTAAAAATTAATTTTATAATATGTGTTCCAAGCTCTACTAAACCTTCTTTTATAAAAATACATTTTTTCAAAAAAAAATCTTTTTCTTTAAAATGATTATCATTATATTTATAGTAAATAAATAACCATTTAATTTATTTAATACATTTAAAAAAATTAATTTTAATAATTTAGATATTTCTATTCATACTCGGCAACATAACTACGTTTTTATAGTTGTTGTGTTAAAATATTAATATTTCAATAGAGTATCGAGTTTCATTTAAAACTGGTGTTTCATCCATCACAATCTGCCTAAGGTATTGAATTTATTTGAAATGGAATATATCATAAATTATAGGTGTGTTATGTTATATTATAATCCTATTGTTTCATCTCATATACACTATTGAAGATGATGTTCCTATTTTAAAATCTTGGGGTGTTACAACTGAAATGAAGAAAGTGAGATTGATTTGGAATATTTCAAGTAAATGGATATAATTTGGTAGGAATATCCATGTATCAATATCATAAGAATAAGAGTGTAAAATCACATTAGAGAAGGATAATAAAGAAGAATCCATTCTAAAGTTCAAGGGTTTGACAATTTTAGAGGGAGATCATCACGATGGAGATATGGTCTCAAAAGGAAATTAGAGATAGGGAAACAAATGGTAGAAGTTATTATTAATATTTATTCACTTTATTATTATCTTTATCATCGACATATTCCTTTTAAGGATGAATTATTTCTACATTATATTGTATTTAACTTAGTTATAACCTAGATTTATGTTATTTAGAATCTTGAACTTAATGTTGTGCATCATATTTTTATAATAATTCCATTAAATATTTTAATGATACTTATAAATGTGGTCCTCAATTTAGTTCATTTTTATAAAATTTTAGGAATTAATAAAATAAATATTCTAATAAATAATTTTTTTTTCATGCACATAAAAACATTTAATATCTTCAAAATTTAGTCATGAATATAAATTTTGAAATCATAGTTTTGTTTGGAATAAATATTTTTTCTTTGTAAGGGTATAATATTTAGGTTTAGTCTATAAACACAGACACCTAGAATTAACCATATTTAATTAAATCAATGAATTATCTAAATAAATATAAAAAAATTTATCAGGGAGTGGTGATATAGTGTTGAAATGTCATGGTGAAATTAACATGGATTATTAAATGATTCTGGGGGAATATTTACTTAAATTATTTAAATAGGTAATTATGATATTGAATCATAATTTCATCCAATATAGGATTTATATCCAACACTTTTGGGAAATTAACCCCACCGTCTAATTCCTAATTGGAAATAAAACATTCCTCTACCAAATTCCATTCCTCTATTGGAAATTAAGAGTACTTACATCCTTCTATTTTCCTTTGGTTTGATAAATCCTTTTGAAATTTATGTCACTCATTGTGAATCAATGTTTTTTTCTTCATGAGCTAGTGGATCATTCTTCATGTTCTTCATGGTAGTTTTATCAATGAACTAGGACTGAGGAGTGACTATAGAAACAATAATTATTCTCCAATAAGGAATTACATTTTTTCACCACATTATTCACCAATAAGGATTTCTCATCCACTATAAATAGTTCTATCAAAATAATATGATTAAGGATTATTGTTATAATAAACTAGACATTCAAAAGAATAATATTTAATTATATTATCATTTTTTGTGTTTTCTCTCCCATGTTTCACACATAAATTATAATACTTGTTTCATTTTTTTTCACATTTACATTATTTCATGATTAATATTAAAAATAAAATGGATGGAATTTATAATATTATTATTTGGATTTCTTAAATGAAGAATATTTATTTTTTTATCAAATAATCTTGTTGACATGATTTTATAATCATGATGAATAACAATTTTATTATTATTTTTAAAAATAACGTTTTTTCTTCTTCTTATAATTAAACATGCTAGGATTTTTATTAAGATATCTATAATATTTTCATTTTAAAAAATCTAAATAAATAAATTTTATATCACATCGTTCAATAAGTTTGAATGCGAATTGATTTTATGGGGTTGCATATCCCAAAAACAACTATTCTTGACTCCTTTCAATCCCTTCCTCATGATTATATTATTACTAGGCTATCTGATTCCATAATGTTCAATAGATGATGATTTAAACTTTCTTGAGGTAGTAGAAGTGCGACAGTGGATTATCATCATTGTTTGAGGCATTTGTTTTATGGATGAAGTTGATGGAAATGAAAAAGACAGTTAAATAAAGTCATAATTCACTCTGATGAGGAACAATAGTAAAGACAAGGGTGTCTGGAATTAGAGGAAATGACAGTGTTGCTGGAGGTGGATGTGGGGGAACAAACCTCTATGTTCTATTTGTACTGGATCTAGAAAACATAACTACAAAACATGTAGTCATCCAAATCATATGTAATATATCCCATGATATGTGGTACTAGGGTAATATAGTTTTTATGAATGACATGTGTTGTGTGATTTTGGGGCACAACACTGTTTTTTGGGACTGAGTGCCTAGTTGTGTATATGAGTACTTTCCAAGTCAACACATCAAAACCAAAAATCATGTGAACATTCATACAGGTCTTATATATCATAAGTAGTGGCACTTTATGTACAATTTTTATATTCCAAGAAGTTATTTGGACACACACATTATGTATTTCACTGTACATGGATTTTACAATAGGTGATATAACTCATTGTGTAACAAAAGTATAAAATAACCAACCCATTTTGTTCTAAAAATCATGTAAAATAATTAAATTTGAGTTCCATATGTGTTGAATATGAATTTATTATTATTATTTATTTCAATATCATTATTAAAAGTTGAATTTTGGTGATCGAGTAAGTTTCCACCCAATAGAAAAAGTGATGGCTAACCATATAGTTTATGAGTAAATATGAATAAGTTATTTACATGGTAAATAAATAGAAAAAAGTGATGATTTCGCAGTTGGTATTCATGGATAATACATGTACTAAATGTTTGTGTACAGTCTATAATAGTTACTAAAATTAGAAAAGATGAGAAGATAAACTGGCTATTGCAGCTTTATAATAAAGCATGTATAATATATAATTAAATGATTAAAATAGTTTTGAATTCTGGGAGGAACGTGGCACGAAGTGTGGGGAAACCATCCAATGTGTATTTGGAAAGTTTCATATTGAAATCAGTGAAAAACTATTCTTATATAAGGATTTAAGAAGGTAGTGTTGGATAAGAAAGTGGACCTTATAGAAATACTATATTTGAGTAAGTAATATGATATAAAATCCCTTTTAAATAAACATTAAAAGTTTTAAATTATTCTAATAATACAATATATTCATTAAATATGGTCTAACCTAATTTTACGTGTTTGAGAAGGACGAATATGATTTGAATAAGACCTTGAAAACATTTAATAATGTCTAAAATCTTTGTCCTTGAGATGAAAATCGAGATACGTCACATGTCATTTGACTTATGATCCAACATATGACATGGTGTACCACATTAGAATTTTAGGATCTAGGTGTAATACTTTTCAAGACCTTGTGTATGACTTTTAGCATGAGAATATGGATTTGAAATTCATTTACATTACACTTTGTGTCATGTGAGGCTTTAGAAACTGTGGGGTATAACGTTTTATCTAGGTGATCCTTCTAACATATGACTACTATGTTGGGAATGGGACTTGTTGTGTTAGACGTATGAGTTATATACAATTTTTTTAGGAAATCATAGAACTCTTAAGTATTATGAAATGGGATCTTAATAGTCATATATCTTTTAAATCCCAATGTAAAACTTTCAGATGAAGTCGTGTATGAATCGCTTTCAATGTATGACTTCAACACATATTCTTATTTTTATGAATTATACTAGGTGATAAATAAGTTTATATAATATTATATTCAAAATTATAAATTATTGCAATTATGAAAGAGTTATTCAATCATGTTCAAATTATCATGAAACTTTGAAGAACTATGATACAAGCATGATTTGAGGAAAGTTAATGTAGAAAAAAATAAGGAATATGTCACTATTCTATAAAGCTATGAGTTTTAAATAACAATGTTTAAATCCAAATATTTAGTGACCAAAATAAATAATTTAATTCAAAAGATGCCCGATCCATAATTTATAGAATTAAATGTCATAAATTCATTTATGATTCCATATAATAATGATAATAATAATTTGAATATGTGATGTTATCTATAGTTTTTTTAATCAATATGAATATATAAATCTAAAATGGTAATAATTGAAGTTTCTTTTATTTAATACAATACACAACAGTCATTATTATAGTATTTTTATACAACCACAGAAATGATTTTAGGTGTGGTTTCTTTAGAAACAATGGTTGAGAAGAAGAAAATGATTTGAGTATCATGGAGAAAAATTGAAAGATGTATTCAGACGAGGTAAAATAGATGATGAAAAATTGATAAATAAATTTTGGGTATTTGTTTAATACACTTTTAGTCAACCTCTTAAATAAAAACAAGGAATCGTGGGAACACTCCCACGAGTAGCTACGGACAAGGTATATCATGGGAGATAATGTGTGTTCTTGGAATTTTTTCTTCAATATATTACAATTTATGGAAAATTAAATTGAAAAGAAAAATTAAATGATACAAGTATACAAAAAAAGAAAAAAAGTGTAGAGAAGGAGGCAAGTGTGGAAGCTGTAGCTGTGAGTATGTGGTTCTGTGCATGACCTAGGCGGCGATGATGGGCGACGCCCCTATCGGAAAATTTAGGCGTATGGGGTTTTTTATTATTATTAAAATGGGTTTAGGGTTGAAATATTTAGGGAAATGGGGCTCTCTAGCGCCACTTGATGTGACACTAATGGAAAAAATCTCCAAAGCGCCCCTTCAACTGGCGCTAGGCCGATTTCGGCCGTGAAGGCATCAGCGCCACATCAAGTGGCACTGATCTCCTTCCCAACCTATAAATACCCTTCCCCCCACACCCCCACACCGATCCTCCCACACTCCTCATTCCCCTCCCCTTCCCAATCTCTCTCCCTCCATCCTAATTCCTCATTCCCAATCTCCTTCCCAAACTCCATCCTTCGCGTAGCAACCTTCCCGCAAATTTGAGGTAACTTTTCATTTACATTTATGTAATATTTTCAATTTTTTATTTAATTGTTTAGTTAATATAATTAGTTTATTAATTATAATTAGTTAATTAATTCATTTTAATTAGTTAATTAATTAATTCAAAGTAGTGAAGTTAATAAATTAAAATTAAGTAGCTAATTAATTCAAATTAGTTATTTAATTTATTGTAATAAGTTAACTAATTAATTATAATTAGTTAAGTTAGTAATTATAATTAGTTAAGTTAATGAATTGTAATTAGATAATTAATAAATTCTTATTAGTTAAGTAATTAATTCTAATTAGGTAGTTAAATAATAGTAATTATTTAATTAATTTTAATTAGTTAATTAATTGTAATTAGTTAATTAATCAATTCAAATTAGGTAGTTAATTAATTGTAATTATTTACTTTATTAATTCAAATTAGTTAATTAATTAATTCTAATTAGGTAACTAATTAATTCTAATGAGTTAAGTAATTATTTTTAATTAGTTAATTAATTAAATCTAATTAATTAATTAGTGAATTCTAATAGGTTAATAAATGGATTCAAATTAGTTATTTAATCAATAATAATTAGTTAAGTAATCAATTCTTATTAGTTAATCAATTCAAATTAGTTATTTAATTGTAATTAGTTACTTTATTCATTCAAATTAGTTAATTAATTAATTCTAACTAGTTAAATAATTAATTATAATTAGTTAAGTAAGTAATTCTAATTTGTTAATTAGTGAATTTTAATTGGTTAATTAATGAATTATAATTAGTTAGTCAATCAATTATAATTAGTTAACTAATAAATTTTAATTAGTTAATCAATTCAAATTAGTTAATTAATTGTAATTAGTTACTTTATTAATTAAAATTAGTCAGTTAATTAATTCTAATTAGTTAAGTAATCAATTCTAATTAGTTAATTAATTCAAATTAGTTAATTAATTATAATTAGTTACTTAATTATAATTATTTAGGTAATCAATTTAAATTAGTTAAGTTAATTAATTCAAATTAGGTAGTTATTTAATTTTAATTAGTGAAGTCAATTAATTCAAATTAGTTATGTAAGTAATTCTAATAAGTTAATTAATTAATTCTAATCAGTTAATTAATTAATTATAATCAGTTAATTCATTAATTCCAATAATTTAATTAATTAATTCTAATCAATTACTTAATTAATTCTAATAAGTTACATAATTAATTTTAATTAGTTAATTAATTGTAATTAGTTAATGAATTATAATTATTTAATTAATCAACTAAAATTAGGTAGTTAATTAATTTTAATTAGTTACTTAATTAATTCGAATTAGTAAAGTTAATTAAGTCAAACTATGTAGTTAATTTATTGTAATTAGTTACTTAATTAATTATAATTAGTTACCTAATTAGTTTTAATTAGTTAGTAAATTAATTTTAATTAATTAGTTAATTAATTCTAAATATGTAGTTAATCTATTAAAATTAGTTAAGTTAATTAATTAATTCTAATTAGGTAATCTAATTAGGTAGTTAATGAAGTCTAATTAGGTACTTAATGAAGTCTAATTAGGTACTTTATGAAGTCTAGTTATGTAATTAATGAAGTCTAAATAGTGAAGTAGTTATAGTAATTAGTGAAGTATTTACAATAATTAGTGAATTAGTTACAATAATCAGCGAAATAGTTACAATATTTAGTGAAGTAGTTACAGTAATTTGTGAAGTAGATACAATATTTAGCGAAGTAGTTTCAGTATTTAGTGAAGTTGTTATATTATAAATTGTTTATATAATATACTTTTGCAATACATTCTAAGTATGATAATGAATTTAGTTTGTCATCTACCTTGACCATGGTTTGTAATTGGAGTTATGAACTGGAATTTAGTAGTTGAATATATTTTTTTCATATTAAGTGTTAGAGTTTTCATGAACTGAAATGCTTTCTCGAGTAAAGTATCCCCTAATAGAGGGGCTTTGGGTCGGACTAACTACTTTCCTGGAAGCTTTCCTGGTCTAGGAAAGTGAATGGGGTTGGCTATCTGTCGCTCTGGGCTTATTCATGTTGAGTTTTTCAATCTCATATAATTCTATGCTTTTACATGATGTGTTCATGTACCTCATGTATATGATGCATGTGGAAATTTATGAATATGTTTGACTTAATATTTTTGGTTAAATAACACAAACTTGTGGGTTTTGTAAAGAGAGTTACACATCAATATGGTTTGAACATATTGATTTGGTGGAGGGACTAGGATTCCAACATAAATTCTAGAAGCATGCAGACATAAATTGATTGTTTGATCATATGTGATTAATAACGAGGGTTTATTTTAGATAAAAAATATGGCTGCTTATATGTATTGCAACAGACAAATAATTGAGACAGAACAAGGATGTAGTTATAGTATACATCCATAAGCTGTTATAATGCTTGGAGGTTATACAACTTTGGGAACTCTTCAAATGAAAATTCATCAAAATTTGAAATTGACGTGCAACCAATTGAGTGAATCTATCACATACAGGCATCTAAAATATGTAGATAGGTTTTGGCTTGTGGCCTATCCAATAACTAATGATGAAGAATGGGAATACGTACTGTCTTTGGTTAAGTTTCTACCTGCCAATCAAATGATGGAGTTGTATGTGACCATAGCTACAAAGGAGGTTCCATCAACATTGGAATTTGGGTCATCACAATTTCACGATACAATGTCATATGCTCCTGTTAAAACACATCAAGAAGTTCCATCAGCAATAGTACCGTCATTTCCCTTGGCTACAATTTCAATGGATAGTCCCTCGCATACTGTAGATGCGTCGGTCGATGATTTTGAGGATGATGACAATTTAGAAGAAGAAGATGAAGTGGAAGATGAAGAGGAAGAGGAAGTGCATGCGGAAAAATAGTCAGTACCCACTCATGTGAGGCTTAACCAACCATTGAACCATCCCACACCATTGAGTTTATGGTTGACATAAGGCATGAATCGCTTTCCAGAATTTAATTGGTCAGTTATTACTCTTACTTCAATAATTTCCAGGAATCATTGAGGGCACAGATCGAGTGTCAAATAAAGGCATTCTATATATTGGGAGAGAGTTTGAGAGTAAATATGAAATTAAAAATGTGATAAAACATTATCACATTGAAATACATTACTCTTATGTTTTAGAAGAGACTAAAAGGTTTTATTATTTGATCTGTTGTGATAAATATGGTTTGAGCTGTCAAATGCGTCTACGAGCTATAATTGAGAACACTTTTCATAGCTGGTGCATCAAAAGATTTTCTCCACACACATGTATGAACCCAATCTTGTCACGGGAACACTCTTCATTAGATGTTGACTTTGTTTCAATAGTTATTGTTGAAATGATTAGAGCTTGTCAAGACGTTCTTATTGTTCTAGTGATGGAGCGAATCAAACAACTTTTTGGGTATCAGATCTCTTATTGGAAGGCATGGGAAGCAAGAAAAAAAGCATATTGTGAAAGTGTACGGTAATTGTGATGACTCTTATTGAGTTTTACCACAGCTTTTGGAGCTTTTACACCATAATAATAAAGTGATATATCGGTTACATACAAATGAATATGTTTACCAATACAACCAAGTTGATCAGCCAATGGTTGTTTTTTATAGACTATTTTGGGAATTTTTAACATGTGTGGTGGCTTTTAGGCATTGCAAAAATTATATACAAATAGATAGAAAATTTATGTATAGAAAGTATATAGGAACTTTATTGATTGTTTCCACACAAGATGTAAATTGAGCATCTCTACCTTTGGTATTTGAAATTGTGTAGAAAGAGAACTTCTCATCATGGAGTCGGTTTCTGGCATGTTGTAGAGAGTTTGTTATGGTCACGGAAGGGATTTTCCTTCTCTCATATTGTCACCATGCAATCAAGGAGGCAGTACAGTCTGAGGAACTTTCATGGAGACCACCCTATTCCCATCATCTATATTGTATTCAACACATTTCTAGAAATTTATGAAAGAGATTCAAGAATGAGTCGATGAAGAAAGTAATCTTAAAAATTGGTATGAATACCCTTTTTCCTATTAAAAGTTAATGTCATAGTTATGATCATATCTGTTCAGATTATTTCTTGTATGATAACATACGATCCTCAACAACAAATAATGGAGGAGCATCTTCAACATATCCATAGATTTAATCTAGATTTTTATTATTAAATGATGCAAATTCCAAAACAGAAATGGTCATTGGAATATGATGATGGGAGGAGATATGTTCATATGACGACCAATATCGTAGAATGCATAATTGGAGTTTTCAAGGGAGTTCGAAAATTACCAATCACAGGAAAATATGAATATTTGATTATATGTTTCTCATAAAAGTAGAATTATAATATACTATTAATATACTAAAGTAAATCTAAATTATAGGTTTGGTACAAGATACATTCTATCGTAGTGTCATGTATTTTCTGGAATGGGGAAAGCAAGATGAAGATTTCTTGAACAGAGGGATGCGCTATGAACCCCATTTCCAGTGCGATCTAGATACAATTCTTTAGGGAGCTTCAACTTATCATGTCACCATATTTAATTTTCCATAGAAACGATTTGATGTCATTGAGCCTGGTGATGTTGAGGTTTGTAGCAATGGACGTATCTGAGTTTCTTTATTGGAGAAGAGTTACTATGAATGTGGCAAGTTTCAAGCATTGAGATATCCTTGTGGCCATGTGATTGCAGTTTGTGGTTACGTACACGTATCTTGGGAGCATTTTGTTGATCTAGTTTATCAACATGACAATATAATCTCTTGTTACAATACTCCATGGATTCCAATCGAATAATATCAGAATTTTTAGCTCTCGGATGACACACCCATGCTTCTACCGAAAAATAGAAGACTTCGACCTAAAGGGAGACCAATGTCGACTCGTATTTGGAATAAGATGGATTGGCCTTGTGAATAGGAACCTGGACGAAGGTGTAGCATATGCCACCAAGATGTTCATACGAAGACACATTTCCCTAGACACATAGGGAAATAATATGATGGTTAAAATGTTTTTTGTACTCCATCAGTTACTATAAACACATTGTACATGTAATAAATATTTTTCCATTGATGAGTTTTGAAATAATTCATAGTGAATATATATCATCAACATTTAAATAAGTGGTTGTTGTTTTAGAAAAACAACAATAAATTTTAAAATACAGAAAATGTAAGATCGAGGATTTAACAGAATCTGAGAATCAGCTAGAGTAAATACTAGTGAAGAATAAATTGATGATATAACAGAATCTGAGACTACTAGCCAAGAAAATGACAAGTAAAGAAATCAGGACAACAAGGTCCAACTTCAAAAGTGTGATTAACCCACACCTAAAAAATCCAAAGATCCAAGGAAAATATAGTGGGAATATTTAAACAAGGCAAGAACAAAGCTACATTTGAGGAGAAGCTAAGAAATCAACCTGTTTCAAACATTATGCCCCTCTCATCCTTTTCTTAAAAATTGTTAAATAGAGTGATGAACCTAAATAATTGATATTATTGAAAATGATTAAAACTTTTAGCATTGATATGTTGGTTTTGCAAGCCTTGGATAAAATTTTATCATATTCTAAATTTATCAAGAGGTTTTTAGAAAATAATGAATATTGGAAGAAATTAGATACCATCATTCTTAATGAGTGTAGTTTCATTTTTTTTAATAAAGCTGCCACTAAATTCTAAGCACTCTGTAACTTTTTTTATTTAACGCCGAATAGGAGAAACTAAGAAAATGAAATTTTTTGTGATTTGGGAGAAAATATTATTTTGATGCCTTAATTCTTGTTAAAAAAGGTGGGTCTTAAGGAATTGAAACTAACTTATGCCTGACATCAACTTGTTGATAGGTCACTAAATCACCCCTAAATTATTTTATTTAACTCATTGCATGGTTCTTTCATAAATTACATGATAAATTTCATACCTTAAATGATAAATGTGATGTCTAACAGGAAATTAATGTTTTACTATTTTTACTTTCAGATGGAGAAGCCACTATTATATGGAAAAGAGATGCATTTGTCGCGTCTTGTGATGGCACGACGACCTGTTCGACAGCTTGCTGTTCAGATAGTACATAATAATCATCACGATGCGCCCGTGGTAGCTATTTGTCCATACCTTATACGTGTGGGATTTTATAGAGTCACTATGTGTGAATTTAAGACTATCGACCATCATTTGATTGAGGCATTGGTTGAGAGATGGCGGCCAGGAAGTTATGGGTGCCACTAGTGGAAACTGGGTTGTCGTCATACAACGACTATTAGGCATTGATGTCATCGGCGTACAAGGTGTCCCCGTGGGTTCGCGATTGCGCATGACATGGCTTGATGATCATTTCGATGTCATTCCTGATGACGAAGATGAGGAGACACTTACTAGGCACACACGTGCATATATTTTTGCGACTACTCGAAGACATGTTATGCGTTGACTACTCCACCCTTTTGGTACACATGATGTACCTCCCATTACTTGAGGATCTTGATCAAACAGCTACATACAATTGAGGTTCTTCTATATTAGCACATATTTACAGATCTCTTTGTACCAGTTGTTAAGTAGATGTACAACAGATTGTAGGTTGTATGGATTTAGTACAGATGTGGGCCTGGGAGCGTTTTCCACGCATCTCTCTTCGAGCTATCACACCACTTGAAGCAGAGCTATTTTGGGATTTTCCTAGGGGATGATGGTATGTTTACTTCATTACTTTCCTTTATTTAGTGTATCTGTTTTTTTATAAACTTATTGTATATTAATCTTTTGTAACCGGGTGGATTCATTCTCAGAAGCATGCACACACACCGAGACATAGTGTGAACAGCTTTCGATAGATATTTAATGCATTAGTGCCAGCTGATGTAAGTCAAGCAATACTTTTTTATAGAACAACATGTTTTTATCAATATTTTATGTTATTTCAATACAATCTTACTAACATTATCTCGCTAATATGTGACTTACTTTTGGAGTTTACATTTCAGGTTTCATAGACTCCATATACAAGTTATGTCTATGCGTCACTTCCACCATATTGCACACCTATGATTGGAGATTGTGTTGTAGTGGTGTCACTCATCTACTTCCATATCATTGAGTGGAACAAGCCAGACCGGGTCAGGCGCCAGTTCAGTTATATATAGCATATACCGATGGCACCAGGACTGCCTGATGGGTTGCATTCGATTGTACTTATAGGTAGTCAATCGACGAACTGGCAACAATTTCATGCATCTCATATTGGGATGTGGGACGCACGTGCCCTGTATGGTATTTCTTGATATGAATATTCCACAACAAAGTATCACTTATCTACCCAGGGGGGTTATAAAGACCGGTATCAACGTCATACCATCATGCATCTTATACGTCGGGGGATTGGCATTCCGTGGATGAAATATTTATTAAGGTATATTATATTTGTTTAAATATTTTTTGGTATTAAGTTGAATTTCATTTCATTTGTAGACAGACAGCATTGATCATCTTTCACATATCACACATCCTCGGGAGGAGGCATATATTAGATGGAACATAGTTCATCAAGATGTGTTGGCTCTCTACGACAATCTCTGGATGATACAAGACATTTTTTATGATGAGGAGCCATAGGTATATCCTCATCCATATCCTCCAGCTAGATCTCCTGAGGTAGATGATTTCCCTGCTATGCCTGGTGATGACGATGCACCACCACCGCCGCCGCCAGCTGGGAGACGGAGACGAGTACCTCGGGAGGGGAAGAGGCAATGAGATAGACATCCAAGAGTTCCTCCTACAGATGTGGTAGCACCACATAGAGATGATCCTGCCCAGCTTATTGATGAGCTTTCATAGTAGGGAGACACTTATATACCACATCTATCATCTCTGATGACTACTATGGACTATGATCTGGATCAGGTGACACAGCTTGTGGCGGCCCCCACTCCTCCCAGTGAGGACTTATTTAGTATGCCATTTCTACCATTTTTAGAAGCCCCAGGACCATATGGCTCCACGCATGATTTTGGGTCGTCATCCACGTATGATTTTGGGCAGTCATCCATGCATGATTTGGTTAGCCCTCTACACAGCATCATGAAGAGGCACCAGATGCACCAAAAGTAGAGGATCCCACTGCTAGGACACCGGAGCGACACATACGTCAGATGCGGGGAGGACGTGAGATTCAGATGCCACATTGTGGTACCAGGGGGAATCGACGTTGATTTATTCAGATTACATTATAAATATTTTAAAAACCCTATTTATTTAGATAAATGATTGTTATTTAGAAAAATAATTAGAAAATAAAATATATAGTATATACCAAATAATTTAAATGAAACTTGAAACATTGATTAAACATATAAGAAATACTCAAAGACAAACAGAATTTCATTAAAAATGAGGGACTTTCTAGTTTTAATGAAATTGAATAGAATGGTTAAGAAGAATGTACGAAGCTTTGGTGGTGTTCCCCCCAAAACGAAAGGTGGCTTTGACCTTTCTTCATATCTAGTATAAATTTTGATATCCAATTCACTACAAGAAAGCTCACAAGGTCGAAACATGGTGTGTTTATGTGGACCTTCTATCCATTCTTGCAGTGAATTGGATATGAAAATTTTAGAAAACCCATGTGACAAGGATACCCTTAACGAAAGGCGGCTTTGCCCTTTCTTCATATCTAGTTTATGTTCTATAGTCTTTCAGATCCGCGTACTTGAAAAAATTTTATGTTTCAAGTAAGCAGTTTTGAAAGCTTATAAATTAATTTTGGTCATCATTTTTAATGAAATTATTTTTGTCTTCAAGTATTTCTTATATGTTTAATAAATGTTTCAAGTTCCATTTATATTTGTCTTATAGTTTAAATTTTATAATCTTTCAAAGTCACGTACTTGAAACATTTTTAAGTTTCACCTAGGTGGTTTGAAAAGCTTATAAATTATTTATTATCAACATTTTTATTAATTTGTTTTCATTTTTAACTCTTTATTATATGTTTAATCAATGTTTAAAGTTTTATTTATATTGGTAATATGGTTTATGTTTTCTAGTCTTTCAAATTCCCGTATTTGAAACATTTTTAAGTTTCGAGTAGGCAGTTTTGAAAGCTTATAAATTATTTATTATCAATATTTTTAATAAAAAAAATTTAACTCTTTTTTATATGTTTAATTAGTGTTTAAAGTTTCATTTATATTGGTCTTATAGTTTACGTTTTATAGTCTTTCAAATTCACGTACTTGAATCGGAATCTCATATCGGAAATGCAAAATGTAATGTGAAGGAAAAAGAGAACCAGAAAACAAGTTAAATGAAATATATATATATATATATATATATATAAACAAAACAAAACAAAAAATAAAAATAACAATTTTAAATAAAAAACAAAAAAATAAAAATTATATCTCTAAACAAAACAAAACAAAACATAATTTTAAAAAAGAAAAAATAATAAAGAAAATTTAAATTAATAAAATTATATATAAACAAAACAAAATAAAAAATAAAAGTAATAATTTTAAATAAAAAACTTGTTTTTTTATAAATAATTTATAAATTAATTTAACATGGTTTATTTATGTATTATAGTACATAACTTTAAATTTAATACATAATTATAATATTATAATAAATACATAATTATAATATATTATAATAAATATAATAAATATAAATAATTTTTATAATGTTAATTTATATATATATTTATAAATAAATTTAATACGGTTTATTTATGTATTTAAATAATTTTATATAAATTTATAAATAATTATATATAATTAAACCTTATATTTAAAATTTATAAATTTATATTTAAACAAACATTATTAAAATTATTTAACTTTATATAAATAAACATTATTAAATCTTATACAATTATTGTAATTAGATATTTATTATAATTAGATACTAAATATAATTATGGATTTGTTATATTTATAATTATATAAATTATTGTAATTTCATTTTTTATTTTATTTATATATTCATTTTATTATACATTTATTATAATTAAATATTTATTATATTTATTATTCATTACAATTATATAATTATTCTATTTTTGTATTTATTATATTTATAATTCTATAATTATTATAATTGTATAATTATTATATTTATATTGTTATTATTATTATATATTTATCATAATTAAATACTTATTATATTTATTATATTTATAATTATAAATTTATTATAATTATAAAATTCTAATTATAAAAATTATATGACTATAATAAATATATAATTATAAATATAATAATTATATATTTATTTTAGTAATTATAATTATTATAATAAATAAATTTATTATAAATGTTATAAATATAATAAATATATTATTATAGAATAATTATAATTATAGTAATTATATAATTATATAATTATTATAATAAAATTATATATTTATTATATTTATAATTGTATATTTATTATAATTATTTAATTAGTATATTTATTATATTTATATTTATTGTAATAATTCTATAATTATTATAATTATATATTATATTCATATTGATTATATAATAAATATAATTATAAATTTATTACATTTATTTTAGTAGTTATATTTATAATATTTATATTATAATTATATAATATATATGTGATGGGTAGGAGGGCGGTGTGGGTATTTAAAAAAAACCCAAAGCACCAAATCAATTGGTGCTTTGGGGATTTTTTCAAAGCGCCGATTGATTTGGCACTAGACACACCCATAAATCTAAATAAAAAAAGTAACCCCATTAAATTAAATAAAAAAACCCTTGACACAAAATTTCCCCCTGCCCTTTCCCCATTATAGGGGGAGGGACAACCACTACGCCCTGCCATTATTCTATTTTCTAACCCTAATTTTTTCCTCCCTTCCCTGGAATCTCTCTAATCCATAGGGATAGTTTTTTCAGGGATGATACAAAAATAAAAGAAATGATATTGAGAGGAGAAATTGATTTCTCATGTTTGGAGAGATAATTTTAAGGGGAAAGAAATAATAAGGGGAGAAATGGAGAGAAATAGATTTCTCTCCTCCTACTGTTTTTAAATCACACCAAAATTGGGATGATTTGGAGAGAAATGATGGTGGAGGGTTGTTAATATTTTAAAATTCCAATTTTATCCCAATGTTTAACATGTATCACAAAATAATTTCTTTTATTTTCTTTTAAAAAGATCCACCAAACAAGATGAAGAAAAATCCAAATTATTTGTTTTCTTTTACTGAAGTATTGATCCAAACGCTAGGATAGAAATCAAAATCTTTTCTTTTCTTTTCTTTTATTTTATAAAATATCAAATCATTTCTCTTATTTTACTAAAATATCACCAAACACATTGCTAAAGTTTTTGATCTCCGTGATGGTTTTCCTCTACTCACATTATCAGCCTCAGAATTTAATGATGCCTCAAATCTACTGAATCTATCATTTGTGGCTTGTTTCACATCACGATGACCTTCAGCGGACACCTTCAAACATTTAGTGTTCTCTTCTTGGGGCCTCCAGGAATGGGAAACGGGCGGCTTGTTTGATAGGAAGTACATCATGGTTATCTTCTCGTCTTTGGATGATTTCATCATTGTGTGGTCAAGCACTCTACGATCCTACAACGGCTGCTTATTCTTGCTTCTATGATGGTCCTATTGTAACACCCCGTGATTTTATGAAAAATATTCTTTTAATTTAATTAATGTTTTGTGTTGTATGCTACATCGAGATTACCTTGCGCTATACGCAACACCGTATTAGCTTGCAGTACACGCAACACTATTCTTGGATCGTGTTACACACAATTTTGATAATAGTTATTCTACACAACATTGAGTATATATATATATATATATATATATTTAATGTATAAATGAAATATGGTTGGATTCTGTTATACGAAACAACGAAGGATTCTTGCAAAACACGCAACCCTGACTTGGCTTGCATTACACGCAATCGTGACCTTCCTCGATAGCGTGTGTTGTACGCAATACCGGGTTTTACTAAACAACGATATATTATTATAATATTATTATGAACTAGCCGTTATAAATAGTATTAACTAAATTTTGAATTTTATAACATTATTATTCATCTTACACATTTTCTAGAACATGGTATAAGAACAAAATAAATATTTCACGTAAAATAAGTATTTTTCAAAAAATGCAGGTTTTCCGCCTTTTGATGGCGCACCCACTTTAAATCTAGTTTTTGACATGTTTATAAGTTCAATTTGACAAAATAAAATTCTTATTTGGAATCAAGAAATAAAATTTTACTTTGGATAAAATTTTCATATTATTCTGGTAACTTTCATATTTTGATGAATAGTAAAAACATGCTATATTTTAATTAAAAACAACTTTTTCATCACAATAATTTATATGGTTAAATTATAATATTGAATGGTTTTAAAGTATAAATATAATATATTTTTACCATTTAATATAATTTATGTCATTAGAATTTATTTTACATTAAATTTGTAGGTTAAATCAATTCAATCTTTTGCAATGTTTTAAAGAAAAACCCGTTTTATTTACCATAGTTAAAGGTAAATAGGGTAATTAAGGGTAAAAATGATATTATTATTACCCTAACACATGTCCTAATTCTATTGGATAATTTTAATTCGACCAAAAACAACCTTAGGAATAAAATATGACCATTTAGTCCCACTTGGATTAGATTAGGACATTTATTATTAATTTATTTAAAGAAGGGTTAAAATAGTTAAAAACAAAGTTTAATAAGTATATAATTTTTAATATAGGGTTATACATAAGATAAATTCGACTATAAATATTAATTAGAAAGCTAAAAATCTTTACTACATAATTATATTTTATTTCTAATTTTTAGACTTTAAATAATTTAATTTATTTATGACACAAATATGATGTAGTAATTATCTTATTAAGGAAATATTGAGATAATTGATGTTATAAATACCCAAATAAATATAATTTGAGACTTTTTATGAATTACACTAATTTTCTAGGATAATATTACATGTTATTATTTATTTAATTAACTTTTTTAGAACTAATAATTCTGTTATGATTTTCACAAAAATCAATTACTAAATAGTGTCAAAATTGACATAAAATAGTTTTTAAAAAACATATTATATTATTAATTGTTATTTTATTCCTAAAAATATAAGGTTCGTCCAAATGACTTATATAAGGTTATATATATTAATAATAAACAACTTGGGGTTAGTTTGGCTTCATGTAGTAAGTTTATTAACCTTATAGTGTAAGAACACAAAAAGACACGGTAAAAGTAAAATTATCTAACTTAAAGTTAAATATAAATGATAAGGTTAAAATAGGAACCTAAACTTGTCTAAATTCTCTTGGATGAGATTCTTTAGACCCATACCCACCTTATATTCTAAATAAATTAATTTGGAGCTATTTAAAACCTAATTTGGCTTTATAATAAAATAATAGTTTTAGTTATTCCAAAGGTGCCCCTCTCCTCCGTTATAAAAGGGAACCTCCTCTCTCTCTTCCTCACACCACTTTGAGCCTTCACGCTCATCAAAAGCCTACCAAATTATCTTCTCCACTTCCCTAGAAACATCCTAGAGGTCCTTTTATTCCTCAAAGACCAATTTTAGTGCCCTGAGAGGAGGAATCAAAGAGGCACATCAAAGAAGAGGTAATGTCCGTTACCGATTCTTTCAACTTTATTTCTTCTTCCACTTCTTCTTATTTAGTTGTTTAATTATGAATTAATAACATAAGTATCACTAATATACTGATATGTTATTATAAGTATGAAACAACCCCATTTCACCTTCTATCCATCCTACAGAAAACAAAATCATCGCGCGTGCGTACGTACGGAATACCGTCTCCACGCCGTGGTGTAATCTGTTTTTCCACAAACACCTTACATGGATGGGTATAATGGTGTAAATAATAACTATACATAGTTATTATAACATCATACTAATTCTGATATATTGTATCATCCACTCCAATTCAATTCAATAATTATGGAAACGATATCATCGCTCGTGCGTACTTACGGACTACCGTCTCCACGACGCGATGAGAGTCATTCTCCATGTTAACCATTTAAGAATGATTATAAAGTATATATAAGCAATAATAATTAAATATATGACATTATAAAGCTACTGTATTAATGTATATATTTATTTCATCTACTTAATTCCATTCAACTCAATAAGGAAACAAAAACAGCGTTCATGCGTACGTACGGCCTACCGTCTCCATGAACGGTGTATTTCTTTCCATTTATCGATCTATTATATATATGTATATTCGGAATATATATTATATATAAATCATGTTTTATATTCTGTAATTATGTAATCTTGATCTAAGTAATCATAGGAATAATTACAAGTCAAAACACGGATGACAAATGAAACGATTTTACCCAAAACACTCTTTAACATGGAATTTACAAAAGAACGGGTAATATAAAGTCATAAGTGAACCATATATGACATCATAACAATGAATATGATTCTGTAATAAGTCAATGACATTATTTAAATCATTATACAGGAGGTTCGGATACATTCGAAGCATATCGGACATAAGGTAAGGGATAAATTTTGCAAATCTCATTTTTATCCGAGATTGCTTATTCGTAAGTATTTACTAGGGTTATTTCTATCATCCATGTCCATGTTTTATAAAAGTGTTTTAATGTATGTTTAAATTAATTTTCACCCATTTTTGACTTTTTCACTTTTACTACATGTTATGTAAGGAATCTTTCTTTTGTTTATGTTACGAGGTACTTTTTTGACTTTTTTGACAAAAGTACGAGAAGAATGTTTTTTTTAACTTATACGACATGAAAGGATTTTTAAGATTTCATAAAGCCTTATTTACATGAATCTTCCTCCAAAATATTTCATTACTGTTTTCAACAAAATCTCTTTCTTTTAAAATTGCATGACGTTTTGTGAAAAGAAATTGATTTTGAAGAAGAAAGGATATTTTCCTCCAGAATTCATTTCATGTATTTTATCAAAACCATTTTTCATCTAAGATAACATTATTTCATATGTGTATGTTTCAAGTATCATGTCTCTATGATTTAAATGGTTTCACTTTTCTTATTATGAAATGATATCCATTTATTTTATATGGATTATGTGATGATGGAATGATGTTTATGAAACCCATTTTGTTTATTGGGTTATTATGAATGATGTATGTTTTTTTGTGGCACAAGTAAGAATGATTTCATTATGATATTGGTGGGACCTATATCTCCCTCCAATGAATTGGGTAAAGATTTTATATCTCATGAGATAGACATGGCTGGAACGGTAAGTTAATCTGGTTCAGTGTTACAGGACTGAAACGAGGAGTGAACTCGATTCAGAATGGGACTTTGTCCACTAAGATTGTCTTGGCAGCAATGCCTTGGCTACTATGGAAATCATTACATGTGCTTAATGGATTCCACAATTACATGTTTTATTCCCATGCTATTTTATCATGGTTTATGTTCCATTATGATCTATGCCTTATGTACTTCCATGTTTTATGTCGTTGCTCAAGATTTTAATGTTTAAATATTATGTTTATGTTTTTAAGTTCCAATGTATATGGTATGTTTTATTTTATCCATGCTTACCCTTACTGAGCATTTGAGCTCACCCTTTTTGTGTTTTACTTTCCCCCAGGATCAAAAGAAAGGTTTTAGGTCAGGAAACAAAAAGTGGAAGATCTTTATGGGAGATGTTGTAGATCTTTCACCATTATTAGAACATTGCGTTCCACGTTTCCAAAGACACTAAACTATTACGGTCCTTGTGTGTATGTTTTTGTTATGTATTAAGTATTCCGAAAAAGTAATGTAATGTCCATGTACATCAAGCTTAGGTTCTCTACAGTTGGTATAAGAGGAAAGGTTTAGTTAACCTTTGGAAACAAGGATGTGAAAACGTTAGTGAGATCCCTAGAGATATTTCTAAGGTATGTCTAGGGATGTCCCTAAGGATAAGTATAGGAATAGGATATAGTTATATAACTACGGTAACTGTCTTATAATTTAACCTAAGATGTTAGATATTGAGGGTACTCCCCCTTTACTATGTTGTTTTCCCTAGCATGATTTTTTCCTCTAACACTATTCTTTTTGGGTTTTAGAAAATGGCGGGAAACAGGAAGATTCACGATAATGGAGGATATGACGGAGAATGGAATGATATTCTTCTTGAGAAACCAAATGAAACGGGATTTGGAAGTCCAAACATCATTATTATGCCGAATCAGTCATCGCGATATATGATTAACAAGGTGAAATTTAGTGGTATTCCTAATTCATCAAAGAAGAGGAAGATAGACTATTATGCATGTTCACATGTTGAGGAGCATAAAGAAAGGAAGATTGATATTTCTAAAGAAGGTAAGAAGAACCTTGAGGAATACCACAAATGGAGGGACCGATGTTATCTGGGTGGAGAAAAGGGTCATAGAGTGACAGACTGTTATGGAGTTCAATGTATTATTTGTGGAGAACATGGGCATTACCCAACTCAATGCCCTAACCTAAAAAGTTACTTCTAAATCAAGGAAGGACTTATTCCAGGACAATAATTGAAGAGGATAGATTGAAGTGTTTATGTATTGGTATTCAAGAATAATGTTGTTGAGGTACTTTTATTGTGTATTAGAATATTTTAGTATTATTCTATTGTGGTTTTCAATAATTTTAAGGTACCGGTAACCATGAAAAGTGATTCAAATATTTTGGAAAGAAGATGATATGCGCATATTGAAGGGATAAAGAGAAAATGAAATGTTTGACAGTATTCATGAGCTCATGATTGATATAAGGACTAAGTGATATCATGGTTTGAGTATATGGAATATTGAGGATTTTTGTATGTGGAAAGTGTTAACTTTTAACTGCATTCATGTTTTCACTATGGTTCAATTAATGGGAGAATATATGATTAAGGTATTCACATGTTTGTAATTTGACCAACAAGATATACCTTATGATATATTGGGGATAAATGATGGCACTCACGTGATGGTTATGTGACATTTCAAGTAATCATTTTCTTTATACTATGAGCTTGGACCGAAGTATTTTAGATAAGCCTAAATATTGGAATAGATTATGTTGGACATAAGTTAGTATTGTTTAAGGATAAAACTTTTTTTGATATTATTGATGGGATTTTATAGTAATATAGCTTTAGAAAAAGGACAACCTGTAGGATGGGAGACAACCCATCGCGTCAGACAAGGCTGTGGGAATCGAACCCACAACCGAATATGATTAATCTCACTATAGATGGACTTATGTATTTTTGATAACTTTTATAACCTTTTGTTTGAGATAGATGGAATGACCCATCATTCTATCACATGATCTGCTAACACATCACGAATAACAAATTCAACTTCATTTCATTAATGGATGAAGTGGAAATTGTTCAATTAACGAACAACAGTGAGATTGTACCAAAATCATGCAAGTATTTCTTTTAATTCATCAAATTTAGGGAAATGATCTTGAAAAAAAATGTTGTCCTAGTTCCCTTATATCTGATGAATCAGATGGTTCCTTAGATCATCACAAATCAATAGCTTTGTGATTGTTGGATTTTTCATAGCCATGTTCTCTACCACTTTCCATCAGAACTTGATGGTTAGATTTTTCTTCCATATACATATTTTAACCTATGTTCTCATACGTGGAAACCCATTGATGAGTTAATTTGGTTAACCGTTACATTTCATAATTTAGTTTTTAAAGCCATGTTTTGGTAATCCTTTTTACGAAGTGGGTTTCTATTAAACAAACTTTCGATTAGTAAACCATTTATAACCCTGACGAATTTCGAGGGAGAAATTCATTTTAAGGGGGGTAGAATGTAACACCCCGAGATTTTATGAAAAATATTATTTTAATTTCATTAATTTCTTGTGTTTTATGCTACACCAACATTACCTTGCACTATACGCAACACCGTATTAGCTTGCAGTATATGCAACACTATTCTTGGATCGTGTTACACACAATTTTGATAATAGTTATTTTACGCAACATTGAGTATATATATATATATATATATATATATATTCAATGTATAAATGAAATATGGTTGGATTATGTTATATGAAACAACTAAGGATTCTTGCACAACACGCAACCCTGACTTGGCTTGCATTACATGCAATCGTGACCTTCCTCGATAGCGTGTGTTGTACGCAATACCGGGTTTTACTAAACAACGATATATTATTATAATATTATTATGAACTAGATTTTATGAGTAGTATTAACTAAATTTTGAATTTTATAACATTATTATTCATCTTACACATTTTCTAGAACATGGTATAAGAACAAAATAAATGTTTCAGGTAAAATAAGTATTTTTCAAAAAATGCAGTTTTGCCGCCTTTTAATGGAGAACCCACATTAAATTTAGTTTTTGAAATTTTTATAAGTTCAATTTTACAAAATAAAATTCTTCTTTGGAATAAAGAAATAAAAATTTACTTTGGATAAAATTTTCATATTATTCTGGTAACTATCATATTTTGATGAATAGTAAACACACGCTATATTTTAATTAAAAACAACTTTTTTCATCACAATAATTTATATGGTTAAATTATAATATTCAGTGGTTTTAAAGTATAAATAGAATATATTTTTACCATTTAATATAATGTATGTCATTATCATTGATTTTACATTAAAATTCATAGGTTAAATCAATTCAATCTTTTGCTATTTTTAAAGAAAAACTCGTTTTCTTTTGACACCGGGATTAATTTTAATTTAATTTCTGAAACTTTTGTGTATTGAATTTGGAAAAATGGATTCCATATTTTTAATCAGTGGGTCCAAATTATGTTAATAATCTACTTTTTATTTTCGGGAATTATGAATAGTAACTACTGTAAATTGTAATTACCATAGTTAAAGGTAAATAGGGTAATTAAGGGTAAAAATAATATTATTATTACCCTAACACATGTCCTAATTCTATTTGATAAGTTTAATTCGACCAAAAACAACCTTAGGAATAAAATATGACCATTTAGGCCCACTTGGATTGGATTAGGACATTTATTATTAAAAGAAGGGTTAAAATAGTTAAAATCAAAGTTTAATAAGTATATAATTTTTAATATAGGGTTATACATAAGATAAATTCGACTATAAATATTCATTAGAAAGATAAAACGATTTCCTACATAATGAGATTTTATTTGTAATTTTATACTTTGAATAATTTAATTTATGTATGACACAATGATGATGCAGTAATTATCTTATTAATGAAATGTTGACATAATTGATGTTATAAATACCCAAATAAATATAATTTGAGACTTTTAATGAATTACAATAATTTTATAGGTTAATATGACATGTTAGTATTGATTTAATTAACTTTTTTATAACTAATCATTATGTTATGATTTTCACAAAAATCAATTACTAAATAGTGTCAAAATTGACATAAAATACTTTTTAAAAAACATATTATATTATTAATTGTTATTTTATTCCTACAAATCTAACGTTCGGCCAATTGACTTATATAAGGTGATATATATTAATAATAAACAACTTGGGGTTAGTTTGGCTTCTTATAGTAAGTTTATGTACCTTATAGTGTAAGAACACAAAAAGACACGGTAAAAGTAAAATTATCTAACTTAAACTTAAATATAAATGATAAGGTTAAAATAGGAACCGAAACTTTTCTAAATTCTATTGGATGAGAGTATTTAGACCCATACCCACCTTAGCTTCTAAATAAATAATTTTTGAGCTATTTAAAACCGAATTTGGATTTATAGAAAAAAAATATTTTTAGTTATTCCAAAGGTGCCCCTCTCCTTCCTTATAAAAGGGCACCTCCTCCCTCTCTTCCTCACACAACTTTGAGCCTTCAAGCTCGACCAAACCCTGAAAAATTCTCCTCTCCACTTCCCTAGAAACATCCTAAAGCTCCTGGTATTCTTAAAAGACCAATTTTAGTGCCCAAAGAGGAGGACTCAAAGAGGCGGTTCAAAGAAGAGGTAATGTCCGTTACCAATTCTTTCAACTTTATTTATTCTTCCACTTCTTCTTATTTAGTTGTTTCATTATGAATTAATAACATCTGTATCACTAATATAATGATATGTTATTATAAGTATGAAACAACCCCATTTAACCTTCTATCCATCCTACAGAAAACAAAATCAACGCGCGTGCATACGTACGGAATACCGTCTCCACGCCGTGGTGTAATCTGTTTTTCCACCAACACCTTACATGGATGGGTATAATGGTGTAAAGAATAACTATACATAGTTATTATAACATCATACTTATTCTGATATATTGTATCATCCACTCCAATTCAATTCAATAATTATGGAAATGATATCATCGCTCGTGCGTACGTACCGACTACCGTCTCCACAACGCGATGAGATTCATTCTCCATGTTAACCATTTAAGAATGATTATAAAGTATATATAAGCAATAATAATGAAATATATGACATTATAAAGCTACAGGATTTATGTATATATGTATTTCATCTACTTAATTCCATTCAACTCAATAAGGAAATGAAAACAGTGTTCATGCGTACGTACGACCTACCATCTCCATGAACGGTGTATTTCTTTCCATTTATCGATCTATTATATATATGTATATTATGAATATATATTATATATAAATCATGTTTTATATTCTGGAATTATCTAATCGTGATCTAAGTAATCATATGAATAATTACAAGTCAAAACACGGACGACAAATGAAACGATTTTACCCAAAACACTCTTTAACATGGAATTTACAAAAGAACGGGTAATATAAAGTCATAAGTGAACCATATATGATATCATAACAATTAATATGATTCTATAATTAGTAAATTACATTATTCAAATCATTATATAGGAGTTTTGGATACATACGAAGCATATCGGACATAAGGTAAGGGATAAATTTTGCAAATCTCATTTTTATCCGAGATTGCTTATTCGTAAGTATTTACTGGGGTTATTTATATCATCCATGTCCATGTTTTATAAAAGTGTTTTCATATATATTTAAAGTCATTTTTACCCTTTTTTGACTTTTTGACCTTTACTACATGTTATGTAAGGAACCTTTCTTTTGTTTACGTTACGAGATACTTTTTTGACTTTTTCGATAAAAGTATGAGAAGAATGTTTTTTTAACTTATACGACATGAAAGGATTTTTACGGTTTCATAAAGCCTTATTTTCATGAAGCTTCCTCCAAAATATTTCATTACTGTTTTCAACAAAATCTCTTTCTTTTAAAATTGCATGACATTTTCTGAAAAGAAATTGATTTTGAAGAAGAAAGGATATTTTCCTCCAGAATTCATTTCAAGTATTTTATCAAAACCATTTTTCATCTAAGATGACATTATTTCATATGTGTATGTTTCATGTATCATGTCTCTATGATTTAAATGGTTTCACTTTTCTTATTATGAAATGATATCCATTTCTTTTATATGGATTATCTGATGATGGAATGATGTTTATGAAACCCATTTTGTTTATTGGGTTATTCTGAATGATGTATGTTTTTTTTGTGGCACAAGTAAGAATGATTTCATTATGAGATGGGTGGGACCTATATCTCCCTCCAATTCATTGGGTAAAGATTTTATATCTCATGAGATAGACATGTCTAGAACGGTAAGTTAATCCGGTTCAGTGTTACAGGACTGAAACGAGGAGTGAACTCGATTCAGAATGGGACTTTGTCCACTAAGATGGTCTTGGCAGCAATGCCTTGGCTACTATGGAAATCATTACATGTGCTTAATGGATGCCACAATTACATGTTTTATTCCCATGCTATTTTATCATGGTTTATGTTCCATTATGATCTATTCCTTATGTACTTCCATGTTTTATGTCGTTTCTCAAGATTTTAATGTTTAAACATTATGTTCATGTTTTTAAGTTCCAATGTATATGGTATGTTTTATTTTATCCATGCTTACCCTTACTAAGAATTTGAGCTCACTCTTTTTATGTTTTATTTTCCCCCAGGATGAAAAGAAAGGTTTTAGGTCAGGAAACCAAAAGTGGAAGATCTTTATGGGAGATGTTGAAGATCTTTCACCACGATTAGAAGATTACGTTCCAAGTTTCCAAAGACACTAAACTATTACGGTCCTTGTGTGTCTGTTTTTGATATGTATTAAGTATTCCGCAAAAGTAGTGTAATGTTAATGTACATCAAGCTTAGGGTCTCTACACCTATGATCTTCACATGAACCAGGATGCTCCGTCATCCGCTTTGTGGGTAAGGTTTCTTGACCTTCCTTTGCCTTTTTAGAATCCTTCAACAATACACATATTGGGAAATCTTGTGGGTTGTTATCTCTTCTATGACTTAAGAACCATGGATGTATGTCACCCAATTTCCCTATAGGTTTGTGTTGAAGTCAACGTCTGGAAACCCCCAGTTGAGTGGGTCTAGATATTTGTTGAGGAGGAATTTAGATATAAGCAGTTGGTAGTCTTTGAGTCTGAGATGAACATTGACATTTCGTGGAAGAATCTGGGGCATTTATCTTCTTCATATCGGCAAGGGAATAACAACAAGCATAGAGGGGATAAGACGAATGTCTCTATCTCTAGTGTACCTCCCATGTTTAGTGAAGACATCTGCAATGTCGATCCTCCTCACAAGTGTTTGGATTCGGTGTCTATGGTACTGAAAGTGGCGGACATCTTTGTAAGATTGAATTGGGACTTGGGAATTCCCAGTTCATCATATAAGGTCTAAGAAACCGTTGGCTAGCCCCTCCAAGGACTTCTCCCTCATTCGTGGAGGATGTTAAAGAAGGGGGTGTGGGAAGAAGGATTGTGTCTAGATATAAATCCTTGTTGCATGCTATTTCAGACTATTTCCATGCCCTCCTCTATGACGGTCTCTTATTCAGGATGTTCCATTACCTTCATTTCATATTAGAACCCATTTTAATCCTTTAGTTAGGTATGAGAAGGATAATGTTAATCCTGAAGGTTGGAAAAAAGTGATTCCAAAGAGGAAAAAGAAGTCGAATGGTACAATGACTCTTGAGGATTCTGAATTGAGTGGGAATGAATCAGATTTGCAGTCGCAGTCGGACTATGAGCCAGGAACCCAGTGGTCTTTAAGAGGAAGATCTGGATCAAATAAAGGGAAGATAAGAATTATTATCTTATTAAATTTCCTAGTTAATAAGTTAAATAAATATAATCCCCACAAGTACTACCCTGTTTTTTTGAAAACAATGATAATGAGGTCTGCAGTAAAACTAAAAAACACAGAGAAGGTAACAAGGCCATCTGAATCCCTATAAGCTATACTAGAGGAGAAACTTGTGGAGCTATCATTTTTTATCGGTGTTGCCTCAGTTCCTATTACGGTGGGCGTAGAGGTAGAGGAGGTGTAGGAGAGGGAACCAGTGGAGTTAGGCTCAAGAAGGGAAGATGGGAAAACAAGAGAGGGGAGCGGGAAACAATGGGTTATGTTTTGTCTTACCAAGGAGGGAGCGGAGGGGCTGCCTAGTGAGCCATAAGGAAAGGCTGACATAATGTAATATTCATGGGATATGCTTATACATTATTTGGAAGAGATAGTGGATAATGTGTTATCCATCCATTCTTCTACTGAGGATACATCAATAATGAATGGAAGACCAATTCATGTAGACACAAATAAGAAGCAAAGTGAGTGTATTAAAAAACAAAACCTAATCCTAGTTAGAGGTTTCAAAAATAAGAAAATATTTGTGGAGGAGTTCTTGCAAGCGTAGGACAAGATGGACTATAAATTCAAAGATATTATCAGTTATGAACCTAACATAAAGGTAATATCTCTATCTTGGAAATTATTTAAGGGTGTTTTATCCAATAGGTTTAAACTAGTTTTTAATAATTTTGTTACTTTCTATAGTGTGTGATTTCTTGGTTGGTCTTTATGGTTTCACACTTTTTCTATAAGAGTGTCTTTTAATAAACATATATATTGTGTGTTTAATTGTGAGTATGCGAAGAGAAAAAACACTAAAACCCTCAAAAGGGGAACAAATGAGAAGGTAAAGTCGAGGGAATCAATGGTCTCAGAGAATAAGATGATGTGCTTTTAATCCTTTACTAAAGAGATACAACATGTTGGGTTTAAAATATGAATAAGAGAAATAGATGAGGAAGAAGAAACCACAAGCTAAAGTTGATTTACATGATGTGGGAAAGAACATACCCAAATATTAGTATTTCAATTTTTAGGAAAAATTTATGGAAGATGTGATAGTTATGGTATGCTCTCTATTTAATATATTTTAAGGTTGTGTTCTTGTAGAATGAGTTGAGTGTTACAAGTGAATATTTTCTGAATAAGGTATTTGAACTAAGGAAAAAATGGAGTCTAAATTTCATTTTTAGTGCTTGAAGATATCAAGGAATTCGAATACACTCTTGTGTCTAGAAAGTCGATCACTTTTTGGATATACTTTCATCCTAGAGACAAATATTGATCCACTTTAACAAAATTGGTTGGAAGACGAAGGTATATCGAATGAAATTAGTTTTATGGGATGGTGGGATTCGAGTTTGAGGTGCTATATATTGAAGATTATGTTCACATGTGTAAAATTGAAAGCACCAACACCTATATAATATGGTGTGTGCTGGTTTTAGGATAGTCCCTGGAAAAAATCCAATTGTATTAATAAAAATATTTTAGTTTTAAATATTCGACTTGAACATCTAGAGCATCGCATGTAGTTGGATTCTTAGTAGGGTCAGAACCATGTAAAAACACATGTTTCAAAATGTACTTTCATAACTTCATTTCATATTATTTTACTCTATATTAAAGAATAAAAGATCCAAAATCCTTAACCAACAAATGAAGTTCAATTTAAAAATGGGATTATATGGTGTAATGAATATTTTTAATTTTAAAAAGAAATTACCACACCCAATTCATCTCCAAATCAAGTCTATCTATATATATCCTGTAACATAAAATATTGGTCTTAGAGCCTAGGATCTCTATAAAAGAATATTTTTTGAATGACTAGTTTTTTTACATGAATATATTAAGTAAATATTTTAAATAGAATAGACTCATATGGAATATTCCATTTTAATCACTTTCGGATTTATTTAGAGATTTCAGTCTAGACTTTACAAAATTGGAAGAAGAAAGAGGCCATATAGCATAAAAACGTCTATAATAGGTATTAGAATCAACTAAACTTTTAAGAAAGTTATGTTGGTAAGTGCATTTATAAGTATTTTGATTATTATTCCTCTAGTTAATCAAGTTTAAGTTATGATGAAGATGTATTTAATGAATCACTATTTGATATATTTTACAAAGAAAAAGATTACTTGAATAAATAAACAATTTATTTTTTCATATATATTTTCTTGCATCAATGGAATTCATAATGATAGGTCACAACTTAGAAATGAGGCTAATTCAATGGAATAATCATCAGTCATATAGGTGAGTTATTGCAACACCTTTACAAGACTTGTGAAGTACATGTAAAAGTTTGTCTCTATTTTTTTTTAAAATAGTTTCTTTAATTGATATGGAGTTTCAAAAATTTATTTGTGAGAAATAAGTGTTTGAGAAAGTTATTAAAGAGTTCATAAATGCATTTGAAGAGTGACACAAAGTTTTTTTAGATTCTAAAAATTCTCAATTAATAATCAAAGAACATAAAAAAAGTTGGAAATTTTTTTACAAGAGGATAGTCGAATGCATGAGGACCTGTTAAAGAATATAGTTAAGGAATGGGAAGTAAGTTTAATATTAGATAAAGACAACTATAATGATCTCATATTGAAATTTCTTATTGTAAATGAGTTTAAAAAATTTAGAATCACGATAATCTAGAAAAATCCTAAATAGCTAATAAGAGAAGTGATTCCATCCAAGATTTTTATATATGTTTTATCTCAAAAGGGAATCCAGTTGATGGTAAATAGAGCATGATATTATCTAGATAATCACCCACCCTCAAATCATATATAATGTTTACCTACAATACAATTGGATTAGTTTTTTTACTAAATCTAGACCAACCATTTCAATAGATTTTAATTAAATAAATTTTTCAAATTAGGGTGAATGGAAAGTAAAAGAACCCCACCAATTTATCAATGGTGGATGTGATTATATCCAAGAAAATAAGATCCCCACATAGAGGCCAAAAAAGGGTTCTAGCTCAAAAGTAATAAATAATAAAATATGGATAGGTTTAACCTACATAAAAAAAGATTAATTAGAATATGTTGGTTCCATTGGATATTTTGTAATATTCAAATTGAATATTGGATGAATATGTAAAACCTTGGAGATTATAAAATCCTTAGAGTGGGGGGGGGGGCTAGGAGTTAAGTGGAAATTTTGAGAAAACATTATGTGAAATTCATAATTCCTAAAAGAATAAAAATATATCCTCTAAGAGTATATTTATTTTGTTGGAGGATTTCTTTGAGATATGTAACGAATTTGTTCACACATATTATTATTTCTCGTACATATCTACCAATAAATTGTCTCATGATGATAAAATAAGATCACAATATCCAAAGAAACAAATAAATGAAAGTGAGTCTATTTTGGAACAAAAAATATATAGTTGAGAAACTCACTCTAGAGAAGTTAGTGAAAAACTATTCTAATAGGTTTATCCCTACAATAAGAAAAAGACTATTAAAATTTCTTATTAGAGGAAACATAATGGACTATTTCAAGATGAACAAGAAAAGAAATAATTACGGAGAAAGTTGGAAATAAAAATATAGTCAATTCTAGAGAGGTATAATATAACTGGAATAATTTTTTACACTCCCTGTAAATAAGTTGAGAATTTATCCAAAAAGGGAATGTTAAAAGATAATGACGGTTTTTGTGGAATGTGGAAACAAGTTTTTTATAGTGATACTAAATGTATGACATGAAAAATTAAATAATAATAGATATTGAATAAAAACGGAATAACACCCATTACTTCATGTATGAATAAGGTTATTAAATCCTCAATGTAGAAATAATTTACACACATAAATATGGATTCTCACACTCTATAAGAGTGCTTCAAAATGCACAAGATCCTCAGCCCAGTTGGTGAGGACTCGCTATGTGCATCCAAGAGACCCGAGATCAAATTCGGGTGAAGGAATATTTACGGGGGGACTGTAGCAGGAACTATAGCAGGCACTATAGCAGGCACTGTAGTAGGCACTGTAGTAGGCACTATAGCAGGCACTGTAGTAGGTACTGTTCAGTACTGTAGTAGCCAGAACTATTCATTCATCTGGGCCTTTGGGCCACTGGTTTGGTCCTCGGGTCCTGCAAAGCTTTCTGGCCACCCAAGGCCTTTGGGCCACATGAATGCAGTTCCAAGACACACTAAAAAAATAGAGCAGCCCCAGAAGAGGATTCAGAGCAGGTGCACTCACCAGAGCAGAGCCAAATGGATTGTCAGAATGAGAGGGTATGGCTATGCCATCAGTACCAGCATGTTCTTGCATGGGAAGCCTAGTCAGACGGTCATGCAAAGGTGGAGAGCTACTATCAAGATGCAGATGCTGGGGAGGGGCGGTTCCTTGTAGATAGTCTGGTTGAATTCTCTAAGAGCTTCGGGTCATGAAATATCCTAAGCCTACGGGCCATGTAATCTATGAGACTAAGGGCCTTTTAAGGGTTCCCCCTAATCCTTTGGAAGGGGGGTTATCAAAAATCAATAAAAATGAAGGCCTTCGGGCCATTCTAGCAGGTAGAGTGCTTGCAAACATGTTTATCCTATTTAGAAGAAGCCAGAAGGATATAATCAGAAAAAAACAAAAGAAACTATTCTAATTTTTAAAATAAATAATCCTTTATAAGATATGAAAAAAATTATAAAGAATAAGAACACTTTTACAAATGGGGATTATATCAACATATTCAAAAAATAAATCCAAGCATGAAAAGGTTTAGAAATTTTAAACCTTTATGGAACAAAGTTTCTAAGATTAGCATAAAGTCTCATCCTTATCTCTCACACTGAAGTGATGATTAATGTCTACATAATTTACATATAATGTTTCTCATTATGCTTTATGGAAGAGGTAATTGAAGATGAATAATAAATATAAGATTTTGGCGTTTTTGATGTATATAATGCTAAAGAAATTCATCTATTATTGTGAAAATTAAAATTGTAACCATATACTCTATTTTCAACACATTAATTCTTATATCACAATTGGTATTAGTCCAGAACTAGTATCATTTAATCATGGGGCTTATGTTTTAAAGGAAAACATCAAGGTGAATTATAGAGATCATGCCTTGAGGAGGAGTTACTGAAACAGTTAAAGATGCTATAGATTTATCATTTTTTTTCTAAATCAATAATTATTTAAAGCCCTTTAAAAATCTAAAGGATGGGGATTGAATATCACTTTTGAATTGATATTTTGATTCATATTGAATACGATTATCAAATGGGTGACTATCTTTAAAAATGGAGGGGGACATTTTTCACATGAAATATTTTTAAGTGTTTTTTCAAGTGAAGTGTTGGTATATAAAACTTTCGGTAAATCTGTTTAGAATATCCATTGAGAAGATAATTCCATAGTTGGTATCACATTTTCAGAATTTTATAGATATGATTATTTTCTATATTAACCTCTATTTTTATATAATGTTTTATCATATGTATACGTAAAGTTTGTTAGTTTATGGAACATTTCTATTTGATATCACTCTTCTACCATGGTATAAATTGACCATAGTTCTTTTTAATGCTTTTTCTTGGGATGGGAATACTGTGCATTCGTTTCCCTGCATTCTTTATTTCCAAAGGTAGGTTCCCTAGATAACTTTCATCAGAAATGTATGATCCTTTATAAAAATAGGATGATGTGTTGTCAGTTCCTTCTATCATGGATTCCTTAGTGGTGCTCATAGCCTAGTATAGGTCTCCCTAAAATATTAATTCATGTTCATGGAACTAATTACTAGTACTATCTCTATGTGGAAGTCTGTTAATTACACTACTTCTATCTTGATAGCATTGCAACCTTTAGTTAGGAGAGTAGTCACGTTGGATATCACTAGGAATGTCCAAACATTGGGAACATTGGTCACTTGTAAACCTTCCTCTTTTCGAGGGAATCTCATATGAGGAATATTAAGAATGAAACAAAAGGAATATCATATATATCATGAGGTAATTATCACCTATGGAATAAGTGTTTTGAGGATTTTTACCCCCATAATCCCATGTTTATCATGAGGTAGATATTCTATGTAAGGTCACAAGTAATATGTCCAATAGAGATGGATCTAAGACTCCTATTGGGATAGATCAGAACACGGGTTTAACATCCTATGGAGATTGGGTGGATTGGTCATAATACCCCATGGAGGAATATCCAGAATGGGTAGATCAAAATACCCCATTTAGGATGATACAAGAGGTGTGTCCCTAGTAGGGAAAATGTCACACCTGAGTTTACCATTGTTTGGAATGAACCTTATGAAGGCATCATATATACCCTATTTAGAATACAAGGATCAAAACCCAAATAGTTTGATGCCACATTTTAAGGTCATGTGATAGGACTGATCTATGTAGTTTAACACCATATGGAAAGGATTCTTGTATAATGGATGTATAGTCGATAAGGGATGGTGTGGGTCTTATGCATATAAGTTTCCCACTAGGTGTTTCTTGTACTCTATGGTGAAATAGGGTCGAATCCCATGATGATCATTACTGGGGAAGCCTATGTTCATCACACTAGGTAAGACTGTAGTTTTATATCACCTGCTGAGGAAAATCTCCTTTAGTTCAATGTTGTATGACTATGACATCAAACTAAGATGTTTATATTATGCTACTAAGAAATTAGCAGGATCACTCCTTAAGGGGGTTGTGTCATGGTGAGTGGAAGATTTGACCAAAGTACCCTCAACTAAAATAGGTTCACAGTTTCCCTCAAAGATTCCACTCTTAGGGATTCTATGACCATCGCTGATGCACCTTTGGGTGGGGCATGGTGTTGTAACTACCTTAGAGGAGTTTTAAATTAGGATACCAATGTTAGGGTCCCTATGATCTGAAGAAATGGGAATTAGGGTCCCTATACCTAGAAGTGATATTTAGGTTAATGATTTCACTACGCATATAGGGAGAACTTTTTAGGTGACCAATTTTTTTTTCCCACAACAGGGTCAGGTTATGTGAAAATGTTTCGTATGAAAGGGGTTGTATCATAAGGCCTTATTATGGAGTCATGATCTATAATTACATGAAATATTTTTATTTTCATGAAGGTTAGGGTTTCACCAAAGAAGGTTCTATTTATACGAACCCAATCATCCTTATGATTAGTTATGCTAGGATCACTTCACCATAGGCTAAGTAATGGTTTTTCCTATAAGAGGTTTATCACACTAATTCTCTATATTTGAGGATCCATGATCACTGGTGTGGAGCATTGTTGTGTAATTTTGGGAGTTTCACTTGGTAGGGTGTCGCATCGTCTTCTAGATATCCTCTCTTTGGGTTGGAGTTTAGCCTCTATTTATAGCTGAATTCATCAAATATGGGAATGCAACTCCTTGGGTGTACAAATTATTTTCACGCTTCACTATTCTTTATTTTTGGGGCTTATCCATGCATTAATTCGAGATTTCTAGTGCCTTTAGCATAAAATAGGATGATTGCACATCAAGACTTCTCACAAGGCTTCTTTTTTGTACACATCATGCCTTTCTTTCATGCATGGTTCTTAAGTGTTCTTTAGCTTTGAAAACATCTGTGAAACTATATGTCTCCTTTAGAACGCAAGTTAATTGCATGTAGAATTTCATCTCTATGTAAACTTTCTCAATATTTCACAATACTATTTCATTATCCCAATAATTGTTTTTTATGTTGGTTTGTGTGATCGGGTCACCAAAAAATAGATTTTTGAGGTCCGAGATGAGATTTTGGTCCCAAAAAATTCCCCACCCCTCTGAATATAAGCTAATAGGGGATCAGAAGGCTAGGTTCATAGGGCAATTAAAAAGGTAATGGAATGTTTTCTATGGGTTGAACAACTTTTGGATCTTGTCACACAATTTTATTTTCACTTTGCGTGCAACCCAATGGTATATACCTTAAATATGAGGGTAGGGTATTCTGAATTATTGGGTGATAATCCTTTTCTCTCATGCATGAAATAGTCTTTTGCATGAAAAACCAAGACATTATCCATTTATTTTACATAATTCCATCTTTCGCATGCCACTTTCAAGACAAGGGTCCTTTTACATGCACATTACCAAAGGGTCGCTCAAGCATTCCTTTTAAACATTGAGAAACTGCATTTGCATGCACCTTACATATACCTTAAATTTTTTTTTAATATAGTCAACCAACCGAAACCTACTAAGATCAAAGCTAATGCTACCTCTTGGATGGCCAAAATAGTAGGAAACCTATAGATTCCATGATCCATGAGGGTTATCTATGATAACCTTGTGCTTTTGGGATTCTGACTGAGGCCTAGAGAAATTATCCAATGAGAGACATCCTTCCGCTACACAATTTTAGGATGATGGATGAAGAGGACATCCTAGGAATCAAAATTAACATGTCACTCTCTTGGTTAAAATGTGAGGATGATATAACCCACATGAAAATAACCATTCAAGTTCAGCCTTCTTGGGAGAACAGGGACATATGGGTATACACGATGAGTTAGCAGACAAGAATAGTCATGGGGGAGCAGCTGAAGGATGAATAATTCTCAGCCCGCTATGCTAGAATCTTCGAGAGCAGTATGAAAGAAAATATCAAGGGTTATAATAGATTATGAGACCTATGGGGTGGATGAAATTTCCCTTGTGAGTGGACCTCTGTGTACTGGGTACACTACACCTATCTTGAGTACGGGGTCAAGATGTGTTACATTGGATTTTTTGAGGCAATATGAACGACCCAATTACACACATATCGCCAAAAAAAGAGTATTTGCATTGGTGAGTGAGGTCTAGGATAATCAAGGAGAGGGATTCTCTCTAAGGGGTGATCTTGGTATTGTGAGAGGATCAAGTGTTGCGGAATCATCGGGAGTCGCAATGACAGAAATGATAAAAGATATAAAATGAAAAAGAAAATAAAAGACAAGAAACATAACAATTTATGTGGTTTGGGAATAATCCCTATGTCCATGGAGATGGATAATTCTCACTAAAATCGGGAGCACAAATTACAAGGTTTTGCAGTAGTAACCCTTGCCTGAAAAAATGGGCTATAAAATGGAGAAGATGATCCACTGTTTGCACATGAATTATGCGTCGCTACAGTGAAAGATGACCAGTTTTGTCAAACGTGCTACAGTATAGTTGACTCTGAAGTCTACTCTGCTACAGTGCATGTTGGTGTTTTTTGGTCAGCTCCGCTACAGTCCCTGTCAGTGCGAGGCACAAGCATTCGGCCCAACCAGATCGGGCTACACCAATCAAACAATCTCCCACTTGGAGCTTGATCCACTACACTATTATGATTCGATGCAACTGAAAAAGACAACTTACTTAATCTGATTTCCTCCTCTTATTCACTCACCAGTGTGCGTGATTTCCATTCACAACATTAATTTAAACCCAATGATTCATGAAGTAAAAATATTTTTCCTCTTATGCTCCCATCATGTCCTCCCTTATTCTGTCTCTCATCCTCCGTTCATCAGTAGAGATGAATAGAAGCACAACAATGCCTCAACTTCTGCATCACCATGGTCTTTGTCAACATGTTTTCTGGATTGTTGGTTCCACAAATCTTCTACAGCATCAGAAACCCATCTTGTACCAAACCTATGATGAAATGGAAGTTCAATTGAATGTTCTTCATGCAGGCATTAAATATCAGGTTCTTTACAAGATGTATAGAACTCTGAATATCACAGTGCAATACATTCTCCACTCTCTTTCTTCCCAATTCAACAAAGAAGTTGTTCAGGTGAACCATCTCTTTCCCAGCTTCTGTTACAGCAATGTATTCTACCTATGTGGTAGATAAAGCTACCACCTTCTACAATTGTGATATCTAGCTTACTGCAGTTCTCTATAGGTAAATACGTAACCCGTGGTAATCCTCTTTCTATCGACATCGCCTCCAAGGTTATAATCCACATACCCCTACAATGAATTTCCTTTCCCAAAGCACATAGATACCTCCTTGATGCCTTTCAAATACCTCAGTATCCATTTCACAGCTTCCCAATGTTGTTTTTTAGGGTTATCCACATACTTGCCCACAACTCCCACTACATGAGCGATGTCAGGTCGAGTACAGACCACGACATACATCAAGCTTCCAACAGCTGATGCGTATGGAACATTTTCCATGTTCTCAACCTCTTCTGTCGTCTTTGGTGATTTCTCCTTTGATAGTTTGAAATGGCTCGCCCGGGGAATATAGACTGTTTTTTATTCCATCATAATGAATCTTCTCAGAACCTTCCCAATGTAATCAGCATGTGATAACATCAATGTTCCAGCTATGTCATCTCTATTGATCTTAATCCCCATAATCTTTCTAGCTTCTCCAAGATCTTTCATTTCGAACTCCTCAGTCAACTGCCCTTTCAGCTCATTAATCCTCTGCATACAAGATCCTACAATGAGCATATCATCCATATAAAAAATTAATATAATGTATTCATCATCAAAGGACTCTATGTATCAACACTGATCCATGCCACATCGTTTATATTCATTTTTAGACATAAATGAATCAAAATTCTTGCTCCACTGCCTGGGTTCCTGCTTCCGTCCATATAGTCTCTTCTAGAGTTTGCACATCAGGTCTTCCTTCTCAGACTCTACATATCTGTCTGGTTTTTTCATGTAGATATCTTCCTCCAAATCTCCATGAAAAAAAGAAGTCCTCACATAAAGCTGCTCAAGGTGAAAGTACTCTGACGTCATAATGCTGAGAATCACCCAGATTGTGGTAAGCTTCACTACTGGTGAGAATATTTCAGTGAAATCCACTCCCTCCTTCTGTTGAAATCCTTTCACCACCAGCCTTTCCTGGAACCTCCTCTTTCCATCATATTCTTCATTGACCCAATATACCTGCTTGTTATGTAATGATTTCTTTATTGTTCGCAGGTGTGTCAGCTCCCAAGTGTTGTTATCATGCAATGAGGAAATATCTTCATTCATAGCCAGCTCCCACTTGCTCGACTCCTTCAGCTGCATTTCCTATTCAACAAATTCTGGTTCTCCATTTTCAGTCAATAATAGATAATGCAGGGATGATTAATACCTTTGAAGATTCCTTATCACCCTTGTTGATCTCCTCAACTCCACTGGAGTAGTCGGTTCCACCAGTTTATATCTCTCATGCTCAGACACACCTTCAAGCTCCACTTTCTCTTTGCACTCTGATTCAATGTTCCCATTTTCATCTTCAGTTACATGATGATCTTTGTACATGATATCTTTATTGAATACCACATTCTGGCTCTTGATGACCATATTCTTGGGATCATCCCAAAAGTGGTAACCAAACTCATCAGCACCATAGCCAATAAAGAAACATGGCTTGGACTTAGCGTCAATCTTGTCCCTTGAAATAGCATCAATATGAACATATGCCAAAATACCAAAGAATCATAAATATGAGAGTCTTACCTCCTTCCCAGACCAGATCTCCTCGGGTAGACATTATAACATTGCCACATATGGACTCATGTTGACCAGATATGCTACCATATTTACTGCATCATCCCCTAAGGTTTTGGGAAACCCTGAGTGTAACCTCATGCTTCTGGCACAAAGTTCCACTTCACAAACTTATCCTAGAGAGGAGGGATCCCGAAAGAGGTCATGTTAGAATGTAGGGTGATATCAGGATAGAAGTAAAAGATCCTAAGAGTCTCTAGGTAAGAAACTGTGGTATCTTCTAGAGCTAATCATAGATACTAGTTTCCCTTTACATTGGATGGCATGAGGAATGTCAATGAAAAAATATGATGGGGGATAAATTGTGGAGGATCCTGACAAAGGATGAGATCGATCTACCAGAGGTGTGGAATTCCAAAATCACTACCATGGTGTCCTTCTATAGGAAGCTTGAATAATTGATAGCCATGGATTCCTTCTCCAATCAGTGTGAGACACCAGAGCTTCCTCCTAGCTCAATGTGGTTGCGGCATGCTAGAACGTGAGGATATGCCACCTGAAAATCAATCAATCGAGGAGGCATCATATGGTGATGGAATATGGGTATCCATTAAAATAGATAATCAGGGGTCATCCATTGAGAAGAGGAGTTATCTGGGTAGATGGGAGATATCTTAGTCAAAAAAAAAATTGACTTGGTCAACTTCCTCCACATAATCTTTTTTAACTTATATTTCAAAGTCCTTCCCCTTTTTTGTTCAGAAGCTCTAACTAAACTTTCTCTTCTATTAGAGCAAGATGAAAATGGAAAAGGGGTAATACCTATAGGGGATATGGTGATCCATTGGGTACTATAGATCCTACTCTAGAACCAATACCCAAGGTCACCGCAATAGGTGAGCCTATCAAGGAGGTTTATGTGGTGTACTTAGAGCCTATGGTCCTTCTAGTTATCTATGGGGGACCCTGCCTGGGAATTCTAATTGTGGTGTATGAAGTGTAAAAATCTGTGTGTCTTATCAATGAGAACATAACTCCTCAAGGTAAAATTGAATCTCAATCAACTTGACCACACTTTCATAGAACTTTTTCATTAACATTGTTTTCTATTCCAATGTCATTCTTGCATAACTAATATTGGGGGTTTCGGTACCATCTATTGAGCTGTTTATTGGAGTCAAGGGGTCTTTAATGGTGGAGCTTCCTAGTGAGATTCTAGGACCAAGACTTAAATGCTCGATCTCTATAAGTATTTTTTCTCTCACATAATAAATGTTTTCCCAACATTCCATTAATAATAAAATTTACTTTCATGATCTTATTTAAATATGTGCCAAAAATGGTGTGCACCCAGTAAGTAGCTACAGATGGAGGATCCGGGGCCCTAACTTGATTGATATACTGGCCATTGAGGCTCCCTTTTTTCCGACTAACTCGTTCTTTCTACTAGGAGAATAGCCTATGGTGGTTGTGGGTGATTCCAATGGTGGGGAAGAGATCGAGACTCAAGGAGGTGATTCTACTAAGGAAGGATCATGTGAAAATGAAGGACCTCTTGAAAAGGAGTCGGACCCATCTGAAGGAATCTAAGAGGAAGAAATTGTTACTGCTATCGTTGAGGATTTCCTAGAATATGATCCCACAACAACTAATGATCTATTAGAATATGTTTGTTCTGTCAATTAAGATAATTTAATTTTCTGGCATAGACCATGGAGGAGTGTAGAATTTTATCATAGATACCTTGGTACAGTACCTTATGAGCCAGATGGGGTCTCTTCGCTACTATATTCATAACCTGGTCACCATAGGGGTCGATTCTCATGATATCCATGCATTGTTCTAGGATTTTCATACTAAGAAGGTGCAGGAATAGAGACAACATTTTTATGTCACCTGGTGATCACACTGTGATTCGCTGTTTTATTCCACCCTTACACCATTGTGTTAAACTAGTTTTTATTGAAAATTATAAAATTAATAAAAAAAAGTTAACTTCATTTTTGATTCAATTATTTTGTATTTATTACTGTTAAAAAGTAAAATTATACTTGTTTTGATAACTAAATTGTAGGTGGATACGAATTGGAGGGCCCATGACGAAGTTCAAGGGGAATGAGCCAAACTGTGTAGGATCCAAGCATAGTAGTTGACTAAACTATACAATGCTAATAATTTGTGAAACTAATTAGGATAAAATATTGTGAGTAAATCCATATCTTTGGGGGATAAAACTTCCATGAAGGAACCCAATCCCAATTAGTCCACTAAAAGGTACAAGAAACCTATATTTACAATAAAATGAATATGCATGGAGTCAAATGTTTGCCTCTATATTTCAGTAATATCTCTTATTATATATAATATCTTTCCATCACATTTCACAGAGATAAATCTAATTGGTTGGTGCAAAAGTTTTTAGTTTTTTATAAAGTGATATAATATTTTCTAGTGGCCTAAAACCATGGGTCAAGTGATTTCTCGAAATTAGGGTCACAAAACAACCTCCCATTTTTCCTATAAAAGAACACATTAGGAACCTCCTTTAGAAGTTTGACCAGGAGGCAAGGTGCTACAATTTTTGAGTTCTAAAGGAGTACTCTAATCATTAATATTAGTTCAAGAGATGATGGGAAGTTCTACTTAAACATCTATAGATTCATCACTTTTCATGGGGTTCTAAACTCCTTGTGATCACTTGGAGAGGTACGTGATGTAATCCTGAGAATCATGTTTGTATTATTTTGTATGATTTTTTTAATTCTAGATTTTATGTTTTTTATTCATTCTATATTCTTACTGAATTGATTTATGTACTATTATTTCGTTCTCAAACTCATATGATCGTGTGTGGGGTACCCTTTCATGTGATGTTTCACACACTATTCAACCAATTTTCTTCCCTCTTTCAATTGTAGTGTTTTTGTGGTTCATATTGGTCAATAAAACTCACATAAACACTCTCAAGGCCATGTACATTTAGGTTGTCATATCACAAATAAATAAAATACAAACCTATATAGCACGTCATGTTTTTCATGTGTTCCCTTGGTTAGTTTCTGTTAAAAATGAAACACAAATCACCCAATCATTGACGGTAACCAGTGAATCATTTTGTGTTTTGACTGAACCCTAGGAGGTATCCTAGTGAAACCCAGTAATAAGCTAGTTATAGGTGTTTCGAAATAGAGAATTAAAAGATAATAATCCAATATCATGAAGCGATGAAGGATGAGCATCATGATATTTCCTCATGTTGATCACACTTAATCAAATCTGTCAATTTCTGTTATCTTGTATTGATTGATTTTATATGATTTCTTCTTGAATAAAAAATAAAAAAATTTCATACAATTCCATTACCCCTTTTCTTAATCAAACTTCTTTTTGAGTTAATGATATAAGGCTCCGTCGAGATACGACCTAGGGTTCCTCCTATACAGTATAAATTCTAGTGAAAACTAAACAACTAATTCGACACGCTCGACAATGTGATCACATTTTGGTGTGAATTCTAGGGATCCAAGATAATTTATTTACCTTTTACTATTTAATTTTATTTTTTTACTCCTTTAAATATAACTCTTCCCTTTTGGTTGTTTTTTTTGTGTTTTTGTTTGTTTTTGTGTTTTTTTTCTCTCTCTTTCTACCTCTCTTCTTCTTCCACTCTCTCTAATTCTGTAATATAAGATTATATTTTCTTTTTTCCATTAATTATTCTTAATTATTTTTATTTTATCCATTGTCCATCATAAAAATTAAAAAATTAAAGAAAATAAAATAATAAACTTCTCAACTTATTTTCATGACCCGATCAAGAAAATAAAAACTATTTATAATAGACCCTGAAATTGAAAATATACTTCAATAAAATATTAGTAAATCCAAAGTAATAAAATCAGTTAATATAGAGGAAAATATTTATTATCTTCAATTGGTCCCAAACCAATAAAAAATTGAACCAAATCAAACCCCCTAAATCATGTCTGCAAATAATAAAACATTAAAATAACTAACCATTCAGAATGTGGATTACCAACCTGTATACATCCAATATCCTAAAGAAGCATCCATCTTTGAGAAAAGATCATTCCTCATCCACCTATTTCCAAAATTACATGGTTTTCTTGGTGATGACCCTCACAATAAGTTTAAGGAGTTTCACATAGTGTGATTCACCATGAAACCCCAAAATGTGTCTGAGGACCTCATTAAGTTTAAGGACTTCCCTTTCCTCTTTGATGGTGTATCTAAAGACTATATATACTATTTGCCTACCATAATTGGGGGTTGGAATTACCTAAAAACACTCTTTCTATATAAGTTCTTCCCTGCCTCCCAAACTGTTTCAATTAGGAAAAAAATCTATGGCATTAGGCAATCACAAGTAGAGACCCTTCATGAATACTGGGAGATGTTCAAAATAATTTCCTCAAGCTTCCCCCACCACCATATTAGTGAAAACTTATTTATACAATAGTTCTTTGAGGGACTTATCCCCATGGATTGTGAAACGATTAATGCTACAGTTAGTGATACCCTAGTTGATAAAACTCATACCGCCACTTGTGACTTAATATCCAGCATGGCTCAAAATTAATAACAATTTTGTACACGAGAAATTTTACCAACTTGAGGAGTTCATAAGGTAAGTAATTCATCATTAGAATAAGGATAATGGAGTTTTATCAACAAGGGAATGGTATGCAACCTTCTTATCCCTAAAATTCTCAGAACAATCCTCCCCCTCCAAATTCGGTACCAATCCTCGAGGTCATAGTGAAGAAAATAGAAGCCCATAAAATCCAATTCAAACAGAACACACAATCATCTATTCAAAACCTAAAAAATCAAGTGGGACAATTGGAAAACACCATCAGTGAGATAAAGATGAAAGGTTCTAGACCACTACCATCCCAATCTATTTCTAATCCAAAAGACAAATATTGTGTATGCACAATCATACTTCTTAGTGGTAAATAGGTTTCTTCTTCTAATGATTCTACAAAAAAGGTATATCCCTCTCTTAAAATCAATCTTTCCCTACCCTCCTAAGATTCTAATGTTTTCAAGAAACAAAAAAAAATTGTCATTGAGGATTCCACTGAACAAACCACTCCTCTTATTTTCCACCAAAGACTATAAATCTAAGAAATGTTTTGATATTGAGATTCATAAAGAGATAATGAATACATTTAAAATGGTATATGTTAAAATTCCCTTACTGGATATTGTTCATGAAATCCCAAAAGTTGCCAAACTTTTTAAAGAACTTTTCACCTATAGATGAATGTTGAAGGGGAATGAGAGATTCAACTTGGGAAGGAATGTCTATACCTTGATTCAACAAAAAATGACAACCAAATGAATGGATCTGAGAACTTTTATGACACATTTCACCATAGGGGATACATTCAATTCAGATGATAGGATATATTTAGGTGTTGTAATTAATGTAGTATTTTACACTATGTACACTTCTCATCTGGTTGGAGAGATTCAATTGATAGGCATCATAGTGACTCTTTCCAATGGCAGCATGATACACCCATCAGGGGTGGTTGAGGCTTCCTTGTAATAGTGAAGAATCTCATATTCCCCCCAAACCTCTACATTATTTAGATATAGGATACCAAAACCCTAGTGCATGCCCCTCTCATACATGGAAGTCCATTCTTGAAAATAGAAAAGATGGTCATCAATTTCTACAATAGTAAACTTTCCTTGTATTTTGGTGGATAAAAGGTATGTTTTAATATCCTTGATTCCATGAAACACCATATTGAAGTGTAGTCTAGTCTTACGGACTACTGAATGGAATTTCTCTCTAACAACAACAACAACACACACAAACACACACAATTCTCTCCCCAACCCATACTTTGATTCATTTTCCTCTTCTTCACCCATGAATTATTTGCGTTTTGATTCATGTTTTGAGTTTTCTGTGGGTTCATAAAAGTGTAAATTTTGGGATTTAATTAAATAATGTGTTCATTTTGAGGTAACCATTATAGTTGATGGTTCTGCATATCTCATTTTCAATTATTATATTTCTTTATAGAATAAACATGAGTAGATAGGCCATTTCATGGACTTCACTCCCACTAAATCCCCTCCCTCAATAAAAAAACCACCAGTTTTGGAACTAAAACCGCTTCCTCCTAATTTAAAATATGCCTATATTGAGGGTATTGACCATTTGACCATAATTATTGCCAATAACCTCTCCCTGTATAAGAAATCAAAACAGCTAGACCTTTTTAGAGAGTGTAAAAAGGCGATAGTATAGACATTGGTTGATATTTTGAGATTTTCCCATTTATTTGTAAGAAAAATATACTTTTAGATGGAGTGGCTAAGCCTGTAAGTAAATATCAACACCAGTTGAATCCCACTCTCTATGAATTGTTAAAATAGGTATTCAGTAAATTACTTGCTGTTGAGATTCTTTATCCTATATCTGATAGTAAATTTTTTATCCCAGTGCAAATTGGGCTTCAAAAAACTTGAATAACTGTTGTGTCAAATGAACCAAATTAACAGGTTCCAACATGTGTTCAAAATTGTTTGCATGTTTTTATTGACTAACATTGACTGATTCAAGCCACGCGAAATGACTAATTTCTTCTACCTTTCAATGACCAAATGTTGGAAATTCTTTCCAGTAAGTACCATTATTGTTTCTTTGATGGATATTCATGTTATTTTCAAATCCATATAGACTCTTATGATCAATAAAAGACCACATATACCTATCTATTCAGCACATTTTCATATATATTGATGCCTTTGGGTCTATGTAATACTCCTTTTACTTTTTAGAGATGTGTGATGAGTGTTTTTTCAGAGTACCTAGAGAATAGCATGGAAGTTTTTATGGATGATTTCACAGTTTTTGTAGTTTCCTTTTATGACTATTTGGAACACCTAGGTTCTATATTTTGTTGTTTCATTGAAAAAAATCTTATATTAAATAAAGGGAAATGAAATTTCATGGTTGAGAAGGGGATAGTTCTTGGGCATGTTATTTCAAAAGAGGTAATTCAAGTGGATAAATCAAAAATAGAATTAATTTCAATCCTTCCATATCGAAAATGTATTTGTGATGTGTGATCTCTCTTGGGTCATGATAGTTTTTACCAATTATTCTCTAAAGACTTTAGTAATATTGCACTTCCCCTATCTTGATTATTTTATAAGGATTCTAAATTTGTATTTGATAAAAATTGTGAGTATACCTTCACTTCAATACAAAGATGTCTCAAATCACCTCGCATAATCCAAAAACCATGGTGGTATATTCCCTTAAAACTTAGGTGTGACACCTTTATCATTTTAGTTGGTGATGTTTTATAACAAAGATTTGAGAAGTCTCCTTGTGTCATTTCATATGCCTCACATACCCTTGAACCTATACAGGAAAACTACACAACCACTGAAAAAGAAATTCTTTATATTTTGTTTCCATGAAAAAATTATTTTCATATCTTATTGGATCAAAAATACTTTTTATTTCTAATCATGTTTCCTTTAGTTTTCTCCTAAAGAAACTTGAAGCTAATCCCCACCTCATTCGGTGGATTCTCGTCCTCCAATAGGAGTTTGACCTTGAGATTAGAGATAATAGAGGAGTATAAAATTTTGTAACTTCCCACATTAGTAGGATTTCTCCTCTACTAGACCAGCATGTTGACTCACCCATACCTAATGGAGAACTCTTCCCTAAGTAGAACCTTTGTGATGTTGTGTATCTTACCCCTGGGTATGCAGACATTATGAATTTTCTAGAAATATCTTTTATACCCACTTATTTAAGCACTTCACAATCCCGTAGAATTAAGTATGATTCTCGATGGTACATTTGGGATGACCCATATTTGTGGAGAATTATTAGTGACCAATTTGTTCATAGGTGTGTCTGTGACCATGTCTTCACCTATATTTTAACATTTTTCCACACTTTGGATTATAGGGGTCACTTTGGATCTTAACGTACATCTTGAAAGGTCCCTGGATCAAGAATTTATTATCCACCATTGTATAGAGATGCCCATCAGTTTTGTAAGAAATTTACTCAAATTAAATTCATAGAGAATATCTCCAAGAGTAATGAAATGACCCAACAACCCATGTTATTTCATGCGATATTCGATGCATGGGGAATTGACTTCATGGAGACTTCTCCAAATTAATTTGGCTATGTGCACATATTATTGACTGTTGACTATATATGTAAATGGGTGGGAGAAAATGACTCCAAGAGAGATGACTCTAGGGTGGTTTTTGTTTTTTTGAGGTCCCACATTTTTAGTAGGTTTTGTTTGCTGAGATTCATCATTAGTGATCAGGGTTCACATTTCTTCAATTGAAACCAAAAAAATCCTCCATATGTATGGGGTTGTTCGTAAATTATCCACTGCATATCACCACCAAATTAATGGAAAATCATAAATTTCAAATCGAAAAGTTAAGAGAATCTTTTAAAAAATGGTACAACCCAATAAAAAAGATTTGAGTTTTTGCTTGGATGATACACCTTGGGCATACCGTATAGCTTTTAAAACCCCAATTGGAATTTCACCATATACGACTATGTTTGGAATGACTTTTCACCTTCCGGTGGAGGTAGAACACCATGCATATTGTGATATTAAACAATATAATATGAATCTTTCATATACAAGTGAGCATAGGAAGTTGGAGATTAAAGAGTTGGAAGAAATTCAACATGATGCATATGAGAACTCCAAGATCTATAAATAGAAGACAAAGGATGTCTATGGTATCATGATTTATCAATGTATGTTCCACATTATTGATAAGTTCATCATATAAAATTCTAGGATAAATATCCACCTATGTAAGCTTTGTTCCCGATGGATCGTTTCTTATACTATTACCGATGTTTACCCTTTTGATATTATACAAGTTTTTCATGATAAGAGTGGATAAAGGTTTATTGTAAGTGGGTAGAGGCTCAAAAACTTATATGAGGATTTTATAAAGAGTCTTGTAGAGTAAATCCAATTGATAGATGCCACATATGACACCGCTTATCTGGTTTTCCCTTCTCCCTAAATTTATTTACTTTTCTATTTATCTAAAATGATTGCATTTATGAAAATGTAATTTTTAGGTGTGGGGGAGGGTGACATGTCATAGTTAGGATTAAAAAAATACAAAAAAAACTTGTTTTCATTTTTGATTTCTTTTTCATTATTTTTTGTATTTAGATAAACATTGATCTTAAAAAGAATATCAAAAAACATTTTTCATGCTTGAGTCGATTATGTGAAAAATTCCATTATTTTTGGAAAGAAAATTCAAATGAATTTTTCTATGGAATATTTTCATAGAATTTTTATTTTCAAATAATTCTTATGTGTTTAATGAATTTTTGAAACCCATGCCTCATTAGCATTGACAAATATTTTAATCCCTTAACGGAGAGACATTCTATGCCATATTTTGTATATTCTTCTTTTTATTTACTTTCTTAAGAGTCTCAGGTCATGTAGAGATACTAGAACTTGCCTTGATTCTGTTTCAATCCATAAGATTCTAGTATGATACATTCATGATAGAGGCAATCGTTCATTGAAAAGAACTTTGTATAATCAACCTCTGTTTTAATCCACCTTTAAAATTTACCCTTCTTATGCCTTGAGGCCATGTTATACCAATTAGGTAGCCACATTACAAGATAAGTTATCCCTACCAACCCATATATTGTGTATATTCTTATTTGTTTTAGAAAGTGTGGGTGATAGGGTGTTTCTATTGGAATTTTGGGGATATAATCATTGTTATGTGTTGATATAAAGGGTGCCTACATTTTCCTTGGGAAGTGGGTTCATAAGCCATATTGAATCATTATTTTACACATGTTTCCCCATTTATCTCAAAAAAATAATTATATTAAAAAAAATTATTTTTATACACCAAAAAAATAGAAAAAAAGAAAAAAAATGGAGAAAAGAGGATTTTTACACATTATTATTCACTGCTTGGTTGTGACCCACACAAATAGACAATGGGAATAGTGAGTTGGAGGTGATAAAATTTATGAAGGGTTGAGTGTGTACATTAATTGTGAACACTTGTTGAATTTTGACATGTTTTGTATGTAAGAGATTAAACACTCCTCTTCTACCTCAGATTTTTAAATATTAAATCTGACCAACCCTTGAACCTCAAAAAAAACTGTTGGAAGTTCTCTTGAGTATCACACTAGTTACTTCCGGCAGTGAACATAGAATCTTGGAAAGCTTATGGTAAGATCACATGAACTCTTTAAAAAGTAAATAAATCCAATATCATTTTTTACTTGATTGAAGACGAAAATTTTTTAGTAGAGTAAGGTTGTAACATGTTTCATGGGTGAAAAAATGATTTTGAAAAAATTAGAATGCGAGGGAAGAAAAATGATTGGAAAATTGATTTCATAAATGAGACTTGATTGTTTTAATTTAAAAAAAATCTTGGTTGTTTTCTCACCATTTATTTATGAATTTTACTTGATAAGGATATAATACTTTTCATAGGAGTGAAAATTTTTAGGTGTGGGGGTGTGATCGCACCATGATTCACTATTTTATTTCACTGTAACATAATTTTGTTAAAGTAGTTTTGTATTGAAAATTATACAATTAATAAAAAAAAGTCAAATTATGTTCGATTCAATTATTTTTTATTTATCACTGTTAAAAAGGGAAATATTACTTTTATTTATAATGATAATGTAGGTGGAGCATAATTGGAGGGTTCATGAAAAAGGTCAAGATGAATGAGTCAAACTATGTAGGATCCAAGCACAATAATCGACTAAACCTCAAACTTCTACAAATACATGCATCCAATTAGGTTGAACTTTTTTGAAAGTATTAGTATCACTATTGGATAAAACTTTAACGAAGAAATACAATCCCATTTCTTCCATTAAAAGGCCTAACAAAACCAATCTATCCAATAAAATGAATCTACACAAAGTCAAAAGTTTGCCTCTGTATTTTGGGAATATCTGTTATTATAAACAATATATTGCCACAAAATTTAACATAGAGAAAGAAAATTGGTCTTAAAACATGTTTTTTGTTTTTTTAAAGATAGATAATATTTTCTTGTGAATAAAAATCATGGGCAAATTGGTTTGTCGAAATCAGGGTGACTAATACCACCTCCCATTTTGGATATAAAAGAACACCTTGGGAACCTCATTTAGAATTTCTTACACAAGTCAAGGTTCTGCAATTTTTATGTTCCAAAGGAGTCCTCTCATCATTAATAGTAGTTCTGAAGGCTGTGGGAAGTGATACTTCAATATCTATGGATTTCTCCCTTTCCATGAGGTTCTAAAATTCTTGTCATCACTAAGGGAGTAATGTGATGTAATCCAGATATTCATGTTTGTATTATTTTGAATTAACTTTTTAATTCTTGGTTTTATGTTATTTTTATTCATCCACTATTATTATTTAATTGAGTTATGTACCGGTATGTCATGATCAAACAAATATGATCATGTTTTGGGGTACCCTTTCATGTGATGTTTCACACACCATTCATCCCTTTTTATTCCCACTTTCAATTGTGGTGTTTATGTGGTTCATATTGGTCAATTGAACTCACATAAACACTATCAGGTCCAGGTAAATTTATTTCATTGTATCAATAATAAATAACATTAAAACCTGGATATAACATTGTGTTCTTGTGTGTTTTCTTGGTTAGTTTCGGTTATGAAGTCAAAAACAAATCACCCAATCATCAGTAGTAACTGGTGAATCATTTTGTGTTTTTGAATGAACACTAGGAGGTATCCTAGAGTAAAAGTAGTAATAACCTAGTTATAGGTGTCAAAAACTAGGGATTAAAATATCATAATCAAATCTCATGATGTGATGAAGAATGTACATCATGATATTTCCCTGGGTGGATCACACTTAATCAAATCTGTTAATTTATTTTATCTTATATTGATTGGTTTTATATGATTTATTCTTAAATAAAAAAACCAAATTTTACACAATCACATTCCCATTTTATTAATCAAATTTTATTTTTTTAATTAATGATCTAAGTCTCTGTCAGGAGATGATGTAGGGTTCCTGTTATACTGTATAAATTCTAGTAAAAACTAAACAACTAATTTGATATGTTTGACAAAGTGATCACCTTGCATAAGGATAAATCTGATTGCACTGGGAATATAGAGGAGGACAATTAGGAATATCAATTTTTTGGAGAATTTTAATGAAGATTCTATATTCCTCAATTATCAATCAATGGTTATTATCTAGTTGAGGGATCAACTAGAAGTGGTCAAGGATAATGCAAAGCAGGAGATATCTCATATAGTTGGGTACCAAGATGAGCGGGATCAGGTGAAGATCAAGGTTGTGGAGCTTCATCTTATTCTTTGGGAGGAGTAAGTAGGGATTGGGAGGGCACAACAGGTCCTTGAATCCATATTCTGGATATTTCTAAGGTTTTAGTGTTCAGTTACTAGGGTGGAGCTGTGGGGTCATTTTTCACTGGGACATAAGAGATGATCCAGTATGTGGATGACTATTGAAAATTCCCAATTTTTTCTTTGATTCAAATGTTATAAATTAAAGGAAGGTTTTCTATTTTTTTATGTTTTCATGTAAATTCAATCATATTTTTGAGACAACCAATGACCAATACCTAATCTCTTATGAGTCATGATCAGTGTGAGAAACCAGTGATGGTCTTGGGAATTCTCATTTACATGAGTGTGTTTGAAAATTAACCAGTCGGGGTTTGTGTTTTTGTTGACTTACCACTAAGGGGGTTCATGCTAAGAGGAACTATTGTTGGATAATAGGGCTCTCCTAATAGCATACTTTCATTTTGAATGTGCGCTACTACATAAATGTGGTAATTCTAGGGGAGTTGAATTCCACCCAAACAAAGGGGAATAGAGATCATGAATCACGATGCAAAGGATATGAAACACAAGGGGGTGTCATGATGATGGAGGATAATTGATGACCATGTTTGAAACAAAAAAAAATATCATTTATCTAGGGATGGGGATGAACAACTGTGGTTCGACCACTAAACATTTTAAAAACATGGAATATGTCTTAGAATGTCATCCAAATTCATTCGCGGCATTGTCCTAGGATGATTGGTGAACCAATTCAGCTATGAACCATTGCCGTCATGGTGACCATTCAAACATAGATTAGGAAATCGATACAAAAAAAGGTCATGCGAAGCATGGAAATGAAGTGATGGAATGTTAAAATGGATTCAAACACACCTAAAATTATGCCATTTTGACTTGGAGCACATTGGGTCGGTGTATCAGTCTGAAAAAAATTAAAACTACTCTTCCAGGGGGAATGTTGCCTTGGATTCCAATCTATGTTAAAACAATATGAACAATTTTGTTGGTTACTAGCACTAAAGTAAAGGGATCTAAATTAAAGGGCCTAATATGCCTCACAGTTTTACATTATGAAATAAGGATGACAAACACATAGTTTAAAATCATATGGTGAGGACATTAGACACATAGTTTAATGTCATATGGAAAGTAAAATGTATCTCATAGTTTAATTTAATGTGATCGAGACATATAGTGTGGGGTTTATGCATTTATTTTTCCACCATTTCTTTCTCATGTCCGGTCAGGAGGGTATACCATGTCCAGTTAAAGGGGTAGGGTTACAGTTTGACATCCTATGAAATGACGTGCAGTGAACTGATGTGAATTAAACCCGCCCAAACCTAGTGGAAGTGGGTATATAAGGGTAACACGATGGTAGTTACTTCTTATAGAGGTGGGTAAGGCAAGGGAAACTTGTGATACCCTTCAACAAGAAAAATAATCTGGGATGAGTCGCACACAGTTTAAGATCATAATTTCATGGAATGAAAGGTTGTCTCTTAGGGGATATGTGTGGAATATGGGATATGTAGCTCAACGTGAATGGAGATTCAAGATGAATTAATTCCATGAAACACATTCCCAAGAGTATATGTATGGCATCCCTTCTTTTTTATTTCATAAACTTTCCATTACATTGTACAGAACAGATGATCCTTTAATGTTTAGTTTCTTGGAAACATGGTATATAATACATGAAAACATAAAATATTATTATTAACAACATTAATGGATTCATCATGGTTATCATAATTAATTTTAATACATATCATAAACTAGGGATATACATCGAAGGAAATGGTGAGCATAAGGCTAAGTAAGGAAAAACAAGAGAAAAAGTTTTTATATGATCTTGAGAAGTACTGATAATAACTTGAGGAATATCATAAACGTATGAGAAAAGGAAAATAGGAATATAATAATAAAAATAACTTGAAAACATTTAAATTCATATATAACATTTAAATTATATATTTACAAGCATATCACCAAGGTTTGTCATTGATGTGCTGTAAAAAATACCATGGTTATTCACCAAGGTATCATAAAACATGTCATCTCTAGAGATTTAAATTATTTACCCAATGCATTAGAGTGATATCATGGATCACCATTAATATTTATTAATTAATTTGATTCACATATATAACAATAAAAAATTTCATAAATAACTCATGGAGAATAAAAGAAACATGATTCATATGAAAATCATGGGGATTTAAAAAAAGGGCATAAAGACATGTTATTTATGTCATTATTAACACATGAAAAAGGAATTTGGGATTCCTGTATGTTAATCCTAGAATAAAATATATAAATTTTTAATATAGGTGAATACACCTAGAAAATAAAGAGGTTTTGGGATTCAAAAAATAAAATAAGTGAATTTCTTGAAAAAAATAGAAATTTTGAGAAGACAATTCGGCAGCATAACGGGTAAGAAACATGGTTTTAGAAAATAGTAAAAGGAGATGGGAAAAGGTTCTAATAATAAAAAAGGATTCTTAATATACTAAATGTATAGAATAAAATGTAAATAATAACATAGTTTTTAAATTTTAAATACATACCACATAAAAAAGGGATCTTGAATGGAAAATAGAAGTTTAGATTTCCCTTACCTTGAAGAGTTGATCCTAAAACACGAGGATCATGACATTAGGGGCCTGAGAACATGTTTAGAGGACTTTTTGGGAGATAAAACTATTATATATTTATAGAGGAAGAATTAGGAGTGAATGGAAATGGATAATGGTGGGTATTTATAGAAAAATAGTAGGATTTGTTTATTAATTTCCTTGGACACCTAGGTAATGGTTAATGAAACACCATGGGCTTTACCACTATATTTTTACATGGTATTGGACTCTTGGGATAATTATAATGTTATTTTAATCCACAAGAGTATTCCAAAATTTTATATTGCTTATTACATCATTATTCCATAATTATGAAGTCATTAAACTTACTGGAAAACCCAATCTCTATTTTTTACTATTCACACAAACTAATGTATTGTATAAAATTCTCATAAACACAGCCTAACCTAATTTTTACATGATTATTTGAAAAATGATTTTCATTTTATCGTAATAGTTATCTAAATATGATAATTTTAACTTTTAAATATAAAAATCTTTATTTATTAAAAATAATAGCGGATAGAAAATGCATTGTGAAATTTCTCACACTTGAAACAAATAAAATGATTTTATCATTTATATTTAAATAGAAGTTTTTAATCATACCATTTCATTAAAATAAACATTATTAACAATAACATAGTTTATTATAATAATTAAAACTTTTCCGAAATGTATAACTTATATCTGAAAAATCAATTTATCAAATTCTCATATTTTTATGAAAAACTATTCTCAAAATGGGGTTGATGGAATAAAAAATTTATTTACACAAAAGTATTACACTTTAAGTAACTAATGTATTTATGATGATGAAATCACTGTTGGTAAAAAAAATAGGGTTTTTTGGACTCTTAGAGTGAAGAAGGGATATATTCCTTTTGTTTATCTTGGGGTTACTTTGTTTTGTGGAACGGTTTGAAGACAGTATTTGGAAGACATTTTTTCTAGTATTACAATTCAATTGGCCAGATGTAAGGTGAAAGTTATGTCTCTTACCGGGCAGGTGTGTCTCATTAAATCTGTTATCACTTAAATGTTTGTGTACTCTTTCTCTCTTTATATATGGCTAAGAAGCCTTCTCCATGATCTTTAATATATAATGAGAAATTTTATTTGAACAGGATCAATTCATGAAAGGAAACTGATTATTGTGATATGGAAGGAATGTATTAAACCCATTGAGATGGGAGCCCTCAGCATTAAGGATCTAATTTTTTAAATTAATGTCTTATTAATAAATTCACCTGGAATCTCTTAACTTCAGATGATCCATCCATGGGATTTTTGGTTTGTAGATTCAAGAAGCGACTTCGAAATGGTTAGTCCCACTATCTCAATTCATCGGTATGTGCTTCAATCAGACGCTTCTTTTATGATTTGATATAAAACTAAAAATTTCTTTTTAGCAGCCAATCATGTCTCGATTTTTGGACTACTCCTTGGTTTTAAAAAAATAATTATGCAGCCAATATACCCCCTAACCCTCTTCGTATATCTGTTGTAGATTTTTTAAATTGCTCTAAAACTCTCAAAGGAATTATCACTCCAAAAGCCTTCTTGAAAGTTTGGAATTACCACATTATAGACATAGACACTTTGATCTAGAAACCTTGTAGAAAGAGAATTTTAAATGTCAAGGAATTATTTTTCTTAGAGTGTGATAGATCCATCCAAACACCATCTTGGTTACTGATATTCAATACTGCATTCATTCAACCCACTAGGTTCTTCATATTGTGGAGAATCTAGAGAAACTTCTTACCCACGCATGATCAGCTGTATAAAGCTGGTCAGTTTATTGTTTCGGCTTGTCACATCTGCTTGAGGAGCTATAAAAATGTGAAACACCTATTTTTCTACATTTTTTCACAAAATCATTGGCTATATATTGTTGATATTTTCTAAATTGGCATGTTTCTGTATACTCAACTAGATGACTTGCATTCACATATCAGTACTTGAGAAAAAAGGGCACATATTCAGAATATTTTACTAGAAACAACTGTAGTGGTCTTCAACTCCATATAAAACATACAATGCACTTATGTTTGAAAATGCCTCTCCTTATTTTCTTGTATGTTAACTTTCAATACATATAGATGTTTTTTCTTCTTAGATGTTGTAGGTTGGTAAAATGGATAACAGTTTCCAAGACCTCCCAACTCTTAGGTAGTTGGGCGTTTCATGTAGGATAAAGACACCTCTTATGCTCAAGATAATTATATGGATTATTCTTATATCATCATGGATAAAAGAAAATGTTCATGGAGAATCTCTTGGGATTTAAGGACTCTCAAGTTGTAGAGGATTCTTTCTCACTCACTATGGTTCTGTAAAAGGTTGATTAGATCACTTCATTGGACTTGTAAAAACATATGAAGAATAAGTATGGGCCAATATTTATGCAATTAAATATGGTGTATTTTATGGATGGAATATGATCTGGATTGAATCTGACTCTCTACTTACTACCAATTCTCTCAAATCAATAACTAGGAATGTTCCATGGTGACTTCTTCTGCATTGGATCTGATGCCATGACCAGGACAAGAACCTCAACTTAACAACTTTACACACCTATAGGGAATAAAACAAAGTTTTGGATGCCCTATAAAATATATATATCATGGAAATTATATCTATGTGGTCCTTCAACATTCACCAGTACTTTGCATCATCATTTTATGCAGATATGAGAGGTGTGGTTCATTCCCACCTTTAAAAACCCTCCTGTAATGCTTAACTACGTACTTAATTTTGCATAAATAAATTTTTTAGGGTCGGTGCATCTGGAAACTGCACTTTCTAGTAACTAAAGTATCGATACATAACCCTCTTATAACACCAACATAGGACCTAAGTGTAAGTTTTGAGATGGTAATGGATTCATCGGGTGACTTAGCTAACATCACATGAGTGGTAATTTCCACTAACTTGAACTTATCATGAAGGAAATTTCATTCCAACTTCATGTGTTGAAGATTGTCTTGGGATTGGTCAATAGTGAATACTAGGGACACCACCTTCCTTCCAAGATCTAATATATGGGCTTCATGTAACACAGCTCTACGGGTTTAAGCCATCACTCTTTCTTTCTACATTAATTATCCTTTATCAAAATTTTACTTATAAACTCTAATGATAACATTAAAATTATTATCAAGAGTATAGTTCTCAATAGTCATATTTTCCAATGGTCATAATTAACCAATGGTCATAATTAATCAATGGTCATATAAAGGTTGAATCCATATGGTCGCATTTCCCTTTATTTCCACTTCATAAAAAAAGAATGGTTTTGTTGCGAATAATATAACACAAAATTTTAGGAAACATTATCATTCAAAAATTTAGGCTCATTACATTATTCCTCCCTTATGAAAATTCATTATTGAAATTTCAAATTGTTCCCTCATTTGAGAAGATATGTGGGTACTTCTACCACATTGCATCCTCTGGTTCCCATGTCACTTCTTCATATATGTTGTTCATCCACAACACTTTGACCAAGTGAGTAATTTAGTGCATAGAAAATTTTATCTATGATCCACGATCTCCACTGGATGATCCTCACAAGAGAGGTCATGTTCTAGTAGTACCACCTTAGGATTAGATACATGTGAAAGGTTAGGTATGTACTTCCTCAAGAGAGATACTTGGAATACATTGTGAACTTGAGCTAAATTTGGAGAAAATGCAAGCTGATAGTCTACTCCTCCTATGCAATCAAGGATTTCATAGGGGCCAATGTACCTAGGTATAAGATTCTGTTTCCTTCCAAACCTCATGAATCTATTATAAAAATATATTCAAAGGAACACTTTATTTCCAAAACAAAACTCCAAGTCCCTTCGACGGTTGTCAACATATCCTTTATTCCGACTCTAAGAAGCATTAATGTGTTGTTGGGTAACATTAAAAATTTCTATCATATCTTGAAATAGATCTTGAACAAGAAGATTTTTCCCACCAATTTCATCCCAATAATTACAATTTCTAAATATCTTCCCATATAGAGATTCATAGGGTGACATTTGAATACTCAAATGTAATATGTTGTTGTATGAGAACTCAACTAAAATGAGATATTTATCACATCCACCTTTGAACTCCATTGAGCATGTTTTGAGCATGTCCTTGAGTGTTTGAATTTTTATTTCAGTTTGGATATCATTTTGGGTGTGATAGGCCATACTGAAGTTCAATTTAGTACCCATGTCATGTTAAAGACTGCTCCAAAGTTTTATATGAACCTTAGATCATGATCAGATATGATTAAAAGTGGAACACCCTGAAACCTCACCAATAACTTTATGTAAATCCTGTTAAGTTTATCAAGAGATAAGACTACTCATATAGAGATAAAATGGGTAGTCTTAGTGAGACATTCCACTATTACCCATATCGCATTGTTTTATTTGGATGTTCTTGGGAGAATAGTGGAAAAGTCAATAGTGATATTGTCCCACTACCATGTTGGTATAGGCAGTGGTTGTAATACCACTTTAGGAAGTTGTAACATGGCCTTCACTTGTTGACACGCTAGAAACCATATAGTATAGTCAGAAATATTTATTTTACTATTATCCCACAAAAAAGCTCATAATTATCCCTATGCATTATAGTTCTTCTTGGATGTGTAGAGAATGTAGAGCTGTGAGCATCATCCATGAGATCCTTCTTTATTTCTGGAATAGATAAAACACATAACCTTGTATGTTATTTTATTGATCAATATTGAACATAAGAAACATCATATTCTTGAATTCCTTTATCTTCTTCTATAATAAAGGATCTTATCTTTGATATTTATTTATATTATCTAGTAACAATGGTTGAGAAATCATATGGAATGGGGTTGATGATATCCTCCCCTTAACGATTACCATGTCCAATTTTACTAATTCTTTGATCAAAGGATCTCCTTGAAACGACATCATTTCTAGAACAACATGGTATCTATTAATTTATGCATCAACGACTTTTTTTCCCTTCCAATATACTAATGGGTTGAAAAATCACAGTCTTTAAGATGTTCCAACTATCTCCTCTATCTCATGTTCAATTCCTTTTTTGTAAAAATATTCTTAAAACTATGGTGTTGTTTTTATATAATGCATTTCGCCCTAGAAAGATAGTGCATCTATATCTCTAGATAAAAAAATGAATCCATCTCCAGGTCATGCGTAGGATAATTCTACTCATGAGGCATCAACTATAGAGATGAATAAGAAATAAAATTGTCATTATTCATGAGGAATCACCCAAGACCTATTATAGATGCATATCTAAAAATAAAAAATATTTCTCTGATAGAAGGTAGAGTTAACATGGGTTCAGTAACCAATCTCTTCTTCATCTCTTGGAAACTTTCTTGACACTCTTTTTCCTAGATGAACTTCTCCCCTTTCAAGTTAACTTGGTTAGTGTATTAGAAAGTCAAGGAAAGTTTTTCACAAACCTATTATAATATCCCACTAAACATAGGAATATATGAATCTTTGTTACCATTTTAGGATGAGTTCGCACATCCAACACCTTTTTCCTAGCAAGGTCAACTAAGATTCCTTCATTTGTTACAATGTTCCCTAAAAAAGAAATTTCTTGTAACCAAAATTCACATTTGTTAAACTTTGAAAATAGAATCTCCTTCCTCAGAGTTTTCAATATAACCCTTAGATGATCCTCATTCTCCTCATTAATTTTTGAATATTTGAGAAGATCATCAATAAAAACTACTAGAAAGTTATCAAGATAGTCCTTAAAAACTCTATTCATAAAATCTATAAATGTCACGACCCGTCCCATGGGGTCTGTGCTGTGAATACCCAAAGCCCGCCTTCTATATTCTAGGGGCTGGCGACTCACACCGAAGGTGAATTCCCTAAAAATGGGAAGGAATTTCCTTTATAACCTGTAAGAACATGCAACGAAGCACATGACAAGATACGAACACAAGTCAACTGTATACCCAAAAGAGTGCTGAAAGTAAAAGGGGTAAGAATATAAGCCCAATTATAAAGGTACATGTACAACTGAAATACAATACACCTAAAGAAAAAGAAGGAAAGTTATTGGGTCGTCCTATGGAATTTCTACCTGAAGGGTAGGTACAGATTTCCTCCTCAGTACTCCACGTCCAGTCATCTCCTCTGTGTTCTGACACGTCGTATGATCCACCTCCAGGCACTATCAAGTCCTGGTACCCTTAGCCTTGATCAGAAGTGTCCTTCATCTTCACCAAACACAACACGGTTTGGGAAAATCCCGTGTAGGGGTGAGTATAAGGATACTCAGTATGGACCCTAAGACCCTCAAGGTCTCACAAAATCCATAAAGAATAAACCACAAAGCATGGAATTAACTGAAAACCCTATTTAGGTATATGACAATACATAAACCAAAGTTATCAATTATTTACATCTCAATCATGAGGAAACACATAGTCCAACTCAAAATCCCAAGTTCAACTGTTCCAAAAAAGGAAGGAGTACCACGATGGTAAGTACCAATCAGGTACGCCACATAGAAGAATACCACCAAGGTATTACCACAAAAGAAAGTACCACTCAGGTACGAACTTAGCTCACGCTAGGTTTAACTTAAGTACAGTAGTAGAGATGATTAGATGTAATTACTAATCATCTTACACTATTAAGAGGATATGCTGCTGACGTACATAGAATCACTCGGTGCTGACCCACATAGGATTGATCGGTGCTGAGCCACACATGATTACTCAGTGTTAACCCACACAGGATCGCTAGGTGCTGACCCACACAGGATCATAATTCATTCTTCACGTCACAACCAGCTACTGGGATCCCGCACTAGGCTTGTTTGTCTATGATAGGGTCCGCTCCTCAATCCATTGGTCGATACTCCAACTTCCACGAAGTCTCACAATGAAGTATCCCAAAGGGCCTCCATGTCATAGGGGTCTCTGCGCAATAGATGATACGTCAATCGGACACCTGGTCTGTGAGTTATTATCCTTTTAGTCTCGAGGGCCCGGTTCGATTCATGCTCGATCCAACCCAACCATACTCCAAATTTATCCAAAACTCTAGTGGATTATACTCAAATGGGTCGTCTCACTCCAAGGTTTCCATCATCGCTGACAGTTCGTTAAACGGACGTCTGGTGCCAAAGTTATGGCCAAAATAGCGTAAAGTTTGAAGTTGGCCTGGTTTGGGTCCGACCTGGTCGGACCGACCCAGCCAGACCCAGCTTGGGCTCACCCGGTTTGGGTCGATCTGGCCCGGCCCGCTGGGCAGTCCGGCCAGCACTGGGTGGCCCAGCCTGGCGGTGCGGGAAGGCGCAGATGTCGCGGGGCCGTGAGGGCGGCGAAGCCGTGGGGCGGCGTGACGAAGCCGTGAGGCGGCGCAGCGGGGGGGGGGGGGGGGGCAACGCAGCGGGGCCATGGGGCGGTGGAGAAACGATGGCCATAGAGCAGTGGTGCCCACGGGCAACGGAGTCGCGGGGCGGGGGTGGCGGTGACCACGGGGTGGCGTTGTTGGGTTATCGCCTTCATCGCAGCCGGTGGTGTGTCATCCGCTAAATTTTTTTTTCGTCGTGGAACAAAGTCACCTTATTATATCGCAAAGGATACACCATTCAAGAAGAACGGTGGATGGGTCGGTCCATGTTTGTTTGGCCCGCACCCTCCACTTTAGAGTGGTAGAAAGCGGCTCAACAAGAAATTTAATGAAGAAATTAAAACCCTAACCTCCCGCATTGATTATTTCCAAACCCACAAAAGAAATCATCCGTAGATCAACTAGTTAGAGATTTAATCCATGTTTTTTTAGAAGGTAAGAACATGGTAAAATATAATCATACACAACTAAACCCCTACCTCAATGGTTCGGTCAAAGATTGTCTGTGGTTGAGATGGTTTGGTGTTTGTCAATCCCGCAACAATTCTATTCCAACGACATCGGTGAGGAGAAGAAAAAAAAGATGAAGTCAGTGACAACAACATTTCCTCGATCGTCGGTTCATTAGTTATTGGAGATCCTTCGACAGAGATTAGAGAAATATTCATCAAAAGAGAAGAGTTCTTCATTGGCGTTCTTCATTGGAGAAGCTCTTCGTTGGAAGATGTGTTATCCAAAGTTCTTCTCTCCCCAATTCCACCACAAAATGAAAAGTATCCAACATCATAGATTATGTTATCTATTTAGTTTTTGGCATAATTTAAAATTGTCTTAATTAATTAATTGATGAGTTGGTATAATTAATTAAGGGGGTGGCACAATTAAAGTGGGGGAAGATCAATAGTTTTATCCCCATTAAGAGGAGGGTTCGAGGGGGTTTTAGTCTCGGGTGGTCCCCACCACCATAGCCTCGCATGGGAGGATTAGTTCTAGTGGTCCTCACCTCCATAACCTCACATGGGAGGTTATGTTCTGGTGGTCCCCACCACTCAACATCCACATGAGAGTTCCAAATAAAATAAAATGTTACACAAGTTTATTTTATTTTATTCTTTCACAAAAAACCCAAATTCTATCATTCACCCTCGACCTACCGCGGTTGAGGTGAAGGTATCCTTAAGTGGATACTGGTGCTATGAGTTCAACGGTGCCCTCATATTTCAATTCCAAGCACCGGTTTAAAAGTTACAAAAACCCACTCATATGTTTACTGAACGTACCCAAAAAAAGTTCAGAAATTCATTTCGGGCACTCCAGACCTCGGAATCATGCACCGTCAATTTTCATGGACTCGTAAAATTCCCATTTAATTAAAAAAATTTACATGGATAATACGGGTCTTTACATTCTCCCCACCTTGGGGATTTCCGTCCCCATAATACACAAATAAATAATAGGTAAACATGTGGGGGTACTGAGCACGAAACTGGCATTCCACTCCCATGTGCTCTCCTGGAGGTTCTCATGCTACCAGTGAACGCACACCAGAGGTATCGACCGACCACGAAGGATCTGCTTCTATCGATCCTCAATCTCTGTTAGAACCTCCATAAAAGTAACCCCATTGTTGACGTCCAGCTCAACATGGTCGATGATGTGAGAAGGGTCGTGCATGTATCTCCTCAGCTGAGTTACATGGAAGACGTCATGCACCCAGTGAAACTGAGGTGGAAGAGCTAAGCGGTATGCCACCTCGCCAACTCCACTTAGGACCTAAAAAGGTCCGACGAACCACCAAGATAAATCAACTCCTCAGCCAAATCTCCGCAAACCTCGTCGAGGTGAGACCCATAGAAACATGTGTTCCCAATCCTCTAACTCTAGAGGTCTCTGTCTCCAGTAAGAATATGACTTCTTCCTACTCTATGTAGTCTTCGTCAGCTCCTGGATGATCTTCAATTTCTCTGTGTTATCCCGTACCATCTCTGGTCCCACTAGTGCTGAATCTCTTAGGTTAGTCCAGCATAAAGGTGATCTGCAAGGTCACTCGTACAATGCCTAAAAAGGTTCCATCCCATTGGTGGAGTGATAGTTTTGGTTGTATTCCAACTCCATCAAAGGCAAGTGATCTTTCCAGCTGCGACCGAAGTCGAGGATGCAAGCACGCAGCATGTCCTCGAGAGTCTAAATAGTCCGCTCAGTCTGGCCATCCGTCTGAGGATGGAAGGCAGTGCTCAAATGAATCTGCATCCCGAAAGCCTCCAACAACCCCTTCCATATTATGGAAGTAAAATGTGCATCCTGATCGGAGATAATCATAAAGGGTACACCATATAGCCGCACCATCTTCTCCACATAGAGGCTTCCCAAGCTCTCTACTGAACCCTGCTCTCTGATCGGTAAGAAATGGTTCGACTTAGTGATTCAGTTGATGATCACCCAAATTGAGTCATGTCCCCAAGATATACGTGGAAGTCATGTCACTAAGTCCATGGATATACCATACCAATTCCACTCTAGGACCTCTAAAGGCTAAACTAATCCTGCTGGTACCTGATGCTCCGCCTTCACTTGCTGGAAAGTGAGGCACTGAGAGAAAAACTCTGCTACTTCTTTCTTCATTCTTGTCCACTAGTGATGTCATCAGAGGTCCTGGTACCTATTCACCACTTCTGGATGTAATTCCAAAGGGGATGTGTGGAACTCCCTTAATACTTCCTCCGGAAGTGATCTTGGTACCATGGTATGTCCTCTGAAAAAAGGACGTTCTCCCCACCTTTAGAAAACACATCAGGTGCCTATCATGTGGATATTTGAGTATGTAGAGCCTCGCAATCAGTGTCCCCACGCTACGCCTTCCAGACTCGCTGAATATGTGGAGGAGTGATTGTAAGATACTGACTGAAAGCTGCTTCATCTCAATCCACAATGTATATCTGCAAAGCGGTCAGCTGGTCCATCACCTCGCCTAGCAGTTGTATACCAGATCTTCTGCTGAGTGCATTTGCTACAACGTTCCCCTTTCCAAGAGTATAAACTATCTCGAAGTCATAGTCCTGGAAGGATTCAATCCAACGTCGCTGTCTCAGATTCGGGTCCTTCTGAGATAAGATATACCTGAGACTCTTGTGATCCTAGTAGACTGTAAAATGCTCACCCATCAAGTAATGATGCCACATATTCAAGGAGAAAACCACTGCTTCTAACTCCATGTCATGGGTAGCGTAGTTTTGGTCATGTTGTATCAGCTGTCGAGAACCATATGTGATCACTGCTCGCTCCTGCATCGGGACACATCCAAGCCTAGTCCCTGATGCGTCACAATAGACTATATAACCTATGCCCTCCTCTAGTATGATATGTCCCAGAAATTGAACCTCTTAGATCCAAAACTGGCACTTCAAAAGATTACCTTAAAGTTGTTCCTCTCAGAGTGTATCTAGTACAACCTGCAACTGGTAGGCATGTTCCTCCTTAGTAGACGAGTAGATCAGAATGTCGTCGATGAATAATACTACAAATCAATCAAGGTATGGCTGAAAGATCCTGTTCATGAGTCCCTTGACCACTACTGGAGCGTTGGTCAGGACGAATGGCATAACCATGAACTCGTAATGGTCATACCAACATCTGAAAGTCGTCTTCTGCACATCCTCATCTCATACTCTAAACTGGTGATAGCTTGATCTGCGTTCTATCTTCAAGAACCACCGAGCTCCTTTAATATGATCAAAGAGGTTTTCAATACTCAAGAGTGGGTATTTTTTCTTCACGATCACTTGGTTTTGGCACCGATAGTCAACACAAAGCCTCAAGATTCCATCCACCTTCTTGGCGAACAGAATCAGAGCTACCCAAAGAGAAACATTGGGCTGAATGCATCCCTTCCCCTGAAAGTCCTTTACCTGTACCTAAAACTCATGAAGCTCCATAGGAGCCATCTGATATGCTGGTGTAGATATTGATGTCGTCCCAGGGTACAAGTCAAACTGTAAAGGTACATATACAACTGAAATACAATACAACTGAAGAAATAGAAATATAGCTATTGTGTCGTCCTCCAGAATTCCTACCTGAAGGGTAGGCACAGATCGCCTCCTCAGCACTCCACATCTGCCCCTCTCCTCTGCGTTTCGACACGCCGTATGGTCCACTTCTGGGTACCTTCTAGTCCTGGTACCCTCAGCCTCGATCAGCGTTTTCTGTCATCTGCACCAAACAAAACAAGGTGTGGGAAAATCCCGTGCATAGGGAGTATAACGATACTCAGTAGGGACCCTGAGACCCTCAAGGTCTCTCAAAATCCAAAAATGATAAACCAAAAACCATGGAATCAACTGATAACCCTACTTAGGTATATGCCGATACATATACCGAAGTTATCAATTATACCCATCTCAACCATGAGGAACATAGAGTCCAACTCAAAAGCCTAAGATCAACTGTTCCACAAAGGAAGGAGTACCACAATGGTTAGTACCACTCAGGTACACCACACAAAAGAATACAACCAAGGTATTACCACAAAGGAAAGTACCGCTCAGGTAAGAACTCATCTCACACCAGGTATAACTTATGTACAGTAGTAGAGATAATTAGATGTAATTACTAATCATATTACTCTGTTAAGAGGATCTGTTGCTGACCCACACATGATCGCTCGGTGCTGACCCACATAGGATTGCTAGGTGCTGACCCACACAGGATCTCTCGGTGCTGACCCACATAGGATCCCTTGGTGCTAACCCACACAGGATCGTTAGGTGCTGACCCACACAGGGTCGCTAGGTGCTGACCCATACAGGATCTCTAGGTGCTGACCCACATAGGATCGCAATTCATTATTCATGTCACAGCCAGCTACTGGGTTCCCGCACAAGGCTTGCTCTTATCCGGTAGGGTATTATCTTCAAGCCACTGGTCGATACTCCAATTTCTATGAAGTATCACGAAGAAGTATCTCAAGTACCATTACATCATATGGGTCTCAATGCAACAGACGGTGCGTCAATCGGACACCCGGTCTATGAGTTACTAGCCTTTTAGTCCCAAGGGCCCGGTTGGATTCGTGATTGATCCAACCCGACCTTAATCCAACTTTATTCAAAACAATAGTGGGGTATACTCAAAGGGACCATCTCTCTCCAAGGTTTCCAGCACCACTGACAGTTCATCAAACTGATTTCTGGTGCCAAAGTTATGGCCACAAAAGCATAAAGTTCGATGTTGGCCCGGGTCTGGTCCGACTCGGTCATCCGACCCAGTTTGGGTCACTCCGGCCTAGAACGCACTGGGCAGCCCGACTGGTTGGCACAGAGTCTGTGGGTCCATGAGGGCGGCGAATCCGCGGGGCAGTGTGGCGGGGTTGCGGATGGCACGAGGCCGCGGGGCGGTGTGGCGGGGCCGCGAGGTGGTGAAGGCCATAGAGCGGCGGTGGTCATAGGCGGCGGAGCCGTATAGAGGCTGTGGTCGCGGGGCGACGGTGGCCACGGGGCGGCATCATCACCTTCAACGCGGCTGACGATGTTCTGGCGGTCGCATCCGTTCATCGCCATGGCACAAAGTTGCCTTCTTCCATCGCGAAGGATACACCATTCAAGAAGAACAGAGGAGGGGTCAAACCATGTTTTTTTGGCCCTCACCCTCCATGTTAGAGCAGTAACAAGTGACTCAACAAGAACTTGAATGAAGAACGACAAACCCTAACCTCCCACAATGATTATTCCCAAACCCACAAAAGAAATCATCTGCAGATCAACTATTTAGAGAGTTGATCTGCATTCTTTGTTTTAGAAGGGAAGAACATGGGAAAATATAACCATATACAACTAAACCCCTACCTCGATGGTTCGGTTGAAGATTGTATGCGGTTGATATGGTTTGGAATTTTTCGATCTCACAACAAGTCTCCTCCAACGATTTCGGTGAAGAGAGTAAAAAAAGATGAAGTCGGGGACAACGGCATTTCCTTGATCGTCGGTTAGTTCGTCATTGGAGATCCTTCGATGGATTTTGGATAAATATTCATCGAATGAGAAGAGTTCTTCGTTGTCATTCTTTGTTGGAGAATCTCTTCATTGGAAGATGCGTTCTCCCAAGTTCTTCTCTCCCCAATTCCACCAAAAAATGAAAAGTATCCAATATAATAGATTATGTTATCTATTTTGTTTGTTAGCATAATTTCAAATTGGATTAATTAATTAATTGATGAGTTGGTATAAATAATTAAGGGGTGAAATAATTAAAGTGGGGGAAGATCAAGGGTTTTCTCCCCATTAAGATGAGGGTTCAAGGGGGTTTTAGTCTTGAGTAGTCCCCACCACCATAACCTCACATGGGAGGTTTAGTTCTGGTGGTATCAACCTCCATAACCTCACATGGGAGGTTTAGTTATGGTGGTCCCCAACTCTCAACATCCACATGGGAGTTCCAAATAAAATAAAATGTTACACATTTTTATTTTATTTTATTCTTTCACAAAAAACCCAAATTCTATCTTTCACCCTCGACCTACTACAGTTGAGGTGAAGGTCTCTTTAAGTGAATACCGGTTCTGCGAGTTCAACAGTTCCCTCATATTTAAATTCCAAGCACCAGTTCAAATGTTATAATAACCCACTTGTACGTTTACTAAACGTACCTGAAAAAAAGTTTAGAAATTCATTCAGGGAACTCCCACCCCCAGAATCACGCACCGTCAATTTTTGCAGACTCTTAAAATTTTCATTTAATTAAAAACATTACATAGAAATTTCGGGTCTTTATAATAAATATAGAAAGCTAATTAGTCAAGCCAAAGGGCATAAAAAAACTCATAATTCCCATATCTTGATAGGAAGGCAGTCTTTGGAATATATTCTTTCTTTACCCTCAATTGATGATAACCAGATTGATGATCAGTCTTGGAGAAGAATTTATCCCCATGAAGTTGGTCAAATAAATCCTCAATCCTTAGAGTATGGTCCTTGTTCTTCACCATGATCCCATTAAGTTATCTATAATCAATTCATAGCCACATTTATCCATCCTTCTTATTCATAAAGAGAACAGGTTCTCCCTAAGGATACCCACTTCTTCAAATAAACCCCTTCTCCAGAAGATCATAGAGTTGTTTCTTTAATTCCTATTACTCCACATTTTCCATTCTATATGGGATCTTTGTAATCATCTTGGAACCAGACATGAGATTAATAGGGAACTCTACCTCTATTTTTGGTGGAGGTTTAGGTAACTCTTTTGGAAATATGTCAATGTATTTCTAAACATTGGGGATATTTTCTATTCATATATTTTCATTTCCTTATTCATATTCGTAAATCATTTCCATAAATAAGTATGTGGGAGGTGGTTATATAAAAATATAAAGTCAGGATATATCTCCCTTGAAAAAAATTTTATGTTTCCCATTCAGGACAACTAAGATTTCCTTTCTTCTTTGGTTTCTCTTAATATTATACTTTGAGAGCCAGTTCGTCACTAGTATAGTGTTGAATTCCAATAAGGGAATGACTACTAGATTTGTGATGAGATTATACTTTCCAAAATATATACTATAGCTTCTATACATTGTTGATACATGAATAATCCATCTAGGACTATTTATTGATAGTTATACTTCTATAAGTTCAGTGATTGATTATATATTCTTTGTAAAATTTGAGGAAACAAAGGAATGATTAGAAAGTGAATCAAACAGAGTAAATTATACTTTTTAGAGAACAATGAGAGTACCTTCTAACACATAATTTAGAGCTTCATATTTATCTGCCATGATAGAAAAATAAGATAATTTATCCCTTATCCTATGGTGAGCTTGATGGTGATTACCGTCCACTATCTTTAAATTTGGACATTGATTGGAAAAGTTCCCAATCTGTTCACACATGTATAATTGTACTTCAGGATGGGCCTGCACCATCTTCCCTTTTTCATTAGTGTTGGGAAGTTGAGGATTCACCTTAAAATGATAGTTCTAAGAAATATATAGATCTCTTCCACACTTGTAACATTTTACACTCCTAAGAAAAAAGGTCCCTGAGTACTTATTCCCACATTTGATACATGGAGGAAGTTTCTCATACTTTCCTCATCTTCCACAATCATAGTTCCTCCCCATGTTTGCTCCAAATATATCTTCTTTTCATTCAATTTGTGAGACCCCTATGTATCACCGAACTCCATTTAAAACATCACATAACTTCCCACTATCTCCTCACAGCTATCATAATCACGATTTTCTAGATTCATCTGTAGATGTGGTCATAGTACAGTAAAGAATCTATCAACCTTTCTATTAGGGTCCATAACAATGATAGTGGTGTAGCGAGAAATCCTTGTAATGTATATCTCATAGCTTCTCACAGATTCATTATCCTTTTAATTCAGCTCTAGGAATTCCTTTTCCATTTTCATTCACATCAAACATTGGAAATATTTATTGAAAAAGGATTCCTTAAAATCTTCCCACTCCAAAGCATCGATTCCCCTTCTTAGCATCCTGTTTTCAACTAGTTTTCACCATTGATCAGCTTCTCCCTCTAATCATTAAACAATTAAGGCGACTTTCTCTTATTACGAACAATAGAGTAAATAAAATATCTTTTCTATAGAGATTATCCATTGTTCAACAATCAATGGGTCAGTAGATCCACTAAAATAAGGTGGTTGTTGACACATAATAAACACAACAAAAATGTTTTTCCCTTGGAGGTGAACCTAGTCTCTCATATTGATTTAAGTTCTTGGTCATAACTCAAGTCATTTGATTTATCATTCTCATGAGTTTTTCCATTTCAGCTTCCATCATAGGGTTGTCAGCGCATAGTCCATCACACTCACCATTTATGGTGTTCCTCCTATTTCCTGCTATTTTTTAAAATAAGAACAACTTAGTGAGAAATGTGTTTATTTAATGAATATCATAACTCTAAAATAATTTTATATATTGAAACATCATGCATAAATATGTTATTCATTAACAACAACTACATTTTCTATAAATACTTCATAATGGTTCATAAAAATCTTTTGATTACCCCAAAATATCCCCTGTGAGTGTCACATCAGGTGTGTAGTAAGGTCCGTTTTTGTGTACTGGGTTACGTCGAGTCAGGCCTAACACACCTTGTTAGTGTTATTACCCCAAGGAACATATTTTCCAGAACCACTTCCACTTTTTCATCTCCAGACAATGATTTTTTTTCTCAGAAACCACTTACTAAATACTTTAAAAAAATACTAGGTATTTTTCCTATATTTTAACTTTTCTATAATTTTCTTCATAAAGTGTTCAAATAATAATTCCAAAATATAACTAAACCATTCTTTGATACCAACTATGGAATCCTTCTTTTTTATTTCATATACTTTTTCATTACATTGTACAAAATAGATGATCTTTTAAATTTTAGTTTCTTAGAAACAAGGTACATAATACATGAAAACATAAAACAATATTATAAACAACATGAAAGTATCATTCATGGTTCATCCTAAGTAATGTTACTTCATCTCATAACCTAGGGACAAATATAAAATGAAAGGGTGGTCATAATTCTAGGTAAGGAAAAACAAGAGAAACAGATTACACGTGATCTTGAGAAATATTGATAATAACTTGAGGAATAGTATAAAGGTGTGAGAAAAAGAAAAGGTGGAATATAATAATAATAAAAATTGAAACATAACTTGGAAATGTGGCTACGACATTTAAATGATACATTAATAAGAATATCACCAATCTCTTTCATCGAGGTTTCAAAAAAAGTATTAAGGTTATTCACCAAAGTATCATAAAACTTGTAATCTATAGAGATTAAATTCTTTACCCAATGCATTGGAGTGATATCAGAAGGAACCTTTCATGTGTATTAATTAATGTGAATCACATACATCAAAATAAAACATTTCATAAATAACCCATAGAGAATAATAGAAATTTGTTTTATATCAAAATCATGACATTTTAAATAAGTTCTTAAAGACAAGATCTTTATGCCATTATTAACCCATGAAAAAGGAAGGTGGGTTTCATGCATGTTAATAACAAAACAAAATAAATCAGTTTTACATATAGTTGGATACCCCTAGAAAATAAAGTGGTTTGGATATTTAAAAATTAAAATATGTTAATTTATTTATAAAAAGAGAGAAATTTTAAGAAGTAAATTTTCCAACATAACATGTATGAAACATGGTTTTAGATAACATTAAAACGAGAGGGGAAAAGGGTATCCCAATCATAAAATAATCCTAATACAGTAAAGGGATAAAATAATATGTATAGAAGAAATTGGTTTAAAATTTGAAATACAGACAACATAGAAAGAGAACTTAAAATGAAAAGAGCAGTTGAGATTTCCCTTACCTTGAAGAGTTAATCCTAGAACTTGAGGATTGGGAACATGGGGGGCTTTAGGACACCTTGGAAGGACTGATTAGAAGGTAAAACCTTCATAGATTTGTGGAGGAAGAATTTTGAGTGAAAGGAAATGGAGAAATTCATGGGTATTTATAACAAAAGAGGATGATTTTTTATTAATCTCCTTACATGCCTAGGTAGTGGTAAATGAAAAACCATGGGCTTTCCCATGGTATTTTCCTATGTTATTGGATACATGGGACACAAATTATGTTATTTTAATCCATAAGAGTCAAATAGAATTTTATATTACTTATTACATCATTATTACCTAATTATGAAGTCAATAAACTTACTGGAAAATCCAAACTCATTTTTACTATTCATGAAAAAATAAAGTATTTTAGAAAATTATCATAAATTTACCCAACCTAATTTTGAGATGATAATTTAAAAAGTATATTTATTATATCATAATAGTTATCTAAATATGACAATTTTAACTTTTAAATATAAAAAATTATTATTTATTAAAAATAATATCGGATACAAAATGCATAGTGAAATATCAGACACTTGAAAAAAAATAAAATTATTTTATCATTTATATTTAAATTGGAGTATTTTAATCATACTATTTCATTAAAATAAACATTATTTATAATACCTTAGTTTATTATTATAATTATAACATTTCAAAAAAGTACAATTCCTATCTGTAAATCAATTTGTCGAATATATCAAATTTTTAAGAAAAAACAATTCTCAAAACGAAATTGATGTAATAAAAATTTTATTAATACAAAAAGATTATAACCCCTTATAACACCCACACACAACATAAGTGTAATGTGTATGATGGTGATAGATTCATTCGGAGACTAGGCTAACATCGCCCAAGTGGTAATTTCCACTAACTTGAACTTCTCCTAAAGGAGATTTTGTTCCTGCTTCACTTGTTGAAGCTCGACTTGGGCTTGGTCAAGAAGGAAACCCAGTGACACTAACTCCATCCCATGTTCTAAAAAATGGGCTTCGTATGGAAAGACTCTATTGTTTGAGGCCATCATTCCTCCTTTATAAATTAATTATCCTTTATCAACATTTTACTTATAAACTCTAATGATAATGTTAAGATTATTATCAATATTACAGTTCCCAATGGTCATATTGTTCAACAGCCATAATTAACCAATAGACATATAATGGTTGAATCTAGATGGTCACATTTCCCTTTATTTTCACTTCATAAAAAACATGGTTTAGTTGTGAATAATATAACACACAATTTTAGTAAACAATCATCATAAGAAAAGTTTGGGAAGATACAATAGGAATACAATTTAAAGACATAATTATTGGATTCAACCTTTGATACCAGTTTAAGGTTATAAAGTTTGGACCATGTGCACCCTAAAGTGTTTTGTGTGGCATGAAATTGTAGCAAACCAACATCAATGGGGGGCCAAGGGAGGACCTATTCCACACAAAACATGTTGCGCATATTACATATAGTTTAAGGTCATGATGGATTATACTTTAGTTTTTATTTTGAGGTCATAGAGTTTAGACCATGGTGTTTCATGTCTCAAAGAAATATGAAATGCATCAAAGGAAATCTACCTGATGTAATGGATGGGCCTATAAGACAACTTTATGCCATACAAAATGTTTTTGAGATAAATTGAAAACAATTTAAAGTTATGATGATTAGACTAAAGGGTTGAGAATACCAAATGTATATGTGTGGCATAAAGGAGTGATATCCCTGACAAGAATGGAGGGCCTTAGAGGCCCAACACCACACAACACATTCCTTAGGATGACATTCATGTAGTTTAGAGTCATGATGATTGGGATTAGACTCCTAGTTCAAGACTGTAGAGTTCGTGCCATAAGTGAATACCCCAATAAGAGATGTGTTTCAAGGAAAAGTGACAAACCAACATGAATTTAGGGCCAAGGAGTCCTAATTCTATACAAAACATTCCTGGGGTGATTCCCACACAATTTAATGTCATGATTCTTGGACTTGTATTCCTAGTTTATGGTCATAGAGTTTAGACCATTGAAAATTATTTCAAGGTCATGATTCTTGGACCAAGAGGGGAATCTCAAAAGGATGTGTCTAGTGAGACAGAGTGATTGAATTGACATTAATATAGTGAAAATGTGGACCTATTCCACAAAAAACATTTCTTAGGAGACTTGCACATAGTTTAGAGTCACCATTCTGGGAATTACACTCCTATATTATGTTAATAGAGTTTGGAACAATGGGTTCCCGTGAGTCTCAACATTTCTTGGGGATGGTGTGATCCTAGGTCCTATTCCCATGTGATCCATGTTTGGTGAGTGAAAAAAAGAGCAGTATGGAGATATTACTACTTTAAATATAGAAAAAAGGAGGGAAGGAAGTGGATGATAAATCCCACAAGGGTGATTGCAACTTTCAAGATCTGGATAATGAATGTGGAATAAATGACAGATTAGAAACACCTATTGGCTATGTTCAAAACATTGGTTCTATTCTCGTATCTATTGAAGACGAGGTGAAAAAAATGAAGGATTGACCATTGAACTAGTTTGAAACACAAGATATGCTGTTTTATACTGAAGATCCTTTGAGGTATGAGCCCAGGATGGTAGGAGAGATAGTGTGGAATGAGATCATTCATTTAGTGAACCTTTTTGGACTAGGAGAATGATGGTTATCCAAATCAGAAAATGCACGATGTTATAAAGTAGAAGTGGGGAACATCATAGAGATAATCCATTGGAAGGGATGGTCCAAAGGTATAATATTTGGGGGTCACTAGGTATCCCATAAAGATGGGAATAAATCCACTTGTAGTTATGAGACATGGTGTGGTAGGAAACCGACTCCAGTGTGGTGACATTCTCTCTAGTGAGGATATGTGTCCATCTCACATTAGGAGGAATCTTGGTTTGACATGGGCTAATGTTTGGTTCATCACATAACAATCATACAACGATTTCCAATTTTTTACGGGGTAAAGTTATTAACATCCCAAGCTTATTGTACGAGGAATCCTGGTTTCAGATTGGGTAATGCTACAGTTTAACATCATGCACTAATGAATTTGGGCTTGTAAATTTAAAGTCATATAGCTTAGAATATGGATTATATTAATGTAAATTCATAATTCGCATAATATAGGCATAATTACTTCTTTAAGGTCATGTATCTTTGAACATGGGGTAGGGGAGTCCCATGAGGTTAAAGCAGTATGAAAGAGTGATAACTAGACATGAAAGGAGGGTCAAAGGAACCCTCAATCACACAAAACTCAAAAAATTGTACCTCATTTAGAAATAATTAAGTTGGGGAATGAAATTTCTTGAATCAAGTTGATGAATAGTAATTCACCCTGAATGATATATCCAGGCATCACTACATATCCCATGGGATGGGAATAAATTCATACATTGTTTTGGAATACGTTTCAGTAGAAGGCTAACACTAGAAGGGGGATACCCTCTAAAATGAGAATATTAAATATCCTCATGCTTGGATATGAGGATTCATGGATCTATAACAGGTAATACTGTAGTGTAACGTAGTGTGATAAAGAATTCAGGGTTTTTTTAACCCATATTTTTTCATATAAAGAATCTTGGTTTGATACATGTTAAAATCATCTCTCATTAAGAGGCATCACCAATTTATATGAGGTAAGACTGTAGTTTAATGTCGTGCGCTGAGGACATAGGTGGGGATTACGCATTGAGATGCTCGTTCTTTCCTTTCTTGTATCAGGCTATGAGGGGATCTTTATTTCCTAATGTGACTTGGTAGGTGAATGGGGATTATACCTAAAATAAGTCCCCTGATGGTATTTTAGGGTGATATCACCACATGTAATGAGAGATTTTTTGGTGAATTGGATGGGCATAAAGATAGAAAGTCTAGGAATCACTACGTATCCCATAATGGTGGGAGTCAATCCACAAATATTTCTGAAAAAGGATGGAGGAATAGTTTCACTGGAACACTAGGGATGAAAAAACCATAAAAAATAAGGTTGAACACATACATTTTAGGGTCATAGTTCTTGGAAAAATTAAAAATAATTTAATGTTGTGATGATTGGACCATAGAGAGGGGTATTCAAGAATATTAATACAGTGAAAAAGAGTTAAAACCCAACATGAATGGATTCAATTAGGACTTTCACCATATGCAGCAATCCTGATTCCAGTTTCACACATTTCAAGGTTTTGCGACCTAGGCCATGGAGAATAGTTTAAATTCATGATGCTTGGACAATGAAAAATAGTTTAAATTAACAATCAATCGAGTATGGTTATTTCTATAGAATTTAAGTGGCATGAAATAGGTAAATATTTATGTGGAAGGAGTGTGGTTGGACCGCATACCACACAATCACAGGAAACAAATGAAACATAGTTTAAGGTTGTAATTCCTAGAGCATGGATAAGGTAGAACCCATTTTAAGGTCATGATGCTAGGACTATAAAGATGATGGTCTCAGGGGTTTTTGTGTGGTGTGAAAGAGGTACAACCTGACATGAAAGGATCCAAGGAGTCTCTTGTATCATATGAAAACATTTAAATTAATTGTACATAGTTTTAGGTCATGTTGTTGGAACCGTACATGGGGCCAAGGGCATTAAAGGGTTGATAAATTTATTATTGGGCCTGAAGATAGAGTGTTTAGGAATCATTTCATATCTCATGAAGATGGGAAGAAAGCCACATGTAGTTTTGGAATATGGCATGGTAGAATACCAACTTCAGTGGAGAAAATATCATATGGAGAGGTAATTTAAGCATCCTAGGGTTTTTGTGGGGTATCTCATTTTCAGGGCATGGTGTAAGGTTTTTTCACAATCTCATACTTATCTCATGGGCCACTATAGTTATTAATGGGGCATGAATTATTGTATCTTTTCATACTTTTCATACAAGGAAGCCCAGTTTTATGGGGTAAAATAATCTTTCACTAAGAAGAAATCCAATATTACGTGGAGTGAGTTCAAAGTTTGACATTGTGTACTAATTATGTTATACTTTGTGGTTTAAAGTCATAAAATCCAGACTATAGGGTCTAAAAATAGTTTATGTTCGTAATTCATCGACCGATTGTAAATAGTTTAAGGTCATATAGCATGGACCCTGAATCTTAGTTTAAGGTTGTAGAGTTTGGACTAACGGAAAATATTTTAAGTCCATAATTCTTGGACTAGAGGGTTGAGTATACCAATTGGATATGTGTAGTGTGGATAAATGACAAACCCAATGTGAATTGGGGGAAAAACATACCAACGTCGCACTATACATTCCTGGGGGGCCACACATAGTTTACTGTAATGATGCTTGGACTTGGGATTCTAATGTGAAGTACTTTTTGATAAACATGGAATTGGTGGGAGGTGTGATACGATCTCTATCCATAGTGATCAAAGAGTATATAAATTTTTAATAGATATTATGAATGATGTAAGGTCCTTCCCACATGGGTTATAATTGTGTTGGCTTTTTTCAATGTATCATCATCATTATGAGATCCAACAACATGCCACCCTGTAGAAAGGAGGGGAGGTGATCATTCTTGTTGAATACTCTCTCCATCCTATTTGGGTGGCTCTCTAGATTATGAAAGTCATGGGACATATTCTCTTCAAGGGATTCCTACTCATCTAAAAAATCTTCTTCCATTATATCTGGCATTTTTTAGTCATAAATAACTTTTCTGAGAGATGGAAACTGAACCTCGATGGGAAAGACTGCCTATGTCCCATACACAAGAGATTATAGGGTCAATTATGTGGAATTATGAGTCATCATATAATTGGACCAGAGGTCATTAGGAAGATTTTCTGTCCAACTTATCTTGTTTTGTCCCACCATATTATGCATAATTTTAGAGATGGCCTTCTTGAACACCTCAATCTGTCCATTTTACTTTTCCTTATAGTGAGAAGTATGATTGGACTAGATGTTGTACTTGGTGTATAATGTTTTAGTTCACCATCCAAAAATTTGGTGCCATTTTATGTGATAATTGTGTGGGGGGATCTAAATAAATGGATGATGTGGGAGACCATGAACATGGTCACACACTGGGATTTGACTTCCTTGAGGGGAATCACTTTTACCCACTTGGAGAAGAATCCCATCATGGCCAAGATGGGCATGCACTAGTGATATGTCATGGGAAATTATGGCCCCATAATGTGGAGTCTCCATACAGCAAAGGGAAAAAATATTTGGTAGTGTGGAGAATCTCCAGAGATAAATGCACAATGTTGGCATAGATCTATCATGAAAGACACCTCTTGGAAAACTTGATGTAGTTGTGGACCACAATGGGCCATAAGTATCCCAACCTCTATATCCAATGGGAATCTCTTTTTATGGGTGCCATAGAACAAAGCATAGACTTCCTGAATAACCTGATGGATCTTGTATCCTTGGATGGAATGTAGGATAATTTCATCAAACCCACATCTGTAGATAGTATTTTTTAGGAGAGGCCCACTTTGGAGTGTAAATTGCACTGCCTGGGGGCGTATTTTCTCACACTCAGCCTGATCTAGTGGAATAATGCCACATTAGATATAAACAACAAAGGGAGTTGTTCAATCAGGAATTTCCACTACAATGGGGTGACTTGGGGGTCCTGGAAGTTTATAAAGACTGTGATATGCACATTCTTATTCTCGACTAGGATTATGTTGTCAATCTATATTGGATTATGGACTTCATTAATGATGTTAGCCTTGATAATATTATCAACCTCAACCTCAACCATTCAACTATGAGAGAGGTTCATCTTTTGGGGATGCTTCATAACCCTATTATGACTCACCAAGAAACCATTATTGTGGAAGGAGACCTAAGGGTCTAGTCCGGGAATCTCATCATAACTTCAAGAGAAGAAATCACGGTGATACTTCAACGAAGTCACATTCTTATTTTACTCCCCATGAGATTTGGATATACAAATCAACTTCAGATTCATATATTTCTCTATACTAAGGTTCATGAGGGTCAAATCATCTACGGTGGTGGAGACACCCTCTTAAAAAATTGGAGAGGTATCTTCCAAATACGATTTTTTTAACTGAGGTGGGAGAATCAGAGGGAGGAGGAGGCTATTTCAGGACAGTCAACTTAGGGAAGCACTAGTGCCTACATAGGAGGGAACTGAATCCTTGATGATGGGTTTCTTCTCTAATGAGACCATGAAAATTGAAGTTTTTGTGCCAATTCCATCTAGCCTCAGACCATGGGGTTCATAAATGATCTAAAATCAATGGCAGTGAGTCATATTAAAGTTAGGTAGCCTTGATCTATAGAACATGTGTGGATTCTATGAAATGGTATCCATAGGGTGAAATTATTGATACGTCACATAATTAGGGGCTTCGGTATCAACTGATCCTATCCAGTGTAGGAGTACATCGTAGTCTTTGGGAACTCCCTTTATATAGGGACACTGAAAAACTTTTTCTTAGAGATAAAAAAAACCTCATAGTTCTAGCATAGTAGGCTCAAACTGATGAATTGGGATAATGAAGGTGTTGTCCCAGTCTACCAATGGATTGACTATAGTGATTTTCAGATCATTGGGAGTATTGATGCGTTCAACCTCATTGGTTTTAACCATCTTCCACCCTCTCTTTTAATAGATGGTTTCCAGATAGTGGGATTTACATGACTCAAATGGATACACATCACCCTAGATCACCCCTATGCAAACATTTATGGAGTACTTGAGGCATTGGTGATAAGAGGATGGGACTGTTTCATGTAAATGATGTTAGGGCCTACCCAATAGTGTGTTGTAGGTGATATCCTTTGAGAATATAATGAATGTTGTTCTCAATATATTTCCACCAAAATTGAACTTCAACCAGGCCTTTCTATGTGGTTTCTTCTCACTCTTATCATACCCCTAAATTGTATTGTTAGAGTGAGTCAGATCTGGTCATGTTAGGACCATCTTTTGGAGTATGTAGTTTGAGATGAGATTAACCCAGAACTGGTATCCACTGAGCAGTGGAGGATTTCATCTCCATTGAACTGGTCTATAATTTACAATGGTAATATGTTTCCTTATACAAGGAATCCCATGTCTTTCATAGAGAATGAGATAATAGATTGGAATTCCCCTTGATATACCTTATCTATATATTATACATCTATGCAACCACATCAGCTTCGAACTGAAGATAGATTTTCAAATATTACACCAGAGCCTCACACATTTATTTTTCAAATCAGAGGGACATAAGGATAAAAAGCCTAATGGGTTTGCCAAAGAGGTGTTTCAACATATCATACTTCAGTTCCAGGGGATCATTTTTTCTTATAGGGGTTTACAACATGGCATGGAGAACAACATATGTTGTTGGTTGAACCAATGGGGGTTGGATAGTGCTATAAATATTCTGATGTTGACTAGATGAACAGATCTAAACAACTATCAGATGAATATTTGTTGGCTAAGGTCTAGCTCTATTTGGTTGATGATGATCATGGCTAAAATGATCGGTCAACCAAAACAGTCGGTTGTAGAGCTGTACCTGATAAAGCGGTATGTGAATACAATTCCTTCTGAACTCCACATAAAACCTTCCACCACGTCTCATTAGCATGTATGGCTTAATTTGAGGAACTTTCTTGATCCAAGTGATGTCTCTCATTTCCTTGGCCTCTCTTTCAATAATTTCAGTTGTAGGAACATAGTGGGTTTTCATAGAATTCCTCACCATCGAACATCATGAAGAAATCTATCTACTCAATGAAATATATAGCGGTATACTCCTCATCATCAGTGAGGTCTTTTAGTGCTGGGAGGACTCTAGGCCCATTTCCCAACATTTGAGGCAAGAAATATCTTACCGTGCAAGATGGATTTAGCACCGGTTGGTGACTTTGGTTTCCCTTGCACTGTTGGAACCTGCTCTTTTGGGACTAGGAAGGACACGATGTGGATGTAGAAGTAGTGACGGAAAGGTTTATGAAAACTATAGGAGGTTATGACCTACCTAAGTTATCACATATAACACCATGGTCTTGGGAAACTAACATATGAGCCAACCAGCCATCATATTTCTATGTACCATGACTAGAAGCCCAATTCCATTCCCCATAGCCTTCACTTTAAATATTGTGACCGAAGGATACATGTTCCACCTATGCCAGAACATTACCCAAATTGACCAAACAACAATCCACTTGGTCCTAGAACCAATCTATGAACACATATAACTCCTTGATGGTGTGTCTGAGGATCCTTTGGTATGAGAAATAATCAAGAAAATCATTGATCCCAACCTCTCGAGGATTATTACACTCTACGAACATCATAATTACATTATTTAGGGAAAATATGAAATAGACCAGGAACTATGAATCTCTAAAGGTTCTTTCTATTGGGAATGGAACTATGGGAACCTATCCATGACAAGGGGCTGGATCCACATTCCCTTGTCAAGGAAGTTGTTCTCATTGGGGTGGTTCTAGAAGGTTCTATGCTAGGAGAGGATAAAAATGATAGATCTACTACACTTTATGAGGATCCTATAGAAAATGGGACAATAACTCTACTAACACAATGAACTATTCACGCATGGTAGAAATGATCTTTTCTTTTGAAGGATTTCTCATGGGAGCATAAAGAGGAAATGAGCATGATTGTTGTCTAGCATGTTGTAATGATTATTCCATACATTGGGATTTATTAAGAAAACTCCCTAAATCCATCTAGAATGTTTTGAGTGATGATGGTAGGTATTATCTCACCCCCGATATTCTCCATGCACATCATTAGCAGCTTCAATTGGGAAAACGACATGACGAGTAAATATGTGAGACCTTTACACTCGGAAAAAAGTATGTGAATAGATCACCAAGACTTTGAATTTACTTTAGTATGTTGGAAATACATTTATTGAACATGGGGGAGATAAAATTGTGGAGGAAATTTCTATGAAGTAAATCAAAAATAGAAATGTAAAATCTAGGAAGTCAGTTATACCAGACGAACATAGGTCCTTCTTATTTCTGAAAAAAAAATACCAGAGCATGGTTGCATCCTACTATTATAGAGTTCCAAAAATATGTTAAAATATTAAAATAAAGTGGGACATATGATGAGGAAGTTCACCTATCCCATTTAATGGGTAAAAACTAGGATTTCCTAATTTTGGGGGTGCTCATATATTTTTCACCCTTGTCGGGTACGACTTTCCATCAGGAGGGATTGCTGCTTGTCATGTCTCCCAGGTCCTGTGGCCAATAGCGAGAGATACTATAAATTCATCTTGGTGAGGGTCTATATCCATCAATGTATTGAAATTATAATCAACTCAGGGAGTAGGATAATCATCACAGATATCTGCACGATCTGGTTCCTGAGGAAGATATTCACACTGCTCAGGCAAGTTGATTGACTCATACCTTGGTCAATCTCTATAGAATTCATATTCTTCCATGAATAGTTTCATGGTTCCACCAAGATCGATCTTGAGCATCTGTACATGGAGAAAATGTTTCCCTACTGGTGGAGAGATGGGGTCCTATGGGGTGGCTCTATAATTTGGACACTGATTAGAAATAAGATAGGCGATGAGCCTTTAATTCCCTACAAGATACTTAAGTAAGTAGGTTACTGTAGGTTCTATCTCTACTTTAATCACAACGTCAAATGGACAGGAGGGATTTATATGTTCTTTACCCCTATAGAGGTGCTGAATGGGTGGAAATGTCTCATCATTGTGACTGAGGCCCAGCGCCTACCTCTGCTGACGTTTAAGGACACTAGCTGGAAGGCTTGACTTATACTGTATGACCCCATGAGGTGTATCTTCCTTGTATTGACCTTCTTCAATGCCCCTATTCCTTTGATCCATAGGAAGAAAATTTAAAACAATATTAACCATAGTGTTAATGGTAAGGTAACCTTCATCTTCTATATAAAGGTTGAACTATCACAACATAGGGATGAAATGTTGAGAAACATATGGTCCTCAGCCTCTAATATACACATGAGGTGATTATTATTCCATGACTTGAAGAAGAACTATTAGGCTGTTGAATCATTTATATTGAAGGTTACGATGGTAACTGTAAGACTCAGGGCACTGATCCACTATTAGGGTTGTAATCTGAACCCTTCGATACTGCTAATCAATGGAATTGACGTTATCCTTGATCCTAGTGGAGACTAAATGATGATCAGAGAGGGAAAAAATTTCTTTTAGATTATATGGAAGAAACACATGACCTGGACCTTGGTAAGGGACTTTGGGATGTTAATATTTGTAGTTAAAGGTAAACATTGTTGGATCGATATATAGATGAATATGTATATTAGATGGAACAATACAAGAGGGGGGTGAATTGTAGGTTTAAAAACCTTGTGTTTAAAGACTTAAGAAATTAGTTTAAATGATCTCAAACTAATACAATTCACAACAAATACAAATAACCACAATTGACTTGGATATAAAAGACATGATACGATGTAATAATATAACAAAAGTAAAACAATTATATTCAAATGAATACAATAATCAGAGTAATAAAATAATGAAAGATTCTAACATAAGGCGTATAGAATCTATCTATATAATATGTAACAGTATAATTGTAATTGAAACAATTACAAATGAATATGGAATGAAGAAAGGAAAAAAAACAATTTCCTTTCTAATACAAACAGCAGTGGAAATGTAAAAGTATTACAATTATTTTATCCCAAAGATAAGGGAATCCTTTCACCTATGATAAAAGGTATGTCTTACCACCACCTTGGTAAGCCCTCGATACGATGATCAGTACGTCTATCTTTCTATCCCCTCAAGCCCTCAATATGATGATCGGTATTAGTGTCTTGTTATCCCTGCAAGCCCTCGATTTTGCAGGTAATCGTCACCTCTGTCTTTCAACCACTTGAAAGCCCTCGATACGAATATCGGTATCACTGTCTTCCTATCCTCATCATCCCTTGATCATTATCATTTTATCGGTTTCACAAAGCAAAACAAAGCACTTAATGAAATACAAAAACTAAGAACGAGTTGTTCAAGTTTTGTAATCTCAAGGCTCTTGCACAAAGAAAGAGAGAAGTCACAATGTCTCTCTCTAGAACTTGATAGAATCATATAATGATCAAAGTCTATTAGTTTTTGTTCTCAGCTTCAAATTACCTCCTATTTATAGGCCTTAGGTTCTAACGGTCATATTCCTCCAGGAAACACAGAAGGACTTGGACACCTGGCATCATAACGGTCAAATTGAAACAGAAAACATGACATCGTTTTGATTAGTTTATAACTAACTCTACGACATCGTTTTGGATAAACAAATATATATGAAAATGATAATCATGAGTATTATTGATATAAAACATGTGTTTTGATAAAGGATAAAAACAAGCATGTGATAAAAGTAAAATATGAGTATTAAGTGTAATGTGTTGATAAGATTCAAAGTAAGTACGATGTACAAAAGTCAGTACGATTGACAAAGTCAGTACATTTTGACAGTGCCAATAATATTGACAGGGTCAGAACGATTTAGTCTATACGATAACCATAGTCAGTATGATAAACTTAGTTAGTATGATAAACATAGTCAGTACGATAAACATAGTTAGTATGATAAACAGAGTCAGTACAATAAACATATATGAATAGATTTGTGATTTAAAAAACAAGACATAAAAGTAAAAATAGGACTTTTGACTCAACAATCTTCCCCTTTTTGGAAATCACAAAACATAATGTAAAAAAATAATTATATCCCCCTGAGTTACTTAAAACTCTTCTGAATATGAAATAGAATAAAAATAACTTCCCCTTAGGTATATACTTTACTAAGGATTGTATTCGTCACTTTTCCTTGATTTAGGAGTATTTTATTAAAACATTATTCCCCTTATAAAAAATTCTCCCCCTTTATGATTTACAAAAATAATCGGGTAATCTTGAGTTTCCTGAAAAAGTAAGATAAAAAAACAAGGAAATGGGAGAGAAAACATATACCACATTGAGATAACAAAATTCTATAGAATTTTAAAAGTGAATAAAGAAATATACAACAAGACATTCATTTGTTTCAATTTCTTTTTCTTTCTTGATCAGATCATGAAGAAAAACTTTCATTATTTTTATTTCTTTCTTGTCTTCAGAGATAGAATCACCCTGTGATTTGAGAAGATCCTCTTTATCGGCAAAAAGTTGATCCTGATTCTTGATAGTCTCTTCTTGAACTCTGATTACTTCTTCAAGAGTATCAATTCTATCTTGAAAATTCTTATTGTCTTTGGATAACATCGAATTCTACTTCTTCATCGGAACTATTTCATATTTGAAAGATGAAACCTTTGAAAACTCTGATTGGAAAGCATTCATTCTCTCTTGGATCTCTTTTATTAAAGTATCGGCTCCATGAGTTTTTGACAATTGATTAATCCTTGCAACAGTTTCTTTGTCAAGCTTATTAAAATAAATAGAAAGATCATTTGAAAGTCTCCTTAAGTCTTCAATAGACACCTCATGTTCATTCACTGGGCATTCTGTTTTGTACGAACACTTAATCATATTATTACAAGCCTTATTATGGGCAACCGAGCTTTCAGAAAAAACTTTCAAATCAGATTCTATTGAAAATAATCTCTTTATATGTTCCCTTACAAAACCAAACTTATTCCTTTGATTGTTAGTGATGAAATTGATTTTTCCTTTAATTCTAGGAAAATATGAAATAGTCTTCTCAATTATCCTCAATACATGAACAGTGTAATCACTTTCCTTGAGAGAGATTGTGTGTTCTGAGTTAGTATCCACATCATATGAATCCAGTTCATTTGATCGGCTTGAGTCTTCAACTTGATGTTTTAATTTTTCTCTTTCTTTTTTACTTTATTTCTTCTTCTATTTTATCACTAATAACAATTAATTTTTCGGTATGAGAAGATTAAGCACCTTACTTCACCTAAGAAGGAAACCTTTCTGAAATAGTTTCAAGAGATTCATCTGGTGCTTAATCGGCATGTGGAACCTGTTGAATGCCCTCACTCTGTTTTTGAAAAGATTATTCTCTACTCTTTTTTGAACTCTGAAGAAATTCCAAAATAAAGTCTCTTTTCTCTTCTTCAACTTCATTAACTTCTTTCAAAACATGTTTCCCTATCTCTTTTTCTACAATACTCTATACGATTGGTTCTTGTTTCACTTCTTCTGTTCATTGATCACTACCTATCTCAACCATTTTTATGATTTTGGAAGCATCAAAATTGTGATATTTCCTTTTCAAACGAGTTTTATTTTTCTTCTAAGCTTGAATAGTATCCTCTACCCTTATCCTTTCAGCTAATGCTTTAGCTGGATCAAGTCATAACATAGGATCTCCTTCTTTTATTTGTTCTTTTTCTTTCCTCCACTTGGCCACAACCTCCTTACTATACTTTTATTTCTTCTTTGTCTTAGTATTGGTTTGAGAATCTGACTTTTAAGGAGCAACAACAGTTGGATTATCTTTGATTGTCATAGGTTCTGATTGATTTGGTGCTGATTGGTTTGGTGCCAATTCAGCTTCCACAACTCTAACAAAAATATTTTAATTTTCATCGAAACAAAAATACGACTTCTTCAATTTATTCTTACTTATCAAATAAGGCTTCAGTTCTTTGAATTCCCCTTTTAGATAAATATTATATAACTTCAAACTCTTAAGAATGAACTTTGTAAGAATAGAAGGATACATAATAAAATGATACTTGATCGCTCCTGACTTGACATTCTTGATTGTTTAAAAAATGTTCCCCATTAGATTTAACTTTCTCATGTTTATAAGATAGTCTAGCATCAAGATATCAGAAACGTTAATAGTTTCTCTATCCCATATCCTTGGGATAAGAAAACCTTGCATCCAAAGCACCATGAATCTGTTATCTGGAGATAAATGAGATACTTTTCTCTTCTATTAAATTATATGAAATAACGATTTTTCGTCACTTTCTCTATTAAATGTACCAAATTACTATGGTAGTTAATGATATGGACAAAAGAAATCACCTTATGTTGGGACATTGAGAAAGTGAGCTACTTGTTTCACAGACATTGATATTTTTCTATCATACCCAGAAAAGTTGATCATCGTATTTTTTTTCAAAAGACATCATTTTATAAAATTTATAAACTTCTTCAATAATAATTGGATCTTGAGATATGGGTTTCTCAACACAAAGTTGTTCCCAGCCTTGAATCAAAATAATACTCTTGATTTTTGAGTCATATGTGTCAAAGACGTCTTGAGAAACTAACCTTTCTCTAAAGAAATATTTCTCTGAAAACCTTTTTGAAGACATTTTGGTAGGATTGTTTGTAGAGGACTGAGACATAAAGACGAAGAAAAGGGAAGATCGTTCGGAGTCTTAAAACAGAGGGGTAGAGCTTCACTAAGAATTATGAAAAACTGGTGTGGGTTTTGGGAGGGGGGGATCTATTTTTAGGCGAAAAAAATGACCTTTGATCTTCTACGGTTGATATTAGAAGAAATATAAATCAACGGATAATATTTAAAGGGATAAAAAATGAGAAAAAACATAAGAAAGACAAAATAAAAGAAACAAACTACCTTTCGGAGACTGTAAGGAAATCGCTGGTTTAATAGTGTTAACATAGTATAATACAATAATAAAAATAAAATACAAGCATACATGGAAAGGAAAAATAATACGATCGGTTGTGAGACAGATGGAAAAAAAATTTATTACCATTGGTTGTCATGCCGATGGAAAACAAATTCATTACCATTGGATTCATGCTGATGGAAAACAAAGTCATTACCATAGGTTTTCATGCCGATGGAAAGCAAAGTCATTACCATTGGTTTTCAAGCCGATGGAAAACAAAGTCATTAACATAGGTTTTCAAGCTGATGGAAAACAAATTTGTTACCATAGGTTCACGTGCCTATGGAAAACAAAGTTGTTACCATAGATTGATGTGCTAATGGAAAACAAAATTGTTACCATAGGTTGACGTGCCGATGGAAAACAGAGTAGTTACCATAGGTTGACATGCCGATGAAAAACAAAGTTGTTACCATAGGTTGACGTGCCGATGGAAAACAAATTTGTTAACATAGGTTCATGTTCTAATGGAAAACAAAGTCATTACCATAGGTTGACGTGATGATTGACAGAAAATCAATACGATAACCAGGCAGGAAAGATGTCAAACAAAAGGTAAAAACAATAACTAGATAGTCAAGATGATAATCAGAAAGATAGAATAGTAAACTAAAATAATAAATAGATAAATAAGACCATTTGAGAATTTTCAGAAATACATTAGGTAAAATGTTCTCCCCCTTTTAAGAGGAGTTTAATGTAAAGAGAAGTGTAAAACATGAAGTAGATATGAATGATTATTTTAATGTAATCATTCCTAGATTTTGTTTTATAAACTCAAATCTATCGGAATGTAATAGGTTTTTAAAAATTTCAGAAAGTTTTCCTTGTGTTACGATGAATTGTAAAATAATTTCTCCTTTTAGTGTGTGATCCCTAAGAAATTGATGCCTAATATCTATGTGTTTTTCATGAGAGTGGTGTGTTGGGTTTTTACTAAGAGTTATGGCACTATTATTATCACATATAATTTCAGTTTTGGAAAAGCTCAATACATAGTCAGTGAGTATGTGTTGCATCCACAACACTTGAGCACAAGAACTTCCGGCTGCTATATATTCAGCTTCACTATTGGAAAGTGCTACTGAGTGTTGTTTCTTTCAGGACCAAGAAACCAAGGAATCTCCTAAGAAATGAAATGTTCTAGATGTACTCTTTATATCCATTCTACAACCACCAAAGTCAGCATCTGAAAAACTTTTTAAAACAAAATCATTTCTAGACGAATAGAAAAGGCCTAAATCCAAAGTCCCTTTTAAATATCGAAAGATTCTTTTCACAGCTTCTAAATGAGACTCTTTTGGATTTGATTGGTATCTTTCACATAAGCATATGGAAAACATTAATTTTGGTCGACTAGCCATCAAGTAAAAAAAACTTCCTATCATAACTCTAAAAGTTGTTTGATCTATTGGTTTCCCAGTTTCATCAAGATCAAGTGTATTTGAGGTACCAATTGGAGTGCTAATAATTTTAGTATTTTCTTATCCATAATTTTTGAGTAAAAATTTGATATACTTATGTTGTGATATATAAGTTACTTCTGGTTTTTGTGAAATTTGAAAACCTAAAAAGAATGTTAACTCACCCATCATACTAATTTCAAAATCATATTTCATTAAATTCACAAAAGAATCAGTTAAAGACTACTGAGTTGATCCAAATATGATGTCATCAACAAAAATTTGAACAATCAAAACATTTTTATTTTCCATTTTTAAAAAAATGGTTGGATCCGCTGTACCTTTTTTGTAATTTTTTTGTAAAAGAAATCATGTATGTCTATCATACCATGCTTTAGGGGCTTGTTTAAGTCCATATAAATCTTTGGTAAGTTTAAAAACAATATTAGGATATTTTGAATCTATAAAACCAGGTGGTTGTTCAAAAAATAATTCTTCTTGAAAAAAATCATTTAAAAAGGCACATTGAACATTCATTTGAAATAATTTGAAATTAAAGTATGCTGTAAAGGCTAATAGAATATGAATAGATTCAAGTATAGCTACCGGAGTATATGTTTATTCATAGTATATTCCATCTTGTTGATTATATCCCTTAGAAACAAGTCTTGCTTTATTTCTTACAATGATTCCATTTTCATCACATTTATTTTTGAAAACCCATTTCACACAAATTACATTTGTCTCTTTAGGTCTTTCAACTAAATTCCAGACTTTATTACTTTCAAATTCATTTAGATCATATTGCATTGATTTAATCCAATCTTCATCACCTAAGGCCTCACTTGGACTTTTAGGTTCGAATTGGGAAAGAAAGGTAAGGTGTTCTATTTAATTTCTCAAGAAATTTATGGTTCTTATAGAATGATTTACATCTCCAATGATATTATCACTGGGATGATTCCTAAGAAGCAATTGATTTGGGTTTTTAAAAATTATTCATCAACATAGGGTAAGAAATCATCTGGGGTAAATGCTTCAGAAACATTTTCTTGAACATTTTCCTTATCATAAATATTTTCTAATAAAGGTTGATAATCAGTTTTTGAAAACACATCCGAAGAAGTAGGTTGGGGTTGATTGAAAACAAAATGATTAGTTTCATCCAATTTAACATGTATTGTTTCTTCAATAGTACAATTATTTTTATTGAAAACTCTATAAGCCTTAGAAGTTGTAGAATAGCCTAGAAATATTACTTCATCATATTTTGGTGCGAATTTATGTATATTCTATTTATTATTCAGAATGAATACTTTTCATCCAAAAACTTTGAAGTATGAAACTTTAGGTTTTTTTCCATTCCACAATTCATAAGGTGTTTTATTAAGAAATTGTCTAGTTAAAACATAATTTATCGTATAACAAGCAGTACTAACAGCTTCATCCCAAAAGTCCTTAGAAATCGAGTATTCACTCAACACAGTTCTTGTCATTTCTTAAATAATGTGATTTCTTATATCAACAACACCATTTTTCTAAGGAGTTTTTGGAGATAAAAAATTGTGAGTAATACCTTTCTTACAACAAAAAGTTTCAAAATCTGAATTTTGAAATTCACCACCATGATCATTCTGGATAGTTTCCAATGGTAGGTTTTTCTCATTTTTAACTTGGGCTCTATAAATTTTGAAATAGAAAAGGGCATCAGATTTATTAGTTTTAAAATGGACCCATATAAATATAGTAAAGTCATCAACTAAAACAAATACATAGTATTTGCCTCCAATGCTTCCAGTTTGTGAGGGACCAAATAGATCCCTTTGCACTAGATGTAATTCATTGGAAGTTAAAACTTCATTGATTGATTTAAAGCTAGTTTTATATTGCTTTCCAAACTGACAATGGTCACAGACCTTTGTAGAATCATATTTAAGATCGGGTAGATCCTTTACAAGTATTTTCTTTGAAATTTTACAAATCTTTATTAGGTTTTGGTTTCCTAGTCCTCTATTCCATAGCCAATACTGGTCTTCTATTGCACTTAATCACGGTAAATTTTGGCTCTTAAAGTCTTCTAAGTTAATAGTGTATACATTCTCTTTCCTAAGAGAAGATAGAATGAATTCATCCTTAGAATTGTGAACTAAACATTTATCATTTCTAAAATTTAAAAGGTAACCTTCATCATATAATTGACTTATACTGATGATATTGTCATTAAAACCATTGAAAAACAAAACATTTGAAATAAGAACTTTTCCAATAAAAAAAATATTACCTATTTCAACAATATTTCCTTGAGCATTATCTCCGAAGGTAAATTTTCTACATTTTGTTTCGATAATATTTTCAAAAAAATCTTTGTTTCCGATCATATGTCGGGAACAACCACTATCCATGTACCAAATGTTATTGTTGTTGGTACACTTCTTATATTCCTAAAAACAAAACAATTAGTTTTTCAGAATCCAAACTTTTTTGGATTCGGAAGGGTTAGATAAAAGAATTTTAGGAATCCACATTTGTTTTGAAAAATGATCTTTATGAAATCCTAAAGACTGAGTTCTATTAAGAGAACAATTTCTTTTCCAGTGTCCACCACGTTGAAACTTAGTACAAAATGGGGTAATTTGAGGAAAAAATAGTTATTACTAAAAACTACTTTCAAATGTGTATAACCAAAACCAGATTGATTCCTCAAAAGGTCTAATTTGAGAATACATTTTATCAAAGTTTTCCTTGCTATAGGAAAAGTTTGACAAACACTTTTTCAAGGAAAAAATCTCTGACTTTGGTTTTAAAACTAATTTTTTATCTTCGAAATCATTATTTTTGGAACTAGAGTTAGTCTCTAAAACATTTTTCTTAGAAATTACATTTTCAAGATCCTTAGAAATTTTATCCTTATCTGAATTGACTTTATCAATAGTTTTTAAAATAATTTCAAAATCATAAGTTTTCATATCAAGATCATTGTAAAGATCTAATACATCTTTAGTTAAAATAGAAATTCCAGAGTTTTCTTTATCAAGATTTTTCTTGAGTTTAGAATTTTCATTCTCAAGTATTTTAGCAAACCTAGACACTTCTTCATAAGAAGGTAATGTATTATCTTTAGATGATGAAGGATCATTATTCGAAGATTCATAATATTTATTATCAATATAATTTTCATTTAAGGATACATTTGTAATAGCTTCAGTATTGTGTACCTTATCCATGAAACAATGATCTTCAATTGGTAGTCTGGCTATATGACCAATATTCATTTTCCCTGAAGATTCATATTCTAAAGAATCATATGATAAATCGCCACCACTTGCACTCCAAGTATCATTTTCCTTCAAGACTTTCTTTGTATTTGTCTGGTAATACCTTTTCTTATTTCTTTCAGAATGTTTCTCCTTTTTATCTTTTCTCTCAAGTAAAGTACAATCAGGTCTTATATGACCTAATTTCTTGCATTCATAACACGTTACCTCTGAATCTTTCAAAACCTTCCTATCTTTATTTTTGAATCATTATTGGTAGTCTTTCTTTCCCAAAATTTTGTTCATCCTTCTAGAATGATTGGCTAACTCATTATCTGAATGATCACATTCACTTGATTCTGACATAAAAACCTTCTTATCTTAGGATCTTGTTATCCTTTCAACTGTTTTAGCTTTAGATGTAATAGTAAAAGCTACACTTCCATTTCCATTTTTCTTCTGATTGAAATCATCATCTCTCTTCATTCTTGTCTTGTGTTGTAGAAGAGTTCCAAAGAGTTCATCCAGAGTAATCTGAGAAATTTTCCTGTTTTCATCAATAGATGTACTTTTTGACTCCCATTCATTTAGAATTATATCAATTATTTTGTCTACAATAGCTTCATCATCAAGAACTTTTTCTCCCATAGATTGTAAACTATTGAAAATTGTCATAAATATTTGTTGTACTTTAGATAATGGTTCTCCATAAGGAAAAAATCCATGATATTCTACTCGAAACATCACTCTCCTTGTTTCTATAACCTTAGATGTACCAAAATGTGTGACTTCCAATTTCTTCTAAATACAATTGGCTGCTTCACAAGAAGATATCTTCCTGTATATATTCCTGGTCAAAGAACATAGCAAAGTATTGCGTACCTTGTAATTCAGTTGATATTCTTGCTTTTATTGATTGGTGAAAGTACTGACTTCTTTGTCAAGAATTTTGTAACCTCCAATAAGAATAAAAAAATTGTCTACACCAGTATTGATAACAAATTTCTTCATTCGTTATCTCCAGTACTCATAGTCATTCCCATTAAATATTGGTGGTCTAGTTGGATTTATATTGTCAATTGATCCAATATCCATTCCATCTATCTTGGTAAGACAATAAAATTTTCTACTTCCCATTTTAGTGCAGTAAGTAGTTGAAACAGAAATTTATAATAATAACAGTATTATATTTTAAAAAGAAAACTGCAAGAAAAACAAATCAGTGGAAATCTCCTCTGATACCAATTATTGGATCGATATATAGATGAATATATATATTATATGAAACAATACAAGAGGGGGGTGAATTATAGGTTAAAAAACTTTGTGTTTAAACACTTAAGAAATTATTTTAAATGATCTTAAACTAATATAATTCACAAAAAATACAAATAACCACAATTTACTTGGATATAAAAGATATGATACGATGTAATACTATAAGAAAAGTAAAACAATTGTATTCTAATGAATACAATAATCAGAGTAATACAATAGTGAAAGATTCTACCATAAAGCGTATAGAATCTATCGATATAATATGTAACAATATAATTGTAATTAAAACAATAAAAAATGAATACAAAATGAAGAAAGGAAACAAAAACAATTTCTTTTCAAATACAAACAGCAGCAGAAATGTAAAAGTATTACAATTCTTATATCCCAAAGAGAAGGGTATCCTTTCACCTTGGATAAAAGGTTTATCTTAACCACCTTGGTAAGCCCTCGATACGATGATCGGTATGTCTGTCTTGCTATCCCAACAAGCCCTCAATACGATGATCGGTACATCTATCTTTCTCTCCCTACAATCCCTTGATTTTGAAGGAAATAGGCACCTCTATCTTTCAACCACTTGAAAGCCCTCGATACGAAGATTGGTATTATCGTCTACCTATCCTCAGTAGCCCTCGATCATTATCACCTGATCGGTCACACAAAGAAAAAAAATCACTTAATGAAATAAAAAAACTAAGAACGAGTCGTTCACATTTTGTAATCTCAAGGCTTTCGCACGAAGCAAGAGAGAAGTCACATCGTCTCTCTCTAGAACTTGATAGAAACAAAGAATGATCAAAGTCTCTTAGTTGTTTTTCTTAGGTTCAAATGAACTCCTATATATGATCCTCAGGTTCCAACGGTCATATTTCCTCCAACAGTAATATTTCTCCGGAAAACTCGGAAGGACTTCGACACCTGGCATCATAACGGTCATATTGAGACAGAAAACACGACATAATTTTGATTAGTTTATAACTAACTCCATGACATCAATTTGGATAAAACAAAAGATATATGAAAATGATAATCATGAGTATGATTTATATAAAACATGTGTTCTGATAAAGGATAAAAACAATCATGTGATAAAAGTAAAATATGAGTACTTAGTGTAATATATTGATAAGATGCAAAGTGAGTATGATGCACAAAAGTCAGTACGATTGACAGAGTCAGTACGTTTTGACAGAGTCAATACGATTTACAGGGTCAGTACAATTTAGTCTGTATGATAACTATAGTCATAACGATAAACTTAGTTAGTATGATAAACATAGTCAGTACAATAAACATAGTCAGTATGATAAACATATATGAATAGATTTTTGATTTCAAAAACAAGACATAAAAGTCAAAATAAGAATTTTTACTCTATAAACATGACACTAATGATAGTTGTTCGGTGACCATAGCCTATCAAAGTCCCTGTTTATCAGAAGAAGGTTACTTCTCCTGGTCATCCCAAACCCCTATCAGGAGAGGCCATTATGTGTGTGGTGATAATTATGTATACAATATCTACAACTGGTTTAATAGGGCAGGAGTCACTATGAATGTAAAATGTTCACTACATGTGTTAATTTCTATTAAGGGTGGTGGAAACCTCATCATTACATCCTTCTACGAAAGGGTGTTCACCACTGCCTCATGTGCGAGGGTGAAAACACCCATCTTTGTCTTAGAAAAATTATCAATATTTGAATGTGGTAGTCTAAACCCTAATGTCTCTCCAAATAAGTCATACAGATTTCTAGAGGATGGAAAATGGTGGTGGTAGAGATGGATGTATTTTGAGCCCTTAGAAGGGAGCCCGAAAATCCTCCAACTGGAAGTACCAATGAAGGTTTCTAGGGATCCTATGGACCACAACTTCCCAGATTGTGAATCAAAATTGTCGGGATCCTTCCCTAGACTCTGGATGTTCTAGTGGATAATCCATTATCAATTCATCTTTCTTCATAGAATCAAAGGGATCAACAAGTTCAATGATGACTTTGAATTTTGTTGATTTTTCCTTCGATGACGAGTATTCTCCCTTCTACCTCATGATGTCTTTTTATGGCATGGATAAATCTTCATCATAGGAAATGACACTATTAGGGTGGGTTGTAATGTAGGGAGGACCTTTTCTTGGGTAGTTTGGCACATAAGGAGGACCTCCATGATGACTATTATTGTAGTGGGGATGACCTCTGATTTGACTAGTGAAGGAGTAGGGAGGACCTCCACTCTAGTTAGTGGGAACATTGGGATGGCATCCTTTCTAGTTGGTAGTGTCATGGGTAAGACCAATCTATTGAGAAGTGTAAGTACATGGAGGAACTCCTAATTTTTTGGTTAAGTAGTAGGGAGGGCCTCCACTTTAGTTTGTTGGAGTATAGGAAGGGACTCCATGTTGATTGTCGATGAAGGTGGGAGGACCGAAAATTGAGTTTGTGTTAGAGAGGGGAGTAACTCAACTATATATGGTCATTTTTTGGGAGTTCTTCCACATTGATTCTCTTCATAATGGGATAGCCCGTAATGGATGTTGGTGGTTCCAATGATTAATAGAGTGAACCCGGCCTTCCTATGAGGCGGCTGGGGTTTCAATCACAAATGGGAAAATATGGATCCTTGTTCACATGTTGTAGGGCCCTGGTGGGATATTCTAATTGTTGAAGGGGAAACTAGAGAGATAGAATGACCCCCTTATCTGGAAGTGTCATAAGTATACCCGTAATGTTTTCATCGGGTGCTTTTGACCGGGTCTGGCATAACGAGCATGAAGTCTACCTGCTTCTCTGTATGTGGGAATGATCAGTATTGGAATTAAAGAGGCCTTGTGGGATCCCTCCATGATAGTCACTGGGTGGTGGTTGTGTCCTGTATGACTTGAACATCACCTACCTCCTTTTATTAGGGAAGATATCCCTTGAAGAAATCTAGGGAGAGACTCTCTAAGTGGGGTTCCATAAAAATGGAGTGAGGTTGTCTCCTACGTAGCCCTCGGGTCCAGTAGTGTTGACGAGGTTTTGATGCCTCCAGGTCTTTATGGGCCTTATCCTTGGTGGGAATAACCCCCTTCTTCTTGTACCAGTGTACAAGGGTGTCAATCACCCTCCTCTGGATGATCTCAGAGGTTTACACGGGGTTTGGGAACCCAATATTCATAGTAATGGAAGCATTTTTGGTTAAGGAGGAGTTGCATGGTATTTCCACAACACTTTTTCTCCTTCCCTAGTGCATGTAGGTGATGGGTTACTAGTTTCCCGAAGCTTGAGTCCTATAATGACTAGGGATTCATCTATTAGTACATGTAAAATAAATGGGATTCCCAATTCCCAAACTTCATCATATCTTCTAAATTAGAGAAGGATTCAAACGTATAATGTTAAAGGATTAGGGTAAAAAATTATAAATACTCTAATCCTTAGGTGAGTTTCATGTCGGTACCACTATTTTCTTGGTGGGACCTAGCATTGAATGTTTGAATTTGGTGACATGATAATCCTATGATGCCCCAAAAGCTACTAGTCCCCATTTTTAGGATAATAGATTCATTTTGAGTTCACCATTTCTATTTCAAATTATTTCACTAGGGTTGTTCATCTAATGCATTCATTTCCCTATATTCTAACTTTATAAAGGTTGGAATATTTCATAACATTCATCGGAGATGTCTACTCCTTGATCAAAACTGGATGATGGGATATTAGTTCCTCCTTCTATGGATTCCTCCTTAGAGGTCATCACATTGTTTGGGTCTCCCATTAAGATTAATTCATGTTAATTTAAATCTTTCCTGATTACATATCTATGTGGACACGAGTTAATTACATTTATATTATCTTTAAAGGTATAAAACCATTAGTCAGGATAGTATTCATGTTGGGAATATCTAAGAATTTATAAACATTAGGGACATTGGTTATCTTTAAATCTTTCTCTTTTGGATGGAATCTGGTATGGGGCATCTTAGGTATGGAACCCAAGGTATCTCATGTCACTCATAGGGTAATTAATTCTATATATATTCTTCTTTGGAGGGTTTTTACCTTAGAAATGTTTTTTTTTATCATGGGGTAGGAATTCTCGGTTATGTCACAAGTTCTACATCTCATGGAGAAGCATTGTAATGTCCTATTGGGAAGGATCATGGCACAAGTTTAAAGTACTATGGAGAAAGTATAACTGGATTAGAAATCCACATGGAGGTATATCCAAAATGGATCGATCAAAAATCCCTATGTAGGAATATCTGGGATGTGTTTCCCTAGGAGGGAAAATATCACACTTAGGTTTACCATTGTCAGGATTTAACCTCATGGATGCATCCTACGTACCCTATTTTAAATACTGGGATCAAAACCTAGGTAATTAAATTTCTTTAGCTTATGGTCATGTGACATGAATGGTCCATACATTTTAGAATCAAGTGGTGAGGATGCACCTATTATAGAAGTACCATCTATGAGGGGTGTTTTGAGGATTACGAGTAGAAGCTTCCTCCTGGGGGTGGATTGTAGTATTTGGTGGGAGAGGGTGGCATCCCATGATGATCATACTTGTGGAATACTGTGTTCAGAACATAGGCTCATAATACAGTTTTATATCATGTTCTAAGAACATTTATAGCCAGTTTAACATCATAAGACTAGGGTTGTCTAACTATAAAGTTTTACACCATGTAGCTCAAACATTGGATGGATCACTCTTCAAGGGGAACCATTTCAATTTGATTGGAATATCTGACAAGGACTATCAACCAAGACTGGTGCACTATTTCCCTCAAATATTCCACTCTTAGGGATTAAGTGACCACCAATCATGCACCATTTGGCGGCGAATGGTGTTGGAACTATTATAGAGGAGTGGTCAATTGGGAGATAAAGTTTAGGTTACATATTATTAGATGAAATGATAATTAGGGTAATTATTCTTATATGTTAAAAGTTGGGTAATGAATGCACCTGGAGAATAGGGAGTGTTGGGTAGGGGACTAGGAATTTGTTGCGCACAACTGGTTTGGGTTTCACACAAAAGTTTCTTGAACAGGGAGCTCTCGAAAAAGGGAAAATTATGGAGTTAAGAGGCATAACAGTAGAAAAGATTTTCAATTGCACATCTGTTAGGGTTGCGTGAATATTGATTCTCTTTTCACACACCTGACTAGCCATGGGAGTAGTTGTGTGAGGATCACTTCACTATAGGAGCATGCATCTTTGGGATCACTAAAGACCTTTAATGAAAATTATCTACGTTTTAGGGTCCATTATCACCGGTGTTACACACTGTCATGGTAAAATGAGAGTTGTGCATGGAAGAGTGCCACTTCATCTCCTAAAGAGCCTCCTAGAGGGTGTGTGGGAGCTTCCATTAATAGTAGAAATCCTAGTCTATGGGTACACAACTCCTTGGTAGAAAAACATTGTAGCGCACTTGTTTATCCTTTTCCTTTGGGATTTATCCATGTAATACTTACATATCAACGTCGCCCTTGGCACACAACAGGATGGCTGTGAACCCAGGATACACACAATGATTTTTCTTTCATGAATCATGCCTTTATTGTGATCATGGGCCATAGGCATGCCGTTTTATTTGAAAACATATGTGTAATTATATGTCACATTTGGCATGCATATCTATTGTGTGTGGAATGACATTATTTCATTAACTCACTAAATCTTTCATGCTACTTGTTCATTAGCAATGGATTGGTCCTTTAGGGTGTGTCACATGATCGGTTCACCAAAAAACAGTGGTTTGAGGTCTGAGATGAGATTTCAATGCCAAAATAGTAAAAGTGGATGAATACAAGGGGAGAAGATATATTTAATAAAATTATAAGAGTTATTAGGAAATGAGAAACCTTACCTTGAATTAATTATTTTAATATGGGATAATAGTTTTCCTCCATTTACATTTCTTATCAATTAGGGGAGAATAATTACATTAACCTTTGGAGTGAATTATGATATTTGGAATTGAAAATAAATATAAAGAGGAAGATTAAAGTTCCCTATGGAATGGAGATTTATTTGTTATCAAGATTCATGTAAATATAATAATACAATGGTTTTGTTGGGAAATAGAGTAAGTATGCACCCTGTGTAAAAAGTAAAGGCCACTTATAAATCTTATGGTTAAAAATAAATAATGTTATACCATGGTGAATATATGGAAAAACATGTGATAATTTTTCAATGTGGTCCTCATAATAATGATTTGTACTGACTTTTGGATTTCTTTCTAAAATAGTAATAATTAGTAGAAGATTAGTGATTTGAATTTGGCTGTTGCACCTACATAGTAAAACTTGTAAAAGATATAATTAAATGATTCAAATACATTCAAAGTATTAGATAAATCTATCATGAATTCAATATAAATCATAAGAGGTATATATGGAATGTTCCATGCTAAAAATTATAATTAAAGACTCTTTAATAATGTTTTATGAATTATGAGTTAGTGAGAAAAGTGAAGCTTATAGAAATACTCTATTTCTGTACCTAATATGATGGAAAATCCCTTGAATAAAATATTAAAAAGTTTGGGATTATTATTATAATTCTAGGGATTAATTGAACATGGTACAAGGTCATTTTATCTGTTTATAAAATATTAATATTATTTTAATAATCCCATAAAGTCATTTCATAAAGTCTGTAAATTTTTTTACTAAATTGAAATTTTTTTCTAGGTCATATCTCAAATGAGATATGATTTAATGTATGACTTGGTGGCCCATATCAAACTTTAAAGATCTATTTTTATGACTTACCATGTAATGACCTAGATTTTTCCATGTATTATTTTAATATTATATGGGAATTAATTCAAGACCAGTATCTAAGATGGCGTGAAGTTCCGAGGCCCGGTGAGCCTGGAACAAATGTTTAAATTTAATTTAATAATTAAATTATGCACACGTGCAGTTTTCCTGAAAAGGAGGAATAACTCCTGAACGTGTGCTTGGATAAGAAATCAGAGGGCACTGTTGCATTCAAAATAGGAATTTTACCTTAGGCGAGGCCTAACATCGGTCGGCGTAGGTCGGTCGTGGAATCCAGTTTTTGGGACGTAAGAGTAATAAAATATTTAAATAAAAATATTTTATTCTACAGCGAAAACCTTTTATATCTGCTGCAACAGATATCCCTTACCTTTTTAATTAAAGGTCGGCGCAAGGGTCTAGGGTTACAAACGTCATAACCCTGAAACCCTTGGTGGCTCTGGAGGCTCTAGAGAAAACCTCCCAACACGGCGACAATGATGCAGTGACCGGATCATCGCCGATGAATGCCACAAAATCCAGGTAGGATGTTTAAATTGTGATTTATTCCCCGTTTTTGCTTTCCACGATGAACGTGGACTAATCCATGAATAGATTAGCCTGCGGATCGATCATTCTGGCAGGATGGGATTTTGTAGGAATCTTGGGGATTTGATTCCTGAAATTAATTTTGGTATTCATTCAACCTTCTAACGGTGAAAAACCAAGATCTACACGAATATCGATCGAGGTTCTTCCCTCTCGATTGTTGTGTTCTTCCCTCTCGATTGTTGTGTTTTTCTCTCTCGATTCCTACGTGTTATTTGTTTGCATTATACGTGTTATTAGAGGAAATAAATCGTTGCACATTCGTTTGTTGACGCAATGATTTGAAATCAAAGATCCAACCTCAAGACGACCTATCGGAGGTGCGATGGTGACGGCGGCGGACAAATCTGTGTGGTTTGTATTTCCCGTTCTTCGAGCGTTTTCATGCAGATGGATCGGGATGCGCCATCAAGGCTGATCGGGAGCCCGAAACCGACGGAATCGGTTTCGTTGGAGCGGGATGACCCCAAATCCAGAGTTTCATGATGAGCGGATTATTGGATCAAGATTCGGAGGATCAACCGAGGTGCACGGAGGGAGACAACGCTTCTGGAAATTCCCCGACTACATGCCGTGTAGTATGGGCTACACGGCATGTGTTCATCGGCGGATTTACCTGGTGTGTACTTCTGGAGTACACAGACACGGGCAGGGTACACGGCTAAGGACACGCCATGTATACCCCTCCCCAGCCAGACCCAGCCAGATACAGGGGATACCCTGTGTATCTGGTACACGGGACCCCTCCCTGGCCAAACCCAGCCAGATACAAAAGATACCCCGTGTACTAGTACACGGGCAGACGACATGGACATGGGCAGAAACCGTGTATGGGCACTTGGCCAGCGTACACGGAGTGAGCCCCAGATGCTCATACGTGGCGTGTGATTCTTCTACACATCATGTAGTTTATTTCTATCTGACAATCTGAATGACACGGGCCAGTTACACGGGCAGTACCCGGGGTCAAGGAACCCGGCGTGTACTTTTTCTACACGCCGTGTAGTTTGGTTTTACTCGGCTTGAATGAATGACACAAGAAATTTACATGGGCAGTACTCGGGTTCAAGGAACACGGTGTATCCATAATACACACCGTGTAGCCTATCTTAAATGACTTGATCTACTTGCCTTCTATGACTTGGACTAGTTTTCTTAGGGTTCGTACCCTTGGTCCTTTCCCGAAAGGTTCTCGTATCATTTCCTTTACACATAAGTATGATCCCTTCAGCAGAACTTCATAAATAGAGTTTTTGGAATCCCCTCTGTTAGAATTAGACCCGGATCCTCTATTCATTCTTGGAACCCTAGGTAGATTTCTTGGCATCGACGTGACCATCTTTACCCGGGCGCCGATCCTCTTCTTAGCGGATTAGCTCAGACTGAGTTGTCAGAATCACCCCATGACTTAGTTGTGATCCTCATATGATTATCATGTTCTCAAGGTACTTGTCGAGTGTGTCCTCTAGGAATGAGTGCTTCGTATCTCTCTCCTCATACCTAGGAGTGTGCTCTCCTTGTTACGTGCTTAGTGGAATCTTCAAGCTAGATCTTAGTGGTGGTATTCATGATAGTCGATCATGCATGAGTTTATCTGGATATTCTTGTTATATGTTCGGTAGACATATATTGTGTAGAGATGACTGTATCTTTCCTTTTTGGTATTTTTCCTTGTTGTATTTCCTTTGTGGTTTCAGGGTGTCCTACTGGGTATTGTTATACTCACCCATGCACGGGCTTTGCCTGCACGTGTCTTGTCTTGTGCAGACGAGCGAGCCATTGACATGATTCTTGGTGGACTAGGACCAAACAGTTCTTAGTGAGATCAGGTGGGCCGAGGTGTGTTCATACGGCTACAGATTTCAGTCCCAGTACCTTTCCTTACAGGTTGGACTTTGTTACATACTCTCTTTTTGGTGGGCATGTACTTTTGGCCCAGGGGTTTACTTTCTTGCACTTTACTTTCCTGTCGTACTCTGTGGTTGGGTTTTTGTGTTTGCATACATCTTTTACTTTTATTAGTTTTTACTTTTCAGATTTTTGGGCTTGGAGATTTGTGTGTGTGTGTGTGTACAGGTTTATAGGTAATGCCTCCCATGTTAGTAGCATGCCTACTTGGTGCTAGTCACCAGCCCCTGGCCTATTGGAGGCGGGCTTGGGGAGTTGCGGCTCGGGCCCCACTGGGATGGGTCTTGACATAGTGGTATCAGAGTTGGTCAGTTCTACCTTAGGACTGAGAGTCTGTGAGTTGGTTTGGGGAAACAGTGTTGAGTGTTTCGATTTCGTCTTTCAGGCCAGGGACCCTAGTGATGGTGCGAGCAGCCGACGTATTCATACACCAGGACTCTAATAACTTGATTTTCGACTCGGAACATGAGAATACTAGTTGCAGGGAAAAATAATGGTACATGCATCATATTGTAATGGGTTGTGGTTTCCATTTCCTTTTTGAGTCAGCTCTCCAAATATACTCACTGGATGAGATACATCTTGTTTCTTTAACAGGATGCCTCCGCAACGCGCACCCGCTAGGATCCAGTAGATCGATCACGAGGATGACCCCCTCAGTGATGAAGCCTCGATACTGGGACCGGATCCCCCAGTTGTACCATCGGGTGGTGTGCCAGTTATCCTGCCACATGTGGAGCAGTGTTTAGTTCCTACTGTACCAGCGGAGGAGGAGCGCAGGCTGAGCGCACTCCACGAGTTTCAGAGATAGAGACCCCTCAGGTTTTGAGGTGAGCCTGACCCTCATACAGCAGAGGACTGTCTTGAGGCAGTGGCCAGAGTCTTCTATTTGGTCAAGACACCAGCAGACCAGATGGTGATCCTAGCAGCGAGCCTTCTACAGGGCTCGGCAGGACGATGGTGGAGTTTAGTTATCCAGACTCACGATGAGGCGAAACTTGCATGGTCAGAGTTTGATCGTCTCTTCATAGAGGAGTTTTCACCCGTTACCCTGAGAGAAGTATGCATACATGAGCTTCTTCAGCTCCAGTAGGAAACCATGATGGTGGCTGACTATTCATCGAGGTTTACCAACCTCTCGCGGTACTCGATGGATATGGTCAGAGATCATTATTTCAGAGCTCGGAAATTTGAGAGGGGTTTGCACGGAGATATCCGAGCTAGCATCATCCCTATGAGCATTCCTACTTATGCTGGGGTGCTCAAGCGGGCTCTATTGGAGGAGAGCTTATTGGCAGAGCAGAGATAGCCGAAAGATGTCAGTAGTGGGAGAGCTGGAGCAGAGACCTCGGCATCAGGGAGCCGATGTTAGGGACCCAGGAGTGGGAGACATTTTCAGAGGAGATCCCAGGATAGGGGATCTGCTGTACAGGGTTCGCAGGGCACGTGCAGCCAGCCTCGAGAGAGGCGATGCTACTCATGTGATGGTAGGGGACATCTCGCTCGAGATTGTCCGAACTGTCGTACTACTAACACAAGAGCAGTGGATGGACCACCAAAGCAGAGGGAACATGTGGAGCAGATAGATCCATGGGGCGGTGGACGTGGTAGGGGAGTTGGGAGAGCAGCTGGAGGGGGTCGGTGTTTTGACCTTTTACCACCACCACCTCCAGGAGGTCCACCCCAGGCTCAGAGAGCTGGTGGAAAGAGGAAGGGATAGCTATAGGCTATATAGACTTATGACACAGGTACTCTTGGAATGATTAGAGGTACTATCTGTGTCTTTTCTACTTTGGATGTCATATTGATAGACACAGGTTCTAGTCATTCCTTTCTGGCTACTTATCTTGTTCGAGACCTTGAGATTCCATTTGAGTCGTTGACTCGACCCTTACTCTTAGAAACACCAACTGGAGAAGACTCAAAGATCACACACCTCTGTAGACAGTGTGACCTGACCCTTGGAGGCGAGAGATTCAGTTGGAACCTCTTGGTGGTAGCGTCGAGGCCTTACGATATCATTATTGGTATGGATTGTCTATCCACAGTTCATGACCAGATCGACTGTTTTAGGTGAAGGGTGTGGTGTGTCTGCAGTGATGGAATGGGGTTCTCTTTTGTCGGTGAAAGAGAGACCCAGGCAGCGCAAGATGGACTCGTGCATAGGAGGTCACAACCGATTTCAAATCGGTTGGCTATCCTAGACCTTGGCGCAGTAGATGTTACGAGTTTCTAGTTTCCAGCAGTAGTGTATGAGTACAAGGAAGTCTTTCTGGAAGATGTCCCCGAGCTATCTCTCCGTCGGGAGATAGATTTCTGCATTGAGTTGCAACCTGGGACGACACCGATATCAGCATCAGCATATCAGATGGATCCTGAAGAGCTTCGTGAGCTGAGGGTGCAACTGGATGACTTCTAGAAGAAGGGATTTTTGAGACCCATCATTTCACCCTGGGCATCCCTAGTGCTGTTTGCCAAGAAGGCAGATAGGATCTTAAGGCTATGTGTGGATTACCGGCGCTTGAATCAGGTGACCGTGAAGAATCAGTATCCACTACCGAGGATCGATGACCTCTTTGACCAGTTGAGAAAGGAACAATGGTTGTCAAAGGTTGATCTACGATCAGGCTATCACTTATTGCGAGTAAGAGATGAGGATATACCAAATACGGCTTTCAGATGCCTCTAAGGTCACTATGAGTACTTGGTGATCCCCTTCGGCATGACGAACTCCCCGGCAGTGTTCATGGGACTCATGAACCGGATATTTCAGCCCTATCTAGACCGGTTTTTAGTGGTCTTCATCGACGATATCCTTGTGTACTCTGTGTCCGAGGAGGAGCATGCGAGACACCAAAAGATGGTTCTGGACACACTCCGAGAGCACCAGTGGTATGGGAAACTCTCAAAGTGTCAGTTCTGGTTACAGGAGGTCCAATTTCTGGGACATGTTATCTCAGTAGATGAGGTTGCGGTGGACCCAGCCAAGGTGGAGGCATTTCTAACATGGGAGCCACCCCGGAGCGTGACAGAGGTGCGAAGTTTCCTTGGGTTTGTAGGCTACTATCGGAGATTCATCCTTGATTTCTCCAGGATTGCAGCACCCATGACAGCTTTGACCTAAAAGGGGCAGCCTTTCGTGTGGACCGAGAGATTCCAGTAGTCTTTCTAGCAGTTGAGACAGAGTTTGATGAGCACCCCGATCTTGAGGTTACCAGAGGAGGGTGTCGAGTATGCAGTGTTCTGCGACGCATCATGAACCGGGATTGGTTGTGTCCTGATGCAGAGGCAAGCAGTGATTGCCTATGGCTCACATCATTTGAGGCCACACGAGTAGAACTAAGTGACCCATGATCATGAGTTGGCAGCGGTAGTCTTCGCATTGAAGATGTGGCGGCACTACCTGATGGGTGAGTGGTTTACCTTCTACTATGATCACAAGAGTCTCAGATATATCTTTTCTCAGAAGGATCTGAATTTGAGTTAGAGGTGATCGCTTGAGTTCCTCCATGATTACGACTTTGAGATCGTTTACACACTTGGGAAGGGGAACATCATGGAAGAAACTCTCAGCAGAAAATCCAGTTTACAGTTGGTGGATGAGGCGACGAGGAAGTTGGACTCTTTACTGTATCCTTCGTGGATGGGGATGAGGGAGCTTACCTTCAGTTGATGGTTGTCACCCCTCCACTCTTACAGCGATTCAGGGAAGAATTTCTCGAGGATACTAGCTGTGAGACTCTATGTGCTCAGGTATCCACAAGTGTTGTTGTTGATGGATATTCAGAAGGTGGGGAGCACTTTGTCCTTTTCAGAGGTTGTACGGTAGTACCATAAATGTTACGAGAGGATTTTTTACAGGAGTTCCATACATCTTCTTTGGAAGTGCATTCAGGCGTGGAAAAGATGTATCAGGACCTCTGACGTCTATTCTAGTGGCCATAAATGAAGAAGAGTGTGGCAGAGTATGTTTCTCGGTGCCTTACTTGTCAACAAGTAAAGGCTGAGAACCAGGTGCCAGCAGGTTTGACTCAGCCCCTTGATGTGCCAGAGTGGAAGTGGGACAGAATATCCATGGACTTAGTGATGGGTTTACCACGTATGTCCAAGGGACATGATGCTATATGGGTGATCGTTGATCGACTCACCAAGTCGGCCCACTTCTTAGCCATACAAGAGCAGAGTTCAGTAGAGAGATTGGGACGCCTCTACTTGCAGGAGATAGTTCGAATTCATAGAGTTACATCCACGATCGTTTCAGATCATGATTCTCATTTCACATCCCAATTTTCGAAGGGATTGCAGGATGTATTTGGGACTCAGTAATTCTTGAGCACAATGTTTCATCCTCAGACTGATGGGTAGACGGAGTGGACCATCTAGGTTTTGGATGATATGCTTCGATCTTGCATTCTTGACTTTGGTCATATCTGGGAGGATAACCTACCACTGGTGGAATTTGATTATAACAACAGTTATCATTCCATTATTGGTATGGCACCATTTGAGGCTCTGTACGGGCGACCTTGCAGGTCCCCGCTTTTCCAGACTGACCCAGGAGAGTCAGCACTTATGGGCCCTGAGATGGTGAGAGCTACTACAGAGAAGGTGCAGGTCATCCAGGAGAGGATGAAGACTGCACAGAGTTGGAAAAAGCCTTATGCCGATAAGAGGATGAGGCCCTTAGAGTTTGAGGAAGGAGACCATGTGTTCTTTCGGGTCTCACCTCAACGGGGATTGCAGAGATTTGGCCGAGGCGGTAAGCTATCTCCGAGGTTCATTGGTCGTTTTCATATTCTGAGTAGAGTTGGAGAGGTGGCGTATCGCTTGGATCTACCTCCTCAAATGGACCAGGTACACAACGTCTTCCATGTGTCGCAGCTACGAAGGTACGTGCATGATCCATCAAACGTCATCGACTGGGGCGAGTTGGACATCGATGATGGAGTGACCTTTGCTGAGTACCCAGTGGAGATCAAGGATCGGTAGGAGAAGATCCTTTGTGGATGCGTTATTCCCTTGGCGCATGTCCGGTGGCAGCACGGGAATCTCTAGGAGAGGACGTGGGAGTGGGAGGCTCAGATTCGTGTGTAGTACCCACATCTTTTTGAGTATCCCTTGTTTTGGATTTTCGAGGACGTAAAAGCCCTAATGTGGGTGTGATGTAATGTCCCAGATTTTTACATGTATTATTTTAATATTATATGGGAATTAATTCGGGACCAGGCTCTGAGACGGTGTGAAGTTCCAAGGACCGGTGATCCCGGAACAAATGTTTAAATTTAATTTTTACGCACGCATGCGGTTTTCCTAAAAATCTGGAATAACTCCCAAACGGGTTCTCGGATAAGAAATATGAGGGCAACATTGCATTCAGAATAGATATTTTACCTTAGGAGAGGCCTAACATCGGTCGGCATTGGTCAGTCGTGGAATCCAGTTTTTGGGACGTAAGAGTAATAAAATATTTAAATAAAAATATTTTATTCTGCAGTGAAATCTTTTAAATCTACTGCAACAGATATCCCTTACCTTTTTAATTAAAGCTTGGTTCATGGGTCCAGGGTTACAAACCTCATAACCCTGAAACCCTTGGTGGCTCTGGAGGCTCTGGAGAAAACCTCCCAACGCGGCGGCGACGACGCAGCGACCGGATCATCGCCGACGAATGATACAAAATCTAGGTAGGATGTTTAAATTGTGATTTCTTCACCATTTTTGTTTTCCACGATGAAAACGGACTAATCCACAAACATATTAGCCCGCGGATCGATCATTCTTATAGGTTGGGATTTTGTGGGAATCGTGAGGATTTGATTCTTGAAATTAATTTTGGTTTTCATTCAACCTTCTAACGGTGAAGAACCAAGATTGACAAGAACATCGATCGAGGTTTGTCCCTCTCGATTGTTTTGTTTTCCTCTCTCGATTCCTACGCATTATTCATGTACGTTATACGCGTTCTTGGAGGAAATCAATCATTATGCATTCGTTTGTTGCTGAAACGATCAGAAATCAAAGATCCAAACTCGAGATGACCTATCAGAGGTGCGACGGTGATGGCGGTAGACAAATCGGTGTGGTTCGAATTTCTAGTTCTTCGAGCGTTTTCATGCGGACGGATCGGGACGCGCCATCAAGGCCGATCGGGAGCTCGAAACCGACGGAATCAGTTTTGTAGGAGCGGGACGACCCCAAATCCGGAGTTTCGTGATGATCGGACGGTTGGATCAAGATCTGGAGTATCAGCCGAGGCGCACGGAGGAAGACGACACTTCTGAAAATTTTCTGACTACATGCCATGTAGTACGGGATACATGGTGTGTGTTCATCGGTGGTTTTACCTGGCGTTTACTTCAGGAGTACACGGACACGGGCAGGGTACACGGCCAAGGGCACGCCATGTATACCCCTCCCCGGCCAGACCCAACCAGATACACGAGATACCCCATGTACTGGTACACGGGCTGGCGAAACGGACACGGGCAGGGTACATGACCAAGGACACGCCATGTATACCCCTCCCCGGCCCGACCTAGCCAGATAAATGGGATACCCCGTGTACTGGTACACGGGCAGGTGACACAGACACGGGCAGAGACAATGTACGGGCACATGGCCAGCGTACACGGAGTGAGCCCCAGATTCTCGGACACGGCGTGTGATTCTTCTACACGTCGTGTAGTTGCTTTCTATCCGACAAGCCGAATGACATGGGCTGGTTACACGGGGAGTACTCAGGGTCAAGGAACATGGTGTGTACATTTTCTACACACCGTGTAGTTTGGTTTTACTCGGCTTGAACGAATGACATGGTCCGTTTACATGAGCAGTACCTGGGGTCAAGGAACACGACATGTAACCATACTACACGCAGTGTAAACTATCTTAAATGACTTGAGATACTTTCCTTCTGTGACTTGGACTAGTTTTCTTAGAGTTCGTACCCTTGGTCCTTTCCCGGAAGGTTCTGGTATCATTTCCTTTACACAAGAGTATGGTCCCTTCAGCAGAACTTCCGGAATAGAGTTGTTGGAATCCCCTCTCTGAGACTTAGAGTCGGATCCTCTATTCATTCCTGGAACCATAGGTAGAGTTCTTGGTATCGACGTGACTAACTTTACCCGGGCGCCGATCCTCTGCTTAGCGGATAATCTCAGACTGAGTTGTCGAAATCACCCCATGACTTGGTTGTGATCCTCATCTGAGCATCATGTTTTCAAGGTACTTGTGGAGTGTGTCCTCCCAGAAATATTACTTCATATCTCTCTCCTTAGACCTAGGAGTGTGCTCTCCTTGTTACGTGCTTAGTGGAATCCTCAAGATGGATCTTAGTGGTGGTATACGTGATAGTCGATCGTGCATGAGTATATCTGGATATTCTTGTTATATGTTCGGTAGACATATACTGTGTAGAGCTGACTGTATCATTCCTTTGTGGTATTTTACCTTGTTTTATTTCCTTTGTGGTTTCGGGGTGTCCTACTCGGTATTATTATACTCACCCCTACACGGGCTTTGCCCGCACGTGTCGTGTCTTGTGCAGACGAGCAAGCCTTTGACATGATTCTAGGTGGACTAGGACTGGAAGTTTCTCGGTGAGATCAGGTGGGCCGAGGTGTGTTCCTACAGCTATAGATTTCAGTCCCAGTACCTTTCCTTACAGGTTGGACTTTTTTACAAACTCTCTATTTGGTGGGCTTGTAATTTTGGCCCAAGGTTTTACTTTCTTTCACATTACTTTCCTGCCGTACTCTGTGGTTGGGTTTTTGTGTATGCATGATCTTTTCTTTTTAGTAGTTTTTACTTTTCAGTTTTGTGGGATTGGAGATGTGTGTGTGTGTGTACAGGTTTATAGGTAATGCCTCCCGTGTTAGTATCATTCCTACTCGGTGCTAGTCACCAGCCCCAGGTCTATGGGAGGTGGGCTTGGGGAGTTGCGGCTCGGGCCCCACTGGGCCGGGTCGTGACATTCCAAGTCCCAACATAGGAATTTGAGGTCAATTATATGAATTCTGAAATTAGTTTCATTGTAATTTGTTTTTTGTGAGACTTCAGAAATAGTGATTTACAACTTTGATTCCATGTGAGGCTTCCAGAGTAAGAATTTGATGCAAGGCATATGAATTTCCACATCAGACTTATGATCATTGTATAAATTCTTATGGGACTTCATATGAGTTTCAAGTATTATTAAATGGGATCATGTTGTGTATACAAATTTTTAAGCCCACTATATGACTTCGATATAAATTCGTGTACAAATTATTTTGAATTTATGCCTTTAACACTTATATATATTTCAATAATTATTATGGGTGATAAAAAAGTTTCTAAAATTTGATATTGTAAAGATAATGTCAAAAATATCATGTATCATTGAAAATAATTAAAAAAACGTGATTTGAGGAAAATTAAAGTTAAATAAAATGATCAAGAGATCACTATTTTACAAAGCTATGAGTTTCAAATGGGAATATTTGAAACTTAACATTTGGTGGTATGAATGAAGAATTAAATTTAAAAGATTATGAAATTGTACTTCATAAAATTAAAAAACAAAAATTCATCTATGATTCATGCCAATAATGGGAAAAAATAGTTAATTATTTGATTTTATCGACTTTATATAAATTCAAGCTATATATATAGGTTTCAAGGGATGTATTCAAGCTATGATGATCTGGTCCAAGACACACCTTTTTTAGCTATTGTATTTTAATATAACTATGGAAATGGTATTAGTTGTTTCTTCTATAAAAATAAAGGATGAAAAGAATAAGAAGAAATGAGAATCCTAGAGAACAAGTGGATATATATTCATATGAGACAAAGGAGATGGGGAAAAATAGCGTAATAAATAAGGGGTATTTTTATAATAATCCTTAAGACAAATACTTAAAGTAAAAAAATTAAGAAATCATCAGAATTATATAATGTGATACTTTTGACAAGGTAGATTATTGGGGAGATTGTGTGTATTCATGGTATTTTTATTTTATAATTATTTCCATTTATGTATAATGAAAATAAACCCATAAGTTAAATGAGGCGGTTTTATAGAAAATTAAAAAAAAAAATTGAGAGAGTGAGGCATGAATGGAAGCTATAATTTTGAGTGTGTTGAGAGAGAGAAAACAAACAATGTCAAAGGAGTAAGTTGAAGAAGGTGAGGGTGAAATAATTAGTGATCTTAAAGAAGAAAATAAGGTTCTAACAATCCTATTATTAAGATATATAACTTTTTAGGTTTTGAATTAGAAGAATATAAATAGAATATGAAGAAGAAGTTGCTTACCAAATTTGATGTGCGTGTAGTGAACAATAATAGAACTAAGTTTCAGAATTTTAATTGCTAGTAAAATTTAAAAAAATATTTGATATTTATTAAAAACTCACTAAGAAAGTTATTTTGGGGTTTTGATTTTAAATAATGATTTGAGAGTTTCCAAATACTAGATTCTGAACAATATCAATAAATCGAGGAAATAGAGGAAATATTTCTTATTTAGTCCCTTAAGACAACAAGGGAGTCAATGAAATGTTTATATGAGGAATAATAACTATTTTTGTGATGTGGTGACATCTTGGAAATCAATGTTCATATAATTTGATATAATTTCCCAGAATTTGAAGATAACCTGTGGGTTTTTAGTTGGGAGATCTAGTGGGATGCTAGTTTGAGTAGTTGTGGGATACAATATATGTTTACATGTGTAAAATTTTGAATACCCATACATTTCTAATTTGGTGTGTGTTATTTTATGGATAATCCCTAGACCAACTAGACTTGTATTGATAAAAATAATTTTTTGGAAACTATTTTACTCAAACATCCCGAGTATAGCAAGGAGTTGGATTATTAAGAGGGTTAAAACATTATAAAAACACTTGTTCTGATATTAACTTTTATTATTTAATTTGATTTATATTTACACAAGTATATAGGATAAAATATATAATATTCTTAACTGGATTTATATGATCAATGTCTAAATGGGTTTAAAAGGTTATAAGAATATTTGGAATTTGGTAAAAAAATCACCACCCCAGCTCCACCCCCTGTCAGGTGTGTCTAAAATGATCATTTTCAACTAAATTTAATATATTCCACATTTAAACAAGACACAAAATTATTTTTATGTACCTAAATATAATTTTTGATGGTCATACACACCATGTATTCTCAAGAACACACTATATATATCATATACAGACAAGGTAGAACACAATTTCATGAGATCATCTATTTTTAAGCCCAACACATAGGTTTTAAATTTTAATTAATGTTTAAAAAATGATACTTATTTCTTGATTATTATTTTTATATAATGGTATAATGACCTCTTAGACAATAGTCAACCTACAGAAGTAATTTTTTACCAATGAGCATAATATCATCAAAATGTATGTAGTGAATTTAATTGATTAAGTAATTGAATATAACCTCATAATAATAAAAGGGATAAATAAATTCAAAAAGGTTATTAAGAGAGTAAATAATATGGATAAGTTTATTTTTTAGGAAAATATCGAATGTACATGACAAGTCTAAGTCAATGTAAGTGACACTTTAACTCAAAAACCCCATTTTAAATGTTTTCAAGATTTAATTTATAAATTAATTTATTCCATGTCCATATTTAAAAAATTATTTCACAGATTTATATATTTGGGTATAAATTAATTATAATGGAAATTTTATGTCACCTTTGATTTTCTTTCAATGGTTTTTAAAAAGAATATTTTTATATATATTAAATATAACATTTTTGCAAAAATGGAAAAAAAGTGTTCTGTTTTAACATATACTATATCAATGGTTTTTACTTCTACCATAACCATTGTTTGATGTTTTTGTTTCCTTAAAATAATTCATGTTTTCTTCATTAAAATCATAGCTACCCTTTGTTTTGGTTATTTTCAAGAAGGGTTTTCAATGGAATGGATATTTTCATATCTATAAATGTTTTTTGGGTTCAAGAAATATTTTTATAAGTATGATGATGGAAATGAAATATTTAATGTTTTATGATTATGATATGGTTCTTGGGAATTGTTTTTGATGATGTGTGAGACTGATAAAACTCATCTTGAAGGTTTATCCTATTATATCTCTCCAATGTATTGGGTAAAGGGACATAGTTAACTAGTTAGGTTTCTCCTAAGAAATTATTAGAATTTTCCAAATAGGATAGTATGTGTGATTATAATATTTATATTAAAAATAAGACCCTAATGTACTTACTTTATTTTTCTAGGATTTATATGCGGTTTTAAATAAATGATATTATTTTTCAACGTAATCTAATGAGATTATGTTTAAAGGTAATTTTATGATAATTATTAATGGTTAAATGTATAACTTTTCAAAAAAAGTCAACAGTTTTTCATGACTTCAAGGTGACCATTATGAGTGATATTATTTCCTTTCATAATTATTATAAAAAAAGTTTTTAATTTTTTTGTTAAAAAATAAGATTTCTTCCGTAATAAAATTTTCATTTTGACCTAAAAATTTATTTTGAAAAAGGAAAATGTTTATGAGTATTCATAGACTAACGGGTTTCTTTCTTTATTATTATTTGTATCTTACTAAGATTTTTGTGCTCAAACCATGTTTTAAAAGTTTTTGCACAATTTTTTAGGATGATTAAAGACAGTTATTAGTTAAATATTAAAATTTTGGAGATATTTCATTAAAATAAATCTTATTAAATCATAAAATTTTTTATTGTGGATAAATGGATACTGACTGGAAGTGTCCACTTTGTGATATAATATTTATTTCTTAAGGGTGATAACATAATTCTATAAAATTATAAACAAAAAAGATATCTGAGAGGGAAAGAAAATGATTTATATTCTAAAGAATCAATTTTACATATTTTTTTTAAGTATGAGTGTTTATTACAAGTCTAAGGGATAAGTCTATGAATAGGATAACATCTCTATGGTTTGGTAAAATAGGAAATGTGTGGTTATAATATAAATTAAATAACTATATTGATATTTTTAAGTAGATGATGATGTGGTATAGATTCAACCATGGATAATCACCCTAAGAAGGATGGTTGAGTAATGAATTAATCTTCAATATAATGCTTGATGATTGAGCATAAGACTGAGCTCCGGGAGAGACAGTCATGGGGAATATTATTTGGTTAATCACATTATCTTTACAATTTATTATGAAGGTTTTATTTTGTTAATAATTTATTTTAAGGAATACGATATAACATAACTTAAATAACCTAGCTTTAAATAAGAGTGATTTTGGATAAACCGAAAGATAAAGTTATAATTTTGAAGAGTAATAAATTTTGAGGTTGATTTTTCATAATATTATTTATTATAATTCTATTATAATATTAATATTGATCACTAAATGTTAACCTTTTTTTGATAAATGGATATAGATAAAAGGAACAAATTTTATAAGGTATTTCATGAACAATACGGTAATTATGCTAATGAGAAACCAAGTATGAAATAAGCTGGTGTTAAAATCATGTGGATATTCTCACCCATTTATCTTGAGTTATGTTTAATAACATGATTCTTTCCAAACATCTAATGTAACACCCTGAGATCTTTAATGATGAACAATATGTTCGATAGTGTATATGACATGTAACATCGAGCTTAAAAGAACAAAAAATAATTATATATAACCATTATAATCTATTTGTTAAATTGAAATGTATGTGTAGTATTAACAAAATTATGAAATATGTTTCCTACTAAAAATATTTTTCTTATTAATTATTAATAAATTAACATTCATTTTCTATGAAAGTAGTATTATTCTTTAAAAATACACTTCCTTCAAAAAAAAATTATTACTTTTTGTGAGAAAATATTATATTTAATTTCATATAATAATTGAATTGTATTTGATAAAAATTTAACTATTTAAATTAGTTTATAATGATTAACTTATGGTAATTTTTTGAATTTTTTTTGGAAAGATTGACTTTTTTTATGAATAGTGGAAAATAATGATTTTCATTGAAAACATTAATTTTTAGAAGAATTTAAAAAGTATAATTTTTCTAAAATAATTTAAAAATAAAATTAGTTATATTATGTTATTTTTTATCAAATTAAGTTAATTTTAATCAATTTTATAACTGTATATGGTATAGAAACATTTTTTTATACTTAAAAGACACTTTTTTCTGAAAAATTATTTTTCATTTTATTTTGTGTGCTTATATTAAAATATTTTACAAAACATATAGGAATTGAATCCTGAAAAATGGATTCCATATTTGGAATTAGGAATAATTTTTTTTAAATATATCCTTTTTAATTTTTTTCCATATGAATACTACTCATGGTAAAATTTATCACACCAATAAAGGGTAAATCTGTTTAACCTTGCCTAAAAATAAGTGATAAAGGCATATATTTTTATACTAATTAATATTTAGTGAAGGGAATTGTAACTGTATGAAATTAGGCTCAAAATTGTTTTTCTAATGAACAATTTTCCATGATAATTACCTATGTAATATTTAAAGAAATGGATGTTACAAAATTTCACTCTCTTAGTTTTAAATATATTTTATTTTTTCACATAAGGGAAAAAGGAATTAATGAATGAATATGAATATATATTCTATAAATAATGAAATTATATTCATTATTGTATTTTATTTATAATATTTTGTGATTAAACAATTACCTTTAATATTTTTACAATACTAATACAGTATTTATTCAATTAATTGGAAAATAAAATAAATGATTTTAAAAATATTAAAAGTATTATAATGTGAGTGATTTATAGTGTTTTATTAATTATTTATATTAATATAACATATCAATATTTTTTAAAAGGATTGTATTCAAATTCCAAAAAAAATATCTCTCATGTAAAATTCAACGAATTGTGTCAAAATTGAAATTAATGATATTTTATTAAAATAAAATGTTATTAAATTATTTAAAAATAATAAAAAAATTTAAATAGTATAATGTGGACAAGATATGCTATATAATGTTATACCTTTTACTTTTATGATCCTATTTTCATCTTATATGTAAATTTATAACCCTTTAAGAGTGAAAAAAGATGTAACTGTGGTTAAGGATAAAATATATTAACTAAGGGGTTAAACCAAAGGACAATGTTTAAAACATTACATAAAAAAGTCCAAATTCTATTGGTTTATGGGATTAAAACCAAATCCTGTCTTATCTACGAATATATTTCCATTGAAAATCATTTTTCTTGATAATTACTTTATTCTAATTTAATCTTTTAATAAATTCTAAAAGTTCCCCGCACCTCAATTATAAATGGTCACCTCTTATCCTCACATCTTTGCAAATTTTTAACAATATATCTCAAAAAACACATGTCAATATCTCTCCCCAACATCAATATTCTCATTGTTTATATTTTTTCCTTCCATAAATTCCATCCATATGATCCTAAAGAGAATATATAAAGGATTTTTTTCAAAGTAGATGTAATCCTCATAACTGATTAATTTCTTTTTACTTATTCTCTTACCCTATATAAATATGTTATTTTATTAATTAAATAATAAATTTTGTATTCTAAATATATCTAAATTTTCTTATTATTATGAAACCACCATTCTTCGTCATTTTTTTCCATCAAATGGGAATTGAAAATATTGTTTGTGTGTATATATGACTTACCATTTCCACATAGCATTGTAATTCATCTTCCATTACCATTTTTCATGTTTTCTTCTTATTATTTTTTTAATGTTTATATATTATATTTATGAAATAATTGGGCTTCATTAATGATAATATAATATCTAGATTCTTACCTTCCAAACCATTAAAAAATGATAACGTAGCTCATGCGTACATGTGGAATACCACCTCCACAAAATGATATGATTTGTTTTTCAATTAAATTTTATTATTTTGGTACTAAGGATAGTTTTAATGAATAATATATATATATATATATATGATATAATAATGATTCTAGAAATGTGAATTATTAATTACCTTTCTTTCATTCCATCTATTGAAAGGTGAAAATAGTGTTCATGTGTACGTTTGACCCACCATCTCCAAAAATGGTGTAATTCATTTTTCTATTTATATCCCTTATGGATGGTGTATATACATATAATGAATATATATGATATTTATATTATAATAACACATTTTCTCTATGAGGTATGGATCCTTTAATTTTCAGTTCAACTCTTTGGTTTTGACCTAATATCGATGCATATTAAGGCTCTGGAGGAAATGACGGTGTATGGGGCTTATTCGAAGCTCAAAACCCTGGCCGGTGGAAGGAATCACTAAGATTCACGGTTAGTAGAAACCATGAATCCCAAACCACAAGGTTTCTTCTATCCATGTGAGGATTTTCATAAGGAAAAAGCAGGGTGCATGGGGTTCGTTCACCATGCGTCGAGGGCCACACACCCAGGATAAATGTCTATAGTTTTTAGTAGATCCAAATGGACTATTTGGTGCATGGTTTCTCAAATTGTGCCACCAAACCATGCTAGTTACCTCTCTAGGAACTGATCTAAGCATAGTTGGTTCATGTTTTATCAAACTATGATGATGAACCTTGCAAGGTCCCCCTATGGGAAGTTCATTGTGTATGATTGGAGTACGGTTTAGCCAACCATGAGGTCAAACTGTGCGACCTATTTTAAAGTGCGTGAAAAGTCTATTTTCTTGCTAAAAATAACATAATAATATTCTTTTTTCCTTCTAACTTCAGTGGATAGAATCCACCCTCCTTCTTAACATTAAGTCTCTCAAGCCCCACTCACCTAGGTTCATTGACTGGTTCACTGTATGTACTCATAATCAAGAGTTGATCATCTCATCGAATCACTCTTGGTAATTTCTTTAGTGAATAGGCTTAGTTAATTGATTGTTTTCCTCTCAATGATTCTATTTTTATGTAGAATAATATGCCCTTTTTTAGGGTGTTGATCCATTATTAAGTTTTCTCTTGATCTGGGGAAAACTAAGGGCTAATTATAGATGAATAGAGTACTATAGTCTCAAGGTGGTGGTATATGATTTTTCCCTAAAAGTCTTCTCATTTATAAATTGTTGTCATTGTGTACATATCGGTTTCACTAGGAAACGATTATAAAATCCATAAAATTTAATTATAAATTATATACATGTTTTTAAAACCCTATTGAACATGTCTTTCATTTTATTGGTGGGTGATACCTCAACTCGGACCACCCATTTTATGTGGGTTCTTCATTAATTCCTTGGTGACCAATGTTGGGTCTATATGTGGCACCATCCAGTTGAATCTAACTTGAGCACTATTAAGGTAAGTGTCCATAAATAATTAATTAAATCTTTAAATGGTCATATGGAAAGTATATTAAAATATTTCACTTGGCCTAGTTATTTATAATTGAATTATTATTGGTTGTGTGTCATAAATCAATTTATTATTCCTTAAGGGAAGGAATGGAATGAACCTAAAAAATGACTATAAAATTAAAGTGATAAATGTTTGTATGTACTTTATTAAACCTTGTTGTGATTATTGAAAGGTAATGGAATGAACCAATTAAATGAGAAAATGTAATGAATATTACATGGACCTAGACTACATATGATATAAATGGATTAACTATAAGGTGCCTATTTATTTAAACCTTTTTAAAATAATAGGAATGGTTAATCTTGAGCCAGCCTTGTATTCCTGAGGTAATGACTTGAGAACTCATTAGATGCCATTCAGATAAACTGAGATTATTTCCATGGGATATACCCACCACATAATATGGTCATTGTCTTATTATGTGAATTACTCATCATATTACCAAATATTCACTTCACTATCTCTCGGGATACTAGAATTCCTTGGATACACTCCTTGGATTTATCTTCATATCTTGAGACACATGATAGATTGCATTCACCCAATTGGTCCCAGTCGTGCTTAGTTTGAGATTACTATGGATAAGCTTTATAGAATAAATTAGAATCATTTATAGTAGAATTACTTTGGTGATCCCCTTGGAATAAAGTCATACCCTTTGTTTTGAAATAACATGAGATACTATTATGACTTATCTTGGCCCTTGAGGAAAAGGATACCTAGGTTTCACCTTGCACTTCGGATCTCAGATCTTCTCAGCCTTGATTTTTGGTGGTGTCCATTCCTTCATCGGTGATCTCATTCTTAGGTTCCTACCTATCAGTGGAATTACCTACAAAGGCCTCCGTGGAAGTGGAGGCATGCCTCAAATGTACCCTGGTTTCACAGTTTGGTTCGTCAAAACCCGTAATATCTATCTTTTAGTGCTTTGTTGTCTCTTGGTAATTGATCTCTCCAACAAAGATCTCATATATAAACCAAAATTATTTTGTCCTTGTCCTTGGCTCGAAAGCTGACTTCCTCCACGCATGGAGGAGGTCCCCTAGATCCTGGGGGAAGTGGCACTATAACCTAGATCGATGGTTATTGTACATACACAAGGGGAAGGATAGCTCCATAGTGGTGGTATGGATCTATCTTCCAAGAATATCACTACCCTTTCAGAATGATGTCTTTCTTAAGGTCATTGAAAACTACCTAGGAATCTTCCTCTACTCGGATGAGTGAACCTAGATTTGTTTATATGCTTCAGAGGCTCGCATTTGTCTGGAAATAGACATCTCAGATCCTCCCCTGTATAGAATTTCACTATGTGTGAAGGACTCTTTTAGTTGGTCATAGGAAATCATTTATCATGTATTCCTGAGTTACTACTCATCTTTCCTTCACTATAAAGATTCCTTGTATGAATGTAGGAAATGAAATCATGTTTTCTGTCGTCGACCTCCCAGGGGGGGACTCTGATTGAGAAGTGCAGAAAGAAACTCCCTCCCTGTCAGAAGGATCTCAGTCCATTCCTTAAGGTGAAGGAGTGGATCTAGCGTTAGAAGACTCCTATCCTCTTATTCCTGTATCAGCTCCCTCATCATACCACAAACCTAATAATGCAGTGACGGGTGAGACTGTGGTTCCCTTTCAAATGAATTGACATGTCTCCCCAGTAGGTCTTTATGCTTCTCTCTTCCTCAAACTCATGACGGCCCTCGATGTTAGCACTATGATGCGCATTCTAGGATTTCCTTTAAGGACCCTTCCACTACTTACCCTACCACTGTTGTCCTTAGGCTCATCCTCCATGCCCCTCATCATATCAGTAGATAATGCAGTTAACCCTAGTTTTCAAGTTCCCTCTCTAGACAAACCCAATCCTAAAATCCCCTTAAGATCCCCCTATAGAACTGAATATTTTACTCATTTTAGTGATGCTGGAAGCAAATAACTAATACCTCAGTCCTCCTGAATTGGAAATATATTGGAGTACCCTCTCCCCTAGATGTTTTCCACCCTCTACTCCTTCGTTCCCATCAAATAGTGAAATCATGTACATGAGAGCTCCATAAAAAAAGCTAAGGGAGAGATCACCCTCTTGTTCCATGAAGGCTAAGAGTCCAAGGGCCAATGTTGGGGTACTATTTGTTCAATTATTCCAATCATCATATGAAATTCCCATGGCCTTGGATCCAGGTGAAAATAGATTTCCTCAACTCTGAGATCTATAAACACAAGGACACTATCTTCATCATCCTTGAGAATAAGGAGAATCTCTCCAAAATCAGTGAATTCTTTAAAAAGATGAAGATGCATGGTTCCATGCATGAAGATCCCTAAAACTACCAACTTTGAATTTTTTGGAATATGATCATATATGTGGATATTATTTAGGAAGGTGATCAACACATTAATACCAAGTCTACCCATGTTAGATGAGTAATTTTTTCATCCTTTATTTATGATAGTTGTGACACACAAAAGAGAGGGACCCTGTGGAATAAACTCATTGTGTTTGAAACTGGTAGCTACCCCTAGATTTTGGGATGGGATTTAAATGTTATCACATACCTAGAGGAGGAAAATAGAAGGGGTCCCATTATCATTAAAGCTAATATGTATTTCGTCCACTTTATGGAAATAAAAACTCTAATGGAACTCTGTTAAATTGGTGATCGATTTAAATGGAGTAACCATCCTGGGGATCATCGATCATGAAGCCACCTAGACCATTTCCTGGCCAGCATGTAGGCTATATCCTCATTTCCCAGCATCAAAGTTAGCCATATAGTGAACATAATATCATACCATTCCACACTATTTGTCATGATTTCTGTGAATCAGGAAAGACCAGATACATTTATATTATATCAACATTGGAAAAGTTGTATCGAATATTAGAGATTTGTTGGAGACTCATGGAACGAACCTATTTAGGAGAGTATGTGAATTTACTTTAAAAATAAACCAAGGAGGCTTATAAGCAGGATTCAGAAGTGGGATAAAGGATTTACACCTAGTGACAGGGATATGGATGCATATATGTGAGATATTGATCAGCTCAAATCCATCCTCGAGGAGGTCTAGGTTGACTGGGTTTTTGAATACCTCTCCATAAAGAAGGATATTTTACTTGACATGAAACTCCTTTAGGAACACATGTTGAGGGAAACCTCAAGGACTAGATGGATTGATGAGGGTGAAAATAACACTGTATACTTCCATACATACATCAAAGAGAAGAAGTGCATTTTGAAACCCAATATTCTATTCGACGATGGGTATTACTTGAATGATAAGGATATGGTGGGGAGTCCCACTCACTCCTTCAAGGAACTTCTTACTGGACCGAACCCTTTCATGGATGATGGATACCTGGGAGGTGATGAAGTGTTCATGGAATCTATATTGAATCAAGTAACCATCCAGGACAATGAGTCAATGGGGTTCATTCTATAAGAAGTTTAAATTCACGAGGTAGTCATGAACTTTAAATATAATAGTGTGTCAGGGCCGGATGTATTCCAAGGATCATTCTATAGGGACTCATGGGATGTTGTTAAGTGCGAATTTACTGAGGTCATCAAGGATTTTTTCTGGGGAGGTATCATTCTTAGAGTTTCTTGTGCCACATCACTAGTCCTCCTTCCCAAATCCAAGAACCCCTCCTCTATTCTTTACTATCTCCCAGTTAGCATGTGTAATTTCCCCTACAAAATCCTTGCAATCATTATCAGTGCAAGGATTTCTGTTCATCTAACATGGTGGATCTCCATAGAGAAACATGGATTTTCCAAGGGCCACTCAATTTGGGGAGCAATTTCACTTTCTCAAGAGATGGTCAGGGACATCAAAACCAAGGCTCAAATCTCAAACCTGGCTATTAAATTAGATATGAACAATTCATATGATCGAGTCGAATGGCGCTTCATCAATAAGGTTATTTCAGGTATGGGCTCCTCCTCCTTGTCGATTAACCTTATTTTTTGATTATTTTTCTCCCCTTGGTTGGAAATTAATTTTATGAGTATGTCGCATGTATTATTCAAGGAATATCACATTTTAAGGTAGGGTGACTCCATTTCCCCAAGCCTCTTCATCCTCACCCAGGAGATTCTTAGCCGCCTCATTCACAAAATCATGAGCAATGGAGTGATGATCCCATATAAAAGAAATTAAAACCTTCCCTCCATATCACATCTCATGTTTTCATATGATAACTTGATCTCCTTGAATTCTATATGGATATCAATTTGTGTCCTTATCAAGGTGTTGAAAGAGTACGGTCATTGGAGAGGGCAGGTCATCCACAAATCCAAAATCAATATATACATTTCCAAAATATGTGCTCCTAGAGGTATGCCTCTCTATATAACCTTATTGAAATAAAAATTGGTAGCTTGCCAATGAATTACTTTGGTTCCTCTATTTCCTCATGTAGTCTTTGTATCCGCTACTACGATCTCATCATTAGTAAGATCACAGATAGGGTCTTCAATTAGGAGAATAGATACCTCTCACTTGGGGGGTCAGATTTCACTGGTTAATAGTGTTACTATTTCCACCCTGGTCCATGCAATATCTTCTACTAAGTTCTTAAAATAAGTCATCTAAAATATTGACAATATCTTGGCTCTATTTATATGGGATGCTCAAGCTGAAGAAAAACGTATTTGGGTCTCCTTGTGGAAGATGGTGAAGCCCATCCAAGAAGGTGGGATCAATATTCACAACCTTGCTCACACTATCCTCTACATGCATGAAAAGTTGGATTGGGAAATACATGAATGCCAAACCTTATGGTGAAACACCATGCACAGATCTTACGTGGGTAGATCGAAGATGGAATAAGGGCACATGTATCCTTTAATTTTCATGTTTCTCCACCTATTATCAACTCTTCAACCCCACATCCATTGTATAATTAGGGAGTGGAATGTGTCCTTCTAGCATGTCAATTGGGTGGGAACAGTTCCGGGTTTTCCAAGTTTCCCAGCTTATAATATCACATTCAAGAAGGAAAGAAGATTCTCAGCCTTCACCAAGGTAGTGTTAGACAAAGATCAACAACAAAACCTCCATCTCATTGATATTATTACAGAACTAGAAATGTGTGTGTTCGCCCCTCTAGGTTGGGAACTTTCTATACTAAGGACTATCACTGCACCCTATTTACCCATGAAAAAGGTGATTTCTGGAATAAGATCATGTGGTTCAAGAGAATCCCAATGAAGTATAACTTTGTTACCTAGAGGTTTCGAAAAGATGTTGTTTCCAGTGATGAGAATATCAGAAAATGTGGCATTTTTCTGGTGTCCCGCTGTTCCTGATGTGATAACCATAACAAAGAGTGTGTAGACCATCTTTCTTTGAGGTATAATTTGTATGAGAGGTATGGTCCTTCTTTGATGAGTTCGCCGCCTTCTCCCCTTAACCCCCAATTGATATCTCATTCCTTGTCCACTGGTTTCATGTCTTAGGTAACAAGCATGTGGAGTGGCTGGAAAGGACTACTATCTTTCATGCTGGTTGTTGGTGTCTTTGGAAGGCCAGAAACAAAGAAAGACATGAGGGGATCTACTCTACTAGGAGGGACCTCATTTCTAGATTACAAAGATCCCTTCTTGACCTATTTATACTCATTGATAGATTGTGGGAATCATCTTATCTCCATCTCCTACAAATGGCCACTCATGCCACTCATTCTATCTGTAACTCAAGAATAAAAAGGTTCCATTGGAAATTGAAATGCTCGACCATGAAACTTAATACAGATGGGTCATACATTGTGGAGTCCTTGAGAAAAAGACGGTTGGTATGTGACTCCAGGGGATCTCTAATTTTGGCATTCACTTCTCACATTGTCTTTGGTTCACCCTTACAGGAGAAATCCCTCACCTTTATCTCTGGTCTTACCCTTTTCCATTAGGGTGGAATTACTATTTCTAAAGTAGAAATTGATTCTTTGATCCTCTTCAACTCACTACATGGTATTTGTTCTATCCCATGTCCAATCACCTACACCATTAGGAAGTGTTGAGGACTTCTCTCAAATGACACCTAGTAGAGACACACATGGTGTGAGGATAATAAGATTCTTGATCATCTTGTGTCTCTTGCGGCTCAAGGATTTGGATTATCCTGCTTTTTCAACTTGAACCTTTTGAAACTTGAGAGGTTAAATCTTATTAGAGGGGATTCCCTTCGGATACACTAAATTTGACCCCCTAGGTTCTTTCTCTCTTGTTGTTGCGTTGTTATTATTCTCCTTTAAATAAAAATATTTGACGATGATGTTGTTGAAGAGGTATTTCACTATCTACCTGCTATTATGTATACCTATTTTCTAATTTTACAGGGACATGTCTTCATCATGATTTTTTGTATTTGATACAAATTTGAGTCATTAAAATGGTTATTATTATCTTGTTGATTATTCTTACATCCTCTTCCAGTTTATTTATTATACAACTTCCATTTTTATTAATTTTTTATATTTCATTTGTGCTCTACTCAGACCAAAGGGAATAGTCTCCCCACTATCACACCCTATGCCCTCACTACTAGTCAGAAACCTCTAGCTTATAGGTAGGCACACTTAAGTCCATGTAAGTGACCGAGTTTTGTTAATGTATAGTGAACTTGGTCCAAGACATCACAAAGTGGTATAGGAGCTCCTATTTTCTTTGGTATTATTATTTGGGAAATTTTGATAGGAGATTAGGAATATGTTGGAACATGGTCATAAGGTATTCCTGGGAGTAGATAACTGATGTTTTGGGTAAATACCATGTTTCCTGGGAATGGGAAATTGTTGTTCAATACTTCACTTATTATAGTTCATATAATTTCACTATTGGGTGTTTCACTTGAATTTTGGTATTTCATATTATCCATTGATATTTTACCTTGGTCTATTACAGTAATGTAATTTTTACATGGATCATTATAGGAACATAGAAGTCACATTCCATTCATATGCCAAGACATATAGGTACATTTAATTACTTTAATTTCCTATGTGGCTTGTAATTGTAGAGAAATATATGGTTGTTATATATGTTAGTGATAATTACTTCTTCTACATGAAAATAAAGTTCGTTGTTTAAGTTTCAACATCAACCTAAATTGTGTTTTATAATAAATACTGATGGTATAATCCTATATATCTAGTTTCGAATATTATAATTTGTGTATCCTTGGTTACATGATTTGAGTTTAGTTGAAATTGAGTGACTACCAGTTTCAATTTATGAAGTGGATGTGAGCTTGTGAATTGGAATGGGTAATTAATTGAGTTGAGCCATCATAAGTTACCCATTAATTCTGAGATCAAATTGTATGGGGGTTGAATTAAATTATATGGGTGTCGATTTCATCTATATAGCATATGGTGCTTTATTAGCTGGGAATGAAAATCAATTTAATCGATCCTTGTTTTATGTATAAGAATAAATTTTTAACTTAAAATGTAAATCATGAGTTTTAAATGAATTTTGGGCCAGTGAATGGAGGGGTTAACTAAAATTTAAGGATTTTTTATTCCTTGACTTGTAATAGACCCTCTATATATTTAAAACTCTATAAATTAAAATTCTAAAACATTCCAATACCCTGTATTTCTAAGAGGGTAGTGGGCGTAGTATAACTTGGGTAGTGATCCCTTTTCTTTACGATATGCTTACAATAGTTTTTCAATCGGATTAAATCTAATCTGATGCATGTGATTTTAATTTGTAGAGATATTCCACCATGATTTCATCTAGTCATGAACCATACAGGTGGTGATGATCACACCCTAGAGTTAGTGGGCCTTGATCCACCAGTGATCTCTCTAATAGTGACACATGAGGAACTACCTATTATTCCTAAACTGGGCATTAATGCTAAGATAAAAGTGAGTATCCTATATGTGATATAGTCTATGAATGGGGATCCGCAACCCGAATCAACTCTGTCTGATATGACTCGTGAGTTTTAGTAACATCATCCTCCCATATTTTCAGGGAATGGAGGTCCATAGACATCTGAGACTTGTCTAAAGGCTATTCTTTCTATCATTGAAAATCGGGATACACCATTGGAGAAGAGGGTCATTCTATCCATTAACATTCTTTATGATTCTACCAAGCACTGGTGGGATTTGATTACTCAACTTGGTCATTATTATAACATTGTCTAGAAGGACTTCTAGACTACCTTCTATGACTATTTTTCTCTTATACGTTGAGATTTAACCGAATTATGGATTTTAAAAACTTGAAGTAGGGTGTTATGTCCATCATGGTCTATTAAACACGTTTTAATAAGTTTTAATGCATTCTACCACTTCAAGATGGTGATGATCTATCACAAACATGATGTTTAGAGGATGAGATCATGAATTCTGTCCACTCATAGATGAATTTATTTTTCCTATCTACCATTTTTAAGATCATTACTTAGGCTATTATCACTAAGTGAAACATGAGAGAGTACAATAGTACCAGTCGCATAGGTTATGTGATAAACCTAGGAAATAGAGCTTCTTATAGTAAGAATTGTAGCCTTGAGGTTTCTCTTCAGAGTAGGGGTGGCCAGTGTAGTAGTATGAGTAGCACTGTTTTAAGCCATTAGTGTTGAAAACAAGCTAATGTGAAGCCTTAGTTTGATAGATACTTTCTTGAGTGCTGGGATTGTGGTCATATAAGCCATATTTATAGATTATTCTATATTTTTTCATCTATTTCTAGTGGAAGATGATCCAGGCCAGCTCAACATTCTAGAGAAGAATCAGTTACACCACATCAGGCTGGGATTTTGAGTAGCACCAGATGAATAGGCAAATGAGGAGGTCATGGTCATGATAGCTAGAATTTGGATTATCAATAATAAAAGAGTTGACCTGCTCAGGGTAGTCCAACTATACCACAAGTCCATGGATCAGGCTAGTTGCATGCTTTGTATCTAATACCTGAGGATCATAGTGCAGGATTGTTGACTATATGATGTACTATTCTAATATCCTCTTATATTTTAACTTCTTTTTTCAAAACATGCGTATATCACTCATTTATTTTTTTTATACTGTGTAAATTACCTTGATATAAATTCAGTACTTATTTGGGGAGATGACCCTGGACAGGCCATTAGGTGTACGGTTAGAGGGAATACACCCATGCATGGATTGTCCCTTGAATGTAGGAATTTGTCCCTCATTGTGGTATATAATCTTCCTTGGGATTGTGAGCTTTAATTTCATTATTTGTATGGAATGGTTGGTTCCCTATAATGTATGTGTGGACTTCTATCACCATTGGGTATAATTAGTATCACCAAAGGGTAGTAGTTATCATTACAAGGGTGAATGGAATGTTTAGGCCAGTAGATCTGGACTAGAGCTTCGTACGATAGGTTGAGTGACCACCCAAGTTTCTAGACATTATCTAGAGGAGCAAGAATTACATAAAATTTAATTTCTTCTTATTGTAGATCATTTTTGGGATTTCCTTCTAGATGATTTTTTTCTCTTACCTCCTGCGACAGAGGTAGAGTTTGTGATTGATCTTTTTCTAGGAGAAGCTCTAGTATCTATTCTTCCATACCACATGGCACCTACTAAGCTCCATCATCTTGGGAGATAGTTGGGGGATTTTAAATCAAAGGGCTGTATCCAACCCATAACTTCTTCTTGGGGTTCACCCATGCATTTTGAAAAGAATGAGGATGGGTTCCTAAGGTTTTTTGGTTTCCAAGGACTCTCCTAAGGTGATTTTTTTTTGTTTTTTACGACTATCCTAATAATGTGTTTAATATATGGAATTTCTTGGGGATGGATTAATATTATAAGTTTTTCAAAAAAAAATTATCATCCCATCCTACACCTCTTACTGGTCTTACTAAGAAGGTTGTAAAGTTATTGTGGTCAAATATGTGAGAGAAAGAATTTTAGGAGTTGAAATGAAGGCTTGATTCAGAACCAATTATAATTCTTCCATATCTCAAAAGATGCTATATAGTGATTTTTGATGCATTAGTCATTGGTATGGGTTCATTTTTGATGTAGTATGATTGATTCATTGCATAAATTTCTCTCCAGTTGAGACCTCATGAGTGTAATTAACCGATACATGACCTCGATCTAGTAGTAGTTGTTCATGCCTTACATTACTGAAGATTCTATATGATGAGTGAGATCTATATGGTGTATACTTACCAAAAGAGCCAGAAAAAATATCTTTACCCATCGTGGAAAGAATTTGATATAGTGAATATGGGTCGAATACAGTTATTATTTTGATTTTGGGATTTCCTTTATGACTGTAAAGTGAAATGCGGTTGCTAATGTGGTGATTTTAAAATACTCAAGCACTAGCCATATGGGAATACAGTGATGAATGGAAGTTAATGGATCTCATTTCTGATATGAATTTAGAGTTTCATGAGAGTGATAAGCATCCTTTTCGTTCAGCCTTTGTAGTGTTCACTTCACTCTTGGATAGGGTGAAGAGAAGTTAGTTTTTAGATCCTGATGGTATGGTTCTCTAGGGAAGTATTTCTAGGGAGTAACCACCTATAGATTGTTCTATTGATGGATACAACATACTATGTACAAATGGGAATGTATGGGTTCCCACAGACATGAGAGAGTAGATTATTTTATATTCCCATTACTCTCATTGGGTTTCTCATCCAGGCATCTCCATTTTCTATTGTTATATGTGTTTCTAGTATTGGTGGTTTCAGATAAAACAATATATCATATGTTTTTTCATTTGGTGTTACACCTATTAGAAGGTGAAGGAAAAACACCACCATCCTGCTAAATTTTTACATCTGTTGTTGGTCCTGTAATGGAAATGGGAGGAGATTGAAAAATATTATTTCATCGGCTTACCGAGGTTGCCTTAAGGCAGTGATGTGGTTTGGGTAGTCTTGGATCGGTTGATAAAAGTTGGCCACTTCCTTCATATCTAAGAGACTTTCTTAGTTGATGATCCGAGAATACTATATTACTTTGATATCAAATGACTATATAGGGTCCCTCGTATTATCATTTTAGACATAGATTCTCATTTAATATCAAGGTTTTGTCAAGGGTTATAGAGAACTATGTGTACAAAGGTGCTTCTAAGCACAACTTTTAACCCTTAGAACAATGGCTAGAATTAATGGATTATACATGTGTTGTATTACATGTTGTGATCATGAATCCTTGATTTTGGTGGTTCTTGGGTGAAGCATGTCCCTCTCATCAATATTTCCAATAATAAAATTTATCAGGTGATAATTCATATGGCTCCATAAGAGAACTTATTTGGTAGGTTGTGTCATTCACCTATGTGTTGGTTAGAGGTAGGTGATGTAGTGCAACTTGGTCCTTGTCTCATTCAAAGGATTTTAGAGTATGTGTAGTTGATAAAAAAACATATGTATACTACTCATTCTATACAAAAATAATATGTTGATCACCATAAATGACCACAGGAGTTCGAGGGAATGGATCATGTTTTCTTATGGGTATCACCCAGACTTGGGAATTGATGGATACAAAGGAAATGGAATTTTCCACCACACGTTTTTAGGAATTTTGAGATCTTGGATAGAGTCGGATTGGTACACTATCAATTTATCCCACCTCTGAGGCACCGTTCTATGAAATATGTCTTCCACATTTCATAGTTTCACTGATATCATATCGACATATCTTATACTTTTGACCCAAATGATATTTAGTTAGATTCTTATGATTCTTTTGAGGAGTATCCTATACAAATCTTGGATCAATTTTGATGGATCTACAAGGATTGAATGTCCTTTTAGTATGGGTGATATAGAAGAACAACCATATATAATATGAGACTTGGGAGCGGGAGTCTAATGCACATGCCCAGTGGTCTGATTTATTCTTAGATGAAGTTTGTCTTCCATTGGATGGGTAATTTATGGAAGAGTTCCTTTATGGGTGGATGGCTGTAAGAACTCAGTTTTTTATGAGAAAATTATCCCTTAATTTCTAGTCTAACTCCATGTTTTTGACCTTATATGGTAACCTAGAAAGGATATAGATGAAATGAGGCTGTCATTGGGTTGTTTAGATATGGGAACCCTAACTGATTGAAGAAATGACTAGGCCACATAGTTAGTATAAATTGTACCACCCAAAACACATGATTTCTAATAACTATGTTGGCATTTTAAGAGGGAAAATTAGGGTGCACTCATTTCCCTAACCATGCACCCAAGGCCAAACACTCAAGATAAATATCAATAGTTTTTAGCATAGCCAAATGAAATGGTTGTAGCATGGTTTCTCAAAACTTGCGGCCAGACCGTGTTGGTTACCTCTTTAGGGAGAGAGCTAAAAAAGGTTGGAACATGGTTTCTCAAACCATGGAGATGAACCGTGTGAGCCCCCCCTATGGGTAGTTCATGGAACACGGTTGGTGCACAATTTTTATAAACCATTTGACCAAGTTTAATGTGGATGAAAAGTCAATTTTTCCCTTAAAACTATTATAACCCTATTATTTTTTCCTTCTTCCTCTAACGAATAAAACCCACCCTCCTCCTTCACTTTGAATCTCATGAGCTCCTCCAAACTAGGTTAATCAATTTATTTTCTATCTGTACTTGTAATCAAGAGCTTGTCATCTTATTGGATTCCTCATGGTATGTTATTTAGTCTTTAGAATCCGTTCATCCTTTATCTTCCTCTCGATGATACTATTTTGATACATGATCAGATTTTCTATTTTTAGGGTGTTGATCTGTTCTTCTATTTATCTTTATTTAGGCCAAACTAAGGGCTAATACTCGATGAGGAGAGTGTTATAGGCTTGAGTTAGGTGGTCAATGACTTTTCCCTAAAAGTATTATCACTTGTAAATTTTCATCATTGTGTGCACACCAGTTTCACAGGGCGATGCTTCAAAAATCAATCTACATTAATTATAAATACTACACTTATTTTTTAATTCCTATTAAACATGTACCTCATGACTTTAGAGGTTTATATCTCAATGAGGACCACCCTTTTAAGGTGTATTCTTAATTTATTTCTTGGTGACCCATGTTGGGTCTATCTGTGGCACTGTTTTGGTGCCTATGACTTGATATTTATTAAGGAATGTGTTCCTAAGCAATTAAAAAAATATTTAAATGGTTAAATGGAATGTATATATATATAAATCCCTCTCCCTAGTAATTTTCAATTGAATTTCTATTGCTTTCATTTCCTAAAACACCTTTTTGTTCTTTACTAGAAGGTATGGAATGAACCTAACAAATGATTATAAAATTAAATTGATATATGTTTGCATGTCCTTGATTACACCTTGTCGTGATTATTGAGAGGTAATGGAATGAACCAATTAAATGAACAAATGGAATGAGTGTTACATGGCCATAGAATACGTATGATATAATTGGATTAAAAATAAGGATCATATTTTTATTGACCTTTTTACCTTTATAGGAAGAATCTGAATTTAGGAAACCTTTGGTCTTGTTATGTGAATTACTTGGAATAGTACTAAAGATTCACTTCATTATCCCTCTATATATTAGAATTCCTTGGATACACTCCTTGGATTCAACTTGATGTCTTTATATATACGGTGCCATGGATTCACCCCATTGGTCCCAATCATGTTTATCTAGAGACTACTATGGAAGAGATCTATGGAATTAGTTAGACTAATTTATAGTTTAATTCCTTGGGTGATCCCCTTAGATTAAACTCAGACCCTTTGTTGTCAGACTGAAAGAGATATTATTACGAGTTAGTTTGACCCCTGAGATGAATGATGCATTTGTTACACCTTGAACCATTTTTAATAATTTCATACTGATACAGTTCTACTGATACTCTTATATATAAATGATTCATTTATTATAAACTAATGTTTAATAAATTGAATAATTATATGATCACCTATTCATAGACATAACCAACTAAGGAAGAAGCAGGTATAAGTTATTTTTTGTACTACTTTACTTTAGGATTTACCTTCACACTGTATAGTTAATATTCACAAACTAGATTGTATAAAGATTTTTGGTAGATTCCTACTAAGATTTATCTCAGACCCTATCTAATCAACCATTGGTAATATATAAGATTATATGATCACAGATATGGGCAAGTGGAAGCATCCCACTTTGGACACATGGCTTGGTTGCTTTCTTTAGACTGAGCTTGGAAGTAGATCTCAGAGTACGAACTCATGATGAATGAATAGTTTTTTGTCAATTTTTATTTCTTATTTAGATAATTTATTTCACTATCTTCATACTGCATGTATATATATTTTCTTGTTTCTTAAATACATACTATCATCATTATTTTTTATTTGATATAGTTTCCAATTATTGAGATGGTTATTATTATCTATTTGATTATGATTACTTACACTGAAAGTTTATTTATTATACTTATTCCACTATTTATTCATCTATTATATCTCTATTGTGCTTTACTCAGAACAGAAGTAATAATCTTACCACTGTCACATCCTCGACCCTCACTACTAGTCAGTTGACTCGGGCATGCATGGAGGCATACTTTAGGCCATGTGGCCAAGTGAGTTTGGTTACTAAAGAGTGAACTGGGTTAATTATGTCACATATATCATTATTATCATTTTTAAGATGATTTAACTAGGATCAATGTTCATAGACTGATACTTTCGAACCAAAATATGCGTGAAAAACGAAGCGGTTATCACCATGAACTATGATTTTTAACAAAAAAAATGTTAATAAACCAGAGATAATATGTCATAAGAAAATCATAAATGGTATGATAGATATCAGAATGGTTCTTTAATACATATATAATAATTTTATATTTATTATACATGAGGTTTGAATGCGTATCAGAAAGAAAAATATGTGAGGTAATGGATTTTCATATCACTTTTATTTATTTGAGACACATTCCCCATTCACCACTTGTTTCATTTATGAGGTGTCTATACATACCATGAATTTCCTTTATCAGTATTACTTGTAATTTTATGGGGATTTATATATCCATATATTTTTAATTCCTTCACTGGGATTATGATTCAAATGTTACCAAATTAGTATGGGTTTTATTTTATAATCACACTGTTTATTGGTATTTCTATGATTTATTTTCTGATGATGAATTATTTTGATCTACCTATTAAGAAACTCATGATTTTTTTTCTCCTCAGGTTATTTTTTTATGATACTTATTTTTCTATCATTTTTATCACCTTAAATACTCAAGAGACCAAAAATATGTTTTTAAGGATAATCAACTTTATTTCTCTCTTCAATCAAAAAACCTTGTTCTTCCATATATATGTTTCCAAAATATATAATAAATAAACTTTTTAATATTATCCTATAATTTTTCAAAGTAATATTTTCCCATTTTTTTCGATTTACAAAATTGATTACAAGTAATATTCTTATCATTTTACAAATGAGGTACTTTATTACTTTTTATATGAAAATATTAAAGTAATGTTTTATTTTAATGTAAAAGGAATGAATTTAGTTTCCCACCGTTATGAATTCTCAATGATTTTAAGTTTCCATTAAAATTTTCTAAGTTAATTTTCAAGGAAAACATTCTATAAATATTTTTGAATTTTTTATTTTTTTAGAAATGTAATTTATAAATGAAAAAGATATTTTCCTCAAGAAAATTTCTAGTGATCCTTTGCGAGAGTTATTCATATATATTAACATCCTTTTATGTTACTTATTATTTACCAGGGATATGATCCAATGATACCATACTTATTATATATCTATTTGTTATATTATGAAGATGATATGTTTATGAAACCAATTTATTCTCATGGTTTATGTTATATTGAATTGATGAAATGTTTATGAAACCCATTTTATTTTCACGGGTTATGATTTGATGATATAATGAACGTTATTATGATATTTTGGATCACATATATGGTTTTATTGTTAAATGGGTGGTACTTGAACTATATATTCATATAATTTATCAGGTAAAGTTTTATATATCATGAGTTAACAAGGGGAAACAAGTTGATGTGGTTGATCCACTATAGTAAACAGGTGTTGAGGCTTAATCCATTTTGATTTGATAGTTGTGGTAGTTGACTTTGAAATAATAAATACAATCTATATCGATGATGGTTCCACACTTCTATCACAAGAACTTATAGTTCATGATTGATTTATGATGTTTTTTAACTCTTATAAATCGTGTATTTTCAATTGATAAAGTTGTATTCCACGAATCATGTTTATAATCATTGAAATATTATGTATAAAACTTTTCTATTATAGTCATGATCTCATACCTTTATACTTATCATGTACTTTCACGTGATCATCAATTGATATATCCCATGTTTTCCCTTTTAGATCATCTAATCTCACCCTTTATTATGTTTCCTTTCAGCATGTTATGATAAAATATTTTAAGTATGATATGTCTAAAAGGGTTATATTTATGAAGAACTAAGTAGGATATGTTGTAGTTCATTTATAAACTAGTTGTTTATATTTACATTTTTCCAATGATACTATACCTATATGATTCTGGATTGGATCTTTATGGTATGTAATGAATATTAATATTATAAGATGTAATATCTATATATAACATGTATGGGTCCCTATAGTTTGTATCAGAGCAACGTTTAGTTGACCTTTGGAAACTGGGATGATAATTCATTAGTGAGAACATTGGTGATATATCTAAGTATTGGATAAAGTCCTACATATTTGGTAAGGAATAGATTATGTGAGTTTCCTAGAAAAAAATCCACATGGATGTGTTTTTAGGCACATATTCATATATTGTAATTAACATGAATAGAGTTGGTGAAGTATATCTTATCTATCGTTATAGTGTATGGTGAGTGTTTCCTTACCGCACACCTATTTTGACACGCCTAGGGGATATGCTTGGGTAAATTAAAATTTCCTATACAAACAATTATGAATTATTCAAATAGAACATGATTTTATATATACAAGGTTAAACCTAAGGTGTCATATATTGGAAAGAACTTGTCATGATTTAGATATACTATTAATTATTTTTCATTATTATGTGGTTTTCAATCATGATTATTGTTAATTAGACTATTCTTTTTGTTTTTAGTCAATAGAAGATACAATAATGAACCGGGTTAACATTTAATGTGAAAGATATTGTGTTGATGAGAAAACAAATGGGATAATGACTTGATTTAAGGATATTGGGATAATGAAGAATCATTTTTCATGATATATGATTGGAAAATTACACTTTAACCAACTCTTGAACTCACAAAAGAAAAGATGGATAAAGCTTTCTAAGATCTCGGGTGGTGGAGACCATGAAAGAAAGAAGATACAATTTCATATATGGGAAGAATAACTTGATGGAATGTCTCAATAGAAAGAAAATATTTTTTATGTCAGAGGAAGAAGGGTATAAATAAAGTAATTTCCAAGTAAAAATAATGAGTTTGATGGGTAATATGAATTTCATCCTAAGGTACCATTTATATTTTAATGTATTATGTGTGTGGCAATATGAGCATTATCCAAGTGAATTCCATAATCTAGGAGCTAACTCTAAGACCAAGAAAGGGCCTATATTATTCCAATCACTAAAGTTGAATGAATTAAGTATTTATGTATTGGAATTTGAGAATTGTGTTAAAGTGGTATTTTATTAGAATGATATTCACATTATAATTTCCATGACACATTTGATGATTGTTCTGTATAGGTTTTTTTAATGGATTTACAAGAATGTTTTGAATAGTATGGATGATCAAGAAAAGGTATTTAGTGGTAAGGAGGTATTTTTGGAGAATACACGATTAAGGGAATGATAACCCTTAATATGTGTTTGATGTTGAGAAAATAACGAGATAAACATAAGTTTCATTGTGATAAAGTAAATGTGATATTATTCATGAATTTTGAACTGATTAGTGGTTTAATGAAAAAGCAGTCTATGTTGTCTTTCATGGAGTAATTGTTTTTATATTTATGGAATATATTCAATAATATATTATTTTTATTAAGGAACAAGGAGGTATTTAATTTTTTAAATCATACATGTTTTCATTAAAGTTTTATGGTAAGTTAGATAATTACAATGTTTCATGATAATATATGATCAAGGTACTCACATATTTGGTATGTGATTATAAACTATGATTTTTGCTATTTTAGGGATTAATGTTAAGTTGATTTTGGAAATTTGGAATCATTATTCCTAGATTTTTGGATTCTGATTCTATCTAGATATATTTTTGTAGGTTCCTAAGGTTAACCATTTATGGATTAGTTTAACTTAATTTTAGATGAGTTTTTGGTGAATAAATTATTAGTTTTCTATATTTGATAATCTATTTTAATAGTTTTGGTTATTCTAAAAAGTTAAAGTCTATATGAATGAATTTTCATTATTTAATGGATCTTACAATATTTTAAGTAAAAATTTTAGTTTCTCATGCATGAAAAATTTATCCTAATTATTCATTTCTTAGGGTAATAGATGAAGTGAAAATTTATTTAAGCACAACAAAAAGATGAAATTTTGAATTTGACATAAAAGGAATTAAAGTAATAATATTTTATCATGTTCTCCTCAATGAGATTAAAATAATCACTTGAATTTAGGAAAATTATATTGAAATAAAATGTTATACTTTTCTCTTCATTTTCAATAAATTGATGATATTTTCACCCATAATATATTTATGGTGTTTAGGTTATTAAATTTATCATGGAAATAATATATATCACTCTCGATTAGTCCTTGGGTATTATTTTTCTCTTATATTTCCATATTATAACTTATCACTAATGTTATCCTACTCAAAAATCTACTTTTGTGTTATTTTAGATGACCTTTTTTATTTCCCTTACCACTTTTCAAGAATAAGTTTTATTAACCCTTTTTATGAAGTTAGATTTCAAAAAAGATATTTTTTGATTTAAAACATTGGATTATTGAGTTAAATTTTAAAATATAAGGAAAAAATTTATTAAAGGGGAGATAATGTAACACGACAATATTTTTAAAGAGGATAATTATGTTCGATAGTGTATAAGACACAAAAATGAGGTTAAACAAAAAATAGAATATTATATATGTCTATTATAACCTAGTAATTGAATTTGATGTTCTGAATTAGAGTAACCAAGTTATTAAATACATATTTTACTGAATACCAATATATCTATTAGTTCTCACAAAATAAACACTCAATTTTTATTAAATTCATATTACATTTCAAAAAATACATTTCCTTCAGAGATGATTTTTATAAATTTTTGTGAGAAAATAATATATTTAATTTTTTATTTTTTTATATAATATATGTTATAAAATAAAATTCATTTGTGAAATAAATATATCAAAATAAACTTAGTGTGAATTTTTGATAATTTTCTCAAAAGATTGATTTTTTTGATGAATAATGAAAAATACTGATTTATATTGAAAAATATATTTTTTCCAGGAACTAAAAACGTTTTATATTATTTTTAAAAAATTTAAAAGTAAAATTAGTTATATAATATTATTCTAATCTAATTAATTTCATTGGAATCAATTTTATTTTTTAGTTTCGTATAAAAACTATTTTTCCTACTTAAAAGGATAATTTTTAGAAAAAAATATCTTCATCGCTTTTTTTGATTATATATTAAATTAATTTATTCCCATTATAGGAATTGATTATTAAAAAATTTATCCTATATTTGGAATCAAGAGGCTCAAATTTGGTAAGTATTCCCCATTTATTTTTTGTCAATATGAATTATAACCATGGTTACATTTTTCAGATTGGTAAAGGATAAATGAGATTAATCTAGGTTAAACTAAGTGATATTGTCATAATTTTTCCTCCCAGTTCTTATTGTATTAATTTAATTCAACCATCATCACTTAATTATAGAAATATTTTTTTTAGGGGACACTTGTTCATGAAATTGACCTATATGATATTTAAAGAAAAGAATGTTATAAAAATGTCACTCACTTAGTCTTAAATATATTTTTTGTGTTCACATAAGGACAAAAGAAAGTTATGAATGAATATAACTTTATATTCTATGAATAATAAAATTATATTCATGATGTTAATTTATTTATAATTAGTAGTGATTAAATAATAACTTTGAATTCTTGTGCAACGCTAATACAGTATTTATTAAATTTATAGTAAAATAAAATAAATGATTTTAAAAAATTAAAAGAAATATATTTTGTGTGAGTTATAATGTTACAGAAATTTAATATATGAATATAATATATTATTTTTTTTCAAAATTATTATATTCTAATTCCTACTTTTTCTTTAAGTATATTAATTAAATTAAATGAATAGTGTCAAAATTTACATTAATGATATTTTATGAAAACAATAATTTATTAAATTATTTAAAAATCATAAAAAAATTAAATAGGTAAACGAGGATATGATATAGTCAAATATTTCATACCTTTACCATTTATTAACTAATTTTCATCTTATATGTAAAATTATAACCCTTTAATACTAAAAAAAGATATTATTACGGTTATGGTTAACATATGTTTACTAAAGAGTTAAACCAATAGATAAGGTTTAAAACACCACTAAAACCATTCCAAATTATAGTTTTTGATGTTATTACAACCAAATACTAACTTATATTAAAATATATTTCTATTAGGAATGATTTTTATTGATAATGACTTTATTCTAATTTAATGTATTAAAAAATTCCAAAAGTTCCCCTCACCTCAATTAAAAAAGGTCACCTCCTCCCCCAAATCCTTCACACATTCTGAGCCATATATATTAAAATAGCTTATAAAAATCTCCCAAAAATTCCTTATAAAAATTATATATGTGAAATTATTCTCAAAATACCTACCCTAGGATCCTTAAAAGGATATCTGAAGGAGTTCATTCAAAGAAAAGATGATCACCATAACCGATCACTTTGTTTTTTAAATTCTTCTTTTACCTCATTTAAATATATTATTTACTTCTATTGGGCAAAAATCCCTAAAGGTAACATTGTAATATTTTTGGGTTGATTGTGTTTGTTGACAAAGCAGGTTTCCATGGAGAATTGTCGAGTTCCCGAGAAGTTGTTGACATTCCATGTTGACAAAGCGCATCGCGGCGGTGAAGTACTTTGCGAAGGAGCTTCACAGCGAAGGCACGAAAGAATGTTGGGCTTCACGAGGGAGCTTCGCAGCGAAGTCGCGAAGGTATGTTGACGGTGATTCTTCGCGACTACGTCAAGCTTCGCGAATGGAAAATTGTCGGGGTGCTTTGCGATTTGGACAGATTTCCGGCGGAATCTTTGGAGCTTCGCGATTTGAGATGACGTGACGTTGACTTCGCGTGGAGTGGACAAGGGTCAGTGGAAACGCCTATAAATAGAGGCCGACCCCCTCGAGAGAAGAAGAGAGATTTTTCAGAGAAGATCATTTGCTCTCGTTTTGCGAAGGTGGTTCGCGGAGCCAGTGTGCTTCGCGAAAGAGGTGCTTCGCGGCGGCTATTATAGCTCTGCGAAACCTACGAGCTCCGCATTGGCTTACTTAGCTTCGCGAGGGTTGTTACTTTGCGACGACTTGAGCATCGTGAGAGTGCTTCGCGAGGGTGCTTCGCGAAAAGGCAGGAGCTTTGCGAAGGCTTGTTGAGCTTCGCAAAATTGGGAGCCTAGCAAAGTTGAGTCCTTTGCGGAGGTCTTTCCAAAGGTAGTTTGCCCAGTGTTCAGAGGCAAAGAGGTATCCATCTACGAATAAAATTTGAACTTCAACAGAGCATCTACATACAGAGGAAGATGCATTCCTTAATCGAAATAGAGAGACCTACAAGTCTATAAACTGTGAGTGGATTCCCTTCTGGAGCAGTGAGCTTAGGAAGAGGAAGAAGGTGATCCTCTCCACCGGCAGTGAGCCAGAGAGAGAGAAACAGGGTGTGACCCTTGGGAAAGCAGTGAGTTGACCCTAAAATTTGTAAAGGTAGTGAGCCTGGGCATAGAAGTGATCTATCCCAAACATTGTAATCCACAGCTAGTGAAGTCTAGTGGAATTTGGTACGAACCGGCAACTTGTCGGTGTATGCTCCTTCGACATAGCCCTTAGCGGTAAACCAAGTAAAAATCTCTGTGTCTTCCTGCTTACTTCTCTGCATTGCATTCAAAGCATCATCATCAGGTAAAGGAGACAAGTGATCATAGTAACCACAGAAGTGAAAACAAAGTGACCCTTGTAACAAAGAGGTCAAGATCCAGCAGGGCATGAAGAACTTTGAAAAAGAATATCCATACCCTGATTCACCCCCCCTCTCAGGGTATATAGGCCCCTATTGGTCCTAACAATTGGTATCAGAGGGATAGGTTGCTTTTATCAGATTTTTTTGCTTCGACTTGGTGTAGTCGATCTGTGTGGTTGAAGATACATTTTTATCTTATCTCTCAATCTGCCATGGGAAAAGGAAAAGCATCAAATAAGAATCAGAAGTTAGGTAAATTCCCTCAGTGTGGAAGTGTTTTCGGAAAAAGTGTGATTCAACTAAAAGAATCAAATAGCTTACTGAAGGAAGGTCTGGATGAATCGGATAGGGAAAAGATTGATTCACTCAATCATGATGTTGGAATGAGTGAAGTACATGAGCATCTGAGTGATATTGAAACAGAAGAATAAATTGAAGGAAGAATAGATATGCGAGCTGAGTTAGAGGCTGCTCTAGAAGAGTTAGATGTTTGGAGAGCCAAAACCAAGAAAGCTAACAAAGTTGTTTGTGATGCCAAACTTTATATGCAGCAGCAGGAAGAAGAGAAGTCTGAGTTAATGGATAAAATTGAGAAACTCAAGTTATCATCACCAAAGAACTCAGAATTAGTTGGTGAGTATAAGCTTAAGATTGAAGAATAGAAAAGGGAGATCGATGGATTGAATAGAAAAGTGAAAGATCAAGTCAAGAGCATCGAAGAACCTAATATTCCAAGTGACATTGGAAACACCGAAGAAGGAAAATCTAACGATATCCGGATCAAGGTATTAGAGATTGAGGTCAAAAAGCTAAGAGGATTAAATCAAAGTCTTATTGATGCGGCAACTGACCTAAAGGAGAAGAATGATTCTCAAGGTGAGGAACTACAAAAGATGGTTAAAATGAAAGGAAAACAAAAGGCTGATAATTATGAAGAGAATCAAAAGTCAGATAAAGTTCAGAATCTGAAAGCTAGAAATGATGATCTAGTAGCACAGTTGTCTGAAGAAGTTCACAAGAATCGAAGCCTACAACAAGAGAATGAATCTGTCTCTAAATCTGTTTCTGAGGAAAAATTGAAAGTAGAGAAGCAAAGTGCAATGGTGGAAAAGCTGATACGTGAATTGGAAGATGAGATGAGTAGAGGGAAGCTTCTCAAGAGAGAACTTGATGTCCAACTTGAATCAAGGGAGACAAAGATTCAAAAGTTGGAAGAAGAGCTAGAATCAGTTAATAAGGAATTAGAGAGTTCCAATGATAGAGGAAAGCCTAAAATGAAGGATGCATTACATTTACTATTTGATCATCCTTCGACAAGTGATGATAAAATGAAGAACAGATATGCTATTTCCGAAGAGAAACAACACAATATTTTCTCATCTCAAAGACCAGAAAGTTTTGGAAAAGATGGTATTGGATTTGATGAATCACCTCCCATGCATGATAAGAAGAGAGCTGTGAACAGTTTCAGGAGTGGAGAAAAACCTGTAGGTGCTGGAGATAGGCCTAAGAGGTCAGTTACAAAAAGAAGTGATGAACTGTGCTATTTCTGTGGGATTCACGGCAAGACATCAAGCTTCTGTCCAGAGGCTCAGGAATACATTTCGTATTGTGAAAACAGAAAATGTACAAAATCTGAGAATAAGATGAAGCGTCCTGAGAAGTCAGAAAGAATAGTCTCTCAAAGGAAATCATTTGTTAGATGCTATTACTGTGGAAGAATGGGACACACCATGATTATGTGTCAGGAAGCTCAGGAGCTCAATTTCAGGGGAAAAACTCAAGCTACATCAACATCTCGACATAGAAATGATGAAATGAGGTATGTATTTGATGGAAGATGTTTCATATGTTCTGATCATGGGCATTTGGCCAGACAGTGTAGCAAGAAAAATGCAGGGAATGAAAAGGAACGTGAAAGGAGATTCCCGACTCTAGTAGTGTATAATGAGAAATCGTACACTGGAAGACAAGGTGGTAAATTGAAAAATAGGCTTAGAGCCTTAGGGGAATCACATGGAGCTGAACGAAAGGTGCATCAGTCACCTCCTCTGTCAAAGTCACAACCTCTCTCTAAGAAAGAACATGACCAAATCTGGAAGAAAAAGGGAGGAAACGCTACAGCTATGAGTAAGGAAAACGTACATTCAGTGGAGGACCCACCACAAATGAAAAATAGGGTGGCGACTCATAAATATGATAAAAGGCAGTTAAACAAAGAATGCATTGAAAAATTTGCAAGTCGTGTGCCACAACAAGTAGTGGAGAAAAGAGGAAGACCCTTGCAATGGTGGAAGAAGCAAGGGATGATGGAAAGAAAGGAGATTCCTTCTCAGAGAAATAATCAAGAAAAATGGAATTTTGGAAGGACATCAAAGATAGAGCTATGTACTAGTGGTTTTAAACCCCAAATGGCGAGAAAGGCCAAGCCTACCAAATCTACATATCAGAAAAAGGCTCAGAATGTAGGCAATGAATGCCTAGTCATATGGCCAGAACAGTTGAAGTTGGCTAGGCAGCTGGAGGAAGCAAGAAAGGAGTGTGATGCCCTCCAAGAAAAAATAAAAGGGTTGACCCATCAGGATCAACCATCATCCTCATCTTGAGGATTTCGGAAGAAACCCCTCTCCCTATATATTTAAATGCTATTAACTGATGATTCATGTGTTTCAGGTTTTAGGGAGATACGATCAATGGGGTAGTGGCATCTAAGGATGCGAAGTGGAGAAGTGATTTGCGCTAGAATATCAATTGATTCAAATCAGGTACTAGAGTTGACGAAGAAAGGGAGCAACAGAGCACAATAGGAAGTGATTGTGTTATTAACTTTATCTCTTGTTTCCTAAACCGAGCTTCAACTCAGTAGGCTTAGAGATTTTGTTAATGACTCAAATCTGAGTGGAAGATGTGAACAAACGATACAGGAGGAAAAGAGGTGTTATGGGTCTAAACTGTTGGGCCTAACAACTGGAAGAGTTGCATAACATAGGGGGGGCATTCTATATCCTAGTCAGGTACATGATCTCAATATTATATGAAGGATGAATGTTTATGCTCATGAAGAATGATTGTTGTAAAAGCAGCAACACACGGGTTTTCATGATTATCTATTTTGTTATAACAATGTGGTATCAACTGACTGCTTTCAGGATACCAAGAAGCTGCAAGAGAAAATTCAAGTGTGTGTCTACAAGGATGCCAAAGAGATGAGCTGAAATTGATAGACAGAATATCATTGGTGATCAGGTAGCTCCAGTTCAGACAAGGGAAATAAAATCACTACAGCATGCATCTTTTCTATCTTAGGTTGAGCTGAAATGCATTGTTGATGCAGCTAATGATGAAAACTGGGTTCATCCATGAATGAAGAGATAGATCAGATTGAGAAGAATCAGAAGTGAAAGATTGTTTCGAGGCTAGTAGATAAGAACGTCATCGGGACTAAATGGGTATTTCACAATAATATGAACGAAGATGACACAATGATTCGAAACAAAGCACGACTGTTGTGCAAAGTTCAACAACAATAGTAATCAAAGGATGGTGAGGCTGGTCAAGGAAGAAGACATAATATTTGGAAGATCAGATGAAGCATAGTTACACAAGGCAGGAATGAAACATTCATTTCTCAATCCAAGTATGCCAAGGATGCTTTGGAATGATTTGGAATGGAAAATTCCAAGGAGATGAAGACTCTGGTTTCTACTCGGATGAAATCATTAAAAGATGATAGTGGCAAGGCAGTTAATCTCACTGAAAACAGGTAGATTATCAGCAGGTTGTTGTACATGACTGCACCAAAGCCTGATATTGTTTTCGCCACATGCCAAGTAGAGAGATATAAGAGTAATCCCAATGAAATCTACATAATTACAGTGATAAGAATACTTCATTGTATCAGGGGCACGGTGGATTTCGGTTTGACATATAATGACAAATCCCAGACATAGTTATTGGGATATAGTGATGTAGACTGGGCCGATTCAGCGGATGATAGGAAATCAACGTCAGGTGGTGCTTTCTATCTTGGCGGACTGTGTATTTCTTGGCTAATCAAGAAGCTAGATTTCATCTCATTGAGCACCGTAGAAGCTGAGTATATTGCATCCACTCAAGCATGCACACAGTTATTGTGGATGAAGCAGAAGCTTGAAGATATGAGAGTCAAAGTGAAGTCTCCGATTGGAATATAGTGTGATAACTCAAGTGCTATCAATCTGAGCAAAAATCCAGGTCATCACTCAAGGACAAAGCACATTGAGATCAAATATCAGTTTATAAAGGGGAAAGTTGAACTGGGGATCGTGCAGTTGGAGTATGTGCCTACTGAACTACAGGTTACAGACATTCTGACAAAGGCCTTACCCAAGGAAGCATTTGAAGGACATCGATTGGCTTTGGGAGTTCAGTCTCCTCCCCGCACTTGAAATAGTGTGGATGTGGGACCCACCCCCTCTCCCCGAGTTATGATGTGTTTTCCCTACCGTGCTAATGTGTTCTCTACTCTGTTACAAACTGCACAGGAATGAACTTTGGGTTCGTTGAAAAAGAGGGAGAAAAGTGTTTGTTATAGGGGGTGAAAATAGTGATTGTTCAAGGGGGAGACAGTGCGGAGAGCTGATAAATCATAATTGATACGAGGAGAAGCTGACAGGTGGATCAGCCAGAAAGGGGGAGCAATGAGAAAGGGGTAGATTACTAAATCTGATGATGCTAGAAGTGATCGATCAAAGCATAGAAATCACGACAGCTGAGGATCGTGATAAAAGCAGAACAGTGGTGTTGGAATGGTGTGAGACGGTGTCCAGCTATCAACAATTGGTATCAACTTAAGAATTCACCATTTGGTATCAGTGTGGTTCAACAATTGGTATCAGGGTGGAATCGACAATTGGGGTCTGACATGAAGTGATTCATTGATGAACTTTTCATACTACTCTTGTTTATCACGCCGAGCATTGCTCATGTGGGCTTAGAGTACGTGTTAAGTGAATCCTTGAACGCTATCAGAATCGCAAGAGGCGAATGTTGGTAGTGATTGGAAGAAGACTCAGTGAGGTATCAAAGTGCAGAAAATCTTTCTGAGCAGAGTTGTGAAGAGTTGTCAACAAACCCAAAGGGGGAGATTGTTGGGAAAAAATCCCTCAAGGTAACATTGTAATATTTTTGGGTCGATTGTGTTTGTTGACAAAGAAGGTTTCCATGGATAATTGTCGAGTTCCCGAGAAGTTGTTGACATTCCATGTTGACAAAGAACTATGACAAAGGAAAGGACGATCTGGAGGTGGTACAAAAGAGCAGTACAAGGTGGCGCCATTTCCCAGTGTTTGCCAAATTTTTGGGGTCCAAAATTTGGAGTTTGGTGAGAATCGTGAAAAATGGATTTCCATGAATAGCATAATTTCATATGGAAAAGGCATGAATTTCGCGAAGATAAGATGCATGGTTTGGAAATCGCGAAGACCAGAAGAATGGAAGCGGTGATGCTTCGCGATTACGTCAATCTTCGCGAACGTATGAGGCTAAAGCGCATCACGGCGGTGAAGGACTTTGCGAAGGAGCTTCACGGCGAAGGCACGAAGGAATGTTGGACTTCGCGAGGGAGCTTCGTGGTGAAGTCGCGAAGGTATGTTGACGGTGATTCTTCACCACTACGTCAAGCTTCGCGAACGGAAAATTGCCGTGGTGCTTCGCGGTTTGGACAGAATTCCGGCGGAATCTTTGGAGCTTCGCGATTTGAGATGACGTGGCTTTGACTTCGCGTGGAATGGACAAGGGTCGGTGGAAACGCCTATAAATAGAGGCCGACCCCCTCGAGAGAAGAAAAGAGATTTTTCAGAGAAGATCATTTGCTCTCGTTTTGCGAAGGTGGTTCGCGGAGCCAGTGTGCTTCGCGAAAGAGGTGCTTCGCGGCGCCTATTGTAGCTCCGCGAAACCTGCGAGCTCCGCGTTGACTTACTTAGCTTCGCGAGGGTCGTTGCTTTGCGACGTCTTGAGCATCGCGAGAGTGATTCGCGAGGGTGCTTCGCGAGTGAGTTTCGCGAAAAGGCAGGAGCTTCGCGAAGGCTTGTTGAGCTTCGCGAAATTGGGAGCCTAGCGAAGTTGAGTGCTTTGCGGAGGTCTTTCCAAAGGTAGTTTGCCCAGTGTTAAGAGGCAAAGAGGTGTCCATCTACGGATGAAAGTTGAACTTCAACAGAGCATCTACATACAGAGGAAGATGCATTCCTTAATGGAAATAGAGAGACCTACAAGTCTATAAACTGTGAGTGGATTCCCTTCTGGAGCAGTGAGCTTAGGAAGAGGAAGAAGGTGATCCTTTCCACCGGCAGTGAGCCAGAGAGAGAGAAACAGGGAGTGACCTTTGGGAAAGCAGTGAGCAGACCCTAAACTTTGTAAAGGTAGTGAGCCTGGGCATAGAAGTGATCTAGCCCAAACATTGTAATCCACAGCTAGTGAAGTCTAGTGGAATTTGGTACGAACTGGCAACTTGTCGGCGTATGCTCCATGGACGTAGCCCTTAGCGGTGAACCAAGTAAAAATCTATGTGTCTGCCTGCTTACTTATCTGCATTGCATTCAAAGGATCATCATCGGGTAAAGGAGACAAGTGATCACAGTAACCACAGAAGTGCAAACAAAGTGACCCTTGTAACAAAGAGGTCAAGATCCAGCGGGGCATGAAGAACATTGAAAAAGAATATCCATACCCTGATTCACCCCCCCTCTCAGGGTATATAGGCCCCTATTGGTCCTAAAAACTTCATTAAATAATAACTTAAGTGTAAAAACTATACTTAATTATTATTCTTATTCTTAAATCGCCTTTATTCACCATTGTTTTCATAAAATGGGAAATGAAAGTATCTTCTGTGCGTACATGTGACTTATAATCCCTAAATAACGATAAAATTAATTTTTCATTACCATTGTTCATGGATGGTTTTTAAAATGATTTTAATGTTTATATAATATATTTATAACATAATTATTCTTCTATAATGATAATATAATATCTAATTCTTTCCTTACAACCCATTGGAAAAAGATAATATCGCTCGTAAGTACGGGTGGACTAATACCTCCATGAAGTAATGTGATTTGTTTTTCATTTATATTTTACTTGAATGGTGATAAGGATATGTTAAATTAATTTATATTATATATATTATATAATAATTATTCTATAAAGTTTAATTATTATTTTTGTTTCTTTTTTTCCATCCGTCGAAATGTAAAAACAATATTTAAGCATCGGTATGACCTACTGTCTCCATGAACGTTGTAATTCATTTTTCTATTAATATATTTTATGGGTGAATTTGAATATATATATATATATAATTAAGATATATTATATTTATATCATGATTTAAGATCTATATATGATTGAAAAATTTTCAATGTACAAGGACTAAGACTACAAAAACAGAAATATGCCTGAAATATGATGCAGTTATCACCTAGAATTGTGATTTATAATAACAAATAGCTAATAAATGGGAAAATATGTTATTATAAAATCATAAATTGTATGATAGATATGGGTATATTTTCTAATACATGTATAACAAATATATATTTATTATACATGAGGATTTAGTGCGACTTAAGATAATATATTTTCATTTCCCTTTAATTTTTTGTGAGACACATGCCCTATCAATCAGTTTTTCATTTATGTGTTGTATATACTAACCATTAATGTGTTTTATTATTATTATTTTAAAATTTATGGTGATATAAATATCCATATAAGTTTATTTCTTTCAAAGGTCTTTTGATTCAAATGTTACTAAAGCGGTTAGGGTTTCATGTTATAATATCATTGTTTATCTAGATTATTTAGGATTAAGTTTTTGGTGTTGAATTATTATGATATAACTCCCAATAAATTCATTAAATTTTTTATCCTATGATTATTTTTTGTGAATACTTTTTTTCATTTATCTTCCTCACCTTAAGTACTTAAGACGCCGAAAATATGTTTTTAGGGAAAATGAACTTTATTTCTATTTGGTTGAAAAACCTTTTTCTTTCATATCCTTGTTTTATAATAATATTTTAAATAAGGATTTTAATATTATAATATGGTCATTAAATCCATTTTTACCCATTTTTTACTTTTTCAAAATGGTTTAAAATGAATCTTCTTTTTATTTAACAAACGAGGTACTTTTTTGACTTTCTCTATAAAAGTGTGAAATAAATGATTTATTTTAATGCATACGACATGAATGGAATTTACTACCATCAAGACCGATAAATGATTTAAAGAATTAATATAAAGTTTCTAGGATTATTTTCAAAGAAATATTTTTTCCTAATATTTGGAATTTTTTTAGTTTTTAAGTTATTTCAAATTGAAAAGATTATTTTCCTGAAGAAACATTATATTGATCATTTAGAAGATTTATTCATCTATAATAACATCCTTTTACAATACTGGAAATCAAATGTATACCAAAAGTTGAAAACCATTGGTATAGGCTATAAAACCATTGGTATAAATTTTACCAATGGTTTTACAAACCATAGCCAAGTAAGTCGTGACAATAGACATATACCAATGGTTTCAAAGAAACTGTTGGTATATATGAATAACTCTACACTATACCAACAGTTTTATGTAATCCATTGGTATAGAATTGAGATATCTCAATGGTTATGAACCTTTGGGATAAACTTTATCCAGAATTTTACCAACGGTTCCAAAGAACTGTTGGTAAATGTCTCAAATATTCACACCTCAACCAATGGTTACAAACCGTTGGTAAAAGGTTTTTACCAACAGTTCTCTTAGAACCGTTGGTAAAAAGTCCATATAGAACCTATACCAACGGTTAAAAACCATTGGCACAGGATTATCTTTACAATTCACATAGCATCCTACATCTCTGTGTGATGCTATGTGAATTGTACAATAGTAAATGAAGAATCAAAAAATAAGTATACAAAATACAATAATCAATTATTAATACAATACATTAAAAATGAATTAGTAATTATATGTGATATAGAATTAAAATACATAAAAAATTTCATTTTGTATAACACATATACGATTGAATTCATAAATTAGAAGCTAATAACCCAAAATAAGTAAATGAAGAAATGAATTCAGCCAAACACAAATATAATGTCCCAAGGTCTGGTGCGGGTGTCTTTGAACTTAATGATGATCATAATGGGTGTGTATCAATGAGCTTGTGTGAATTAGGGAATATAGTTGTCCTTGGAAAATTAAATGTCATTTTTTTAGAACAGTGGTAGGATTTCCTCACATGAGAAGTGGACTGTGTGAGGCTGGATCATGGATTGTTGTGCTTAATTACCAACACAATCTGAATATGTTTGGTCGGTTTTCTGTATGTCAGTTGTTTATACTTAAAATGATGTCCATTTTTAAAAAAATAGATACAATTAGAGTGATACCGCTCACACTGTGCCTCATATTGAGGTGGGGTTAACTTGTATATGTCACATATGGCCCATGGATCGTTTTCCTAAAGTATCAACACAATCTGAATGTGTTTGGTTGGTTTTTCGTATGTTAGTTGTTGTTTGCACTTAAAATGTTGTCCATTTCAAATAAAAGTGAGATACTTTGAGTGGTACCTGCCACACTGGGCCTCGGATTGAGGCTCAGTTGACTCGTACACGTCATAAATCACCCATGGATTGTTGTGCTAAAGTATCAACACAATCTGAATACATTTGGTTAATTTTCCGTATGTCCGTTGTTTTTACTTATAACAGTGTCCATTTTAAACAAAAGAGAGACACATAGAGTGATACCGGACTAACCGTGCCTCGGATTGAGGCGGGGTTGACTCGTACATGTCACAAATGTCCCATGGATCGTTTTCCTAATGTATCAACACAATCCGAATGTGTTTGGTCAGTTTTCCGTATTCCAGTTGTTGTTTTCATTTAAAATTTTGATCATTTCAAATAAAGGTGAGACACTTTGAGTGGTACCAGGAACATTGTGCCTCGGATTGAGGCGGGGTTGACTCGTACACATAAAAATAACGCATTTATCACTGTCCTAAATTATCAACAGAATCCAAATGCATTTGGTTGGTTTTTCTTATGCCATTTGTTTTTTTCATTTAAAATGTTGATCATTTCAAATAAAGGTGTGACACTTTGAGTGGTATCGGGAACACCACGCCTCGGATTGAAGTGGGGTTGACTCTTACACATCACAAATGACTCATGGATCATTTTCCTATAGTATCAACAAAATATTAATACGTTTGGTCAGTTTTCTATATGGCAGTTGCTTTTACTTAAAATGATTTCCATTTGAAACAAAAGAGATACACTTAGAGGGATACTGGCCACACTGTGCCTCATATTGAGGTGGGGTTAACTCGTACACGTCACATATTACTCATAGATCATTTTCCTAAAGTATAAAGACAATATGAATGCGTTTGATTGGTTTTCCATATGCCTATTGTTGTTTTCACTTAAAATGATGTCCATTTTAAACAAAAGAGAGACATTTATAATGGTACCGGCCACACCGTACTTTGGATTGATGCGAGGTCGATTAAAAAACGTCACAAATGTCCCATGGATCTTTTTCCTAAAGTATCAACACAATCCGAATGTTTTTGGTTAGTTTTCCATATTCCAGTTGTTGTTTTCACTTAAAATGTTGTTCTTTTCAAATAAAGGTGAGACACTTTGAGTAGTACCGGCCACACTGCACCTCAGATTGATGTGGGGTTGACTCCTACACATCACAAATATCCCATGAATCATTTTGATAAAGTATCAATAGAATCCGAATATGTTTGGTCGGATTTCGGTGTGCCTGTTGTTTTACATAAAAGGGTGTCCATTTTAAACAAAAGAGTGACACTTTGAGTGATACCGGCCACACCATGCCTCGGAATGAGGCGGGTTTGACCCGTACAGATTACATATAACTCATGTATCGTTTTCCTAAAGTATCAACACAATTATAATGTGTTTGGTTGGTTTTACATATTCTATTTTTTGTTTTCACTTAAAATGATGTCCATTTTAAACAAAAGGAAAACACATAGAGTGGTACCGGCCACACCGTGACTCAGATTGAGGTGGGGTTGACTCATACACGTCACAAATGACCCAATGATCGTTGTCCAAAATTATCAACACAATCCGAATACATTTTCTCAAAGTATAACAATGATTTAAAACCATTGGTATTGAGTATTTCCAGAACTATTGCATAGAAGCCCCTCCAGTAGCCCCTCCAGTATACACCTGCATAAAAATAGCACAAAAAAACACATACAAATAGAATTAAAACAACATAAAAACACCTGAAATAGCACAAAAAAAACATAAAACCATCAAACCCTTCCAACCATGTCATGTACTACAATTCCCTATTTAAATCTTCACATGACAACAATATTCCAGTAGAGTTGAATAATAGTTTCAATAACTCAAACATTATTTACAACCATTTCAATCTTTGTATGACTAGTAGTAATTCACCTCACCCCTGCATATCCCCCCCAACTAGCACAGCCCCCCAACCTCCCCATCAAATTTTAATAGAAAGAATAGTCTGAGAAATAATTATTAGAGTTAAATAAGAGTTTGAAATTGGATCAAATCCCAAATTTTTTCTGATCCTAGATTTGGGTATGTAATGATTTGTGATTCATTTTCCATTGAACTTGTATTTTTTATAATATATGGTGAAAAAGTATTTTCTTAGTAGTCTCATCACTTTGACAAGTGGCAACATATTTCCTCGCTACACTTTCTTGATGTTGTGAAATAAAACCCCCCAATTTTTGAAATTGTTAGGTTTTTTAGGATCATAATAAGATCTTTTGACAATGAAAGAATGCCCAAATATGATCTATCCTCAAACAAAAGCAACATTTATAAAAAATGGAAAATTTCTGAAAAATGGATTTTACCTGGGAGTGGTTTTCTTATTACTAAATATAAAGAGAAAGTTTGATGATGCATGCTATGAAAGTAAATTTGAAAATGGGGTATGGAAACTGACCCATGGTTCCATGGTCATTACAAAAGGAGTAAAGTATGGAACTCTTTACTTGATTTTAAATTCAAGAAGAACTGAAATGATCAGAAGTTCAAAATTGTGATGGTCTGGAAGAATAAAACTCTAAGTTTATTGACCTTAGTGAGAATAATTTTAATGTTCTTAAGGTTATGAACACTAAATGGTACAGTTATGGTTTGATCTATTGATCAGAGTATGATTCCACCACATTGTGCCTCAGATTGAGGCGGGGGTGACTCGTACACGTAAAAAATGACTAATGTATCATTGTACAAAAGTATCAACAGAATACAAATACATTTGGTCAGTTTTCCATATGTCAGTTGTTGTTTTCACTTAAAATATTGTTCATTTCAAGAAAAAAGTGAGACACTTAGAGTTATACCGGCCACACCATTTCTCGGATGGATGCGGGGTTGACTCGTACACATCACAAATTACTTGTGTATCATTGTCATAATGTATCAATACAATCTGAAATCATTTGGTCAGTTTTATGTATGCAAGTTGTTGTTTTCACTTAAAATTCAGTCCATTTCAAATAAAATAGAGACACTTTGAGTGATACCGGTCACACTGTGGCTATGATTGAGGTGAGTTTGACTCTTACACGTCAAAAATGACCCATGGATCATTTTTCTAATCTATCAACACAATCCAAATGTGTTTGATTGGTTTTCTATATGCCATTTGTTGTTTTCACATAAAATGTTATCCATTTCAAACAAAAGTGAGACACTTTGAGTGATACCGGTCACATCGTGCCTTTAATTGAGGCGGGATTGACTCGTACCTATCAAAAATGATCCATGGATCACTGTGGTAAATTATCAACACAATCCGAATGCATTTGGTTGGTTTTCTGTATGCCAATTGTTGTTTTCAGTTAAAATCATGTGCATTTCAAAAAAAAGTGAGACACTTTGAGTGCTACCGGCCACAACATGCATTTATTTGAGGTAGGGTTGACTCATACACATCAAAAATGACCCATGGATCGTTGTCCTAAATTATCAACACAATACAAATTCGTTTGATTGGTTTTTTGTATGCCATTTGTTTCCACTTAAAATATTGTCCATTTCAAATAAAAGAGAGACAATTTGAGTGATATCGGTCACACCGTGCCTCAGATTGAGGCAGGGTTGACTAGTACACGTCAAAAATTACTCATGGATCGTTGTGATAAATTATAAATACATTCTTAAAACAGTTGGTAAGTTTTCCTTATGCAAGTTATTGTTTCATTTGAAATGTTGTCCATTCCAAACAAAAGTGAGACACTTTGAGTGATACCGATCACACCATGCCTCAAATTGAGGCGGGGTTGACTCGTACCTATCACAAATGATCCTTAGATCGTTGTGCATAAGTATCAATAGAATCCGAATGTGTTTGGTTAGTTTTCCCTATGCTAATTGTTGTTTTCACTTAAAATCATGTCCATTTCAAATAAAAGTGAGACACTTTGAGTGGTACCAGCCACATTGTGCATCGGATTGAGGCGGGGTTCACTCTTACACATAAAAAATGACCCATGTATCATTTCCCTAAATTATAAGAACAATCCAAATGTGTTTGATAGGTTGTATGTATGTTAGTTTTCTTCACTTAAAATTTTGTCCATTTCAAATAAAAGTGAGACGCTTTAAGTGATACCGGCCACACCATACATCGGATTGAGATGGGGTTCACTCGTACACGTCAAAAATGTTTTCCTTGGTACCTAGTTTCCCTTAGGATGTGCGATAGTTTCACTAAACTGTGTTCCAACCATGAACCACATATTGTTGGGTAAAAATACTATATTTTCTCTAAAAACACTAAAGTAAATACAAGGGAAAAATTAAATACCAAAAAATATATAAAAATTAACTCATAATTAAATAATGGTTGTGACACTTATCCAACCATGAACCCACCTGGACCCCCCCCCCCCTCACCCCATCCCCTACAACACCTGCACACTCCCCCTCCCCACCCTGAAAACATGAAATTGAAATTAAAAATACCTTAAATATGATTTTTTTTCTTCTTCAAAGAAATGCTAATATTATGCCTCTACTCCAAATGCTAAAAATGATGACATATTGTTTGCAATTCAAATGTTGTTCATGGACTTCAGGGATAAATAAAATCATGTTTTCCTGTGTAATAAGACTCCTTGGAGTGTTCTAAAATTAAATAGGTGGGTTTAGAAATGAAAAATAAAGTGTTAGAAGTATGATTTTTATAGAGGGTTTAGAAATTTCCAATTAAATAGATCCCACTATATAGAAGATAAATATTTCATAATGTCCTATAACCAACGCATAATTATAAATGAAGAGATTCCTAAAAGTGGTTATAAATGAGGATAATTAAATTTGAAAGCCAACAAGGGAGGTATCAGGAGAACACCCTAATGGATTAAGAATTCCTAAGGAAATCTATTAATGATACTGATATGAATCACCATTTATATATTTACATTGGTTTTATTGATGGATAATGATCTTCTTTTTCATGTGTGGAGTTGGATTGACCTCAAAACACCGAATGGGGTTCCACTCTATAGTTATGAGAATATATTATCCAAATCTATGAAGCTTCCACCTATAAACATGACAACTTTATATCAGTGCCTACTGGAATTTCATGATATTTAAGGGATATGTGTTTTGTGAAAAGCCTATGCATTATAGGGATGCTCATGAATGATGGTTTTTTTCCATATGTGTATGGAATTCAGTAACGATGATGGGTTATTCCATTTAACCAATGTTATAGTGTATGTTTAGGATGAGTTCTTGCATTTAACCAGTGTTCTAGTTTATGTTTAGGTTAGGTGAGTTAGAAATCATGTTAGGCATGTCATTAGACCATGGGTTCTTCCATTTAACCATGTAGTCTTGGATTTTAGGGATGAAAGTGTTTTGGGAGAGCTAATTACCACCCACTCTATAGTATAGCCAACACATCATATGGGCATACCCCTGAAAAAACAGCATGTTTAAATTGGATGTTTTCACCACCCCATTTGTACAAACATACTTTTCACCACAAGGGATTGGCCATGTATATTTACATGGCTATCCAAACCATGTACTCTATATACATTCCCAGGAAACTAGATTATCTTAGACACCATGAAAACCCTTATACAAACCACATGAAACCTTATACCATATAGTCATTATTACAACCATTAAAAACTACTAATCAAACAACATAATTTGTAAACGATAATAAAATTGAACATAAATCAATAATATTGTTGGATATATCAAGTAAAATGAATGAATAATATCTTACATCCTAAATGACCACCCACAACCATGATTAATGTCCACAGATCTCTCCTTTATGCTAGATCAAAAGATAAAAAAATAGTTGCAGAACAACAAAACCAAGGTATAAAAAATAGTTGCATAACAACAAAACCAAGGTATCACTTACATATTTGAAGTGTAGAAGAAAAAATTTCCTTGATTTAAGTGGATAGAACAGTGGAAGAAGTTTGGAAGGTTGGGGAAGTGGGAGATTCGATTTAGGGCACCAATCGAGCGGAGGGGGGACTGCAATCGAGCGGAGGGGGAACTGGATGCTCGATTATTGGCACCAATCGAGCGGAGGGGGACCTTCAATCGGGCGGAGGGGGAACTGGACGCCCAATCTGCATTTAGGGGAAAACATTCCCAATGGTTTTTAAAAACTTTTGGGAATGTATGTATAGTAAGGCCTATACTAATGGTTTGTATGAACCGTTGGTAAAAGGAGGAAAAATGTGAGGCTTATACCAACGGTTTACAAAAACTGTTGGTAAAAATCCAACATATACCAACGGCTATTGATAACCGTTGGTAAAAGTTCCTATTCTAAGGCCTATACCAACAGTTTTACAAACCGTTGGTAAAAATATTTACAAAATCTTCTATGCCAATGGTTTTAAGAAAACCATTGGTATACATAGACATTCCCAACGGTTTATCTAAACCATTAGGATATAAGCATTGGTAAAAGTGGTATTTCTAGTAGTGTTATATTACTTATTATTTACCAGGGATATTATCTAATGATATCATCACTATTATTTATTTTAGTAGTTTATTATTATGATGATGGAATTTTTATGAAATCCATTTATTTTCATGGTTTATGAAATGTTGAACTGGCCAAATGTTTATAAAACCCATTTTATTTACATGAGTTGTGATGTAATGATATGATGGATATTATTAAAATATTTTAGAACACATATATAAGGTTTTAATTATATTATGTGAAGGAATATATTTATATATCCCTTTAATGTAATAGGTAAAGTTTATATCTCATGATATAACCATGGGAAACAAGTCGATTTGTTTAATCCACTACAGAAAACAAGTTTATGTGTTTGATCCACTATAGGAAACATATATGGAGACCTAATCTGTTGTAATTTGATGGTATTGGTAGTTACCATAAACATATAAAATTGTTTTTATACCTATGATAGTTCCACACATCTATAACATGAACTTATGGTTCATGATTTATTTATTATTTTCTCACTCATATGAATCATGTATTTTGAAATGAAAAATATTTATTCTACTAAGCATGTTTATGTTCTTTCAGATATTCGTATTTACTTTGTAAGTTATGGTCCTGACCCCATACCCTTATTATTATATTATTATATTATGTGATCATAAATTGATACATCCCATGTAAACCCTTAATGAGAATTTGATATTACCCTTTATTTTATTTCATTACCCCGTGTTATGATGAAATATTTTAAGTATGACATGTATAAGAAGGGTTATTGTTGTGATGAACTAAGTGTGAGATGAGGTTGTTCATTTATGAACCAATTGTTTATATGTATATGTTTCCAAGGATACTAGACCTATAAAATTTTTGTGTGGATCCTTATGTTATGTAATGAATATTAATCTAATAATATTTAATATCTTTGTACAAAAAATTATGGGTCGCTATAACTAAACACACCAAAGAATAGAGTGATGGAGTTTCATATAATATAAATTGATGAAGATGGAGAAGGAAAGAATATTAAAATTCTTATGTGTCAAAAATGATGGAATTAGTACCTAGGGTAATGTCTCAAATGAAGTAATAAATGTTTCAATTGTGGAAGGATTGGACATAAAACTTGTTATTGTCAAAGATAGATAAAGATGCCAGCCAATACAATAGAAGGTATTGGAGTCCCAACTAATACACCATCAACAATTAAACACATAAAATACATAGATTTGGTCATTATTAAAATTGATACCCTAATACAAGTTCTTATAAGTATTATAGGTATAAAAACCACCTCAACCAATGTAAGATAGAAAGACAATCCAATAAAAACTACTAAAGTGCATCATTATAATTAATGAGAACTTATATTCGACTCTATATTTGTGGAAAAATTATTGGATTATCATCTAGGGTATATGGGAAGTATTATTTGAACATAAAATCATTAACCTAATGACTTCATTACTGATGAAATATTCTTTTTTTATTATATACCAATTTTATGTTTATCGGAATGTTACTTTTGATAATCGTGTTATTCTTCCTTTAAATGAATTTAATGTTATTTTGAAGATATATTGGTCGCATCTATTTATATGGAGAATTATTTGTAATAATGAAATCACATTATGTATCAACCTATGGAACTATATCAATTCATGGATGAGTATGAACACCCTTTAGAAAAAATTATATAATTTAGGACTTGATAATAAATAATGATAGACTCTAGGATCAAATGGTTAGAGAAAATTATAGGAATATGGATAATACAATTATAATGGAAAGAGATATGTTTCCTATGTTAGTAAGGTTTATATATCTCTACAAATTTGATCATAAACCACATCTAAATTTTAAATAGCCTTATATTTTTCATTAGAATATGATAAATAAAATTCCTAGGATGCAATTTATTTAGGGGGGAGAATGAAATGCCTTAATATTTTACCTTATACCTATCCTCTAAATAAATATAATGTGCTTGATATATATCTCCAAATGAAAAACTGAACTGAAATGATATGTAACATATTAGATGAATATCATCAGTAAAATTAGGGGAATAATAAAATATCTACTAAATAAAAATATATTAACACATTAAAAAATTTTAAATTTAGAGGATATATAAATAATAATATTATTCATTCTCAAATAACTTTTTGATGTATTAATAAATTAAATAAACCAATTTTAAATGTTTTTCAGGTTAATATATAATATTTTAATTAACTAATATATTTATATTCCTTAAATTACAAATTAGTATGAAATAATATTGAGAACATGTAATGTTTAAGAAGATAATTTTTTAATAAAAGGAGATTTTATTTATATTTTTAATTTTTATTTAGAAAATATTTTTATATATTTTAGAATATTAATATTAAAATTTTAAATTAATTTTTTAATTCCATATATCAATTTTAGTCTAAGGTGAATTGTTTGTGTTAATATAAAAGAATTGATTATTTGGTGAATAGTGAATAATATAGTTTTGACTAAAATCATATAGTTTATAAAAATAGTAAGAAGTAAGTTTAAATTAAAATAATTTCCTATTTCACATTGAGAAGAATAAAACTACCATTCATGTATTGTGCATACTACCACCTCCACGAAATGGCGTCTTCTGTTTTTTACCACTACTTCTCTTCATATGTTATAAAGATGGAATTGGAGAAAAATGTTACAGATATTACATGATTATGATTATGACCAAAACATTAATAATCCACCTTATTTTCCTATCATTCATTAATAAAAAAGTACATTAATGGTTTTGAATAAAATAAATGAGTTTTTTATTTTATATTTATTAAATATAATTTTATTTAAAACTCAGTTATGGATTGATTTTAATACCAAACATATTTTAGTTTTTTTATAATAAAGTTATTTATATCATTAAATTCAAAAAAATGACAATTTTGTTCCAACACATAAATTTTATGATTAAAAATACACTTGTTCTAAAAACAGGTTTTACATTTTTTGTGTGTTAATGATACAATTGAGTTTTATTACATAGTGATATTTAATCTAATATAATGGATTTAATATTTTTAAAATTTATGTTTAAATTTTCTAATAATTTAGTTATTATTTTTAGAAAGAAAAATGATTTACCTACATAAAAACTAGTTACTACTATAAAAAATAAAATGGTGAGTTTGTGAATACTAAGAGTAAATGACTTTAAAATACGTTTGAAACATGTTAAAAAATTAATTATTGTGGTATTATTGATATTTTCTCATCTCCCACTCCAATAGTTTTAATTTTGAGTCTTATTTACATTTGAATCATGTTATTTATTTATATTAACTTGAAATATTTACAAATATACCATTTTCACCACTTAAAAAGTGGGCCTTTCATCACCCCTTCAAAACAACTCTAAAATTTCAGTTTACCCTTGAAACTATACCATTTTCCCTTAACCTAGAATAATAATAATTTTCTTTAGGCCTCTAATCAAAATATATTATCCTAATACCTCTATTTTCAAGGATTCTTAAAAGGGAAAGACTAAGTCCACAACATGAGGAATTTTTCCCAAACTTATTTTCTTTTCATTATTAATTGACCATATATAATTTTATAATTCCTATATAAAGAAACAATTATTTTTTATAATTTTTTTTATTATTCTAATGGAACAAATATTAACCAGCTTTCTGATTTTCCACTAACAAAAATTAAAGAGTCATTTATTCTTTGTGTGGACTATTGCATCCATGAAGCGACATTTTCCATTTTTCACCACTGAATCTTTACACTAGTTATTAGGATGTAATTGGATAAAAATGTAACATATATAATATAATTACTATTTTTAATAAAAAATTAATAATCCAACTTCTTTATCTCTCATTTAAATAGAAACAAAAGTCTTTACAGTGTGTTGTGAAGACCACCACCTCCATGGAGTAAAGTATCACTTTTTTATATATTTTATTTCTAATTAATATATATATATTAAAATATGATTCAAAAAATTTAAACATTATAAATATTATCATTATTATTTTTTAATAATAAATTAATTCCAGAATTATCCACTTTCATTATCATAACCATCCGTTAATTATGGTATTTTCTTGTTTGGGTTGGTCAAACAAACCTATGTAAAAAATTCTATAAAGTAATATCATGGATAACTATGAGAAATTAAATAATAATAATATATTATATAAATAATCAAATATTGATTTTATTTTGGTTCTATAATGGTAAAATTAATATTTAACTCATTAATTAAGATACCAACACTTGGTTGTTAAAAATCCACAAAACATGCCCATCACCAAATTCATCATAAATTATCACAAATAAAATCCCATAGAATGAAATTATAAAATTTTAAATAATTAAAAAACATAAATTATAGTCCCATTTATTATCTAGGAATTATGGACTTTTGGTGACGAATTGAGAACAACACCACTACTACAAAACAATATCAAAATAATCGGTATTACTCACACCTGGTATTTAAAATAGATAATAAAAATATACATATAGATAATAAGTATAAATATAGTTTATAAATGGTTATATGTATTAAAATGGTTCTGAAATATGTGATAATTCAGTTATTTTTTATACAAAATAGATTCAAGAGCCTTAGTGGATGTCAAGAATTAAGTTAAGCAGTTTATTATATCAAATTTAATTTCTTGAGACATACTTCTTATTATGAAACATGGCATATTTAATTTAGTGCTATTATTTCCAAATGAATTTATTTTTCCATATCAATTTAATTCATGGGTTTTTAAGATACATATCATTTTATTTCTTCTAATAGATTTATATTCGAAAGATACCAATGTTTTAAGGGTTGTTTGTATCTATTTTCAATTGCATGATACATATTTGATATCATCCACAAAATTAAATTTTAGAAAGTGTATTGAATACCCTATTTACTTCAATTATAATGGATATATTTCATTTTGTGATATTGTAATTTCTATTTCATGGTGACCCTCTTATAATATTTTTACCATTATGTTACCATCATTGTAATGGTTTCTTTCCCAAACTCAATATCAAAATCATTATTACCATTGAAAGAAAATACATCTACTGGATTTTATTGATCCTTATTTCTAAAATCCCACATAATTTTATTTTACTATAGTTATTTTGGGATTTTAAATGATTGTTTACAATTTTTTTCCTCTTTGACTCATTGTTTACCTGTTGTATGGAAACTGACCCTACCTCTTCTTTTTAGTTGGGAATCCTTCACTTCTATGACCATATTCAATAGATGATTTTACGAATGTAAGTATATATGAATCTATATTGATTAAGTTAATTTAATAATACTTTGGAATCCTTTAAAAATATATTAATTAAACCATTATAAGATAAATGATCCATCACCGCCTTTTTCTTGCAAAATCATGCTCTATTATGGGCATGGTTTTTCTTCTAACAGATTTATTATATGACACCATTAAAAGTTTTATTATTATGGGGGTGTTTTTATATATATTTACATATATTGTAATTACTTTCATTACACATTGAATATGTATTGTTTAACCATCCACCTTCTTTCTATGGATATCTTAGGATTATTTATTGACTGGGGAAATATTGAAAATCTATATACTTGTTATTTTAATATGGATGTTTTTTATTACTCAAAAAAATTTATTATGTACTCTTTAATCATTGAACTTATTTCTCTCGATGGATTTTGTCCATTTAATGACTGGATAAGTGTTTTTATATTGTATGATTGTATCCCATTAAATATATTTATGTGTTATGGTAATTTTATTACTCTTTTTATTATTATTTATATCATTCATTTGGTGAATGAATTATACTTTAAGAAGTGATGGGTGGGGATCCATATTATATACCCTACTTATGTATAATTTGGTATTATGAAACAATATTTTTCAGAATCTAGAGCATACCTACCCAATGAAAGAAGGGTTTCTTGATTAAGGTCTTAACGTAAATAATAATGTATTTGATGAAACCATGATAGAAAGAATGATGTCTTGACTAACGCCTTTATGGTAAAGATCAAGATGTGTATAATTATGAATTCTTTCACCATTAATATATTTATTCTATCCCAGGTTCTTATTTATAATGTTAACCATGTATTTTTTTGAACTCGTGTGATCATTTATTTGGAATTATTTGACTATTATTTACTTCATTTAATGTTATTCATTCCTTGTTTATCTTATGATATATTTTGAAATTATTTTATCATTACGTAGTGTTTTATCTCATCCTTATTATGTTTCTATTTCCTTGGGTGATAAAGAAATGTATTACACATAATTTTTATAGTAGAATAACATGAATGGAATATTTTTAAGAGATTTTGAATACTTATAATGGTTTTATTACTTTTTAATTATAGTGGAAAAAATTTCTATTATTTGAGTAAGACATGATATTTTTTAGTTAATTAGATTTTCTAATTCCCTATATCACTAAACCTCAAAGGTTTTGGGAATGTATGCAATGAAATATCGGATTTGAGTTATGTAATTATATGATATTTTTGTCTAAACCATTATAGTTGGTATTAAATATGGTATTTAAATCATACATTTTCAACTATAGATATGAAAGTGTGGGTTCGAGGTATTAAAATAACATGGAAACATCATGGGATGATGTTGAATGGAGTTATATGTGATATTGGGTATTTTCTCATCACTTAAAAATAAATTGAACTTTTTCAAGATAAGGGGGATGTTATAAGTTTTATATTCTATTCATTAAGTATATATATTATTTTGAGACTCTTAATCACTTTAGTAATTTTCCCCATTTATTGAAGTACTTTTATAAAAATATAATTGTTCCATGCTTCCAAATTTTTTGATATTAATATTAATTTTTTTAGGAATCTTAGTTCTATCCATATTCTTACTACATTTTTATAAAGGTTATAACAGACCATGAAATTAGAAAATATTGTTATAGATTAGAAATATGAATAGATACCCTTAGATAATAACTCATAGCATGTCATGAATCATGTATCCTAGAGTATTTTTATCGTATCCCCCGTCCAATATATCATATCATACACCAATTCTTCTCACATACACGGTATGAATTTCAACTATATTAGGATTGAATCACAATTCTCACCATTAATCTCACAGACGATAGGACCTTATTCCATCAATATTTGATTACATACTCTAGGATCGTGGAAAAAATTTAATTCCTAATGGTCCACCCAATACTTTACCCCTAGTAGCTTATCCCTCATAGTCGTATGATTCCAACATTGTTTATATCATTAATACACTATCATCATAAAAGTAACTGATAAAATGAGGACATAAATTATAAGCCATAACTAAGAATATCCCCATGCACAAGGCCTATAGTGGTATTGATTATTGTGATTTGAACCCACTAGAAATATTCCAATAAATATTCCCTTGAAATTAAACTAGGCTTGTAAAGACTTCCTACAATAATATCAGTGTTGATTTATATGATACTATCTCTTATTGAAAACCTTCCAAGAAATCTCCTGATAAAACTTATCTCTTGACAAAATCACAGCTTACTTCACTCAATATAGAATTAAAAGTAATCAAATAGGACCTCACTAGGACATATGCTCATCACTCGAGGTTGAAAACCATATATGGTTTCCCTTCTCAATTTATCCTAAGATCAAAACCTAAATATAGTAATTACGTTTCTATAAATTCAAGAAGACACATAATGGATCAACACCATGGATTTTATAGGCCACACTAATTCTTCCTCACACCTTTGAACTCATGTGGTTATATCTTCTATCCCCTCATTCTTATATACCATGTTTATAAAACTTCCATCATAGGTATCCTTATATAAAATAAAAAATTAAAATGGGACCACTATCCTAAAACATAGGTTAAAAATAACCCATCTAAACTCCACCATCCATGAATTAAGAAATTCATTATTTTATTCAATTACTAAATTACATAATTACAATACAAAATATAATTAAATTCACAATATTAATTCAATTTAGTGTAATAAAATAATACTCATTGAGAAACAAATCTATTCAAAAATCACATACAACGAAGTGTGGTTGGGTCATAAAAGAATCTCAGGCCACCCTATGAGAAAAATATTAAAATTAATTTTTGGATTCAATAAAAAATATATACCAAAATAGAAAAAAAAAATACATGAATTAATTATTGGAAACCATTACTTCACCAAAATATTGAGAGGAAATTTTAGTTCTTCTGTAATGAGCCTCCTTTAGATACAAAATGTTAAAATAAACCTCATTAAAGATCATTTTCATCCTGATTTTATGAAATAATATCCCAAATAACTATCTTATAAGAAATAAAATAAATGGGGGTAATAATAAAAATTGGAAAGAGGAAGAATAATAATAACAATCTTACTTAAATAAAAATAATGATTTAGAATCAACCCAACTTGGATAAATATAAAAGTAAAAAAGGATAAAGATAGGGGAATATGTTTGTATTCCCTTTTAACTAAATAAATTGAGAAAAATACCCATAAAGAAGTAATTTATTTCAAAAAATAGAAATACCCATTTCCCATGTTTTTATAAAAAAGGATTTCTGGATAAAATTATGGACCATGTGGCTCCACATCAACCACCTGGTGTCCATACTAGAGATATAATTCCACTAGAACCTTTGTTTTATAACAAATTTAATCCTAAAAAGTAACCAATTTCTTTTATAATAACCCCATCAAAATCTATCATTCTAAAAAAATTATTAATTTCACCTCCTTCATTTTTTATGGATCTTCGGGTTCCATCGACACCCGATGCCATTTTTTGTTAAATAATTATTATCATGACGTTTCTAATCCTTGCTATGTATCTTCATGTATATCCAATGAACCATAATATAAATTTATACCCAAATTTTAATTTATATCTTTAGTTATCCTATTGGTTATTATCGTGACACCACTAAACCTAAAATGGATAACAGGAAATTGTTCCAAATCCCCACATTTTGGTTCATCAATTCAAAATTTTCATCCATAAAATAACATTCTTGAACAAATTTTTTCTTATTATACTCAAATTTTATAACATATCATACACTATGGTGCCAATTTATTTTGTTTTCTTATGAAAATATATTATCTATTAAATACAATAATAATCCAAATCATCTATGTAAAAAGTATATATTTAACATCATTGTTCTATAATAGAACACAAAGTTTTTTGAGATACCCCTAAGAATAACCTCATCATTTTCATCTAGAAATCATAATCTTCATTGTTGTGACTCTATCCACCACATCAATCCTAAAAAATATTTACATGCCAAAACACTTCTCGTGAACACTACTTAGTCACCCAATATTAACCAATGTGATTTCTTCTATTCACTAAAACATACATCAATTTAGTCTCTCATCATAGTGAATAAAATAAACTCAGATTATTTCATACAAACACCAAAGAGAATAATAAACCACCACTATCATGGGTTCACTATGCCTATCACCCACAGTATTCATGAAGATTCTATTGAACAAGCTTTTCACTATCAAGAAATTTATTATGTACTTTTAGACATGATATTTACATTATACTCATCTAATGAGCAACAAAAATCCATGATTACATAACTAAAATTACACCATCACTCTTGATATAGGCTCATTTCATTGAAATAGACCCTCTCTAGAGCCTCTCTCAATAGTTGAAGTGTATTAATTTGTTTTTTGCTATAAATCTCCAATATCAATCTTGATCCTTCACTAAAATATATAAGTTCCATTGAATATACATCAAAATTATGAACCATAATCACTAATACATGAATCAAATATTATTATCTGATATATAATTCACATAATCCTCAAATAATTTCTATAAGTTGTGATTATGTATAATCTTCCAAAAAGTTGAGACAATACTTAACTTTACTAAAAAATATCTTAATCTACTATTTCAATCAATATTCTATAAAATTAAAAAAAAATTACCTTATAGGATTTCAAGTTCATCATGGGGTCACATCTCACAATCCCATGAACTGACTAGTTCGACTAAATTTTATCCGATAAGAACCTGGGGCCATTACACAACATCATAAAAAATATTTCTTATCTCAAAAAAACTATATTTGATCACATCAGTGGTCATACTTCATTCCTCATATTAATATCCCCAGAGTATCATTTTACTAGACTTACATATGATGTATAATTGAAAGTGGTAACTCCCCTATTTGTTTCTCGGTCAAGATAATGCATCTCATAGCTTCCAACTATCTGTATTATACCCAATCACACTCCATGTGTTATCATTCACAAAAGCATCATAGTTAATCTCACAACATAGTTCTATGAATTTGATGAGGCTAAATTTTTACAAACATTATCACCATCTCACTTCTAAGATATTACTTCACCAATATTTAATCAATGTGTCATACATGGTATTGAGGATGATAATGCCTAAATTGTTCACTAAGATCACTATCATAGGGTTTATCATAAAGAAAATTATCTCAATTACCACATAATTAGTATTAAAGCCAATTTTTCTGTCAAAAATATAAGAGAGTACCTAAAGAACCATCCTTATAATAGTTTTGACCCTCATAGATATTTATTGAATTATATCCACAAGTGGTATTGAATCTAATACTATCCTGTTATACAACTCAAATCCTCCCTTCATAAATCTTACCACAATTATCCTAGGATCACTCTCCTAATAAATCATCCATATAATTCATGCATGTTAATCACATTTCTCATAATTCATTAATTGTATATCCATCTCAAACATACTCAAGAAAATCCATATGAATATTCAACTATCTCAATCACATTTCATCTGTGTATTATACTTATTAGGTGAAGCATATACCAATTATCAAATCACCTTAAGGATTTTTTTTCAACTGAACAAATACACTAGGGTTATTCTTATATACTAAAATATATCCAAAGTACAAATAGGGAAAATAAATACATATTTTATGAATACACTCAATTCATATCATCATGAGTCGTACATCATCATTATTAAGATATTCCACCTAACCTATAAATCATATCCCTTACAGGATTCTTAAATCATGAGGAAACACGTATGATTAAATCCTATATTACTCAAGTGGTCTATTTCCAACTAATTTATATTTTTTTAATTTTTTATATTATTGTATTTAATTTTTTGTTTTTTTAAACCAACTTGTGCGTTATTTGTTTTTTAGTTTGTTTCAGTCAAATGATCCCTTAAAAGAGATAAATTAGGCTAAGTAAACAATATGAAATTATTTTATGGGTTCAGGGTGTAATTTTATAACTCAAATATATGAAAGGATGTGAATTGTTAAAGATAAAAGAAATTAATATGGAGATTGTGCCACATTTTCATTAGTGAAGCCATTTATAATCAATTGAAAATTAATATAAGTTCAATGAGAATACATGAATGGATAAATGTTATGAAATTTGGCATAGGTTCATTCCATGTTTGTATGATGATGTGATAATATATATATATAAGATAAATAAAATTATTATTATTAATGTTGAGGCGGATGAGATGGGAGTTTTCACATAGTTTTGGTGGTAGAACTGGTTAAGGGAGGAATCAAACACTAATTGAGAGGATACTTAAAAATAGAAGATTAATAAAATGAAATAAAAAATTTATTCAATGATATATTTAGTTGGTATTTAATTCTAGCTGCATCGATACCTAGCTAAGATATTAGATGTATAGATGAGGATAAAACTCAATAAATTATTTCTATATAGTGGAATAATAATAGATTCTTTTTATTATTATTTTTACAGAGTTAGATTGAAGATATATTGTGGTTTAATTTTTTAAAAGTAATTTTTTTTAATTTTTTCATTTTCCATTCTATTATTATAAACTCTAAGTGTTAACACCTAAGTAATATTTTAAAATTTAGGAGGTAAAATTTTTTCATAATATTGGGAATCAATAACCTTTGTATCCTTATATATATTTACTTAATAATTTATTATTAAGAATTGAAATATTATTTAATGATTTGTAAAATTAAGACATCGAGTGAAATTTGAAGCATCGACATCACTCTTCTATTGGTATTTCTTAAAAATTAGTATTCCCTTTCCTTGAAATCATTAAACAAAAATTCAAAATTCTATCACTCTAAAATTATTTTTTTATATTTTTTCACTACTGGAAATTAGATCTTTCCCAACGCTTCTATACCAACGGTTTGGCCAGACCGTTGGGAAAGGCCCCCAAATTGGACACTTTTCCCAACGGTTTGGAAAAACCGTTGGGAAAGGTGGACCTATCCCAACGGTTTGGCCAAACCGTTGGGAAAAGTGGGCCAAAATTCAACATCCTCCACAGAATGAAAATCACAACCAAAGACCTATACCAACGGTTGATAAAACTGTTGGTATAGGTACTTTCATTTTTTATCGGACCTTCGTACCGAGAACATTATATAAATCAAAATTTAAAATATTTATGAGAATACATATATATATATATATATGTAATTATGATCACAAAAAGTCATGTTAGGTTAGTGGTTGAGTCGTTCAATGATAAACGAGGGGTCCTGGGATCAAATCCAAGCAGATGTTTTATTTTTGGAATTTATATACCAACGGCTCCATTACCGTTGGTATAGATTTCATATTACCTATACCAACGGCTTACTTGGCTACGTTTCTCCAAACCGTTGGTATAGGCTATACCAACGGTGTGGAGGCCTATACCAACGGTTCCAAACTGTTGGTAACGGTTAGTTTTCCAGTAGTGTTTATTTATAAAACTACTCTTTTTTGTTTTATCTTGAACTCGCATAATAATAATTTGAATAAAAGGGAAAAGTATTATAAATTTATATACCTCTAGTTCATGCTCATAATAGTCATACCATGGTTTTAGCACTATTTAAAGGGAGTGGTGATCATAATAGAGTATCAAAATTATTTTTTGATGATGTAAATGTATTTCATTTCTTATTTTTTAAATTTTTTTGGTTACATGTAAGATATTTTATTTTTTTAAGTCATAAGGAAAACATTAAAAGAATAATAATGGAAGAAAGGAAAAAATTAATGGATGTTGACATGTGACCAATTATTGGGAAAATGTATAAGATCATTAAACCAATGATTATGACCAAATATTTTTTTATCAAATTGATTCTTCTTAAAATAATAAAAAATAATATTTAATTTGGTGCCTTTGTATTTAAAGATCAAAATTCAAAAAATATAAATTTATTGGAAATTTATAACACATTCAAAATTAATAATGTTTTAAATAAAATATTAAATATTCTATTATTAACTTTTTCTATAAGTTATAAAGAAATATATAAGTTCAACCAGTTTTCTTAGAAATTTGAAGTCATATGGAGTGAGTTGATGCATAGTTTTTTAGTAATTTATTTCCTTCTTTTTAAGATGGAGAAATTCATGAATGAAATACAAAACATTGAATAGTTTATAAAATTATTTGAATGATTATTTGGAAATATTTCATATAATTTGGAATAAAATTCTTATCCTGATTTAAAATTATTCATTTAGATTCAAATACTATGTATAGGATTGATCTTACAATATAAGAAGATATTTAATATTTCACCTAGAGGGGACATAAAAAATACTATTTAAATTTTTTGAATCAAATGATTAAATTTCATTAAATATATCTCGAAGGAATGTTAATGGAAAATTGGATAATATAGAAATGACTCAAGTGTAAAAATTCATTAATTAGGAGGAAATGTTTTAAATTTTACAAAAATATGTCAGGAATATGAAATAAAAACCACAATGTTAATCAATAAGAGTTTTGAATAATGTTGATGTGATTTGGTGGTTGATATGTGTTCATGAAGAAAAAAATAGTGATTTTACAGAAATTATTATTAATAAAAACATTATTATTAAAAGTAATGAAAATTAGATGATTTGGATGATGAATCAATAAATTTTTGAAATAAAGGATTTATAATTTAACCAAAGAATGAAAAAACATGAATAATCTATTATGTTAATTTTTTAATGGAATGATGGCAGAAAAGAATAAAATATATGTTATTAACAAGTAAGTAGTAAATTTTCACAATTCATGACCATTTTGAACTAATTGAGGGATAATATTCCATTTTTTCAAGATATAAATACTATTATAATTTTTTGTTAAATTTTTAAAAGTAATTTTTTCAAGTAAAACGTTGTTTGAAAATATGTATACCATGTTTTTTATTAAAACATGTTTTGAATTGATTCAATGAAAATTGTCGCCAAACTTTTTGGACCAAGCGTGATTCACTATTCTATGTTCTTTTGGTGATATTTAAATTAGAAATGAAGTATGTGATTTGGGTGAAAATATAAATTTCATTTCTTATAAAATGTTAATAACTATAGGGTGTGAATAGGAAAATAAAATCTTAAAGATGATAAAATTAGTAAACCAAACTACTAGGTATCCCAATGGAATTCAGGAAGGAATTCTAATAAAGGTTGATAGATTAGTTTTTTCAATTGAATTTTTTATCACACGTAAATGGATATTTAAGTTCCTTTTATTTTTAGATCGCAATTTGTTACCACTTTAAACACACTAATTGATGTAAATGAAGACAATAGGTTTTCTCATGTTAATGATAAAAAATTTACATTAAATGTGAAAAAATTTCTTAAGTGGCATGAAGAAATAGATGGGTGTAATTTCATGGAAATTTATAATGTTCAAGAAAATTTTGATGATGATTTTTTGGGTTATTAACATTAGGATAAACCACTTGATTATGGATAAAAGTTTTGAAAACAATTCATCTATTGAATAACCACTTAAACTACAAATCAAGTCACAACCAAAATTTCTTCAATATTATTATCTTATAGAGGATAAAAACATTCCCTATATAAATTGAAAAAATGAAAAAAAATCAAGAAACATGAGTAGTTTTAGGTTTTAATTAAATTAAATATGGAAACTAGGTGGACCATAAATGATATTATAGGAATAATCAACCCAACTTTTTCATGTCTTGTACTCAAGGAAGATATAAGTAAATATTTTCAAAAACCATATAGGTGTCTCACTCCACCAATAAAAGTAGTGTTAAATAAATAAGTTATTAAATTATTTGATGTAGTAATAATTTATTCACACTCAAATAATTATATGATAATTTTATTACAAGTACCAAAAAATGACGAATGGTGGTGGTTTGAAATGTAAATAATGAGGTAATTTCAATGAGATCAACAAATGGTAAGAGAATTTTTGTGTGTTACAGAAATATAAATGATATAACTTAGAATTATAATTTTACCATACCATTAATTGATAAAATTTTATTACTTTTTATGGGAATCGATAATATTATTTTCAATATGGGTATTAAAAATATAATAATATTAAGTTTCACCAGACGATTAGTAAAAAAGTACCTCTACATATCCTTATGGGACCTTTTCATTGAAAATTTTATTTTGGGATTTGTAATGTGCTATAAATATTTCATATATATATGATATATTTGTCTCATTAAGTGATTAAATGTTTTATTGATATTTTTATGGTTGGTTTTTATTTTCATGGATGTTCTTTTAATAAATTCATAATAAACATTGATAGCGTTCCTTAAAAGTGTGAATAGATAATTTTGTTTTTAATAGGTAAAAATATAATTTCTTTGTATACAGTGGAATATTTTCTGGTTAAAATATTTCAAAATAATGGATAGAAATTTATATTGAAGAAAATGGTGTGATTAAAGAAATCCCCCTTTCAACTTCAATTAATGATTTCATAGTTTTCTTAGTCAAATCGATTTTTAATCAATACTTATTAATAACTTCTATCATATTTCAAATCCAATGGTAAATTTATTTATGATAAATATGAATAGGATTTTAATAATTAAAAAATATGTAAGGAACTAAATATTTTATCAATATAATGATAATTAACTATAAACTTATGTGTGATGAAAGTTATCAAGCCATCATATCCATTCTTAGTCAAATGAAAATTAAATTTTTTCACAAATATGATAATCTAGTAAGACTTTAAAAAAAATTCAAATGAATTATAAAATTAGAAAAAAGAAAATATTTCAAATATTGATGAGTTACATTTACCAATAAGAGGAAAAGACATTCTTTGTTACATAATATATTTATCAAGATTGTGGAAATAAATATCCATTATATGTGAAGTTAAGGAAGATCCCACCATCACTATCATCAGTTAATTTTAATTTGATTCTGGAAAATTTCCTTCTAGTGAGCAAAGACTATTTTTTATGTTTATTAATTTCATTAATTAATTTATTCTTAAAAAAATAATTATTTAGTTTTTTTCATACACTTTGTGTAAAAAAATATAATAGATAATATATATATAATAAAAAAATTATTATTAAAATAATCTCCATGAAAACCAAAAATACTTCCATGGAAAGGTACTGAAGAACATAAGCCCATATCTATAGTGAAAATCTAACATTTTACTACTTAATTAAAACATATGAGACCTACTTTATACAAGATTAAATTACTATTAGGAACATTCCATATCATAAAAGTTTTTTTCTAAAGTATATTTATTTTTGAGACATCTATTAACATTAATTCTCATAAATGTTGGCATAAATCTAAATTTATAGCCTAAGAAGATGAAAAAACCTTGTAGTAATTATCTTATCATCTATTTCTTGAGGGAATATTGGATGATGGTATGTATTTAAAAAAGAGATTTTTTTTCTCTCTTCGATCCAAAAACCTTTTTCTTTCATATCCATGGTTTCTAAAAAAATTTAACAAAGGTTTTTACTATTCTACTATGATTTCTTTAATTTATTTTTTCCAATTTTTGACTTTTCAAAAAATTTTAAAAGGAATATTCTTATCATTTTCCAAACAAGGTACCTTTTAACTTTTTCTATAGAATTTTGAATTGAATATTTTATAATAATTCATACATAATAAATAGAATTTCATGGCATCGTGATTTATCAATGATTTGATGCATAAATTTAAAGTTTCTAAGGTTATTTTCAAAGAAAACATTTTCCTAAATATTTAGGACATTTTTAGTTTTTTTAAAAGGGTTATATCAATGTGAAAAAAAAACTCCTTAAGAAAATGTCTAGCAATTGATTAAAAGATTTATTAATATATAGTTACTTCCTATGATGATAAATATTTTTTAATGGGGATATGGTCAAATGATACCATGATTATAATTTATTTGGGTGGTTTATTTTTATTTTGATGATATTTTTATGAAACCCATTTATTTTGATTCGTTATGATATATAGAATTGATGAAATTTTTATGAAACCCATTTTATTTGAATAGGTTAATATATGAGGATATGATGAATATTATTACAATATTATTGCACACATAAGCGTGGTTTTCATTATGAGATGCCCAAGGATAAAATTATACATCCCTCCAAAGAAATGGGTAATGTTTCACATATCATGAGATAATTATGGGAAACAAGTTGATGTGGTTCATCCACTATAGGAAACAAGTCTATGTGCATGATCAATTATATGAAACAGGTATTGATCCCCGATTAACATTTATTTGATGGTCTTGTAGTAAACCATGACATATGAAATGGTTTTTATACCTATGATAATTCCATAATTCTATTACACTAACTTATCTTTCTTGATTGATTTATGAAATTTTATCACTAATATGAATCATGGCCTTTGAAATGACAAATAATTATACCATTACTTATGTTTATGATCTTTGATAGATGTGGAATGAAAAATTTTATTTTATGGTCATGAACCCATACCTTTATGCTTATATTATGATTTCTTATGATCCTCAATTTATATCTCCCATGTATACCCTTATTGAGAATTTGAGGTCACTCTTTCTTATGTTATCTTAACCCACGTAATGAAGAAATATTTTAAGTTTGATGTGTCTAAGAAGGGTGATTTTTATGAGGAACTAAATGGGATATGTTGTTGTTAATTTTTGAACAATTTTTTTCTGTGTCCATGTTTCCAAATATACTAGACCTATATGATTTTAGAGTGAGTTTTTATGTTATTTAATGAATATTAATCTAATAATATGTAATACTTATGTATGAAAAGTACGTTTTTATATATATAAACACACCAAATAAGTAAATGATGGAGTGTAATAAAATATTAATTGATGAAGATTATGAAGAAATGAATATTCAAATTCCTATGTGTTAGAAATGTGGCAATAATTACCTGGGGGATATCTCAAAGGAACAAAAAAATTCAACTATGGAAGTATTGCCCATCGGGTTCATGATTCTAATATAGAGATAAATATGTAAGCCAACACAATGGAAGGTATTGGAGTCCATAATAATAAACCATCCACACTTCAATATATAAAAGAAATTAGTTTTGTAATTATTAAAATTGATTCCCCAATCCAAGTTCTAATAAGGATTATGGGTATAAAAAATCTCTCAAACCTAGGGAATAAGGAAAAGACTATCAAATCAAAACTACTAAAGTGGATCCTGATAATTAATGAGAACATATATCATACTAAATATTTTTTGAAAAATTATTGGATTATATTCTAGGGTATTTGAGAATCCATTGATGAAAATTAATACTTCACCCTGATGATTTGATTACTGATGAAATAATCTTGTTATATTATATCCTATGTTGAGTTTTATGGCCACTTTCCTTGTGAATTTTCTTCATTTAGATGAATTTAATGTGACATTGAAAATGGATTAGTCCCATTTAATTAGATGGAAAATTATTTGGAATAAGAAAATAAAATTTCATAACAACCTATGATATTATATCAATTCATGGATGAGTATGAATGCCCTTTGAAAGAAAATATTTTAATTTCGGTCTTGATAATGAATAACAATAGATTCTTAGGTCAAACTATTAGATAGAAACTTAATAATAAGGACAATCCTATTATAAGAAAAAGGATATGTTTGGTATGTTTATAAGTTTAATGTCTCTTGAGAAATTTTATCTGGAATCGAAATTATATTATAAATACCCTTATATATTTTTGTTAGTATATGATAAATAAAATTTTGATGATAAAATTTATTTAAGGGGGCAGAATGTAATGCTCCAATATTTTACTATATCTATATTTCATTTAAATAAATATAATGTGTTTGATAGCTTGATCCACATGAAAAACTAAACTAAAATGAGAAATAACATATTTGATGAATATCATCAAGAAAATTAAATGAATAATAAAACCTCTAGTAAATAAAAAGATTTTAACAAATTAAATAGTATTACTTTTAGATGATATATAATTAATATAATTTCTCATTCTCAAACAATTGTTTAAATGTATAATAAAATTAAATCAACCAATTTTAAATTATTATCACGAAAATATATAATTTTTTAATTAAATAATATACTAACATTCCTTAAATTAGAAATTAGAATGAAATAATATTTAGAACACATAATGTCTAAAAAGTTAAATTTTAAATAAAATAATTTTTATTTTTATTTTTTTTTTAAATTAAAAGATAGATTTATAAATTTTATAATATTAATTTTAAGAATTTAAAATAATTTTTGAATTCCATATATTAATATTATTCTAAGTTTGATTTTTTAGAATTTTCTTAAAAATTTGACTTTTTGGTGAATAGTGAAGAACATATTTTTTACTAAAATTATTCAGTTTATCAAAATATCAAGAAGTAAGTGTAACATAAAAGACTTCCCATTTTCCATTAAGAAAAATGAAACTGCCATTCCTGCACCATGTGGACTACAGCCACTATAAAGCAACATCTTCTGTTTTACCACCGCCTCTCTTTAATTGTTACATGTTTATAATTGGATAAATATTTGACATATATAATGTGATTACGATTGTGAATGTACAATGAATAATCCTTCTTTTCCATTCTCATTCATTAGGAAACAAAAACATTAATGGGTTTTAATAAAAGATACGATTTTTTCATTTTATTTTGATTAAATATAATTCGTATAAAATTTGGTTTTGGATTGATTTTAAAGCCACATATCTTTTTTTTATAATAAACTTATTTTTATGATGAAAATTAAAAACATTAATAAGTTTTTACAACACATAAATTTTATGCTTAAAAATACACTTCTTCTAAAAACATGATTTTGTCTGTTATGTGGGATATTGTCAAAATTGAGTTTTATTACATATTTAAATTTTATCTAATAAAATAGATATCATATTTGGAATATATAGGTAAATATGTTTTAATATGTACCTTTTTATTTTAAGTAATAAAAATAATTTACTTATGTAAAAACTATTTACTATGATAAAACCGAAATTCATGAAAGTGTAAATACTAATACTAAATGAATCATAAAATGTTTAAAAAATGTATAAAATTAATTTTTAATTTATTATTGATCATATATCACCCCCCGCTCAATTATTTTACATTTTTTGGTCTTCTTGGAATATAACACATGTTCTCTCTTTATATTAAGTTGAAAATTTTACATAAAAGTCCATTTTCACCACTTCTAAAAGGGGGATTTCATCTCCCCTTCAAGAAAACTTCAAAATATTGCTTTACTAATGAAAATATACCATTTTTCATTCCCCTAAAATAATATTTCTTATACTTTTACTCTACTCAAAATAAATTAGCATAAGACCTCTATTTCCAAGGAGTGTTCCAAGGGAAATCCCAAGTCATCAACTTGAGTAATTTTTTTCCCTAACTTATTTTATTTTCATTCTTACTTTCCCAAATATAATTTTATTAATTCCTATATAAAGAAATAATTTTTTTATAATTAATTTTATTATGTGAATGGAACAGCTATTAAACATATTTATGATTTTCCATTAAGAAAAATGAAATTGTCACTCATATATTGTGTGGACTACTGCCTCAACAAAGTAACATCTTCCATTTTTCACCACTGCCTCTTTTAAATAGTTTTGAGTATATAATTTGAGGTAAATGTTACATATATAATATAATTTCTATTGTGAACACACAATTTATAATCCACCATATTTCTCTCTCATTTTTCTAGAAATGAAAACTTTAATAGTGTGTTGTGTAGACTACCGCCTTCGCAAAGTAAAGCATCACTTTTTTTATTTAGTTTATTTATAATTTATTAATCTATCTTAAAATAAAATTCCAAAATTTAAAGGTATATAAATAATATCCTTATTATTTTTTAATAATTTTATTATTAAAATAGAACCCGTTTTATTATCATAATCATCCATTAATTATAGTATATAAATGTTCGGGTTGGTCTTACCACCTATGTAAACAAAGCTATAAATTAATAACGTATATGACTATGATAAAATAGATATAAAAATATATTATATAAATAAGTAAATATTGAATTTATTTTGGTTCTCGAAAGATATATTAAGATTCATCTCATTAATTAACAAACCAATATCAGTTCTTTAATCACTAAAACATATTCATTGTTGAATCCATCATAATGGATTATAAATAAAATCTCATAGAATGACCTGAAAAATTTTTGAATAATTAAAAAAAATCAATTATAGCAGTCTATATTATCTATTAATGATTTAATTATGGAGATGAATGAATAAAAACACTACTACTTCAAAAAAAATCTCAAAAAAATTGAGATTACTCACACATGATATTGAAAATAGATAATAACAATATAGATGTAGATAATAATTATAAATAAAGTTTATAAAAGAATATATATATGTGAAAATTTTTCTTAAATAGGTGTTTATTTAGTTATTTTTTATACAATAGATTCTAGAGCCTTAGTGGAAGTCGGGAATTAAGTTAAGGGATTCATTATCTAAAATTTAACTTCTTGAGACATACTTCTTATTGTGAAACATGATATATTTACTTTTTAATGATTAGTTCCTAATGAATATTTTTTAACATATTAATTTAATTAATTATATTTTAATATACATATCATGTTATTTCTTAAAATATCTTTCGATTTAAAAAATACCAAAGTTATATGATTTATTTGTCTCCATTTTTAATTCCAGGGGTCATATTTGATATCATGCACAATATTACCTTTTATATGGTGTATTAAATACCCCATTATTTCGATTATAATATATATCATTGATTTTATGATATTGGAATGTCCATTTTATGGTAAACCTCTTATAATATTTTGACACTTAAGTTACCATCACCGTAATGGTTTCTTCCCAAAACTCAACATAAAAATCAGAATTTACTTTCAAATACAATCCATATGGAGAATTTTATCACTATTAATTTCTAAAAATTCCTATAATTTTAGATTCTTCTAGTTATTTTGGGGTTTTACATGTCTTATCACTCTTTTGTTTTCATTTTTAACTTGTCATTTACCTGTTGTAAGAAAACTGACCCTACCTCTTCTTTTTAGTTGGGAATCCTTCTATTCTCTGTCCTTTTTCATTATATGTTTTTAAAAATGTCCTTATATATGCCTCAATAATTGATTATGGTCATTTACTAATACATTTTATTCCTTTAAAAATATTTTAATCAAACCGTTTTAAGAGAAATTATCCATCCTTTCCTTTGTCTTTCCAAATCATCTTCTGTTATAGGCATGATATTTTTCTAATTACTTTCTTATATGACACCATTAAAAGTGTTCTTCTCTACAGGTGTTTCTAAAATATGTAAATGTATTTTGGAATTTATTTCATTACATTTGGGAAATTTATTTTTTAACCATCCACCATATTTATTTATATAGCTTATGATTATTTATTTATAGGGAAAATATTGAAATTCTGTATACATATTATTCCAATATGTATGTTTATTGATTACTCAGAAAAGTTGAATATATATTTTTTAACCATAGACCTTATTTTTCGGGATACCTTATATTCATTTAATGACTGGAAAATTATTTATATTCCTTATATATGTATATCTATTAGTATATTTATGGGCTAAGGCAAGTTTATTATACATTTTTTACTATTCATATCTTTTATATGGTGAAGGTATTGGTCATAAAGAAGTGAAACATGGGGATCAGTATTATATAGTCCCTTGATGTATCATTTGGTCCAATTAGACAATAGTTGTGGGTATTTGGTCTATGACTCCTCAATGAAATCATGATGTATTGATTAAGGTATTAATAGAAATAATGATGTATTAGTGGTTCCTATTATAGAAGGAATGATTTCTTTGATATGTCCATAAAGATCAAGATTTCTATAATTGTACATTCCATAACCATCAAACTAGTTATTCTTGTTGATGTTTTTATTTATTTTTTTAACCAAGTAATTGTTTAAAAATTATGTGATCAGTTTCTTAAAATTATTTTACTATTATTTACCTCATTTAATGATATGAATTCATTAATTATTTAATGATAGATTTTTTTATATTTCTCCCCTTATTCAGTGTTTCAGAAAAAAAAATTATTATTCTTATATTTCCCTAGGTTATGAAGAAAAGTATGACACATGATTTTTATAGAAGAATAACATGAATAGAGAATTTTTGGGAGATGTTAAAGACTTTTGATTCCTGCTAAATGAGCATAAATAATATATAAAGTAAGAAATACATAAATAAATGTTTTTATTTTCTCTGAAAAACAAATGATGAAATAGTGTCCAAAATCATGCAGATCATATAAACTCCCAAAGGAAATGAAATAAAAAGACCTTACTAAAGTCTTTCGAATGGTTCTTCCATAACACATGATCTTATATAGATCATGCAGAGCCCCTTAAAAAAACCCCATGTTCTTACAAAGGTGTTCAAGACACTCACTGATCATGTAGAGACTAAAATATGAGTTTCTCCATGCCATTAGAATTTTAAAACTAACAGGCACCGAAGAATCATCTAAAACCAATGAAAACTAAGGGGGAAAATATATATAGGGTGGTGACTGTATGCAGTCTTTGATATTCACGTGATGTTCTCATGCAGTTCACAAGGCAACATGGATCCCTCATGGCATGTGGATATTTTCATTCAAGATCTGATTGACATGTCACCTTTATTGTGAGAATGTTATTGGAAATGTTCATTTGATTCTATGCTTTCCCTTTCACTACATATAAAAATAGAAAGGTTGTCCATGACAATTCATTAACATCACCATAAGAAATATTATTATACATGTTATATATTAAAGGTAAGGAGAGCGATTGTCTTCGAAAACACATGAAAACTGCATGAGATATCCCATCCTTACAAAATAAAGAATCAAATAAGGGGAGGAGGTTGAAGCTTATTACAGAGTGAGGATACACTTTCCTTCATGTAAAAGGGTTCATATGCCTTAGGTGATCATCATTAATCATTCTAGGACCTCTAGTCAAGCCAAAATTGTATCAAAAAGTCCCTTAGACATAATAACTCATATAACAAGGATCCCTTGACAATCCATGATGATCTCGTGAGACCCATTGACAAGTCAGCATGATCCCATGGAATCCCTCTTGAGAAGTTCACATTGTCTCATGGAAGACCCCATGCTAGTCATGTTCAATCACAGAAGATTATTCCTATAAGAATCATGATCTCACGAAGACCCCTAGACATGTTGACCTTACATTTTGTAAATTCCATGACATGACCACATGGTCAACTAAACTCCCTTTGATCTACTTGAGTCTAATAAAAATTTAAGAATAATAAAATTCTTACGGTCATTGAATATCATGTGACACCATGAATGTCTCATAACAGGATAATGTAAAGGCATGATATCAAATCCCTCCACTGAATACATACCAAATCTAGAATATACTAGTTGTACAAGGAAGCATAAAATCGGGGTGGAAAGACCTATAAATGACGCCCATCAAAAAAGGGATACATCTACGATCCATCATGTATGGGTTCTCAGGATAATACTTCTAAGAGTGGCCAATCAGGTGATCACAAGGTCCTCCTCTAGGTAAAAATTTGGGGAATGGCCTAAGGGGTTACATCAAATGAATATGCACTTCATGTGATCACTCATAGATCACATGAATGACTTTTGGAATATCCGATGAATCTTGCGAATATAGTCTCACATGTCATATAGGTCATGAAAACCCTAATAATAAGCAAACATTGGACAAATATGAGGCACATATTCAATAAAATATATAATTAAAGACTATAAAAAGGGGGGATACTTTTGAAAAGATGGATACATTGATCCTTATGTGCTCGGTATGACCAACTCAGATCATGAGATGGAAATAAGACATGTCACTCAGATCATGTGACACTCCATTGGAATGATATTTGGATAATGATATATCCCCTAGACTTTTCAAGAATGTCGCATGGGAATTCCTCCAGGATTTCCAACCAAATCTTTTGATTCCCTCCATACATGTTTCCCAAGTTATGTAGTGACACTAGGACTAGTCATCTAGGTCTTACGATGACACCAGGACATGTCAAACATTCCTCATTGTAATGCCACAGCCCCAGTTACCCAGAGTTGGTGCATTATTACATAACATTAGCATGCTCACAAGATATCATGTCACGAATAACCGTTTTGTTTAGTAGCCTTGGAAGTACTTTGTACATACCTAAGTTTTACATTACATCATGAAATAAAGAGAAACAATGTTGTGTCCACTTTGAACACACTCATATACTTTGGCCTATCCCAACAGGTTAATCATAATATACTTCTTCACATCCTTGTAAAAAACATAATAAAGGGGTGAGATCAGATGCTTAGTAGGGATAACAATATAGAGAAAAATATCATAAATAAGAATAAACATTTAAGGAAATGTATAAGAGCAAAACACAATCCTTTTAAACATAAACTTTAGCATAATATATAAAAGATAAATCAAATAATCCAATTTACTTATTCACGTGGATATTCTACTAGTAGAATAATCACATGTAATATCAATAGCTAATTTCATAATGATGGAATGCATAATGCCGGACATCAAAACCACATAGTCAAGGCCTCTTGCCAAGACTACAAATAAGATTTTGTAATGGCCTTTTGCCAAGACACTAGTTTATCTCATGAGACCTACCGATGCATTGAATAGCTATATAAGGCTCCACCCATCACATAATAAGTCCAATTCATTCCTCATATTGAAAGGTCGAAACATAACATAAACATTTGTATTAAAACAAACCTACGAAATGTTAATACTTTAACCATAAACCAGGAATGGTATAAAAATAGCACATCCACAGTCAAACATAACTCATTCAATACAATATGGAAGATTGTATTATAATAAATCAACATCAATTAATAATAATTATGGATATTGACATAGATGAAAATAATCCCTAAAACTATTTGAGAGAAATATCCCCTTTTTCTTGAAAACATTTAAAATTCGCACAATTTATCAAGAATATATTTCAAAAAAGATTTTTTAATCAAAGTATCTCATACCACTTTAAAACTTTTAAAAGTAATTTTAATTTAAAAAAATTCATGTCCATATAAATAAATCCTTAAAACCATTTTTAAAACATGGACATTAATGAGAAGGATTTAGAAGAACAAATCTTTAAAACATTTAGAATGATATTTTAGTTTGAGTACCTAACCAAACGAGAGACGCTTGAATACAAATAATTGAGAAATAAATTTAATCAAAACTTTATAATATCATGAGAATAACTGGATTCATGATATACAATGTTAGTGGATAGTATATACACCATATAAAAGTCAATTTCCACATAACAACAAAGAAGTCTCAATGGAATGTAAATTGAGATGAAATCCCTTATAAAGACCATATCTTTAGGTTAAGGATAAATCAATGAAATAATTATACATGAAAAATATAAATTCACTCAATATGATTGGATATTTAGTGTAAATCAATCAGAGGAAATTCACACATATTCTTGTAAAGATAACACCAATGACTTTGATGTTTAACTCAATGAATGGAAATTGAGTAAAGAATGCTCTTATCAAGTTCATATCGATGACCTGATAATTTATAAATGGAGTGATTATGTGTATAAAAATTCTATCCACACAAAGGGGAGTGTAAATTACTACATAAATAAATAAATAGTGATTTTACACATAATCGTGGGGTAAAATAATCAACGAAGTTTGCATAAAATCCAATGAGTGGAAATCGAAATTATAAATTCCCACACTGATTTGGTAACTTAGGAAACATACACCCCATGAAATAAGTATCATACTATGAAGATTTAAATACTAATAAATTAAATTATATTACACAAATAATACAATCATGGGTTGAACATACACCAGACAAAAGGAAATAGTGGAAATATAGCATGAATCTCATGGGAATAAGAAGTGAGATGAAAACCAATTACCTTGTACTTTCCATTATTAAAGGGTATGTTAACCTCTTGTATAATAGTGAAATAATTTTTATGAAATTATAAAATAACTACATACATAAGTATGATATAATATATGATCTTCTAATATTTCTTTGTTAATAATATTTCAGTAGTATCATTGTTTCGGGTGTTAATTGATTCGTTTTCCATTATATGTTTTGTTACGTATGTCATGTTTGTTATGGATAGGATGTATTTGATTCATATCCAGAGTGATATTAAGTTCTTAAAAATTAGTTTATATTATAAAATAAAAATTATTCATGAATGGTTATGATGGGAAATTAATCTCATCACATTTGTGGAGATGGTAATCGGTACATACCCACGAGAGACAATATCATTCTATTGATGGTGAAATAATATGTAATTGGATGTTATATTACAGATAAATAATTATTAACATGTTATATTTGTTATTTACATCAAGTATACTCATTATTATAACCATAAAATAATTAAGTGTTGAATAATAGACTACACCACATCGTGGAGACGGTAAGCCGTACGTACACACGTATGGTGACATTATCATTCATAGGATGGATAGAATAATGATTATGGTTTTACCATATTCATAATAAAATCGCATTATGTAGAAGTTAGTGGATTTTTTATTTTGGTATGGAAACAACAAGGAAAGAGGAAGTGGAAGAAGAAAAGAACATTGAAAGAGGTGATAAAATTATTACCTCTTCTTCAGGTGCTTCCTTTTAATTTGATCAAAAGGGATCCTTAGGTTGTATTTATGATAACATTATTCCCTCTAGTTTGAATCTAGGTTATTTGGGAGGATATTTTAGATGGTTTTTGATGATTCAAATGGCTTTGGATGTGTGAATTTGAGAGTAGGGGACGTACCCTTTTATAGGAGAGGTGATGGTCATTTTAGGAAAAGCTTGAAATATTATTTTTATAAAATAGTTTTTGGTTTCTAATGGATCAAAATGGATTTATTTCATGGATAAGGATGGTATGAGACTACATCCTCTTAACCAATAGGTTTTAGAAAAGTTTAGGTCACCATATTAACCTTATCTTTTAGATTTAATTCTAAGTTAAATAGTTTAACTTTTACCATGTCTTCTTGTATTTTTATATTACATGGTTAATAAACTTACTATAAAATGCCAAGAGAACCTCAAGTGATTCATTAATGAAATATCTATCATTATATAAGTCCTTTGGTCAAGACTTATATTTTTAAGAATATTATATCATTTAATAATATAGTATTTTTTCAAATACATAATTATGTCCATTTTCACACTATTTAGTATTTGGTTTTTGTGAAATTCAAAAAAAACTTTTTTACTTCTAAAAAATACATTAAATCAACCCTAAAATGTCATATTAACATATAAATTTCTGGTAATGCATCAAAAGTCTCAATTTACATTTATTTTGATATTTATAATATCAATTATTTTAATCTTTCATCAATAAGGTAATTACTGCATCATCATTGTGTCATAAATAAATTTAATTATTTAATGTTTGAAAATTATAATTAAAATACCATTATGTAGGAAAGATTTTTATCTTTCTAATGAATATTTATAGTTCAATTTATAATATGTATAACCTTATATTAAAAATGTGGTAGTTATTGAATTTGAATTTAACACTTTTAGCTCTTTTTTAAATAAAATAATAATAAAAGTCCTAATCTAATACAAGTGGATTAAAAGGATAATATTTTATTCCTAAGGTTTATTTTGGTCGAAATAAATTTATCCAATAAATTTAGGACATGTTTTAGGGTAATTGTAATATCATTTTTACATTTAATTACCCTATTTACTTTTAACAGTGGTAAATAAAATTCAAAAGTTAATATTCACCAAAAATTATTTTCATCCTATTTAACCACATTTTACTTACTGATGTCAACCGTGTCTCTTGGAGTTTTGAAATTCAATTCATAGAAGCGGTAAAATTATGTTTTATACAAATTTGCAAATGTGCCTAGAAGGTGAGTAAGAGACGGTAAAAAGTTCAATAAATTTTATATATCTAATATTATTATAAAATGACTTCAATGAATTAAATTGAACTAATATAGGTAATATGTATCTATTTTGAATTTAAAATAAATTTAAATTTAAAATAATTATTTAAATAAAAATTCGGCTTTAAACAATAACGCATTGTTTTCACTACACATCTTAAATTGAAAGTTTTTAGAAAAATACAAAAAATTCACCCAAATATAATTTCAATATTCCAAATTCAAAAATGATGTATATTTTACCAAATTAAAAATATATAAGTTGTATTAATTAATTTAAAAAATATTCCTGTTTTCAAAACAAGAAAGCGGGTTTTTGAGAAATAAAACTATCAAAAGATTGATATCTGTTTATGTCTAATTTAAATGTAAAATTACTTCCAATGAACAGTATTGGATTAAATGAAAAATATATAATCTAATTATAATTCAAAACCATTAAAATTTATGATTTAACTCTATAAATTATTTTGATTAAAAATGGTTTTTTTCAATTAAAATTTAGTATTTTTCACTATTCATCAAAATATGAAAGTTATCAGAAAAGAATTGAAAATTTATCCAAACTAAATTTTTATGTCCCACTTCTAAAGAAGAAGTTATTTTATCCAATTAAATATATAATAGTGTCAAATATTGGATTTAAAAATGGTTCTCCATTAAAAGGTGATAAAATTTCATTTTTTTGAAAAATATTTATTTTATCTAAAAAATTGAATTTGTTCTTATATTGTGTCTAAGAAACATATAATATGGATGTTAAAATTATATGGACTATATAAAATTCAAAATTCATTAAATATTATCCATAAAATCTTTTTAAATGGCTAGTTTGGTAAGGTGTGGTGCGCTCGAACTTGGTGTTGGGTGTAGCGCAATCTATTGAATTACTTTAAAGAAAATAAATTATTGTTAAATCATGGGGTGTTACATTCTTCCCCCCTTTTGTAAATTGCATCCTGGAAATTTTAAAATTGGTCTTGGGAACTTTATTGAAAGTCCCACATCAGAAAAAGAGTCAATAAAACTATCACTTTAAAAGAAAGAAAGAGAAGTACAAAGGTCACACGAGATTACCCATACTAGGATTCCATGTAGGAAAACATGGATATGGAAGATAAACTAAGATTGAAGTTATGATGGAGAGTAATAGAAAACATGATTGAGAGAAAGTTAACAACAATAAAACCACAAACATGTGATGGGTTAAAAGGTCATTAGTTTCCCAGTAAGAAAAGTAAACAGAAAATGATTTTTGTTTTAAGATCCATTTTATAAGACTGAGGAATTTATTTATGAGATTGAATAAAAACATAAATATATATACTTACTTTTAAATTAGAGTATCATCCTTTAATAAATTTCTAATACTAACTCATCTTTTCTCCAAATGATTAGTATTCTAGATGACTTGGTCACACCTGAAGCGCTATAATAAACTTCAAGAGAATCAAATAATCCAAAAAGGATGGACTATATATTTCCCTTGTATTTATAGATAAACCAAAACCAAAATGGTTAATACAAGATTAGATGATCCCAAAAAATGGTAATCCTTTATAGAAAGAAACATTAATATTAATTTCCAAAAAAAACCCTAAGTTCAAAAAATACCATTCAATAAACAATTGTCCTTAAAATCATTCAGCATAATCCAAACTAATATTGAAACCCAAAACATAGAATAATTTAATCACATAGTCTTTCATAGTAAATCTAAACATTTATCTCCAAATAACATCAACTACTCTTAAAGTCTCATACTGAAGTGTAATTAACCAAATCACATATTCTCTATGATAGTTTAGTCATTTCTATTAATAAACCAAATCTCTATAAGTCTAAAATAAAAATATAAATTCTTCCAAAATAAAAATTCACCATTAATCCTCAAATGAAATCCCATATTATTCTATTTTTCGTAGGCATATATTATTTCCAATATGGTAAACATCTTCCAAAATAAAACTTATCACTTAATCACAAAATCATTTTCCTATACTAAGGATATCCATTTGATAAAACATATGATCCCAAATCAACTTATTATTGATCAATAAAATTATTTAACTCAAAAGAATTAGTCACACTAACTAGGGACTTCATGTAGTCCAGTGGTAGGCAATAAATCCCAGTTGCACTTTTGTTGTGGGTTCGATTCTCATAGCTTTGTCTGATGTGACGGGTTGTCACAAGGTCTGTGTGTTTTCCTTTTTCAAAAACTATAATTTATAAAATTTCCAAAATGAGATAAATTCCTCAAAATAACCATAACATAATTTAAACACAAATTTTATCTCATACCTCGCATTTTCATCCCAAAAATTAATAACCTGTAATTGCCTCAAATTCAAGGATCATATAAACCCAAATGGTTCTTTATAACATATACACAAAAGAAAAGATAATTCTTCCTTAAATAGCATTTTCACATAAAAACTGCAGTGTTGCACATACAAGAGAAAAGTCTTCCAAAGTAATCCCATCAAAAAAGAGAATTAATACTTTTAAACATTTCTCAATCCATTAATTTACACATAGGTTTTTAATTGACATAGTGGTTATCCTATAGAATAGGTAATTGACTCGGGTAATGCATAGGTCCACTAAATTTATGGAAAATGACTGTAAATGGATTCATAGGATCATTTTTATTTTCTTCCAGAGTAATCTTCATTTTTCCTTGGCAATTATTTACTTTATTCCCTTCTTTCCCACACATAAAGCATTTCTTTGTTCCATTGAGACACTTTCTGGGGTGTCTCCTTTCACATTTCTTGCAAGATGGAAATTGATCTTTCTTTTCTCCACGGTCTCCACTACTGGAGCTGTTATCATTCTCCACCTTTCTCTTATTTGTTGATTTTGGGAGTTGGTCAATATATATGTTGTTGATTATATTTTTAGAAACATTCTTCGGCACAAACATGATATCTTTTACGCCTATCAACATTCCATTTAGTTGCTCATTTTCACTATCATTACCACCTTGTACGTCATGATCAATGATACTATGACTTACTTGGAGTATAGAAATTGACTAAAACAAGAAATCATAGTGTGAGTAACAATAGTCATAAAGTCATTTAGAGAATATCATGACACATTATTTTTAATCTAAAACACCTTAGGATTAACCAAGGTTATTTATTCTCATTTTATACTAAAATCCTTCAAATCTGTTTGTAACGAAAATGAGAATTATCCTAAGCATATCCCCTAGGAGTGTCGTAACCAAGAGTGCAGTAAGGCCCATTGTTGTGCACCAGTTCCCATTCGAATCTAGATCAAAGAGGTGTTTTTAAAGTTTTACCCCTAGGTACATATGTTCCCGAGCCGGCTCTACCTGCCCGTATACAGACATGGATGTATTGCTTGGAAAACCTACAAAATATTTACATTACCAATTGTTTTGGATGTTCTTCTATACTAATCCTAAAATTCAATATTAGGGTAGTGCTTTCTAATTAGAGTTTTTCTAAATCTAGATTCCAAGATTTGTAATAAACTTCCTCTGATACCAGCTGTAATGCCTCAACCGTAGTTACCTAGAGTTAGTTCATTATTACATAACATTGGAATGATCACAAGATATCAAGTCTCAAAATACCAATTAGTTTAGTAGCCTTGGAAGTACTAGATACATACCTAAGTTTTACATTACATCATGAAATTAAGAAAAACAGAATTGTGTCCCATTTGAACACACTCATATCTTTTGGCATATCCCTGAAAGTTAATCATAATATAATTCTTCACATCCTAGGAAAAATAAAACATAAGAAAGGGGTTATCTCATATTCTTAGTAGGGATAATAATAAATAAAAAACTATCATAAATAAGCATAAACATTTAATGAAATGTATAAGACTAAAATAGAAGACTTTTAAAAATAAACTTCATCATAATATGAAAAGGATAAATCAAATAATTACATTTACTTATTCACATGGATATTATACTTGTTGAATAATCACATGTAATATCAATAGATAATTTCATAATGATGGAATGCATAATGTTGGACATCATAAGTAGGAGACCTAGGATCAAATCCAGGGGGAGGCTAATTTCTGGGTACTGTAGCAGTACTGTAGCAGGGGGTTGTAGTAGGTATTGTTGTAGTGTTGTAGCAAGTAATGTGTAGAATTGTAGAAGGTATTGTTGTAGGAACTGTAGCAGGCACTATTTGACACTGTAGAAGCCGAGAATATTCCCATGTTTGTGACTTCGGGCTACTGATTTGGTCACCGAGACCTATAAGGCCTTCGAGCCACCTAGGCCTTTGGGTCAGTAAGGCCTTTGGGCCACCTCAAGGACTTTGGGACACCTTAAGTGTAGATTAAAACCATACAACCTACAAGGAACAAAATTTAGAAGGAGGAGGAAAATGAGCTTTCACCTTAGTAGAAGCTAAACGGATTTCAAGAATCAGAGAGAATGGAACCTACCAACAGGACAATCCTGTGCATGCGCAAGAAAGCCTTGTCGAACAGCCATGTGAAGGTTTAGATCTGATTTCATGATGAAGATTCTAGGGAGGAGCAGTTCCAAGTAGTTAGTCTGGGTTTTATGTAATGTTTGAAGCCTACGAGCAATGAATTCCTCTAAGGCCTACGGGCCATGTAATACTTATGCCTACGAGCCTTGTAAGGGTTCCACCTCACCTCTTGAAAGTTGGATTATCAAAATTAATAAAAAAAATGAAGTCCTTCAGTCCATTGGTGGACATCATAACCACATAGTCAAGGCCTCGTGCCAAGACTATAAATAAGATTTTGTCAAGGCCTTGTGCCAAGACACTAGTTTGAAGTTGATTTATTATGATACAATCTTCTATATTTTATTGAAGGTTTTTTTATATGTTTGACTATGGACGAGGGCCTCTTTTTCTAAATTTTCATCACCGGGTTCATTATCCCCCAAGAGGGTACTAGGTAAATCAATGGAAGTTCTTGTTTAAACCCATCCCCTAGGGTTTGGGGAATTTATATCTCAATGTACATCCAGGTAATAAAAAAATCCTTGACAGAAATATTTTAATCCTAAATATAAGGATTAATAAATGCCAATTGTGGGCCTAAATATTCCTTATCTCATAGGTATAATATCAATTTAATCATCATCATCACCATAGAGGGAATTAGTCTTCTCTAGGTTGGGAGGTATAAATCAATGGTCGATATCCCATCCATTCCTCTCACCACAAGTTGGTACTCATATATTTGGGGACAATTCAGAAAACTTGACCAGAAACTTCCTCATGTTCATCATTCAGAGGATGATATGGGAGGAAGGTATGGTGAATGAAATCAAACCCCACTGGGGTCATAATATAAAATGGTCTAACATGGATATGGGTTCAATAAATGAACCCAATAAAAGAGGGTCTGAATATTCCTATTACATTGAGAGTAATGGTATAACTTCCATTTTTCTAATACACCTCTTTCAATGTAATCAACATCAAAATAGTAGATAATTTGTATCAAGAAGAAAATACAGAGGGATGAAAAACAAAAAATATACCGCTATAGGAGGATCTAGATGTACATACCTAAGTAGAACAAATTTGGGACCATATGAGAATAAAAAAACAGGAACCTCAAAATATCTAGTTACCACCTCTATGATGGAAAACATTTAAGGATAAATGGAATGAAGTGGTCATACCCCACTCATCACTCAAAAGAGCCAATATTCATTCCATAGTGGGGAATTTGGAAAAGTATAGTGATAAGATAAAAAATATCAAACACATCAATAAGGATTCACTCAAGGGAAACCATCCCAATGTGTATCATCATCAGAAAGAGGAAAATATTCCTCCTCCCATAAATATATGAAAAGACAATCTTCCTAAAAGAGTGGCATCTGAGTGTCAGATCGGATCTAGATTCAGGCCTCTGGTCTCTATAAATGAGAAAGTTGAAAATGATCATAAATTCACTCCACTATTATGATTCTATCTACCATGATAAGGAAATAATTCGGTCTTATAATGAATTGAGAATCAGTGGGACATGAATATAGGTCCACCTCATCAGGTCCCACCCACTCCCTATATATGGGACATGACTCATACAACCATACCTATAGAATTTCTCAATTCCATTGAGTCCATAGCTACTTAAATTGAATCCATGGATGGGTGAAAGGAACCTGTGAAGCCTAAGAAGAATCCATATCCCAAATCAGTGGATGACACTTTTCCCCCAACCAATTTCAGTAATCCTACCTTCTCCACCATTGACGGCATGGGAGACCAGAAAAAAACATCTCACACACTTTTTATCCTAATGCGGTCTAATGATGGGACCACAGGATCAGCAGGACTTGACCAAGATGTGGTGTTTTTTACAGGATCTGATAGGACCAAAATTGTTTGGTATAAAAGAATATTGGCAGTATCAGTTACAGGATGTAAAAACCGTCATTATCAATTCCATTAATAGTTCATCTCCACGCTGAAGAAAATGAAAAAAAAAATTACCAGGAAAACTGTAAGCAACATGAAAATGAGAGGGTGTCTAACTTAATATCCAAATATAAAATTTTAACATATTCACTCAATATCTCACTCTCATAGGATAAATTTTTGTAACTTTTTGCAGAAAATATTTAGGATGGTTTGGAGACACCTATGATCCCAATGAACTATCGAGGTAGGTTCTGTCAGTTTGAAGAAATAACACAGCATCAGGAAGATTCCATTCATCATAACCAAAATTATTCTTGACTCATGCCTCATCATAGGTGAAAAAGGATCAAAAAGGAACATACTACTACAATTACCCTAAAACCAATAGCAGTGTCTATTCAAGCACTGAAGTAGTTCCCAAATTTCCCTGCACCTCCTATCGAGTGGAAACAATAAAAAAATCACTTGCAGTCAAAATAAAAAAGAGATCAAGGTTGGCTGGGATTTTAGGAATGGAAGAATAAAACATAATCATTATAAAATAAGAAATTATTTAACAATTTCCTTCAAATTATGGAAAATGACCTTCTCAATCTTCCATAGTCCAGTAATCCCAATGAGGTCGACCTCACCATCAATCCAAAATAGTTTCCTTTCTTAAAAAGGATGGTGCATAACATCCAAGATTATTTCATATTCAAATATATCCTCCAAATCATGGTTGATTCCAGACTAGTAATGTTGGTGGACTCCCTAACACGTGTGTCATGTGTAACCATTTCCCAGTAAAAATAAGAGTGTTATTGGAAAAATGATCTGACAAAAAATATAAATAAGTTCGACACCTAGATGACTCAAAATAAAGTTGACCGAGCTCATGAAACCCTAAGATAAAAACATTTAGAGACCCCTAAAAAATCATCTCTTATGGAGTTGGTATAAAATACACCTCCCATTTGTGTAAATTATCATAAAAAATAAGAATATATAGAGGAGGAGGAGTCATATTCAGCTTTGAATAAAGACTTGAATCTTGCAGATTTCTTCCTTGAAATGTTTAAAGCATAGGAACTGCCCCACCAAATAGGACCTTCACCCAACGAAGAACTAATATTTGGTTTTTTAAATGTAATATACTTTTCATATTCCTTCTCTAGGGATTAATATGCCTCCGATTATGAGTTACTCACAATTGATAGGGGAACTATAGGCCACAGGTGTAGGAGCCGAGGATATAGAGGACATTGTGTGCAGGATCAGACATAATATTTTGGCCACATCCCCATGTAGGATATATATTCATCCAAAACCATTGTTTAAGCACTCCAATGAACTCATTAAATATAAAAAAAATTGTATATCTCTTTCGATATCTCCCTGGTCAAGTCATATTACAGGACCATATAGCATGGATTTGATTGTCAGATTATCATAGGAAATGGGGAAGAACGGAATGACCTATGCCACTGGTAGAAGATTCTACCTCAAACTCTATATAAGTACCAGGTCAATCTACCTCCAACACCTTATCTACATAGACACATGTTTATAAGAAAATCTATATTGGGAAGTGCTGACCTTTGACACAAAATTAAAACATCTTGAAATAACTCGATGTTTTTTCAAACAAGACCTCAATCCAATATTTTCTCTATCTTTCAAAATAACTTAGAGAGGCACTCGATAAATCCTTTCAAAGTCCATAATAGTACATGGAGGAAGTCACTAAATTTTAGGTTTATCAATTGGATAACATTCTATAAAAATTCTATTTCTCCATCTCATTCAGATAGTAGAATTTGGAAGAGGGCATTTAGGGACACATCAGAACCCTGTGTGTTTTCAATAGAATTGATAAAATTTTCATCCAAATGGATCTGAATGAAATGGTTCTAGGATCAACCTAATACCGATTCGGACCCTATAAAATTTTGGATATATTGAATGGGAGTTATTTACAAAAAGGATAAACATTAAAGCCTATGATAAGAATGAGAAAAGACCTATCGGGAAGATCAAGCTCAAAACTCAGTTTTGGGATCTCACATCTAATGTTAATTTTGTAAGGACCCAGTTGGAGCAATGAACCACAGAGAGGGTGGGTGAATCATTGGTACCCCTTTATTTTTTTTAAGTACCCTTAAAATTGAGAACAACCTTTGTCTCCTATTAAAGATATAATTCCCTGCTGAGAAAACAAACAAGCACACATCCAAAAGAACACATCAATTTACAAGGTTCGCTATTTAATAAGAATAGCTACATCCTTGGTATGGTTGGAAACAATCCAGCACCATACAATCCACTAAGAAAAAAATCCTTGTATTATAAAGAGTAGGATATAACCTTACACTTGTGAAGCACTGTGAAACAATCACTCCAGTGGGTCCCCACCCTCTTAGCACAATAGGAAAAATTCACTTTTATTGTAATAACTTATGTTGCCTGCACTTCCTTTCAAATACACAAGTGTATGAAAGTTCAGCACAAATCTTCACTTCCTTACACAGAAGAAAGGAAAGGAATCCTTGGACTTGAGATATATCAATTATAGTCTGAACTTCCCATTCCTAATCTCCACTATGAATTCTTCACTCTGAAATCTTTACTCTGAACTTTCTTCTTCACTCCGATTCTTCAATCCGAGTCTTCCTCAGTCTGAGAAATTCAATACGGTGATAGCCAGTACTGATTCCCCATTCTGAATCTTCACTCTGAATTCTCCACTCTGAATTCCTCACTCCAAATTCTTCACCACTCTGAATTCTTCACTCTGAATTCTTCTCCACTCTGAATATTCTTCAATCCGAGAAACTCAATACGGTGTCAACCAGTATCAAATTATCATTTCGATTAAACCACAATGAAACTCAATCGACCAAGCTCTTCTTCCTCTCTCTAGATTATCAGAGATTCTCTCTCTAATTTTTCATCACAACTTTACTTTGAACTCTGATCTCCTTTTATAGGTTCTCCAAAGTGTCCTTAGGCAGGAAACCAAAATATTTTCCCACTCACTAAGATTCACCCAAATCATAATTTCTCCTGAAATCTTGGAGTAATTAAGAATTTTTCAACGCTTATAGAATCTTTTTGAATCTTCTTATACTTCTCTTGATATACAACTTTGGACTTTTCTAGATCTGACTTTGTTACACAAGATTCTCAGTATCACTTTCTTGGATCCACTCTTCTGGCTTCTCAGTATCATGTTCTCGGATTCACTTGTTGATTATTCGGTATCACATTCTCGGATTCACTTCTTGATTCTTCGATATCACATTCTCGGATTCACTCTTCTTTCTTCTCGGCATCATACCATTTCAATTCTCGGTATGACTCTTCATCACTTATCAGTATAACTCTTCATTGCTTCTTGTGTATGAAAAATTCTTCATTCTCGGTGAGTCTTGTTTTTGTTCATCGATACCGAAGATTTTGAATTCTCGGTATGACCCCTCTGAATCTCAGTACGACTTGTGGTTACGAATTCACCAACTCTCGGCATGAATCCACACTTCTGGCTACAAAATTCAGGTTCAGGAAGTCGACTCTGAACTTCTTCACTCTAAACTTCTGACTCAGCAAGTCGACTTTGAACTTCTATCTACGAACTTCTTCTTCAGCAAGTTGACTCTAAACTTCTCGCTACGAACTTCAGGTTCTCGGAACGGCTCTTCCAGATTCTCGTTATGACTTCACCACCCAAATTTTGCTTGCATCATGAGTACTTGCATATACTCACAAATTAGAGTTACAAAACAGCAAAGCATTGTCACAATTGGTGCCTCCACATCTCCTACCATACAGCTTTCGGAATTTTGCAATTTCCCGGTTCCGAACTTCTCAATTTCCAGACTCCGAATTTACAGACTCTGAATTCTTCGATCCCCAGGTTCTCAGTTCCGGGCTCCTCAATTTCCTGACTCCAAATTCCAGACTCTGAATGTTCAATATTCTCAGTTCTGAATTCTTAGAAATTCAAGGTGTCTTTCCTTTATGAAAACTTCCTTAAGATCAACAAAAGACAACCCATGAAAACCAAATCTTCCTTCAGCTTTGTCCTAACAATATCCCCCTTTGGATTTTTTTTTTTCAACCAAGTTTTCATAAATCACCAAACCTGGAAACCTCAAGAAATGGATTACTTATCAATAATTCTAAGCCTACGTGAGATAACTCATTGTAGGAAACAATAATCATTGACAGCAAAACCATTTTGTACATAGGTAGTGAAAACGACATCTTCAACTTCATACATCTTCAGCTTCATACATCCTATAAAAAACTTCAAGTTATTTCCTACAACCACTCCAACAAACAGTTAGAATAGTTCACATACACAAACAATGTTGAGTTCACAGCTTACCCACAACTCTCTCTTAGATCAAAAGATTTATTATATAAACAACTTCTCCCCTTGAAAGAACAATCCAAAGGTAAGAAGAGAAAGGGGATGGAACAACATACCTTAGCCTTGAAGAGAAAGATTTTGGACACCCATGTTCAACCTCAATATTGAGAATGATTCCTTCGGCAAGGGTTTCTTGAAAATATCAGCAACTTGTTCAGCAGATGAAACATATTCAAGTTTCAGTGCATTCTTTTCCACATGCAATTTAATGAAATGATATTTGATGTCAATATGCTTCGATCGATAATGTTGGACTAGATTTTTGGTAATATTACTTGTGCTTTGATTATCCCAGCCCAAGAGCAAGGGAAATTTTACTTCAACTAACAAATCTTTCAGCTGTGTTTTCATCCAGATAAGTTGAGTAGTGGCCATGGTGGCAGCAATATATTTCGCTTCATCCATACTATGTGTCATAGAATTTTTCTTCTTCGAGTTCCAGCCAACACAAATGTTTCCCATAAAGAACACTCCACCAGATCTGGATCTTCTATCATCAACATTTTCTGCCCAATCTTCATCTTAATATCCAAAGAAATCAATGTTATTTGAGCCACTATTTTCGATTCTGAATTCTGATGTGCCTTTTATGTATCTGAGAATTCTTTTTCCAGCAACAATATGTGATTCTTTAGGATCACTGTAGAATCTTTCACATAAGGTAACAGCAAAAACAATATCTGGTCTTGATGCAGTCAGGTATAACAAACTTCCAATCAGCTTTCGATATTCTTTGTGATCATCTTCTTTTCCTTCATCATTTTTGCTTAGCTTTGTTCCCACTGAAATAGGAGTTGATACAGGTTTTGAGTTTTCCATGCCAAACTTCTTGAGAAGTTCCTTATCATACTTTTCTTGGGAGAGAAAAATGAATTCTTTCTGTTGTAAGATTTGTAACCCAAGAAAGTATCTCATTTCACCCAACATGGACATCTCAAAGACATTCTTCATTTCTTCAGCAAACCTTTCATAGCTTCTTTCATTATTCCTAACAAAAATAATGTCATAAACATAGAAAATCACAATGAGAGAAAGATATTGGTTTTCCTTGATGTACAGATTGCTGTCAACTCTCCCTTTCTTGATGTTCATCTCTTTTAAGAAAGTATCCAGTTTGGAATACCATGCTCTTGGAGATTTCTTTATCCCATACAAGGCATTCTTCAACCTGCACGCATAACTTTCATTCTTCCCAATAACAAAGCCACATGGTTTCTCAATATAAAATTATTCTTTAAGACCACCATTAAGAAATGTGGATTTGACATCCATTTGAAAGATTTTGTAGAATTATTGTGTAGAAATATCAAGAAAGATTCGAATAGTTTCTAATCTGGCCACTGGAGAAAATTTTTATTCAATGTCAATTCCTTCAATATGCAAGTAGCCTTTGAAAACTAATCTTTCTTTGTTTCTGATAACTTCACCTTCTTCATTGAACTTATTCCGGAAGACCCATTTGGTGCCAATAATGTTCTTATTTTCAGGCTTGGGTACGAGTTCCCATGTGTCATTATTTTAAATCTGATCCAATTATTCATTCATGGCTTGAACCCATTCTGTATGCTCAAAGGCTTTTTTAACATCACTTGGTTCCACTTTGGAATACAAGGAAGTATGTGATATAGAATTACTTGTTCTTCTTGTTTAAACCATGTGATGTTGATCACCAATAATATCCTGATCTTGCACTTGTTTCATCATCCTTGGATAAGTTTTTCATGTGCCTTCCTCATCACTTGATATGGCTAAATCTGATTCTTCATCTTGATTAGGATTACAAATCATTGCATCCTTATCATAATCGTTAGCTTCATCTTCCTCATCTTCTTTGTCTGTCTGGACATGCTTATCTTTCCCCGAATTTTCAATGACTTTTACATCAACTGTATCCACCATTCTTCCTATTTCTTTGTTAAAGCATCTATAACCTCTTCCTTATGGAGTATAACCAAGAAAAATTCTGTCTTATCCTTTCTGCTCAAATTTTCCACTACTTCCACCTTTCTTCTTTATGATGCATGGGCTCCCAAAAACCTTAGCATGCTTCATACTTGGAGTAATTCCATAGAAAAGTTCATATGGAGTCTTGTTTGATAGGGTTATGTAGAACCATCGATTTTGAATATAAACAGTTGTACTTGTAGCTTGCCTCCAAAAGTAAAGAGTAAGGCCATGTTCAAGCAACATGGTTCTTCCCATTTCCACCAAGCTTCTATTCTTACTTTCAAGAACCCCATTTTGCTGAGGTGCATATAGAGCACTATATTCATGTTGAATCCCATGCTTCTCAAGATAGTCTTCAAATTCTTCACTTCTATACTCACCACCATTATCTGTTCTCAACTTCTTCACATAGTACTCACATTCTTTCTCAGCTTTCCTTCTGAAGCTTTTAAACATTTTCAGGGAATCTGACTTGTGCTTCATAAACATAACACATGTAATGCGAGTAAAATCATCAATGAAGGTGGTGAAGTACTTGTCTCGATTTGTTGATTGTTTTATCATCGGCCCACATATATCAGAATATATTAGTTCACGGGGTTGTTTTGAACAAATGTCAACCTTCTTATGCACAAAACTTGTAATATTTCCTTTCTGACAGGTAGTGTAACACCAATCTCTTCTTCTTGGAAAATATGGAATATCTCGAAACCTGTCCCTTTGAGATAACTTGCTCATATTTCTCTTACACATGTGTCCAAGTATTATGTGCCACAACTGATTTTCTTCTACTAAACTCATGTAACAAGAGTTTTGTGAATTTCCAACCTGAAACAAATTCCCTTTGGTTTGTTGGCATCTTGTAACAATCTGCCCATCTTCCTCACTTTTCAAAATAAACCCATATTTCTTGAATATAACTTTGTTACCCTCATCACAAAATTGTGATACACTCAATAGATTGTGCTTCAGCCCATCAACATACATAGTTTTTTTGGACTTCAATTTTTCTTTCCCAATGATGGCTGATCCAACACCTTTGATTTTTAAAAATTCATCATTGCCAAAAGTCACTGTGACTTCTTTAAACTTCTTTATATTCTTTAGAAACTTCAAGTCTCCTGTCATATGTGAATAACACCCACTATCAAGTATCCAAGGCCATTCTTCCTTTGTAACTTTTATAACAGTTTCAACAACAAGATCTTTTTCTTCTTTCTCTTATTTCTTCACCTTAGGGTTATGAGAATTAAAAAGTTTTTGTTGAGCCTATAATAGCACAAGACATCATCTTGCAAGGTTTCAGGTTTTTTCACACCTTTCACAAATGGTCTCTAGAGGATGGAACCTATTTTATATCTTGACTTCATTCTTCTCAACTTTCTTTAAGAAAACCTCCTCACTCTTCTTCCTTTGAGGAGATTGACTCCCACTCAATCTCTGCCTTTCATAACTTGTGGGGTGGTGGTAATAATATTGATTGAACCAACACATATTCATTGTATTCCTGAATCCACCACAGTATGAACAGTACCCATAGGAGGAGTACCTTCCTCTGAAACTTTTGTTCTGATACTTCTTTGCTGATCTTTCTTCAGTCCCACCAACCATTCTTTTGTTATCAAGATTTCTCTACTGGAATTCTGCCTTCTCTGATTTTTCTTGATTTTCACCAGTGTTAGGCTTAGGTTTCCTTGAAACTTCAGAGTTCCCAGTAACGCTGGTCTTAGCCACATAAGTAACTTTCTCATCTTTCTTCTTCACAGCAACCACTTTATTCTTCTGTTTAATTTTCTTAGAATGTTCTTGTTGAGAGCCTTCACCAACATCAGTAGTTGAGTTTTGAAAACAAATGTTTTTTTATTCAACTTCTGGGAGCTTATTTTGAATAAGTTCTAATTCTTCCTCTTTTGGCTTCAGCTTAACTATCATGTGCTCATTTTGGTTTTTCTCATCTTCAAGATACTTCTTCAAATATTCAAGTTCTTTCTCAAGTTCTTCTCTAACATTAGATTGATTGCACGCTGAGGAAAATTCGTCTTCCAACTTTTTGTTAAGTTTCTCCAACCTCTTGATCTTCCTTAAACATTCCTTCAATTCTTCTTTCAGATGCATCTCAAGCGGATATTTTTCTCCTTCCGAGCTGCTGCTTCTGAAATCTTCATCATTTATTGTTGCAATGAAAGTATTCTAAACACCATGCTCAACTGATTTTTCGGATTCAGCATCACTTTCTTCATATTCTTCATTTATATATAGAAGGCCTCCTCTGTTGGATTTGATAAACTTCTTTTCTTTCCCTGATTTTCTTTTACAACCATGCTTCTTCCATAACTTTCTTGGCTTTCTTTCTTCTTCATCACTGTCTTCTTTATTCTCCCATCGAGGACAGTTAACCGCAACGTTTTCAATGCCTCCACATTCAAAACACTTCAAGGGATGTTTTCCCTTGTATTTACCCATGCCTCTTTTAACATTTTTTGAAAACAAAGATAAAATATCGTTAAGATTTTTACATACCTCGCTTTCAGAGTCAGATTCACCACTATCTTCTTTAATCAAGATCTTCTTAGAATTATCCATCTTCATGGACTTGAAAGATAATTCTCTGTCAACTTTTGTCTTGGTCTTCATAGCCTTTTCCATTCTCATCTCATAAGTAATGAGTGTGCTATGCAAATCATCAAGCGATAACGTTTCTGATTCTCTGTCTTCTAATGAAGATACCTTCGCATCAAATTTATTAGGAATAATCCTCAATATTTTTTCCACCATAGTAGATTCTTTCAGCTCTTCACCAAGACATCTAATGGTACTAACAATATCATTCACCTTGGTGAATAAATCCCCAACAGATTCAGGCTCTCCCATCTTCAGGTCTTCATACTTCAACCTAAATATTTGATGTTTTGCCTTCTTAACTTTTGTATTTCCTTAGTATATGTTTTTTAGTTTTTCCCATATACCTTTGGCTATGGATACTCCTTTCACTCTTAATAAAACACTTTCAGAAAGTGAAGACAATATAGTATTCTTGGCTCTTCCATAATTCTCAAGAAACTTCTTGTCTATAGGTGTAAGTGGAACATTGTCTTCAATGGGGGGAAACCCAACTGTTGCAACTTCAAAAACTACATAACTAATAGAAATGAGATACGGTATCATTCTAGCATTCCATATGTGATAGTTATTTCCATTAAATACCTGAATGCCTTTGTTGTTCACATAATTTAGATTATCCATCAGCAAGGAAAACAAAGGTAACCATCCTTTGATACCGCTTGTAAGGACCTAGTTGGATCAATGAACCACTAAGAAGGGGGGTGAATCTGTGGTACCCCTTTATTCCTTTTTAAGTTCACTTAAAATTGAGAACAAACTTTGTCTCCTATTAAAGATATAATTCCCTGCTGAGAAAAAAACAAGCACACTTCCAAATGAACACAACAATTTACAAGGTTCACTATTCAATAAGAATGGCTACATCCTTGGTATGGTTAGAAACAATCCAGCACCATACAATCCACTAAGAAAACAATACTTTTATTACAACGAGTAGGATATACCCTTACAATTGTGAAGCACTGTGAAACAATCACTCCAGTGCGTGTTCACCCTCTTAGCACAATAGGGAAAATTCACTTTTATTGTAATAAATTATGTTGCCTGCACTTCCTTTCAAATACACAAGTGTATGAAAGTTCAGCACAAATCTTCATTTCCTTACATAGAAGAAAGGCAAGGAATACTTGGACTTGAGATAGATCAATTACAGTCTGAACTTCCCATTCTAAATCTCCACTACGAATTCTTCACTCCGAAATCTTTACTCTGGGCATTCTTCTTCACTCCGATTCTTCAATCTGAGTCTTCCTCAGTCTTATAAACTCAATACGGTGACAGACAGTACTGATTCCCCATTCCAAATCTTCACTCTGAATTCTCCACTCCGAATTATTCACTCTGAATTCTTCACCACTCCGAATTCTTCACTCTGAATTCTTCTCCGCTCTGAATCTTCTTCAGTCTGAGAAACTAAATACAGTGACAACCGGTATCAAATTCTCGTTTCGATTGAAACCACAATGAAACTCAGTCGGCCAAGCTCTTCTTCCTCTCTCTAGATTATCAGAGCTTCTCTCTCTACTTTTTCATCACAACTTTACTTTGAACTTTGATCTCTTTTTATAGGTGCTCCAAAGTGTGCTTAGGGGGGAAACCAAAATATTTTCCCACTCACTAAGATTCACCCAAATCTTAATTTCTCCTGAAATCTTGGAGTAATTAAGACTTTTAAATGCTTCTAGAATCTTCTCGAATCTTCTTATAATTCTCTTGATTTAGAACTTTGTCCTTTTCCGGATCCGACTTTGTTACACAAGATTCTCGGTATCACTTTCTCGGACCCACTCTTCTGGCTTCTCAGCATCATGTTCTCAGATTCACTTCTTGGTTCTTCGGTATCACATTCTTGAATTCACTTCTTGATTCTTCGGTATCACATTCTCAGATTCACTCTTCTACCTTCTCGGAATCATACCATTTCAATTTTCGGTGTGACTCTTCATCACTTCTCGGAATATCTCTTCATTGCTTCTTGTTTAGGGCCAATTCTTCATTCTCGGTGAGTCTTCTTTTTGTTCATCAATGCCGAAGATTTTGAATTCTCGGTATGACCCCTTTGGATCTCAGTACGACTTCTGGTTATGACTTCACCAACTCTCGGAATGAATCCACATTTCTAGCTACGAACTTCAGGTTCAGGAAGTTGACTCCGAACTTCTTCACTCCAAACTTCTGACTCAGCAAGTTGACTTCAAACTTCTCGCTACGATCTTCTTCTTCAGCAAGTCGAATCTAAACTTCTCGCTACAAACTTCAGGTTCTCGGAACGGCTCTTCCAGATTCTCGGTATGACTTAACCACCCAAATTTTTCTTGAATCATGATTACTTGAATATACTCACAAATTAGAGTTAAAAAACAGAAAAAGCATCATCACAATTGGTGCCTTCACATCTCCTATAAGCCAGCATTCGTAAATTTTCAATTTCCCGGTTCCGAACTTCTCAATTTCCAGACTCTGAATTTACAGACTCCGAATTATTCAATCACCAGGTTCTCGATTCCAAACTCCTTAATTTCCAGACTCCGAATTCCAGACTCCGAATGTTCAATATTCATGGTTCGGAATTCTTAGAAATTCATGTTTTCTTTCCTTTATGAAAACTTCCTTAAGATCAAAAAAAAGACAAGCCATGCAAACCAACTCTTCCTTCATCTTGGTCCTAACAAATTTCATGGTTATCCAGCAAAACACCACATAGAATTTCCTACTTAGAATGACATGGAATCATATCCACACGGTGGTACCTTCAACATTTTATCTGTGTTTTAATTACACCATCGTTGGAATGGTTGACATGCTATATGGAAATAGTTCCCCATTTGATTCTTGTGAAGCCACATATTGTGGGGCATGTTTTTATAAAAAGGAAGGAAAACAACAAATGTTGGATAATAATATTAAGTTTTTATCCCCAAATGGCTTTGAAACCACCCCATAAAATCCCTGGAGTATGATTTAAAGTAATTATGTGCTACATATAAATCTAGTTAAGGAAGTAGAATCAATCCTAGATTTTCAAGATATTCTTATCCCCAATGATTTTGTAAAATAAAAGCAACTCTGTAATATCTATTTAATGAATTTGTTATTAATGGATGATAATTTATTTTATCATGGACTATCTCAACCTAACAAAGACATATATTCGCACAAAATGTATACATTGTATGAAAATGACTTCATATACTCAGAGGTAGATGAAGAAGAGGATGACCTCATAGATTCTCCTCCCACATTTGAGAAAAGAATCTCCCCCACCACTGATGAAAATAGGTAGGTAAATATTGGGATAAAAGAATAATGTTTAAATACACTTATTAGTTCTACCATGCCTCACGAGGAGCAAGATTTAAAGATTACATTTCTAAAGAACCATCAATATGTGTTCGATTTGAATTAAAAAAAATTCAGAGACTAAATCTAAATGTGTCTAGGCACCATCTCATCTTACACAATGACCATTTAGGAACCATGTAGGCATCTAAATGGATAACCCCTCTCATGCTAGTAACATAGAATCAAAAGTTTAAAAACTAATCAAATCCAACATTTTAAGAGAGGTACATTACCCATGATTTCCAACTAACAACATCCTTTTCAGAAAAAGAATTGGTAGATTAGGGTCTATATAGATTTTAGAGACCTTAATAAACAATTAACAAAGGATTATTTTCCAATTTATGATCACAGAACTCTTCATCATTGTAATGGATGGCTTGTAAGACCTTTACTTTATGGATGATAACTTGGGGTACATGAAGATAAATATTTCCCCTAAAGATGAGGAAGCCACTGCTTTCAAAGAAACCAAGGAGATCTTTTACTATTAGGTCATGCACTTTTGATTATAGAACATTGGTACTACTTATAAATGCACCATGCATCGTATATTTAAGCCCTTTATTGGAAGGATAGCTGAATTTTATATTGATGACCTAGTGGTCAATTCCCAATAGTGATTTGATCACTTCATAGACCTCCAAATAGTCTTTGACATGGTGTGACAGCACAGTCTGAAGATGATTCCACTAAAATGTTCTTTTTTAGGGTAACAATAGCTAAATTCCTCATATATTTTTTATTCCACCATGGTATTGAGATTCAACTGGAAAAGAAAAATACAATTATAGTAATGTCACCACCTTAGAATCTTAAATAAATGAGGGGGTCAAAGGGAACCTCACCCACAATTGATATTTAATTGACAACCTGGCTGGAAAATATTTCCCCTTCACAATGATAATGAATAAGGGAATAACCTATAAGTGTGATGATGAATTCTAGGAAGCCTTCAAGAGTCTCAATCAGTACCCGCCACACCCACTAGTCCTAATTCAACTAGTTAAAGGAAATATATTTATCCTATATGTGTCTTTCATGGAACAATCACTTGGAGCTCTCCTTGAATAGAAAAATGATATATGGAGTGAGAAGAGTATTTATTTCCTCAACCAAATGATTATAGGAATTGAGAGTCGATATTATGATGTTGATAAGAACTATCTTGCACTCATATTTAAAGTGAAAAAATTGGGGAATTACATGAATCACCATAATGTCAACCCGGTCTCTCGTATTGACCCTCTCAAGTACTTTATTAGACCCCTATTATGACCAATAATTTGGCCTGATGGGTGGTCATTTTGTAATAGTTATACATTGAGTTCTTTTCATAGAAGTCAATGAAAGGATAGGCGCTGGATGATTTCCTTAGAGAACACCCTTCCTTAGAAAGTACACTAGTGTACATAAGACTTCTAGATAAGAAGGTTCTCTACTCCCATGAAACTCATTGAACATGGGAGATGTATTTTGATGGAAACTCCCAAAGTACTATCTGCAAGGTATTGAAAAACCTGAAACTCAATCAGGTTGTCTTAGGGATTCTATTTGTTTCTTGAGACAAAGTAATTTTTCCCTACTCTTTCTCACTATTCGAAGGCTTCATGAAAAATGAGCCTGAATACCAAACCCTCATCACTAGCTTGGAACGAGACCTATGGTTTCAAATATCATACTTTAACATTAAGGGGGGTTTAAATCTAGTGATAAAACATATTAATGGTGAATATTATATCAAAAAGTAAGAATTATCCCCAATCACTAGATAAGTTGGAGGAATAATGAAAGAGTTCCCTTTTGATCCCATATTACATCATGTTCCCTAATCATATAATTCTTTTGCTGACACATTGTTTAATGCAGCCACAGTCTAAGTTAACCCCGATCATGAGGAATCAATATTCCACATCACACACTAGATAATGGTATAATCGATCATCATCTATGACATTGAATAAATAAATCAGGTCAACGCCACCAAAGAGTATGATGAACTGATATCTACCCCCATATAAATGGATCCCATAATTGGTTATCACCAAAATGGGACTCTCCTAGTAGACCGAGCAAGAAGGGAATAGATTTGGTGTTTAGAAGTGAACTTTACTTTGTGGGATAATTCAAATGAGAAAAAATTCCTCTATAAGAATGGATTTGATATATTCCTCTTTAGATGCATGGTATGAAGAGAGATGCTCACTGTGATAGAATAATTCCATCTAGGTCCCTTTGGCGCTTGTCAGTTTGGGACCAGTCTCTCCCACCACATCAAGAGGCTAGGTAATTAACGGAAAACAATGATATTGGACTTTGTGGAATTCACCAAGAAATTTCGTACATTCTATATTCATAAAAATTTCATCCATTAACCCTTAGAATTTCTATATACTGAAAATACTCCTATAAATTTTTCATATAGGGAATGGATGTGGTATGGATATATCCCCCAGCCATAGCTAAATAGTTCAAGTATACCCTTACCACAACTGAATTATTTTCTAAATAGGATAATTCAATATGCCTCAAGGAAGTTGGGATGAAGAATATAATAAACTTCATAAAGTCCCATATCATCACCAGGGTTGGATTCCCTCATATGATATTGGTGGAAAATGACACCAAATTCTATTTTACAGAGTTGAATAAATTATACCATGAGGAAAACATCAAGACCAATCACTTATCTCGCTATCGTACAGAAGAAAATGGATAGATAAAGGACTTAAATAAGACTCTATATTATATACACTAGAATATAGTGAACTAGTACATTTAGTCCTAGCTAGAAAACCTCCTCCATGATTTATGGTGCTACCATACAACCATATGTTCTACTACACAAAAAACTCTTTATTTATTGGTAAATAGAATCGAGTCATTGTTGATTATAGAATTATAGTTTCCCTTTCTTCAAATAGCTATTTGTGGAAAATTATTGGATGATGGTAAATCCCAGAAGTGGTTATATGAATTTGAATGGCTTGATGAGAACAGGTTGCATTCATTATACAACCTCGAAGTCAATAAGAATAAAATTGCACAAACCATCAGTAAAAAGGTTCTAATTTGTTTGGTATTGTCACTTAGTACCCCAATAATACCAGTTAAGAAGCCTCATAATCTGAAACCAAAATGGAAAGGTACTTTTATTTTACATGTGCTCTATCAAAACAGATCTTACTCACTAACCATGATGTATGGGGAATATGTCACACCCCCACCAATACAAGTTTTATTAATAAATTATTCACATATCTACCATCATGCATCTCTCATCTTGATAATATGATGTTAAAATACACAAATATGAACTGACCACATAACATTAAATAATACATAAGGAATCCTCACCACATTCCATAAAACTACATGTATCCCCAATATTCATTTTCCTATATATTAGGTGACTCTCGTCCTCAAAAGATATGTAGTGACACCCTAACCTTCATTCTTGGGCCCAGTCACAATATTCCTCTTATTTCATTTTGAGTTACCTTCTTCTTTACCTCATGGTGTCAAACTATACAATTGATGTTCTTGTAGCATGACACTAAACTACATGGGTTTTCTTGAATTATGTACAACTTTATTCTCATTTCAATGAGATATATATGGAATCCATGATCCTATATCTCAGGACATCTACCTCATGATACAAAATGAACCTATCATTTTTCTAATTTCCACCATGCCTTGAGAGGAACCTTTTTCATTCCTTGTCTCTCACATCAAGCATAGCCCATGTGAGATTAGGAATTTTGGTAAGGTATTCCCCACTTTAATGAGACATATCAATTTATGATAGGGTTATCAGGGATTTGGATGCAATACCATAAAAGGCACACCATAAGTCCTCACTACATGACATTAAACTACAAGGTTAATGTCTCTTGAAAAACATAAAATTGTGCATCCCCATGGGATTCACTCGAGAGGACTACAATCCTTGGTGTTGATCTCCCACCACATATCCAATCAATAACTACATGTTTCTTAATTCATTATTTTCACAAGATTCCAATTGACACCTGGATATCTTATCATGGGTCCAACAATAACAATCAATGAGAAAAATTCCCCATATTCATACAGCTCAGGCCTGTGTTGGGATTTTTCGATTTAAGAACTTTGTGTGACTTTATTTATAACATCACAAGATACTTAGTGACATACAAACCTCAATTCCAGGGCTTAATCACAATATTTACTTTTCACATCAGGGATCCTACACCATTTTCGCATGACATTGAACTGTATGGTTTCCCAAGAACTATGTGTGGCCTGATTCGTATAATCATAGGATATGTAGTGACTTTCCAGATCTCTAATTCTTAGGTCCAAATATGATAAAACAAATACCCCCATACCTACATATGGGTTAGACCTTTGTAGGGAACTTTTCTATAACTATATAGGGATTTATTCCTATTATCACATGATTTATAGTGACACCCAGTCCCCCAATCCTAGGTTTATCCCCAACATATGAAATAATAGAAATACACCCCTAACTACATATGTTCTAGAACTATATATTAAATTTCTTGGCCACATGACACCAAACAAAATTACAAAAAGCAGCATATACCCTATTAAAAAATGATTTAAGTAATACAAGATCATTTTTCCAAAGAACAAGTTGGATCTATGTACATATTTCTCAAATATGTGATAAATTTATGCAAGAGGGGTCCTAAAACATGGATATCCACTAACATGAATGTTCGTGGATAAAATATTATCCCTGAATCTAAATTATGCCGACAAATTCAATGTGTCCCCAAGGATATCTCTCAAAATTCTCACATTGGATCCCACATCCTTACTATGTCCTTCTAAACTGAAAGGAAAGGAAATCATTCTTACCACATGACATTATACTATAATGAACACTTCTTGGTCACATGAAATTAAATCTTCATGAAAAATACATCCTAACTACACAATTCTAAAATGTAAAGACCATCACCCATCATAATTCTTTATCAAAAGACCACAAAAGATTGACCCCAGTTAACTAGAGTATGTGGTAGTTCTATCATTGTTTATCCCCTCAACCCATAAATCACACATCAAGTCTTGTGTGCCTTGGATTTCTACAAACCTTTCATGGACCATGGAAAGTAAAAAAACTAAATATATATATTTTTCCATTATATTGATGCATAAGATCTTAGACCCACCAAACACTGACATCTTGGACCTATTGAAGGTCTTTCAGATACTTAAAAGTTTGACATCACCGCTGTAGAACTCAACACCTTGGGATGTTCTGGTCCATACCCAGTATGATTTTACCATATAATTTCTCATGTTTTGAGAACCATGAACCATGATTTTCAACATTTTCATCCCCTAATAAGAAGGTTCTTGGAGTACTCTAGACCATGGGTATCATAATGAGACTATTGTGCAACATTCCCCTCATATTAGTTCCATGTGCATCACGACCATAAACTACCTACACTTTGGTCAAAGTTGTATGACCTTAAATTCTAGCCTTTGATGGCCTAAAACACACAAACATTAAACTAATATAGAAATAGATATAAAACCTTTTAGGTTAAAAATACGCAAAGGTTTTTCTAAGTATGTGTCAAGTATTTTCTCTCTAAATTCATCATCTCTAAAGTTAAGGAAAAAATTAGGGCATAAATGAACAAGAAATAAATATTATAGGGACCACTTTGTAGCCTTATTAAAATCAAAGATATGATAAATGGGAACCCTGGTCTAGGTAAAAGTTAGAGTAATGATTTTTTTACATCTCCTTACTGTTAAAAATTCTTCTCTAGGCAGTGAAACAACATTTAGGGCGCTCAAACCCTTCTTGAATATTGAGATTTTCATAAACCACCTTCATGAATTTGAAGTCTTAGATAACACAACTAGCTCCCTAAGTTGATATCTTTATATTGGAACCCCATGGACCTTGGCCCTCTTTGATCTCAGATCTTCCCAATAATAGACTGGTAATAGGGATAAGGTCCTCTCAATGAACCCCCAGATCCCATGAAGGCAACCCTTAAACCCATGAGTTATTATCCTAACCATGTGGAACAGTAGAGGCTTGTTTCATTACTAATGGCTGACCTATACCCACAAGTTCCTACCAAAACTTAACTAATACAATCTTAGACTATGATTTACAATCCCCACAACCAGCCTATTCTAGCAGATTCAACATCCTCAGTGTTACATCACCATGTATTGTACCCTTTCTCTCAAAGTAGGGATGTGGCAATCCATTATTGAACAGTTTTATGGACCACACCACGTGACTCAAAACCACATGACATAGGTCCTGATACTCCCAACAAAAAGATGAATTCCTTTAAGGTTTTAGAACCCTTCTTGGATATCATTTACTTCATACCTAACTTCATTTTATAAACATTTGAGTCATATATAATATTTCATTCCACTTGGAAATGAGTGTAAATAAACTCTACTTAACCTTCCATGTTAGCCCTATGGACTCATGAATAAGGTCTTTGACCTGCCAGTTATATGAATCTCATCCTTAAAGAAAAGGAACTCAAATCCTTGTGAGCCCCAATGAAACCATGGTAGAAAATATAAAATTAGGGAGTTTTGTGTTTCCCCTAATATGTATACCCATTCCATGATTCACTATTTCAAGATCCTAGAAATTTGATTTAACAAACCCATATTCCAACTATCCTAGTGGATTTAGATTCCATAATATTTTTTCCAACAACTAATATTACTCCCACAAATCATCCATGGACCTTGGAAAAGAGTAGATACACCAATTTTTGGTAATCATACTAACACATAAGTTATTTTACCTACCAACCAAATGAATATCCTCTTTATAGGAAATGTAATACAATCATTATGATCCTTGGAAACACCACGACAAAACTCAAAAATCGATAGTGTTTTGGGAAAACCCATAAATGCTTGCCTCATATTCTATACTCACCAATAATTTCCTGGAAGGAAGAATTTAAACTATACATTATTTTATGTTATGAAATCAATAATTTAAACGATAAATCATATTTAAATCCTTACCATGTGACAATAAAATTAATATACACACCCTTTCCACATGATGTTAAATTACACAAAGAATGATACCTCATCAACAATATATTATGAAAAAATTAAGGTTCGAGAGAAAATATCCTAAAATAAAAAAATAGAAGGTCTGATATAGAAGACCCCAAACTAAAACACAACAATGATTTAGTTTTTAATACTAGAAGAAGGGAAAACCACTATGATGTCGAAAAACCGTAAGAGGGTGGCCTGAGAAAAGGCCGAATCCATTCCCACTAAGTATTACCAAAAATAAATATTATGAAAAAATTGAGTAAATATGAAACAAAATAGGTACAAATATTTTCTATCCCACTATATGGCCTTAGAAAAAATCAATCTATACTTTCTTATTCCATTGAATTCATCCAATGACTCAAGAATGCATTTAATTTACTCTGAACCATGAACTTATCCCTATATATATTACTATTTAGGGAGGAAATTTGTTAACTCCTACCAAATGAGCATTGAAAAATCAACCTATGAAGAAATAAAAATACAATGGTTATCATTTTCTTTATAAAAACGGAAGAAATTGTGTCCACAATTACACAGATAATGAAAACTCCCAAAGTAGATTTTATTGAATAAAATTGGGAAGTTCATTATAATAGGTCATGTAAAACACATGATTTGTTGGAGATCATAGAGAGCCCCTTGTGAAACCTCCTGTTCTTGAAAAATTTTCCAAGACACTCACTGATCATGAAAATACTATCAGATGAGTTCCTCTATGTCATGCGACATGTTAAAATATAGGGAACCTAAAAATCATCCCATACCCTGGTAAAAAAATTTGGAAAATAAGAAGGAGGAGGAGACCTTTTGTAGTCATTGATATTCATGAAATGAGATCATGAGGTTTTAAAGGTACCATGGATCCTTGATGAAATTTCCACCTTATCAGGAAAGATCCTATTTACATGTCACTTTTATCATGAAAAGAGTGTCAGACATGTCCATTCAAATCTGAGAAGAACCTTCAACTCCCTAGAAAAAAGGAAATTTTTTCCATGACATTTCTCATGAATCACAATAAGAAAAATTATTGGACAGGTGAAACATTTTAGGAAAGGGAAGTGATTGTATATAAAAACACTTTCACAACTATGTGAGATATCATATCCATATATAATAAAGAAATAAATAAAAGCGGAAAATATAGAAGATTATTATGAAGAGGGGATACTTGTGGTTTCGCATGAAAGGGTTGATATTCCCTAGGTGATCACTATTGATCATGCTAGGACCTGTCTACAAGCTAGAATGGCCTCACAAAGGAATTTAAACACAATGAACTAATCTCTCATGGATCCTCTGACAATCCATCATGATCTCATCAGACCCCTCGACGTGTGAGTATGATCTCACAAAATACCTCTTGACATGATTCATTTGTCTCATGATAGAACCTAGGCAATTCATCGTCAATCATGTGAGAGCCTTCATACATGCATCATGATCTTGTGAAGACCCTTGTACATATCAACATGTCCTTGGGAAAATTCATTGACATTCCCACAAAGTCAGGAAAAATGCATTTGATCAGATTAGGTCTAATAAAAATGGAAGATACAACGCATTATTTTCACTGATGAAGATTATGTGAGTCCATGAATGGATCACAGTAGGATCATACGAGGTGCGTGAAAAAATTCCATCCTCAAACTCCAACCCAAAGCCATGAGATACATGTCACACAAGGTGGTGTAAAACTGGGGATACAAGGCCTATAAATACCACCCCATCACAAAAAATTGATACATCTATGATCCATCATGCACGGGAGCTTAGGAGAGGACTTATCAGATCCTATAATCACATGATCACAAGGACCTTCACCATTTAAAAATGTCGGGAACATGCAATGCCCAAACCTTTTTATGTGTAATAATAATAATTTTATGTTTTAATTATCATATTAACCAGTGCGGTTGTCAAATTAAATATTATCGCACTTTGTTTAAAGAATAGATAAATAACTATTATTGTAAAACATAATTTATTCTTATCAAATAATTATTTGATTGAATATTTTATATAATAACTATAATAACATAACAATTTTTTTTACAAATGTGAAATATATATATATATGTAGATATATTTTTATATTGGATTTGAATGTAAATACTATTATAAAAATTATAATTTTATATGCAGTTATACATGAAATCAAATATTGTTATTTTAAAATATATTAATGACATTATTTTTGCGCTATTATACAGACAATTATTTGAGCAATCATATGAGTTCAAAAATATGTTATATACACAAGTATATATAATTTAATAAATGTTAGATAATAAATTAACATTTTGGGAATTTTTCTTAATAAAATTATAAATATATTAATAGAATGATTAAAATTGTACATATGACATTTTAATAAAATTATAATCATAACATATTAAATTTTTTTTAAAAGTTTTAAAATTACAAATATATGGTACAAAATATGATAATGAAATTCCAAATATCAATTTAATTTTAACATTACAAGCATATAATATGAAGTATACAAATATATATTTTATAAATGAATCCAATAAATTTTATTTTTTAAAAGTATTGATAAATAACTTTAATAGATTATTAATTTTTTTTAACTTTTGACTTTTTCTAAAGATATTGATAATATAATATATGATATAATAAAATAAGAATAAAATATTATAATAGAAATATTATAATAGTAATTATAGGATAAAATCGGACAAGAAAAGGGTAGAATCCTGTAAGATATTTGGAAACCCGGATTAGGTTTAGGTGCAAAACGGACCAAAAAAAGAGAAATGAAAAATAAAACAGTAAAAAAAAGGGAATCCCATAATAGGTATTTTAGGTTCCATGATTGGGTAAGCACGTCGTGGGGGTCCAGTCTTTAGGGTTTCAGCAAGTCAGGCGAGCACGAGCGGATGTCGAGGGAGACTAGGCATGTTTCCCGAGAAGGTACATGCTCGAGGGTGCGTTGTGCTTTGGGTACAGGTCATCAGGTTAGATGTCGCGCAACCAGGAGAGAGGGTCTTGGCCATGGTAGGATTTGTGAGCCGCCTCTCTGGGGGACGAGCAGGCTGAGTGACTTCAGTGGAGTCACACAGAATCGAGTCGTGTTGTGGCCGAAGGAGTCGCGTCGTTGATGGTCCGACCGAAGTTGAGAAGTGGTTTGAGCACTGGTTTCAGCTAGGGATTCAATATGTCTAGATTTGAGGTAAGGTTCTCGTATTCCTTTTTAGATGTTTTTTTCCAATTTGGTCATCGATCTCGGATCTGCACATCGTTATCTTCTCCAATGTCCCTATTTTTTGTCAATCTTGGTTTTTCGCTTTTGTTGAAATATTCTAGTGTTAGAATTATTATATATTTTTTACGAACAGTTGTTGGTCTGCTTTTGGTTCGACTATCATTTTTTTATGTATATGTCGTTGTTTTGTGTTCTGTATTTGGACTAAAAACATGAGTTTTATATGATTTGATCTGCAAATTGTTTTTGAAGGAAATTTTATATTGATTGTATTTATAATGTGGATGAAATATTTTATTCCGTGACAAATTTGGTTATCACAGTTATTATAATTTTTGACCTTCCTTTGCTGTGTTGGCTGTATCTTTATTCACACTTTGCACAACAAGGGACTATTGGAGGTTATAAATAGCGGCATCACTCTATATATGATCAGTCCCTATTTTCTACACCGTCTTCTACATGCCTCTACACAAATGAGTAATATGATGACTCCAGCCCTTTTCTAGTCTTTGTTCTTGGTGGTAGAAGTGATGTTGGTAAGGGATTATTTTCTGCGGTATATATATTTATTTTCATTAAAACAATGTTTCAATTTTCTGTACAGTAAAGCTTTAATATACTTTTTCTTTCTTTTTCAAACATGAATATAAACTAGTATATATATCATATATACATTTATATAGTTTTATTTCACCCGGTTCTAAATCTTCTAGGTGATTATTTCCAATGATGTTTTAGAATGAAATGGGTGGAAATTATTTTCAATTACGATATTTAATTTTTAAATTGGGAATGAGCTAAGAATTATCAAATTTATCTTATTTATTTTAATTTATATAATTCATATCTCATTTAAGGTGGTTTAAGGGCTCATTATACTTTGTCTCTAATGTTTATTTTTTTTAGGACATTATTTTGTTGGGGATTAATCTTTGTCTTGCTTTTTGGGTTTTAAGTTGTGTATATATATAAATACATATACACTTGTAATATAAGTATACATCATCTTACAGTTTGAGGTTAATTATTTCTTTAAGAGTTGTAAGATCTTGAGTTATAGGGTACTAATAGTCCCCAAGTATGGACACATCATGAAAATTCATTTTATGCCTTAAATACATAATAGATTACACATATACCAATGTAAATGGGAATATATAAGTATAGTATGGATAACCCTATGGTTTTTCATAAAACTGTATGTCCGAAATTAAGTTTTACTAAAAACATGAGTTTCAAAAGTTAATAAAGAACTATAAAATGAATGAATTCATTTTTGTAAGGGTTCATTATAATGTGTCTCTAATATTTATTTTATGATCTTATGACTTGTATGGGTTATGTTTTAACATTTTCCATTAAATCTATATTTTATAAGAGTTTAATTAATTTGATCAAATTACGGTAGTTATATGTGTATATATATATATACATACATATATATATATATGTACACTTATATAACTTATTATTTTATGTGTACATAAGTTAAGGGTATTTTAATTTATAATTATTTTATGTTATACACTTACGGTATATTCGGATATACACACATATTTCAATATATTTCTATTTTATGATATTAAATATGATTTACAATATTTAAATAAATGCATGGGTGTGACACGTACATGTTATATATATATATATACATATGGATATATGTATTCACCTATAAGTTTTAATCATAGTCCGAATTAACTTGGCCATAAATAAAGATCGGGGGTTAAAGTATGTTTTTGATATGTTTAATTTAATATATGCATTACATAAAACAAATGATGTGCTGCAAATCAATTGGCCATATATGCTATACAACAAAAGGAATGGCCATTTAATAAGACATGAATATTTTTAGTGCATGATTTTTGTATAAATGACTTCTATCTTAATTCAAACAGTCATTTTTAAACATTAAATGTTCATTACCACTAACAAGGATTTTGAAAATTAAGGAACTATCATTTCGTGTGGTAACCTCATCCAATCATTACTTGTGTGCTTTAAATCAGTATCACATGCACAATGAATATATACTGATTTATGCTTGTTGTTGAGAAACTGGTTATCGAACTAATAATTTGAATATTATGATTTAGTCCGTTCAGAATACCTTTTATCAGTGCATGAATTGAGTGTGAACAATGAACATGTATTTTAATTCATTAAAAGTTTATTACTATGGAAGAGTTGTAAAGTTATTATTTTATGTGATAATCAAACAATTTATTGTTATTAATAATTTATGAGATTATAATTTAATTATTCAAGGTGGTATGGGACACTTTGAATAATGTGAATTAAGAAACCAAGTAATATGTGTACTTGGAATGATAAGTGATTTAATAAATCACAGTGGTATGTGCACTTTGATTTAGAGAAATGAGGAATGCATTGGACTAGTATGTTCCGAGTTGGGGACTGGTAAAAGTAAGCCCTCCAGTTTGGGGTCTGATTACAGCATACCCTTCGAGTTGGTGTCCTGTTACAGAGGCACTCCAGGTTGGTGTCCTATTACAGAGGCTCTCTCGGTTTGGGTCTGGTTGCAGTTAGCCCCTAGGTCTTTGCCGAGGCCTTGACACAATCCGACATATTCACTTTCCTCATTAATATTATATAATTTAATTAACAAGGAAAATATTCGACGAGTAGAATATTTTGGTTAATGATCTTATGGATTTTGGCCGAGGCCTTAATCATTAGACGTCATGGCCAAGGCCTTGACAAAATGTTTCAGAATGTCTGATATATTAATTTCCCTCATTATCTGTATGATAATTATTTAACCAAATGGATATTCGACTTGTAGAATATCCATGGTTAAGATCCAGTACTTACGAGTATTAGAAAAATAAAATCTTATGTCATGACATTTGTATAGCACTCTGTGATTTAGTATTTGATGTATGAAATTGAAGTTATTATCTTTATGCATAAATCTGATTATTCACTACTCATGATTGTTTAATTTTTCTCTCATATGCATATTTCATACATGTTTAGAACGTCTTTTACTTATTACTCCAAATGAGCATGCCTATAGTTGAATCAGGCATCCTTATAATTCTCTTAGCATGTTTTAATTGAGAAATTTTATAATATGTTACATGTGTTATAACTTTTCTTAAAGAGAAATGTTTTATGGAAGGTTTTAAAAAATGTTTTCAAAATTTAAATTTTGGTATAGTATGTTATTTTAAAACCCTTACTAGGCATTCACATGCTCACCCTATGTTTTTTAAATACATTTTTCTGGTATCAGATTTTAGCAGAAGAAACTTTTCAGTAGCATCTGATTTCTCAGAGCCCAAACCAAATTCGATCCTCTGTATGGCACTGGCTCTGGGTACTCAGAATATTGGGAATGAAAGAACACCCAAAGGTAATAGGTGGAATTTATATATGATTTGTGTTATTACTTCCAAATCACATGAAGGACTTCTAGCATGTCAGCTGAGTCATGAGATAAAGGCCTCACATATCGGATGGGTAAAAAAACATAATAATAATAATATTTTATTGGGAAAATATGAGGAATATATGCAATAAATGTTGGAATTAAATACAATAAAATATTAGTGACTTATGTGAAGATGTATATAATGATTCTTATGTGATTCAAAAGGCCCACTCAAATCATATTACAGAACCTAGATATGTCACTCAATCATGTGATTCTCCCTCAACATGGTATTTAGATCATGTTATATCCCTTAGATATTTCATGAAAGTCAAATAATTCCCTCCGGTAATACTACCAAAGTCTTGTAAAGTCCACTAATCATTCCAAAAAAATCTTTTGATTTCCTCTATACATGTCTCCCAAGTTATGTGATAACACTAGGACCAATCATTTAGGTCTCATGATGACACCAGGACAAGTCAACAAATCATTGAGGTTCCACCATGACATACCAATCTTGATTATGCAACATCCTATATACATGCTATCCAATTTAGGTAAAATCCTCTAAACATTATAGCCCTTATCTTAGGATGTCTTCTAAATAATCCATCCAGATCATGTGACACCCTCTAGAAATGCTTGGTTTGATCATGAAATGGTCTCCAATAACGTAATTCAGTTTATGATATGTCCTCTGAACAAGTCAAATGGATCATGCGATTATCTTTAGGCATGTCCAACAGGAAACAATGGTATGTACAAAAATCCTCATACATGTTAGGTAAACAATCAGGTCGTGTCAAGCAGATGTCCTGGGGCATGATAACTTTATCTGGTGGATCTAAAAGGGTAACCTTAGTGTGTAATACTTGATCAACTGAACTATGATGGCTCTGATTCCTTCCATAATCAGGATACATAGGAAGGATTCCTAAGGACCGACTTAAAATGGGAATCCACATTTGTGTGATCCACACTATTTCTCCAAATTCCAAACATTGTGACAAAATCTCTCCCATGGGATAATCATTATTCCTCATCCACTAGTGGATTTACATGGAAATATTAGTGTGTGTGCCCTAATAAAACTGAATTATGATAACTTTGATCCATTCCATAACTAGGATATATATAATACCTTCCTAGGGCCCAATCTTCATATTAAAATATTCAAATTGATGTATCGGAACATAATTTTGGAATCTATATTCACTAAGACTGATTAATTTATATCCCTTTTTTCTCACACTCAACTTCGATCACATGCTCTTAGGGATTCATAATGATCAAATCATTTGCATCATGAATATTTATTATCTAGGATAACCTTAGTGTGTAAGCCTCAATCAAAATGAATTATGAGAACACTTATTCATGTCATAACTAGGATACATATGATTCATTCATATGGACCGATCTCCATATTTATATATCCAAAGGGCCATCCCATCACATAACTCATGAATGTATATGTAGTCAGACGGATTGCTTTTTTTTAGATAAACCGATATCATTAATGACAAATATCAGCCGACGTACAAATGCAAAGCCATGAAGGAAAATTGTCCAGCCAGAGCTGGTTGTCCTCGAAGGGGGATGATGTTGCCAACTGGTGGGCCGCATTGTTGCCTTCTCTTTTGGTAAAAGAGAAGGTGCAGAATGAAAAGCATTAGTAGAGTGAGATAATTCTTCTGATAATGAGGCCAAACGACTGGAGTCCACCGTTGTTGTGGTTAATGGAATCGATCACGGTGAGGCAATCAAATTCAATGAAAATATCCACCCACCCACGTTCCAAAGCCAACATCAAAGCTGCCAGGATGGCATTAGCCTCTGCAACAGTAGGTTCCCAAAAGGCCTGATGTGATTCATACTTTGCTATGATGATTTTCCCCAGATGATTTCAGGCCAGGAGACCGAGGGCGACAAGTCCATCCTTTGGGAGAGACGTGTCCACGTTGATCTTCAGAACACCTCCATTGGGGGGTTCCACTGAGGGGGACAGGAGGGGGGATAATCAGGCATTTGTTGTCCATTGTGGTGATTCCATCCCTCAATCCATGAGGTGGCCCATTCAATCAAGAATTCTGGAGGTTTATGCCTGTGTTGGAAGATAGCATCGTTACGCCGTACCCTGATGATCCAGGCCAGGGTGCAGAATGACCCTGCCTTAGCCGCTGAGAGAGAGAAGCACCATCGCACGAGGAGAGAGGGGAGGTCAGAAGCTGTATCCAGCAATGCATCTGGGGTTGGGCCCCACTTATTCTAGATTTCCTTAGCTTCCGGGCAGTGAATTATGGCATACAAGGGGGTCTCTGGGATGTTCGGGCAAAACAGGACGTAAGCGGGATTGGACATATGTCGGTACGCGAGAAGGCTCATTATTGGGAGGGTGCCCATGCAGACCTTCCACCAAATGTGTCATATTTTTTGGGGGACGTTGAGCTTCCAAAGTGATTTCCATGGTCCCTCGTTCCAATCGGTTGGGTGGTTTCCAAGAGCAATCCAGTATCCGGATCTCACCGTTTATTCTCCTGATATGTCATTGCACCAGAAGAGATGGTCAGGTCCTACGTCAGGAACCCAGGGGATGCTAAGTATAATTATTTGGTCTCTTTCGTTAAACTATTCCAAAATCTTATCCACACACCACCCCTTTCCTTGGTCGGAAAGGAGGCTTCTGACAGTGGAATCTTCAAAGCCTGGTTGTGCGTGGGATGTAGCCCACATACCATCCGTATCAATCAGCCATGGGTCAGACCATATATTTACAGATGATCCATCCCCAATCCTCCATCCCATTCCTTTTTTCAGGAGCTTTCAGTGCCCCCAAATTCTTCTCCAAAGGAAGCTAGGACGCGGGCCAAGTGAGGAAACCTAGAAGTCCGTGTGGGGAAAGTACTTAGCTCGTAAAACCAGCGCACAGAGGGATGATGGACGGTTAATAAGGCGCCATCCTTACTTGGCCAATAGTGCGTCGTTAAAGAGAATAAGATTTCTGAATCCCATCCCTCCCTCAATCTTGGGGATACAATGTTTCTCCCATTCCATCCAGTGGGGTCTATTTCTTCCATCGTTTTTACCCCACCCAAAGTTGGCAGTGCGTGTATGGATCTGGTTGACGATGGCCACCGGGAGCTTAAATAGGGACATAAAATAGATTGGGATAGACTGGATGACAGCTTTAATGAGGGTCTCTTTTCCTACTTTTGAGATTCTCTTTGGGGTCCGACCTTGAATTTTCTTCTCAATCCAGTCCACAAGAGATGCGAAATTTTTTTTTTCGACTGGCCAATTACCATGGGTATCCCGAGATACTTTTGGTGTTTTTCAACCATATGTATGCCAACTGCTACACAGAGTTCATCTCTCTTGGGGAGAGGCACCCCTGCACTGAAGGAGATTTCTGATTTTCTATGATTGATTGACTGTCCAGATGCCCTCTCATACTGATGGATCACGTGGCTGATCACCTTACATTCATTAATAGTTGCTCTGGAGAAGAGGAGGCAGTCATCGGCAAAAAAAAAGGTGCGACACTGGTGGACTTACATGACAGACCTTTTCCCCATGAATAGTTTTAGCAGATGCAGCCCTGGATAAAAGGTTGGAGAATACATCAGCCACCAAGATGAAGAGAAAAGGGGAGAGGGGATCTCCCTGACGCAGGCCGCGGGATGGAACAAATCCTCGAGTGAGCTCCCCATTGACCCTAATTCTGAAGGAGACGGTCGAGATGCATTGCATGATCATATCTGTACACTTAGTGAAAAAAACCCATTTTCAGCATCACAGTTTTGAGGAAGTTCCATTCCACTTTATCGTAAGACTTGGTCATATAAATTTTCTAGTCCATGGTTCCTCTTTTCGCATTGGAGCGTGTTTTCATAGAGTGAAACACTTTGTGGGCCACAATTGCGTTATCAGTTATCAGCCTCTTTTCCACGAAGGCACTCTGGTTGTTTTAGATAATATCATTCAACCACGGTCACAGCCGATTTACAAGGATCTTAGAGAAGATCTTGTACGTGACATTTCATAGGCTGATAGGCCTAAAGTCAGGGGCCGTCTGGGGATTCTTAATTTTGGGAATGAGGATGAGGACAGTTTCATTGATGCCAGAAATACTTTTTTTCCCAACCCAGATATTCCTTATCATTTTGCATATGTTGGGACCGATGATATGCCAGTATTTCTTAAAGAACAGGTCGTGGAACCCATCCGGTCCTGGGGCCTTACTTGTTATACCTTGTTTCTCACACCAAGAATTTCTCATAAGGGCTTAAGGATTCACAATGATCATATAATTCTCATCATGATTCTTCATTATTCAGGGTAGCCTTATTGTGTAGTCCATGATCAGTGGTGTGATATGACCAACCCCTTATAAGGGAATCCACCTCGAGACAAGTCCTGAGGGTGTGATTGAAGTATGATGGCTCTAAATCCTACCATGACTAGGATACGTAGGATGCCTCCCTGATGTTCAATATCAATATCTAGTTACTAAGTGGCCCCACATATTTCCTTTTTGCATGATATTAAACTGCACGGGTGTAGCGAACTATGTGGGTTCTGATTCCTTATATAAATAGGATACATATGATACCTCAAAAATGTTAAATCCCATACTCAGAATATTAATCACCTCCTTTAATGAAAAAATATTAGATTGTCCAGTTATATTTCTTCAATATATAATAAGTAAACTATTAATAGGAAAATGGATGAAGAACCTAGAATATATACATATAGACTTGTTAATTGACCCCCCCCCCCCCCCTTCACACATGAAATGGATTAACAACTGATAATTTTGTAAGGGTAACCAGTCATGTATTTGTATTATTAAGATATTTGAGATCACATCACAAATATATAATAGAGTCCCAAATAAGGAAACAATGCCCCCTAAAAGGGTGTGATGAGCCCGACCTCTCATCCTCTCAAAAAATGTACATCCTTAAGTACCATTCAGTATGAAACCCCAATTGACTATCTTTCTTTATAAATAATTTATATATTTATTTATGGATATGGGAACCATTGGGAGTTTCTATAGAAGATAAACATGAATGGTTGACCCGAGGTGAATGATTAGATGGACATAAAACCCCCACAATCAAACTTGCAGAAAATCCCCCTCCCCCCCATGCATGTAGTCCTTTCCAATTAAACAAATACTTATAATGATTTAATTATTTTATTTTTATAGTGGGATAAATTTCCATTAGTTGATAAATACATGATATTTTTTAGTTAATTATTTTTTCTAATTATCTAAATATTCAAAAATAAAAGTTTTTGGGAATGTATATAATGTTATATTAGCTTTAAGTTATGAAATTATAGGATAGATTTTTATGAACCATCATAGTTGTTATCTTATATGGTATGAAAATAATGTGGCTTTAACTCTGGATCCAAGATTGTGAGGTTCGATGAGTTATAATAACATGGAAACATCAAGGTATGATGTTGAATGGAGTTATCTATGATACTGGTGATTTTATCATTGGTTCAAAATTAATTGTATATTTTTCATGTTAAAATGTGATATTACAATTTTAATATTATATTTATTAACTATATATATGATTTTCAGACTCTAAATATCTTTAAGAGTTTTCCAGATTTATTGAAGAACTTTTATAAAATGATAAATATTCCATAGTTCCAAAAAGATTGATATTAATATAAAAACTCCTTATGAATCGAATATTCCTCCATATTCTTATTCCATTATTATGGAAGTTTTAAATTCCATGGAATAAGAAAAAAAATTAGATTTGATATATTAATATATTTACCTTGATAATAATCCATCACATGTCATTATTCATGTAACTTAATCTATTTATCACATACCTCTTAACCAATATCAACTCTCCCATCACATTTAATGAGAATTCCCATATCCATGGTATATAGCTTGAAAATATTAGGATGTAATCATAACTATCAACATTTATATATTATATTATGATCCCTTAGTCCATGATTCATTGATTACATAATCTAAGTTTGTGAAAAAAACTAAATGCCTAATGGTCAGCTCAAATCTCTACCCTTGGTCGGTCATCACTTATAGTCGCATGAGTCCAATGTTGTTTTATACCATTAATATATTATAACCACCACATTAACAAATTAAATTATGAATTAACTTATAATCCACAACTAATAATATCCCCATACAAATGCCAAAATTTTTATTGATTATTGGGATTTTATCCCACTAGTCAACCTATGATAGAAATTCCCTTACAATTAGACTAGGTTTGTAAAGAACCATAACAATAATATTGTCCTAGATTAATATGACACTATATATTGGTGAAAACCTTCCAATAAATCTCTCAATAAAACCTATCTATTTGAAAAAATCATTGCACACTACACCCAATAGAGAATCATGCATAAAAAAATAGGACCATACTAGGTCACCTGGTCAGAACTTGAGGTCAAACACCCTCTATGGTTTCATTTATCAATTTATCGTAATCTCACAACCTAAACAAAGTAATTAAGTGTCTAAAAACTCAATTGGATGCATAAAGTACTAAAACCATGGTTATGATAGGCCACACTTATTCTTCCTCACACCTTTAAACCCTTGCGGTTCAATTTTTGAGTCAGTCATGACTATAAACCTTTCTTACATCACTTACATAACAGGCATCCTAAAAGAAAAAAAAATAAATTAAAAAGGGACAACCATCCTTAGAAGGGAGTTCATAAGAACCCTTCTAAATTCCTCTATCTATGAATCAAAAGATAAATTATTTCATTCAAATAATAAATTAATTAATTACTATAAAAATATAATAAAAAAATAAAAAAAATTAATTAAATTTATTATAATAAAATAAGAAACATTAAGTGAAGAACCTATTCTAAAATAACATACAACTAAGTTTCAATGGGTCATATAAGACTCTCAGGAAAACCAATTAGGTGAATATTAAAATTTATTTATTCATTCGTTAATAAATCTAACAAAAAATGGAAAAATTACAAAAAATAATAATTAGACACCATTCCTTCACCAAAAAATGAGAATCCATTTCTAGTACCAAGCCTAATTTAGCTACCACATGTAAAAAATCACCATTATTGTAGAAAAATCTCATCATGATTCGATGAAATAAAATCCTAAATAACTATCTTACAACAATTAAAATCATTGGGGGAATAAGAAAAAGTGCAAGGAGGAGGAAGAAGAAGAAAATATGTCAAATTAACATATAGAATTAGACCCAGACAAATTTCTATCAATATAGATATATAAAAGAGGAAGATATGGGAATAATTTTGGCTTCCCACTATACTAAAAAACTGGGAAAACACTCATATGGAAGTATTTGATGACAAAAAATAAAAATACCCATTTCCCTTAGTTTATTAAAAACATTTTCTAGGTAGCATTGGGGACCTAATGGATCTACACCAACCACCTTGTGGATATAAAATTTGTGTAATACCACTATTTCCTTTGTTTTATAACCAATTGAATCCTACCAGGTACCCATTATCTTCTATAATCACACCCTCAAAATATGACCTTCAAAAAAAATTAGTAATGTTGCCTGTAGTCTTTTTATGGGTTTACTGGTTCCATCAACACCCAACATCATGGTCTGTAAAAAACAATTCATCAAAATGTTTCTCATCCTTAAGAAGTATCCTCATATATCTCTAATGAACCATGATCGAAATTGAAAAGCACTTTTTGATTTATATCTATAGTTTTTATACTGGTTATGATCAGGAAAACACAACACCTAAAGTAGATAAACTATAGATTATTCTAAATCCTCGTGCTTTGGGCCATCAGTTCACATTTCCATTTATCAAATATCATTCATGAATAAATTTTGTTTTATTATACTCATGTTTTATAACATCTCATACAATATAGTGATAATTTATTTATTAATTGATTTTTTTAAAAGGCTGGGGCTGAAGCTTCAATTTATTATTTAAAGAAAACAACTCTTTAAGACTGGGTAGAGGGAGACACATTACATAGTCTGAAGTCCCAAGGCAAAGTGTCCTGACTAAAAGGCTTGAAAGACCATTTTTTGGCCCAAAGGACCCCTCAGTGAATAGTACTACTATAGTAACCACGCTACTATAGAGCCTACTACAGTACCACCGCTGCTACATATCATATCATATCTAGGAAATACCATAAAACTCGAAATCATCGATGTAACACTCATATATTCAACATATATGGTATGTATAGAACACATGTTTATCAGAGTTACCCCTAAAAATCAACTCATAATTTTCTTCTATAATTCATAATCTTCCTTGTTGTTACTATATGTGTTGCATCAATCCTCAAGGAATTTTACATGTCACAACACATCTTGTGAACACTACTACTTCACCCAATCTTAACCAATATTTTTTTCCATTCATTTAAATCTAGATCCCATAAGTCTCCCATGAGAGTGACTAAAAGAAACTCACATACTTTCTTTCAAAACACAAAAAGAAACCTCAACCACTACTATTATGGCTTCACTATTCCTATCACCCTCTCTTTTTATTAAGATTCTATTGTACAAAGGTAAAACTCTCGTGAAATTTATGGAGTACTTACAACAATAGGATTTACATTATCATCATCCATTGAGTACTAAATATTATAATATTACGTCACCATGAGTACACCATCACTCTTGAGAGAGGTTCATTCCATCCTAATAGACCCTAACATGAACCTCTCTCTATGGTTGTAGGGTCTTTTGTGTTATATGCTACCAATCTCCAACATCAATATTGATCCTTCACCATAATATCTGAGTTACATAAAATATACATAAAAATAAATAAATCTAGTCACTAATACATGAATACAATATTATATTATAACATATACTCCACATCATCCTCAAATAAGTTCTATAAGTTCTCTTGGTGTCTTATCTACCTCAGAGTTCAGACACACCTTCACTAAACTAAAAAAGGATTTAATCCACTCTACCTATCAATATTCTATAGAACTCAGAACTAATCTTATAGGGTTTCATGTTTATTATGGGGTCATATCTCACACTCCCATGAGATAACAAATTCAGTTGAATTATATCCCATGAGAACCTAGGTCCATTACAAAACATCCTCAAAAGTATTTCATATCTCACCTAAATTATATCTCATTAAATCAATTCTCATTATTCATTACTCAAATGAATATCCCAAAAGTGTCATTTTCTTATACAGACACCTGATGTAGAATTGAAAGTGGTAACTCCTCTATTTGTTTCTCGGTCAAGATGATGTGTCTCAAGGCCTTAAACTGACTATCTTATAACCAATCACATTCCTAGTGTTATCATTCACTGAAGTATCATAGTTAATCCTACAACACAAACTTTATCACCATCTCACTTCCAATAGATTCTTTCACCATATTCCAATAAACATTTCGTACATGATATCGAGGATAATAATGCCTAAATTGTTCACCAAGATCACTATCACAATGTTAATTCTAGGAAATATTATCTCACTTAATAAAAAAGTTGTATTAAAAACAATTTTATTATCCCCAGTATAATAGAGAACCTAAATAGTCATCCTTATAATAGTTTTTAACCCTCATATATATATCTATTGAATTCTATCCAAAATTGGTATACACAACTATACTACCATGTTATACCACTTAACTCATACCTTTATAAGTCTTTACACAATTATCCTTGACTCACTCTCCAAATCACTCAATAGTATATTGCATAAATTTTAATCCCATTTCTTATAATTCATTAATTGTACTTTATTCTCAAACATGATCAAGGAAATACATATGCCTATTAAACTCACTAGATCACATATCATTTGTGTATTATTCTTATCATGTGAAGGATATACCCATTCTCTAATCATATTAAGGAATATTTTTATCCAAAAATAATCCACTAGTGTTATTCCTATATACTATAATCTTTCCAAAGTAAAAATAGAAAAAATAAATATTTATTTTATGAATACACTCGATTCATATCATCATGAGTCATCCGTCATCATTACTATGGTCTTCCTCTAAACATAAAAATCATATACCTCACATGAGTCAAAACACATGTAGAAACACTCATGACTCAATCCCATATAACTCAAGGAATATATTTCCTACTAATTTGGAATATTTTGTTACAAATTTCCTTTATTGTTATAGTTACTTTTTTATTATTTTTGAAACCAACTTTTGTGTTTTTAGTTTTTTTGTTAGTTATAATCCAAAGATCCCTTAAAAGAGATAAATTTAGAAAAGTAAACAATATGGAACCATGTTATGAATCCAGTGTGTTATTTTCTAACTCAACCATCTAATAAGAGGTGAATTGATGAAGATATCAGAAATTCAAAAGGGGAATGTGCCACATTTTCTTAAGTGAATCCATTCAGAATCAATTGACCATTAATTGAATTTCAATGAAAATACATGGTTGGATAAACATTATGAAATTTTGTATCTATTCTGTAACACTCCAATATCCCATTGTATGCTTCTCTTTGAATAATTCAATAGCTTGCGTTGTACGCGACTTCAAGTTCTAACACACCACGACCAATAAAACAAGCCATTATGAATAGTAATACCTGATTTTCAAAATTTTATAAATTTTATTTTTCAAAATGGAGTAAATTTTTGGATTTTTAATTTCAAAATTATCTTAGGGTAAATTTTCGGTATTTTTCTGAAAACTTTCATTTTTTATGAATAGTGAAAAACACTACCTTATTCTTTAAAACCGACTTTTTATTTAAATAATTAGTTATTTTATTTAAATTTATTATAGGTAAATATAGATACATAATACCAATATATTTTCAATGTAATTCGTTGGAGTCATTTTATAATAATATTTGATATATAAAATTTTATTGAACTTTTTACCAGCTTTTACCCACCTTCGAGGCACATTTGCAAATTTGCATAAAACATAATTTTACCGCTTCTGTGAATTGAATTAAAAATATATGGGAGACACGGTTGAGATCAGTAAGTAAATTGGTGTTCAATAAGATGGAAATAATTTTTGGTGAATAGCAACTTTTAAATTATATTTACCTTGGTTAAAAGTAAATAGGGTAATTAAAGGTAAAAACGATATTATAATTAACCTAACACAAGTCATAATTCTGTTGTATAAGTGTATTTCGACCAAAATAAACCTTATAAATAAAATATTATCCTTTTGGTCCACTTGGATTAGATTATGACATTTATTATTATTTTATTTAAAGAAGAGTTAAAAGTGTTGAATTCAATGTTTAAGAGCTAAACCATTTTAATATAGGGTTATAAAAAAGATAAATTTGATTATAAATATTAATTAGAAAGATGAAAATATTTCCTACATAATTGTATTTTATTATAATTTTTATTAATTAAATAATTAAATTTATTTATGGCACAATTATGATGTAGTAATTACCTTATTAATGAATTATTAAAATAATTGATATTATAAATATCAAAATAAAAGTAAATTGAGACTTCTGATGAATTAAAATAATTTTCTTGGTTAATATAACATTATAGGGTTGATTTCATATATTTTTTTGAAGTTATAAAGTTTTATGACTTTCCCAAAAACAAAATACCAAATAGTGTCAAAATTGACAAAAATGAGTTTTTAAAACAAATACTATATTATTAATTGATATAATATTCCTACAAATATAATGTTTGGCCAAAGGACTTATATAAGGTCATATGTATCAATAATGAACCACTTGTGGTTCTCTTGGATTTCTATATTATTTTTATAAACCATTTATTATAACAATACAAGAATACATGGTAAAAGTTAAACTATTTAACTAAGAGTTAAATCTAAAATATAAGGTTAATACGAGGTCCTAAACCTGTATAAAACGTATTGGTTGAGAGTTTTTCAACCCATTCCCACTTTAGCATCGAAATAAATTTTTTTAGAGCCATTATATACCAATTATTATTGTATAATAACATAAAATTTCAAGCTTTTCCTAAAGTGACCCTGACCTCTTTTATAAAAGGGTACTTCCCCTTCTCTCAAAATCACACCTACAAATCCATTTGGCTTAGACAAAACCTAATCCAATATCCTCAAAACTACCCTAACATTTACATATAGGCATTAATTTGATTAGAAATCTAACCTATGGATCCCTTTTGATCAACTCAAAAGGAAACACCTGAAGAGGATGTAATAATTTCACCACCTCTTTCAAATTTATTTTCTTCATCCACTTCCTCTATCTTTGTTGTTTCCATAACAAAATAATATCTCCAGTACCTTATACAAACTGTGATGTTATTATAAATATGGTACAATAAAATCCATTATTCTATTCATCCTATGAATGACATGTCACTATACGTGCGTACGTACGACTTACCGTCTCCACGCCGTGGTGTAGTTTATTATTCAAAAACTTCATTATTTGGATTGGTATAATAATGAGTATAACTAATTTAAATAATAAATATAACATGTTAATTATTTTTTATATATGATATACCATCCAATTACAAATTATTTCACCATCTACAGATTGATATTGCCACTCATGCATACGTACGGATTACCATCTCCATGAACGCGATGAAATTTATTCCCCATCATAACCATTAAAGAATAATTTTAATTTTGTGATTAAAAATAATTTTTAAGAACTTAATATAATTCTGAATGTGAATCAAATACAACCTATCCATAAAAAACATGGATTACATATCCAAGCATATGAAGGAAAATGAATCAGTTAACACCTGAAACAATGATACTACTGAAATATTTTTAACAAATCAATATTATAAGATTATATATGATATCATATTTATGTATTTGGTTATTTTATAATTTAATAAAAATTATTTAAATATTATACAGGATTTTAACTTACCCTCGATCAAGGAAAAGTACAAGGTAAGGGTTAATTCTATAATCTCTTCATTATCCGAGGTTGTTTATACGTGAGTATATACTGTGATCTCTTTATCATCCACATCTGTTTTTATTAAAAATATATTTAAAAAAAATTACTATTTCCTATACTATGTATTAAATAAATTTATATCCTTTTTTTATTTTTTATAAATTTTTTATAAAGTAATATTTCTGTCATTTTCCAAACAAGGTCATTTACGACCTTTTTGACAAAATGAAGGAATGAATATTTTTTTAAATTATACGGAGAGTGTGGCTATTTTCCACCGTTATAAGACCTTCTAAGATTCCCTTAGAAACTTAAGAATATTTTTAGAATAAATGTTTTCTTTTATAATTACGTGACTTTTAAATGATTTCAAAATAGAAAGAGATATTTCTCTCAAATATTTTTGATTTCATATTTGCCAATATCCTTTGATGGATTTTACACTTGTTTGAAGTTGATTTATTATGATACAATATTCCATGTTGTATTGAAGGTTTTTTGATATGTTTGACTATGGATGTGTTATTTTTATACCCTTCATGTTTTATGGTTAAAGTATTAACATTTTGTATGCTAGTTTTAGTATAAATGTTTATATCATGTTTCAAACTTTTCATATGGGGAATGCATTGGACTTAGTAAGTGATAGGTGGAGCCCAATATAGCTCCTCGATGCATCGGTAGGTCTCATGAGACAAACTAGTGTCTTGGAAAAAGTCCTTGACAAAATCTTATTTGTATTATTGGCATGAGGCCTTGACTACATGGTTATGATGTTCGGCATTATGCATTCCATCATTATGAAATTAGATAATAATATTACATGTGATTATTAGACTAGTATAATATCAATGTGAATATGTAAATGGAATTATTTGATTTATCTTTTCCATATTATTCTTAGATTTATGTTTAAAAGTCTTGTGTTTTAGTCTTATATATTGCCTTAAATTTTTATTCTTTTTTACGAAAGTTTCCGCTATATTGTTATCCTTACTGAGCACCTGAGCTCACCCCTTTCTATGTTTTATTTTTTCCTAGATGCAAAGAAGTATATTATGACTAACATACAAGGATAATATAAGAAAGATGAATGTGATAAAAGGAGACATAATGTTCTTGTTTTTCATTTCAAAATGTAATGTAAAACTTATGTTTGTATCCAGTACTTCCAAGGCTACTAAATTGGTCGGTCTTTCGGGATTTGATCCCTTGTGATCATGAAAATGTTATGTAATAATGAATAAAATCTAGGTAACTATGGTCAACGTGTTACAATTAGTATCAGAAGAATTTTAATTCGAACCTTGGAAACTAGATTTAGAAAAACTCTGATTAGAGAACATTTCCCTAATACAGACTTTGAGGATTAGTACAGAAAAACTTCATAAAATTTTGTTAATGTATAGATTTTGTGAGTTTTACAAGAAATAAATCCCTATATAGATATGATAAGGTAGAGAGGACTCTATCACAGATGTACCTAGGAGTGAAAACTCTGATAAAGAGCTTTGGGCTTGACCTGGGGTATCCTGGTACATGACAACGGGCCTTACTACACTCATGGTTATGAAAATCCTAGCAGATATGCTTATGATAATTCACATTTTCTTTAAAACCATTATGAAGGATTTATGAGTATATACCTCCTCAAAGAAAACATTTTTATGATTATGGATTATATCCATAAACTGTTCAATTTATGTTAAGTGGTTTACAAGTTTGGAATTATGTATTGCAATTCATAAACTAATATAGTGTATGTCATTGTTTAAAAATGGCGCCTAGTGGAAGGAATGTAAACCGCATCAATGTACATAATCCATGTAGGGATTACCCTCCTAATCAAGATAATTATAGTGGAGCTTGTGATGCAACCGGTTCTGAACAACTTATAACTATACTAGGACAACTCAGTCGTGTTATGAATAATAACCCTACCTGTATGGAGAACCCTGATCCACAACGTGGAGGATCAATGTTATACTGCTTCATGAGGAAACAACCACAAATTTTCAATGGGACTATAAATCCATTTGTAGCTGAGCAATGGATAAGTTCCTTAGAGAAAATATTTTATGCTTTGGAGAGTATTGAAAGGGAAAAATTGGTCATGGCAGTTTATCGCCTCACAGGAGATGCAGATCAATGGTGGTAATTAATTCAAAACCCAAAGAAGGATGAAGATGTATCAAATATGGAATTGAGGGAGTTTAAAGAAAATTTCTTACAAAAATACCTTCCTCATGACCATCGAGCGTATATGGAAAGATAATTTTTGAGTCTGAGGAAAAAGGAGGATGAGAATGTCCCAAAGTATGAGGAAAACTTTACAAGGTTAGCGAGGAATGAAACATATTATATACGTAACCCAAGGAGTAATATTGATCGATTTTTTGATGGGTTAAAACCATTTCTTTGTTGAGAATTAGTCTCACAATTCTTCTCATCATACAAAGATATTTTCTCATGTTCTATCAAGATAGAAAAATAATTATCTAATTCTTAGTACATTAAAGAAAATCAAGAGAAGAAGATATATACTAAACACTCTGGAAATGGAAATAAGGGGAAGAAGGGAAAAGTTTAATTTCTATCATGTGGTAAATGTGGGAAGAAACACCCTTGTACTTACTTGAAATGAATGGGAGTCTATTACAGGTGTGGTGAAAAAGGCCACCAAGCTCATGATTGCAAGGGAAAGAAAGAGGATGTCAATGTTGAATGCTAAAATTGTAAAGAAATGGGGTCTTATGAAAATTAATGTCCTAAGAACCAATGAAACTTACCTCAGAAAAGGACAAGGGAGAAAGGCCAAGATTATGTGATCACCACTACTGAGGTTGAAGCTCCAAATCACATGGTGGTAGGTAATTTAATGGTTTCCTCAAGTTTAGTCAATGCTTTATTTGATTCTGGATCATCACATTGTTTCATATCTTCACAGTTTTCTAAGAAAGTTAGATATTTCCAATTTTATTTAACAAGGGACATGTCAGCCAAAACTCCTAAGGGAAGTATCATTGTAACAAAGTTTTTTGAATCAGTTACCATTAAGGCATATAAACGTTCTTTATATGTTGATATCATCGTCATTCCCATGATTAAATTTGATATAATCCTCAGTATGGATTGGATTTCAAACCATGGTGAGAAAATTTATTGTAAGAAGAAGGAGGTTACAATTTTTGATGATGTTAAGGGGTCCCTTATCTTTAGAGCATAAAATTCACCATCTGATTATTATCTAGATCTTCCCCCTGTAGCTCTACTAAATTCAATTATTGGGGAGGAATAGAGTGAAATAACTATGGGTGAGGAAAGGAATGTTCAAATAGAGGATGTACCTATTGTTCAATAATATGTTGATGTGTTTCCAGAGGATTTACCTGGACATCCTCCAGAACGAGAAATTGAGTTTTCCATTGATTTAATTCCTGGTTTAAGGACTATATTGAAGCCCCATTATAGAATGGCTACTATGGAATTAGTGGAAATAATTAAACAATAATAGGAATTGAGTAATAAAGGATTTATTCTCCCTATTTTTTCTTCATGGGGATCCCCAATTCTTTTTTTAAGAAGAAAGATGGATATATGAGGTTTTGCATTGACTACAGGGAGATCAATGCTATAATAACAAAGAACAAGTATCACCTACCTCGCATTGATGATTTATCCGATAAACTTCATGGAGCTCAATTTTATTCAAATATTGACATTCGATCTGAATATCATCATTTTTGTATGAAGAATCATGACAATTTGAAGACAACATTTCGTACTAGGTATGGGAATTATAAGTTTAAAATAATGCCTTTTGGAATGACTAATTCAACCTCTGTTTTCATGGATCTAATGAATAGAGTTTTCAAGGAATATCTTGATGAATTTGTAGTTGTATTAATTGATGATATCTTGGTTTACTCCAAAATATATGAAGATCATGAAAATCACTTGAGCACTATTCTAAAGAATCTTAGAAGACATGAATTATATGGGAAGTTTAGCAAGTATGAATTTTGGCTTCAGAAGATTCCTTTCCTTGACCATATTGTCTCTAAGGAAGGAATCTATGTTGATCCTTTTAAGAAAATATCAATACAAGAATGTCCAGCACCGATGAGTATAACTTAGGTATATAGTTTTATTGGTTTAGTAGGTTATTATCGGTGTTTCGTCCGAGATTTTTCCCAATTGGTTAACCCATTAACCAAGATCACATGTAAACGGGTTAAATTTGTTTGGACAAAAGAGTGTGAAGAATGTTTTGAATAATTGAAGAGAATATTAGTCAATGATTCTATCTTGACTCTACGATCGGGTAATGATGGGTTTGTTATTTATAGTGATGCTTCTTAGAAAGGACTTGGTTGTGTCCTTATGTGGAATGATAGAGTTATTGACTATGCATCACGACAACTAAAAATTCATGAACAAAACTATCCCACTCATGATATTGAGTTAGTAGTTGTAATATTTTCTTAGAAGATATGGAGACACTATCTCTATGTTGAAAAATGTGAGATATATACTGATCCAAAAAGATTGAAGTATACTTTCTCATAAAAAAAACTCAACATGAGGCATTAATGATGGATTGAACTACTCAAAGATTATTATTCTACTATACACTAGCACCCAGGGAAGGAAAATATGGTGGAAGATGCTTTTAGCATAAAGGATCATGGTGTTTTGAAAAAGATGAGATTTGAAAGGGATCCTATGTTTATAGATCTAATAAATATGGATATGGGAGTAATCACAGAGGGTGAAACGTCAATACTTTTTCAAATGGCTTCCAAACCATCCTTACTAGAAAGGATAAAAACTTATCAAACTGATGACGTGGAGTTTCAAAAGAAAATTGAAGCTGTGAATGATGGGATATTGATTGACTTCGTATATGAAGATGGAATTTTAAAATTTGGTAAGAGAATTTGTGTTCCTGATATACCTGATCTAAAAAGGGAATTGTTGGATAATGCTCATAGCTACAATTTCTCTATACACCCTGGTAGTACTAACATGTATAGATATTTGAAGGAACATTTTTGGTGGGACAAAATGAAGAAGGATATTTCCGATTATGTGTCTAGATGTATGGTTTTTCAACAGGTTAAGACTGAAAGACAACATCCTAGAGGAGTCATGCAACCTCTTCCTATACATGAGTGGAAATGGGATGATGTTACGATGGACTTTTTTATAGGGCTACCAAAGATTCCTAGAAGGAATGATGCGATATGGGTCATTGTTGATCGTCTTACCAAGTCAGTATATTTTCTTGTTATAAGAGAAGATTTACCACATGAATGTCTATAAAGACTATATATTAATGAAGATTTAATAATTCATAGAGTACCCATATTGATTTTTTCTGATCGTTACCCCGTTTTACATCAAGATTCTGGAAAAGTATTCAGAATTCCTTGGATACTAAACTTCGTTTGAGCACTGCCTACCACCCTCAAACTAATGAACAATTAGAACAGACTATTCAAACCTTAGAAGACATTTTGAGATATTTTTCACTTTAATTTCAAGGTGTGTGGGATCAATATTTACCTATGGTTGAATTTTTCTATAATAATTTCTTCCATTCATGTATTCATATGGAACCATATGAAAATTTATATGGAAAAAGATGTCGCACACCAACTTGTTGGGATGAAGTTTGTGAAAGAAAACTCATAGTCCCAGAACTTGTTGAGGAAACAATGGAAAAGGTAAAGGTTATCCAACCCACATCAAATTACCTCAAATTAGGAAAAAGAGCTATACAGATAATCGAAGGAAAGATTTGGAATTTAAAATAGTCGATCATGTTTTATTGAAGGTATCACATGGAATGGTGTTATACAATTTAGTAAAATAGAAATTAAGTCCCAGGTACATCAGACCTTTCAAAATTCTAGAATGAATTGGATTTGTAGCTTATCGTTGGGAAATGCCGCCAAGTCTCTCCAAAGTTCATGATGTGTTCCATGTATCACTATTGAGAAAATAAATTCCTGACCCAATGCATGTACACACCTATGAAGAAACAGAACTCGAACCTAACCTATCTTATTGCAAAGATCCTATCAGAATTCTTGATACTAGAGAACACGTTTTAGGAAACTGAATGACTCATCTGGTGAAAGTTCTATGGAGAAACCACAAGATAGAAGAGGCAATGTGGGAACCCAAGGAACATATGATAAAGAACCACATGAATCTTTTTATGCAGTAATATTTTATAAATTTTGAAGATGAAATTATTTGCGGGATAGAAGAATGTAACACCCCAAGCTTCCATGGTACGTTTCTCTCTGAATAATACAGTAGCTTGCATTGTACGCAACTTTGAGTTCTAAAAAACCATGACCAATCAAACTAGCCATTATGAATAGTAATACCCACTTTTTAAAATATAATAAATTTTATTTTTCAAAATGGACTTCATTTTTGGATTCATAATATCAAAAATTAGCTTAGGGTGAATTTTTGGTATTTTTCTGAAAACTTTCATTTTTTAATGAGTAGTGAAAAACACTACCTTATTGTTTAAAACCGAATTTTTATTTAAATAATTAGTTATTTTATTTAAATTTATTTTACGTAAAAATAGATACATAATACCTATATATGTTCAATTTAATTTATTGTAGTCATTTTATAATAATATTATATATATAATATTTTATTGAACTTTTAACCATCTTTTACCCACCTTCTAGACACATTTGCAAATTTGCATAAAACATAATTTTACCGCTTCTGGGAATTGTATTTCAAAAATCTGAGAGACAAATTTGACATCAGTATGTAAAATTTGGTTCAATAAGATGAAAATAATTTTTTGTGAATGATAACTTTTGAATTTTATTTACATCGGTTAAAAGTAAATTGGGTAATTAAAGTTAAAAATGATATTATAATTACCATAACATATGTCCTAATTCTTATGCATAAGTTTATTTCGACCAAAATAAATATTAGGAATAAAATATGATCATTTTTTCTACTTGTATTAGATTAGGACATTTATTATTATTTTATTTAAAGAGGAGTTAAAAGTGTTAAATTCAAATTTTAATAACTAAACCATTTTTATTATAGGGTTATACATAAGATAAATTTGACTATAAATATTCATTATTAATCTAAAAACATTTCCTATATAATCGTATTTTATTATACTTTTATACATTAAATAATAAAATTTATTTATGACACAATGATAATTCAGTAATTACATTATTAATGAATGATTAAAATAATTGATAATAAAAATAACCAAATAAATTTAAATTGGGACTTCTAATGAATTATAATTATTTTATAGGATAATATAATATTTTAGGGTTGATTAAATAATTTTTTTTTGTGATAAAGTTGTTATGACTTTCACAAAAACAAAATACCAAATAGTGTCAAAATTGACATAAATGAGTTTTTAAAACAAATACTATTTTATTCATTGATATAATATTAGTAAAAATCTAGTTTTCTTCCAAAGGACTTAGATAAGGTCATATATATCAATAATTAACCAATTGGGGTTCTCTTTTCTTTCTATAGTAAGTTTATTAACCATTTATTATAATAATACAAGAATACATGGTAAAAGTTAAACTATTTAACTAAGAGTTAAATCTAAAAGATAAGGTTAATATGGTGACCTAAACCTATAAAAAACCTATTGGTTGAGAGGTTTTAGACCCATACCCACCTTATCCTTGACTTAAATCCTTTTTTATCTATTATAAACCTAATATGATTGTATAATAAAATAATATCTAAAGCTTTTCCTAAAGTGACCCTCACCTCTTTTATAAAAGGGTACTCCCCCTTCTCTCAGAATTACACCTCCAAAGCCATTTGGCTCAGCCAATACCTGATCAAATATCCTCATTGATACCCTAAATTATACCAAGATGACATAATTTCATCAGAAAGAAAACCTAAGGAGCCCTTTTCATCAACTCAGAAGGAAACACCTGAAGAAGAGGTAATAATTTCCCCACCTCTTTCAAAGTTCTTTTCTTCTTCCACTTCCTCTATCTTTGTTGTTTCCATAACAAAATAATAACTCAAGTATCTTATACATACTTTGATGTTATTATAAATATTTTACAACCATATTCATTATTATATCCATCCTATGAATGACAAGTCACCATATGTGTGTACGTACGACTTACCGTATCCAAGTCGTGGTGTAGTTTGTTATTCAAACACTTCATTATTTGGATGGGTATAATAATGAGTATAAATGATGTAAATAATAAATATAACATATTAATTTTTCTGTATATATTATATACCATCCAATTACATATTATTTCACCATCTATATAATGATATTGTTGCACGTGCATACGTACAGATTACTGTCTCCATGAACGCGATGAAATTCATTCCCCATAATAACCATTCAAGAATAATTTTCATTTTATGATTAAAAATAATTTTTAAGAACTTAATATCATTCTGGATATGAATCAAATATATCCTATCCATAACAAACATATCCTACATAACTAAGAATATAAAGTAAAATGAATTAGTTAACACCCGAAACGATGATACTACTGAAATATTATTAACAAAGAAATATTAGAAGATCATATATGATATCATATTTATGTATGTGTTTCTGGTATAATTTAGTAACAAATATTTAACTATTATAAAAGAGGTTAATATACCTTCCATAAAAGAAAAGTACAAGGTAAGGGTTAAATCTACAATATCTTCATTATCCGAGGATGTTTATACATGAGTATCTACTAGGACCCCTTTATCATCCAAATTTGTGTTTCTTAAAAATGTATTTAAAAACATTTTTACGATTTACTATACTATAGATTAAATTCATGTATTCCCCTATTTTACTTTTTATAAAAAAAATTATAAAGTAATCTATCCATCATTTTCCAAACAAGGTCTTTTACAACCTTTTCGACAAAATTAAGGAAATAATGTTTTTTTAATTTATATGGATAGTGTGGCTATTTTATGCTGTTATAACACCTTAGAAGCTTCCCTTACAATCTTATAAGAATATTTTAAGAATAAATATTTTCTTTAATAATTATGTGACTTTTAAATGATTTCAAAAAAGAAAGATATATTTCTCTCAAATATTTTTAATTCCATCTATATCAACATCCTTTGATGGAATTTACACTTGTTTGAAGTTGATTTATTATGATACAATATTCCATATTGTATTGAAGGTTTTTTGATATGTATGACTATGGATGTGTCATTTTTATACCATTCATGGTTTATGGTTAAAGTATTAACATTTTGTTTACTAGTTTTAATATGAATGTTTATGTTATGTTCCAACCTTTTCATATGAGTAATGCATTGGACTTAATAAGTGACGGGTGGAGCCCGCTATAGCTCCTCGATGCATCGTTTGGTCTCATGACACAAACTAGTTTCTTGAAACAAGGCCTTGTAAAAATATTATTTATAGTCTTGGCATGAGGCCTTGACTATGTGGTTATGATGTCTGGCATTATGCATTCCATCATTATGAAATTGGCTATTTATATTACATGTGATTATTCAACTAGTATAATATACATGTGAATAAGTAAATGTAATTATTTGATTTATCTTTTCCATATTATGCTGATGTTTATGTTTAAAAGGCTTGTTTTTTATTCTTATACATTTTCTTAAATATTTATTATTATTTATGAAAGTTTTTGCTATATTGTTATCCTTACTAAGCTTCTGAGCTCACCCATTTCTATGTTTTATTTTTCCCAGGATGCGAAGAAGTATATTTTGACTAACCTGTAGGGATAGTATGAGGGAGATAAATGTGTTAAAAGGAGACACAATGTTTTTTTTCATTTCATAATGTAATTTGACTTCTTTTGATCACTATAATGTTATGTAATAATGCACTGACTATGGGTAACTAGGGTCGGGGAGTTACAGGTTCATTCCATGTTTTCAGGATGATGTGCAAATATATATAAAAGTTAAATAAAATGATCAATATTGATGATGAGGAGGATGAGAGGGGAGGCTTCACCCAGTTTTGGTGGTTGAATTGGTCATGGGAATTATAAAACACTAATTGAGAGTAGAATTTTATAATGGATTATTAAGAAGAGAAAATAAATAATTTATTCAATAGTTTCTCTAGTCCATATTTACTTGTAGCTTCATCTATGTCAAGCTAAGATATACAATGTCGAAACGAGGATAAAACTCAATGAATTTTTTCTATATAGTTGATGAGTAATAGATTATTTTCATTTTATTTTTTTACAAAGTTAGACGAATGTTATATTGTGGTTTATTTTTATAAAAGTAATTGTTTGAATTATTTTATTATAAATTTTATTCTTATAAATGATAAACGTTAGTACCTAGAAATATTGGAAAATTGGGTTTAGGTGGTAATAAATCTTCATGATAGTGGTAATTTAAACCCTTTGTATCATTATATACATATGATTAATATATTATTATTATGAGTTGAAATATTATTTAATGATTTATAAAATTATGAAATTGAGTGAAGTTTTATGAATCGATGTGACGCTTATTTTGGTATTTCTGAAACACTATAATTTTTTTCCTTAAATTCCTTAAAAAAATCCAAAATTTCATCACTCCAAAATAAATCCCTTATATATTTTTTTATTTAAAAAACTACTCTTTTTTTACTTTGAACACCTAAAATAATACTTGGTGTCAATGATAATGGTATTATAAATTTCTAAGCCTCTTTTTTCTTCTCACAATAGTTATACCATGTTTTTGGAACCATTTTCATGGAGTGGTGATCATATTAGAGTATCAAAAGTACTGTTTTGATGATGTAGATGTCTTTATTTCAATTTTTCTAATTTTGTTTTATTTGGTTTTATGTGGGGTATTTTATATATTAAAATCATAGGAATTATATTTAAGTAATGAGGAAGAAATAATGGAAAATATTAGTTGATGTTAACATGCAACCAAATATTGGGAAACTCTCTAATACCCTAAAATCAATGATTATGACCCAACATATGTTAATTAAATATATTATTCTTAAAATAATTAAAATGTATATTTAGTTTTTTTCCTTTGTATTTGAGGATCCAAATCATCAGAATTCAAATTTATTGGAAATTTATAACACATTAAAAATTAATAATGTTCCAAATAAATCATTTAGTTTCATTTAATTAACTTTTCTATAATGGATAAAGAAATATATCATTTTAACAAATTTCCTAAAAAATTGGAAGTCACATGAATTGATTTGATTCATAAAGTTTTGGTAAAGTATTTACCTCTTTCTAAGAAAGTGAAATTAAGGAATGAAATCCAAAACAATCAATAGTTTAAAAAAATATTCGTATGATACTTGGAAAATATTTCATGTTATTCTGAAAAAATGTCCTTATAATGGTTTACAATTATTCATTTAGATTAAAATATTTTATATAGGAATAATATTATAATATAGGGAGATGTTTAATAATTCACATCGATGGAACATCAATAACAATACACTATTTGGGATTTTTGAATCACATGATGAAATATAATTAAATTGACCTCAATGACATGTAAAATAAAAATACGAAAATATATAAAATAATCAAGTTGATAAATTAAGTGATTATGAGTAAATGTTTTAAATTATACGAAAAAAATATCGAGAATTTGAAATAAAAACCACAATGTTAATCATAAGGAGTTTTGAATTCTGGTCATTTTATTCAGTGGTTGATATGTATGAATGAAGATCAAAATAGGTATTTCACCAAAATTATTATTAATAAAAATATTCTTATTAAAATAATTTAAATTTGGATTATTTGGATGGTGAATCAAAAAATATTTGAAATAAAGGAATTACACTTTTCCAAAAAAAATAAGAAAAAAAGAAGATGATGATGTGCTGATTTTGAATGGAATAAAGACAGTAAATAATAAAATATAAGTTATCATTAAGTATTAAATCTTCAAAACTCTTTAACATTTTAAAATAATTGAGGTATAATATTCCATTTTTTAAAGATATGATTACTATTATTTTTTTTTATTTTTTTAAAAATTTATTCTTTCAAGTAAAATAATGTTTGAAAATATTTATACCAAGTCTGTTAGTAAAAATTGTTCGGAATTAAATTAAATAAAATTGTCTCCAAATTTTTAGGGAACATGGATATTCACTATTACCAAAAGGTTGGTGATATTTAAATTGTAAATGAATTATGTGATTTTGGTAAAAGTTTAAAAAAAATTTGTTATAAAATGTTAAAAAATATAAGTTATAAAAAGGTAAAGAAAATTCCAATGACCTTATAATTAATGGACCGATCTATTGGGTATCCAAATGGAAGTTAATATGGTATTCTAAGAGAGTTTGGTAGATTATTTTTTCAAATTTAATTTATTATTCCTAACATGAAAATGGATATTGGAGTTCCTTTGATTTTTAGATGACAATTTGTTTGAACTTTAAAGACACTATTTGATGTAAATGAAGAAAAATGTTTTTTCGTGTTAATGATGAAAAATTGAAAAAAATATTATCTGAAAGTTATTAAGATACATGACAATATAGGTGATTGTAATTCCATGGAAATTTATGATGATGAATAAATAGGTTGTGTTGATTTTATTTGGTATTAACCTCACGTATAACCACTTGATTATGGATGAAAGTGTTCAAAAAACCATCTATTTAAGAACCACATTAACTAAAACTCAATTCAATACAAAATTATCTTCAATATTAAAATCTTAGAAGGAAGAAAAGGAATTTCCCTCATAAATTATAAACATGATATAAATCAAGAAAAATTAGAATTTATATGTTTTAAAGAATTGAAAGAGGTAAATTGGGTGGACCATAGAAGATATTAGAGGAATAATCCCCATAATTGTTTTGTGTCATATACTCAAGAAATATAGAAGTAAATATTTAAGACAACCATAGAGGTGTCTCACTCCAAAAAATAAAAGTTGCGGTGAATAAATAAGTTAATAAATTATTTAATGTAGCAATGATTTATACAAAATGATATAATTATATTGTAATTTTATTTCAATTGGTACCACAAAATGAGTAATTATAGCATTTTTCCAAGGGTTAGCATCCATGTTTCTTATAATTAATCATAAATTTTAAAAAAAAATCAATATTTAAATATTATTATGATGATGAAGTTGATAAAAATTATGCATAGATGATAGTAGATATTTTTGAATAGAATGCGAATATAGGAATTTTTATTTTTGAGTTTTTGAATTTAAAGAAGGAATGACATTTTTGGGTGAATGGATCAATTTTTTTTTGAACTAGTCATTTTATTATTCTGGTAAAACCAATCATTTTTTGTGTTTTAATTATATTCTCCTAAGAGTGAAATGGTTTTAGCATGGGATAATTTGATTCATATAATTTCATTAATAATTTTTATTATTTTTTAGTTCATATTGTATTTATTTAGAAATAACTTGTGTATTTTTAGTTTTATTATTATATTTTTTATAAAATATCTATTATAGTAGAAAATGTGTAAATTGTGAAAAATGTGATGACAAGTTGAATTTATAGGGTGTCATTTTATAAAAATTATTATAAAAATCATAATAAATCTTATAGATAGAGGAACTTCAAATGGGGATCATACCGTATTTTCATAGGTTGTTCTTTTCATCATCAATTTTCCATTTATCAAAGTTTAATGATAAGACACGTTTTCTTGAAGTTTATGGAATTTGAAATTGGTTATTCCATATTATCATGATTTATTTCAAAAATATTTAAATCATAATTAAGTAAATAATTATGGAGGATGATGAGGAAGATAGAGGAGGTGACACCCAGTTTTTGGATAGATTTAATTAAGGGGGGAAGAACACCCAAACAGATAGAAGAATATGGAAACATAGCATCCAAAAGTTTAAATTAAAACATTGTAAAATAATTTCATTAGTTTATATTTTCTAAAAACTACATCAATGTACAAGTAAGAAATTTTCATGTATACATGAGGAAAAAAATCAATAAATTATTTCTTTTTAGTTGGTTAATATGAGATTCCTATTATTATTTTTATTTTTCAAAAGTTATATTAAGGATATAGTGTGTTTTATTTTTTATAAAAAAATTATATAAAGGTGTTAATCAATAAATAAATTCTTAAAAATTATTAACATTTTAAACAGTGAGATACTTAAAAACTTAATATAAGTGTTTTGGAATATACAATATATTTTTAATCAACCCCCTTGGTCTCTTTACAAAAAAATATAATTGAAAAATTATTAAAAATAATTTAAACACTATTGAATGACTTAGAAAATTATGATATTGAGTGAAATACAAATCCTCGACGTCACATTTCTCCTTGTATTTCTTAAAATATTTTAATTTTCATTTACCATATTCTTTAAACAAACATTTCAAATATCATCCCTAGAAAATTTATTTCATATATACTTTTTTCTGTAAAAATAATCCATGTGGTTCACCCTGAATTTCCACTATACTACACACTATTAAGGAGTAATGGAGGGCAAAATTTTAATCCTCTAGTGTGTAATCATGGTGGTTGAAACTATAATTCTTTGATTAAAACCACCATGTCTGGTTTGAAGGGTCACATAAACTCATGTTTGAATCATCATATTAAATAGGTTGGAAACTAGCAGTAAGGGTTGAAGTATTTTAGTGACGAGACTATACCCCCAACATCATATCATGGAATAAATAATAATAAACAACATAGTAAATATAATCAGACTATATATTTAAATTAAAATATGGTATACATGTTACACAAATAAATGGGCTCCCAAAGTGGAAATCCAAACTAGAGTAATAAATACAGATATAAATAAATAAATAAATGGGTCTTACTAAGTTTATTCTAGTCGGTTATTATCTCTAGGATCTTCTACTTACTCATCCATTATTGGGCCCTTTTCCTTCACCAAATATCTAGTAATGAAATCTAAAATAGAACCAACATCCCAAATTAAATTGTGATTATAAGACTTAGTGGGATACCACCAATTAATTCTTAACCATGTGTTTTCATGTATAACATGTATATTCTAGGATAATAATAAATAGGTAACAAGAATAATAACATAAAATACAAAACTGAGTGGTTGTGAGCTACTTTATCTCCATATCAGTAGGACAATATAAACATTTTAGAAGTAACCAAACTATTCACTAGGCTAGTTAATCTATCAATTGACAACCTCATGGATTTGTATGTAAATGAAACTTGTTCTAGGCCAGAAGTGTGGAATTCTCCTTAAAAATCAACAAGGTATAGAGTACCTAATATATGACATGAAAATTATAGGTAAACTATAAATCGAGAAGCCTGATACTTAGGCATTAAATGGACCTCTAACATGAAATTCCACGGTATCATTATATCTCCACCTTGTTCTTAGCTTCACTGTCTCCACCCTCACAGTTCAAGAAGACTCCCCCTATAAGGGATAAATATGTCATGATGGTCCACCTATTCCAAGAACCCAGAATAATACCATAAAAAAGTAACATGAATATAAGGTATCACACACATGGAAAGAAAATCAACATGAGAATAAAGAAAAATACATAAAATCATTTGATTATAATAAAAAAATGAAACATGCTACTATAATATTTTACATGGAATAAAATATCACAATGGGTATCACAAGATACACACATACCCACTTGGGATAAAATTCTAGCATGGTTATCAATTAAGAAAACTCTTAAATTATAACCTGGAAATATGTGCAACAAATCCCCCAATAGGTAAGGAACTTCGTAGATTATGTGAAATGATGTCCTGTTGACAAGTATCGCTAACAGAGTCCAATTTCTCTACTAAGAGTTGTTACCTAGTGATCAAGGGTTTTATCTAAATTATCTTCATATTCAATATTGAAGTTTTGAAAAAAGGATAAAATTAACTCTCAATAAAATATTGCACTACATTCAAAAACAAGCTTATGATTTGATTTTTACCTCTCAAGATAAACCCAACAACAATGGAAATACTCAAATTTGATCAGTATTGGAGAAGATATCAAAGAGATAAGTTTGGAATAATAAAATATGTACATACAAAAAAACACACACACACACACAAAGATATATATATATATATATATATATATATATAAGAGAGAGGGAGGTTTGAGGGAGAGTGGAATAAGGGGGTAGGAGAAAATTGTCTTGTGTGTCTTTGAATACATAGGTGCCTACCCTTTCCCCTTTTAACATATTGATTTAATTTAATTCATCATTTATAATATCCATTTATTTCATTATTTAACTTTATTTACTTTTCTCTCTTCTCAAACCCATGCACCACCTCATAAAATAAATGAAACATTTTTTCTAAAAAACCATCTTTAAAAAAATTTAATCAGTCATTTATATATTTCTTAAAAACCATCCACATATATATACATTATATATATACAGACACACCTGCATATACATATATTTTTCAGCACACACACACACATATATATATATACACCCACACACACACACATATATATACTTAACCCATGTATATAAAAATTATATATATATGCACACACACATTATATATACATATATACAATCACACTGATATATATATATATACATATAAATTTAACTCAAGTATTCCCAACTTGTATATCACACACACAAACACACACATATATATATATACAAACACATGTATATCTATGTTTGTGTATATACACTCATTTTAATTTATCACACATAAATATTAATTCCCAATATAATTATAATAACAATTATAAACTTTATTATTTTTAAATCTCCCCAATTATACCATCATGAACATCTCAAAAAAACATATATTAAATAACAATAATATATAGTAAATTTATATTAATTACACACAATTTCATTTCTTTGAACATGTAATAATATAACAATTATTACTTTGACAATCGAAAAAATATTTAATCAACCAATATTTCCACCATAAAAATTTATTAATTACACTTGTATATTTTCAATTATTTTTTTCTTTGATGGATATAATAATAAAAATTAAGATATTATTATTATTAAATGTAAGAAAAAATATTTGGATGCCAAATAATTTTGTTAGTTCAAACAAGTCAAAATATTTTGACAAATTTCTTTGCAAACATATATTCTTCATTTTTATAAAATCTCTCAAATAAAAAATAAAATATTATGGATACAAGAATAAAATTTAACCAAACACCTAACACACACAAGGATTTTTTTATTTTTAGTATAAAATGATAATTTCAATTTTAATGGTGGTCTCATATTTCCCATCAGTGAAACCATTTGTGTGATATTTATTTATTTCAAAAAAACTTTTCATTTGTGATATAATACATTTATTATATTTATTATATCAACACCGAAACTCTATGGGCCCTGGAGGGTCACATGACTTCATGCACACCTCCCCATATGAAATAGGTTTCCAACTAGCAGTGAGGTTCTAAATTTATTAGTGGGGAGATTATACCCTCAGTATCATGTCATTCCATACATAATAATAAAAATAAAAATAAATATAAATATAATGATATTACATTAATAAATTGGAAGGGGACATACATATCATACAAATAAATGAGCTCCCAAAGAGTAAATATGGACCAGAGTAACAAGTGAAGATAAACAAATAAATAAATAGTGATTCCTCTGAAGTCTATCCTAATCCAGTAGTATCAACATGATCCTTTTCTCATTCATTCTCCAAAGGTCATTTTCCCTTAACCGGATCTCTATTAATGAAATCTACAAGACCACCAAAATTCCAAAGTAGGGTGTGAGTACAAGACTTAGTAGGACACCACCAATGCATCCTTAACCAAGTGCACTAAAGTATAATTAAAGTAATCCATGATAATAATAAATGTGTAAAAATAAAAATATCATACAATACCAAACCGAACAATCATCCGCTAACTAAGCTTCCATAAACCTCTAGTAATATCTACTTTGAATCCATGTTGTAAGGATAATTAGAAGCGGATAGAAGTAACCATAATAGACACTGGGATAGTGAATACGCTTCTCAAAAAAATCATGGTTTCATGTGTATATGTGACACTTTCTAGGCATCAAGTATAGAATACTTCTCACAAATCAACTAGGAATCGAGTGCCTAATATAAAACCTAATATTTTCATATAAAAAAGGCATTGAGTGCTTTATATAAAAAATTCAACTCGTAAATAAACGAGGTGTCATGAAGCTCAATACTTAGGTGTTGAGTACATCCCCACCACAGTTATTCATGATATCATTTTATATTCACCACGTGCTTAGCTCCACCACTCCATCCACATACGTAAAGTGAATTTCAATCTAAGGGATAAATATTTAACAAAGTTCCACATATTCTGACCTTCAAGAACAATACATACAAAATAAGGTAACACATATACAAGGTATAAGACACATCTAAAAAATATAAACATGAGAATAAACCTGAAACACATAGCAACATGTGATAACAATAAAAAAAGAAACAATCTACTCTATAATTACAAAAGTAATAAAATATCTCAATAGGTCTCATGGAAAACATATACACACTATAACATCCTACCCCTCCTCTTTGTCTTGAGAAGTGGTGGGGGTATTAGGCCTTAGGTGACATCCCCAAGACACCAAAGGATGAAAATAAATGTTAATGTTCTCAAAGAACATTTGGGGGATGATTTTACCTTTGAAAGTTAAAAAAACAAAATATAAAAAAAATAACTAAATAAAACTATATATGATGAATGAGTACAAAAATACAACTCAAAAAATAACTAAACCAATAAACTATACCATAGTAAAATGGAAAACTGAAATACATACTCAAACAGGTCCAAAAGACCACAAAAAACTATAAAGAGATATCAATTTCAAAAACCAAACCCACTCCAACCTCTAACTCCATATGTAACATCCCATGATTTTGAAAGGGTTGTTTTCTTGGTAATTTTAAATTTTTGAGTTTGGTGGTCAGACCAACTCTTCTCTTTATATTTAAAACCTAATTCCAAGAGTTTTATTGACCCAAATTTTTTTTGGGAATGTTCTATAGTTCAGTGGAGGTCTTGGGTATTTAGTCAAACACAAGAGGAAGACCAGAGGAATTGTGCTATTGAAAATAGTTCCAACTAAAAATACACACCATGTAACTTTTATACAATGTGTAAGTTGTTTTCATGACATGCATCATGGAATGTAGGCTTAGGGGGGGTATACCTAATGAATACACTATATATAAATAGTTTACACATTGTAAACCTAATATATATATATGTGGGTGTATGTATTACCCTAATATTTCCCAAAGAATGGAATACTCCATCCAACTAACTAAGCCCAAGTAGATAATAAATCCACCAGTATTGGGGGAAACAGAAAGAAAGGTGATGGTGGCATCTGTCACATTTAAACTAGTCTCCACACTTTCTCTAGCTCCAAAATCTACACTATATCATATAGAACCCCTTGGGTGTCAACAAAAATCCGCACCTCGGTAGGATGAGATGAGGGGACCCAGGAAAAATTCATTATAAAACTGAAGGAATAATGTTTACCAGTTTCAAGATGATCAAGTTTGTGTCCATTTTATGGCCTCTGTTGACAATCATTTACTTCACCTTCCAGATCCCAAAAGGGATGAATTGGTCAGTATTGTCGACTGAATGGATTATTTTACCTTTCACTGGATACCAGGGAACACCATTCAAGAATGATTCGTCCTATAGAAAATAGTAGACTCTAGAAATGTGAAATTGGGAAGGTCGCCAACACAAGTGATGTATGATTCTACCACTACCCTCAAGGAAGGAGGTGAGTAGAAAAAAGTTGTTAGCAGAAGGAAACCTAAGTTTTATTATTGGATGACTCAAAATACAATCAGTATAAATCACTGTATTCCCATATAATATTCTAAATAACCAATTTCCTACCTACCCACTTCTTCTACAATGCAACTGAAGTCATTGGCCCCATGGACCTCCATAGGCCTACCATTCAAAAATAAAACCGACCAGAAAGGAAAGGAGGAGGTTCCAAAGTATGAACCTTTTTCAATGAAAAAGTTGTATTTAACACTCTCATATTTTATTCCCTAAAATATGAAATAATTGGAATCGAACCACCAAATGGAACCCAAATAAATAGTCATTCAGGCGAAGTCATCACAGATGACGAGTTGACCTTATATTCCATTAATTTCATTCAATCAATGGAAACCTTATTCGATGATGAGTATGACCATGGACCCAAGTTCCCCACATCCTATTGGAGAACTATAGGAAGAGTATGTGGGATTTGAGGATATTGGAGAAGGTTCATCCATGGATGAATCCAAAATTTTAGTCACGCACTTATTCAGACTATCAATGTTGCATAAACTAGCAGAAGAGCCCTTCGAATATTTCTTCGGGAACAAGAAATTACTCCTATATTGGAAAAAATAAAACTTAAACCTATCACTATGAAATAACAATTAGAATATTAACAAGTTTTAGATCACCCTCAGTAGGTAGGCATACCTTCCTGAACTAACCCTCCAAGGATATGAGTGCCTCAAAATTCTGTCTTGAGGACCGATCCATCTACATCAAATACAAAATCTCCTAAAGTGACTGTGAACGATAATTCTAACCCAAGGAAGTTCTGGACTTTAAAATAAGAATATTACATTATAAAATAGTTATTTTTGGTACCATCTAAGATATAAATCTTAGATGCACTGATTTTGTCAAAATACACCAGGGAAGCACTCATAGAGGCTTTTTTCAGCCCTCTAGAGTTTGAAGATGAGGCTTTCACTATAGAGGTCTAACAGATAAGGGTTGATCTTATGGAATTTTATGTGGTTATCTCCCTCATAGATCAAGATGAATATTCCATTATATAGTGAAACATCAAAAACATTTATGTGTCTAGCATGATAAATGGTGTTGATATCCAAAAAATATTCCTTTATAAGGGATCTGGTGTTAACCTCATTCTAGTATAGAAACTTCACTGGCTAGGTTGTAATGAGGATAACCTAGTGCCTTCAACCACAAAATTTCAGTGCTATGAAAAAATGGAGAAAAATAAATTAGGCCAAATCAATCTCAAGGATTTTTTTTGAGACCTCATAGCCGACTCAGAATTCCTAATGTTTTGGAAGAACATGTCCCTTAACATCCTTCTAGGAATACCCTGGTTTCATCAACCCATGGAAATCTCATAATTATACAATAAATATATAAAATACTTCATTAATGGATAAATAAATATGTTTTATTCTGATAAGACCCAATTTCCATCCTACAAGTCTCATTATATCGATGCAGTATTCTATCAAGTCAGTGAGAAGAAACTCCAAGTCGACGTAGTTCTTTGGTTCACTACACCAAACTGTCTATAAATGACCCCTAATAACACCATCAAACAGCTGAATAAATAGTATTCCTTTCCCATCAATCAAGTTCAGTGTGGGATCCCAAATAAAGGCATATATTCCAAAATAATTGTGTTTTAATTCATGACCACAGAGTCCAGCATTGTGTAAAATTCTATTGACTCTCCCGACAGTGTTGAAAACTCCAATGAAAATTTCTTCATTCCAACCAGAGAGCTCTAGGAAATCTCTTCCTCACCAGTTGATGAAGAAGAGGTTGTCTTGTCACCCAATGAAGATAAATAAACTCTTTCTACATATCTCAATCCATCCTCTCCAGTGTTTCAAGTAAGTACTACATTGTCATCCATGTGAGAGGATGTTGTTTAATCTTCTAGATGCTAAGATATCAGCTCTTCCCCCAACTCTGGAGAACTTACCTCACTATTTTCTCCCCCTACGAAATAAGAGAGAGAATATAAAGAAGAGGAAGAATAGGAGGAGGATGACCTTACGGATTCACCTCTATCATTTGAGGAGGGAGACTATACCACCATTTATGAGCTTATGTAAATAAATCTAGGTATATAAGAAGACTTGTGAATTGCCTTGATTGGTGAGGCCATGTCTTCTCAAGAGCAAGAGGTATATACCTCCTTCTGGAAAAATCATTTGGATTTATTTTCTTGGAACTACACAAAAACCCAGGACTCAATATTGAGGTGGCCACTAATTATCTGGGCCTACCAGAGGACCACTGGGGAAATAAACAAGTATCTAGGAGGACACAACAAACACATGATCAGAAAATTAAGGCTGAATTAATAGTCTCATTAGATCCTGCTTCATTCGAGTAGTCTAATAACTCAAATGGTTGGACAATATCATCCCCATCAAGAAGAATAATGGTCAAATAAATTTCTACATCGACTTTAGAGATATTAACCAGAACTATCTGAAGGAAAAAAACCCAATCCCAATAACAAAACTATTGATCAATGAAAAGGCTAGATATTAGACCCTCTCCTTCATGGATGGATATTCAGGATACAATTAAATCTGAATGGCCTAGGAATATGAAGATGAAACTTCCTTCAAGGACCCCTAGGGGTATTTTTCTATTGAGTAATATCCTTTAACATGAGTAATTATAGTGCTATGTACCAATGTGACATTCATCATTTCTTAAAAACCTTATTGGGAAGGAAAATTGAATGATTTTTAATGACTTGGTGGTTAAACATCAACAATTCTTAGACTACTTGGTAGCCCTTGAAACAATCTTCAACACATTGATACAAAAAAACCTGAAAATGAACCCCTAAAAATGAAATTTCATCATTACCTCAAGGAAATTTCTCATCTTCATCGTACACCATCATGGAATCGAACTTGACCCTAAGAAGATAAAGTATATTATTGGAATGTCACCTCCTTGAAACCTCATAGATTTGATAGGACTATAAGGAAACCTGACCTACATTTGGTGATTTATATCTTAACTTGAAGGTAAATTTATTCCCTTCATCTGTTTGATGAAAAATGGGGTTACATATCAGTAGACTGGTGACTGTCAAAAAGAATTCGATGGTCTCAAGAAATATCTATTAAGTCTGCTAGTGTTGATTCCTCTTGTTGTAGGAATGCTTCTTATTTTTTATGTGATATAATTATAGTTATCCCTATGTTTTTTACTCTTAAAAAATAATGATTCCAATAGAGAAAAAACGTTTATTGTCTGAGTCAACCCATGATCGATACTAAGACTCCTTATTCAGGTATTGAGAAGGGTCATCTAGAACTAATATTTGCAGCCTAGAATTCGAGGCACTACCTAAAGTATCATGAAGTTCATATGGTCTCTTATTACAACCCACTAAAATAAATTATCATATATTATTTTCTGATCTAATGTATTTCATATTGGGAAGTCATCCTGTTATAGTTTGATATCTAGTTTGTGCCTCAGAAAGAGGTCAAAGGATAGCCATTCATGGATTTCTTGGACAAGCATCCCTCAACAAAAATGACTTCATTGAATACCAAAATACCTAAAGAATAGGTTTTGTCTATTAAATTTGTCCCCTAGATATGGGAAATTTATTTTGATGGTGCATCTAGGTTCCCAATAGGAAATAGGATGGAGAACCCCAAGATCAACAATGTGGGGTTGGGAGTCATGCTCATATCTCCAGCAATGGTAGTCCCACCTTACTCCTTACTATTGTTGGAGGGGTGCATGGACAATGAAGCATAATATCAAGCTCTCATTATAGGGATAGATATGGAAAATTAGGTACAAGTAAATCACTTGAATATATAAGGTGATTCAGAAATAGTCATTAACCAGGTTTGTGGTGAATATGCAATAAAAAAGAGAGAGCTAACCCCCCTTTTCAACCATGTTTGGGGAGTAATGATGGAATTCCCTTTGGAACCAAAATTGAATCACATCCCATGGATACAAAATTACCCATATTATCTGCTAGAAATTTCGGCAACAAATCTATCCAATCAAGAGAGGGAAGAAATGGTCATCTACATTACTTACTGCCGGTTGGCCTCACTATTCGTTCAAGAAAAATTGGAAGAGATCGATGATATTAGTCCCATACATGAACTGTATGGACCTACCAATGGATAAATGAAACCCCTTATAGACTACATTAAAATGGTATAACTCCCACAAGATTGAAACAAGAGTGAAAAAACCTGAAGATGATCACTTAACTTTGTTCTTTATGACGACATGAATCTCCAAAAGGTCCTCTATAAGAGAAGCCTCGATGGGTCCTTCTCATGTGCATTGAGAGATAATAGATAGTTGTTGTTATGAATTAAGTTCACACGGGATCATGTGGTGATCTCCCGTTAGGACTCAAGCTTTCCCACTAAATTGAAAGGATTGGGTACTAATGGCCCACTCTAATTCATGACTGCACTAAATTTACCAGAAAGTATCATTCTTTCCAGGTTCATGCCAACTTCATTTTCCAATCCCAGGAGTTCCTACACAAAGACAAATACTCATGGTTATTTTCCATATGGGGAATGGATGTAGTGGGACGATATCCTACCACTACAGCCAATATGTTCAAATAGGTTCTTAATACAATAGAATTATTCTCCAAGTGGGACAAAGTTATAACTCTCAAAGATTTGGGGGCCTCGAACATTTTCATCTATATGAAACCAAACATCAAAACCAAAAATTTGTATCCCTCATAGAATACAGATAGAAAACAGTACCAATTTCTATTTTACTAAATTTGAGAAGTTATATTAGGACTACGACATCAATTCCAACCATTCATCCTGATGCCATGCAGCAAAAAATTGATAGATAGGGGCCTTAAACATGACCTTATCAAATATACACAAGATCATGGTAGATAAGGATAAAAATTCTTGGCCAGGCAAGATCCTAAATTCATTGTGGGCTTACTGGGCCATGAACAACACTGCCACATAGGTGACCCCATACTCATTAATATATGAGATAGAGGTGGTCCTGCCCATCAATGTTCAATTTCCCTAACTCTGTGTTTCCATATGTGATAAATTATCCATGGATGATCAATCCCAAAAATGGTTAGACGAGTTGAAGCATCAGGATGAGAATAGACTGCACACCTTGAATCATTTGGAATTACACTAAAATCGGAATGTGTAAGCCTTTAAAAAGAAGTTTCTACTCCAATATTTCTTCAAAGGAGAGATGGTGTCAGTCCTCTAGACTTCGATGATACCCAAAAATAAACCTCTAATGTTGGAGCCAAAATGGAAGTGATATTACTCCATATACAAGGTCCACTCCAATAAATATTATTCTCTAATATTTACAAAAAAATATCTTACCATGGATCCCATAAAGGCAATGTTCCTAAATAAGTATTTCATGTAATGAAAAACACTTCTTCCTCATCACATGATGTTAAATTTCAGGGTAAAATCATCATGATCTCATTAAGTTATACTGCATGGTAAAACGTCATGATCGCATGAAGTTAAAATACATGTTAAATTGTTCCAACTACATGATGTTAAACTACATAGTCATTCTTTGTCACATGACCTTAAAAATAAGGAAATCTTTATCTATGTCACAAGAAAGTAAATTTAAGGATGTTAACTTCCTCACCGTAAGAATTTAGACAGCATGTGATTCATCATTTCAATAGATAACTTATTTCATGTGAGATACATCTATGTGGGAGAAAAATAAAATTCCATTACTCCCACATGAGAGTCATATAAACATATGAATTCTTTTTTAACCAAGAACTACATGTGGATTTATTCATGTCATCAAAGGATGCATAGAGATTCCCAGACCTCTAGTCCTGAGCCCAACTATGAAAAACAGGGAAACATCCCCCTCTAAATGTGGGTTATACCAGCATAGTGTGTTCCTATCCAAAACTACATGTGGTTTGATTTCTGTCGTCACAGGATACATAGTAATGCCTAGACGAGTTGTGTTAGGCCCATACAAAAATTTCCCCAATTCATAATAATATGATCTTACCAGCTATTTCCCTCAAGGACATTTTTCATGTTAGGAATATGTTTCTTGATGGTTCACAAAATCATCATTCCCATAAATAGATGAAAATATATTCATAATCACATGATGTTAAACTCCATTATACATCATTCATGTGGAATGACAATAAATTATATGACATTGATGTCTACGTTGTATGAAGTTAAACTATGTAGCACTATAATGTTCTCACCTGATAAAAAATTACCCCTAATATCGATCGTCTACCATTTCATATTCAATAACTATGTATGTCTTGATTCCTATCCACAAATGATATGTGGTAATGCATAGATTTTATATTCTGGTCCAACCAACCCAAAAGTAAAAAAATCCCCCTCCCTGCATATGGACCAAACCTACGCAAGGATAATTCCATTAAGAACTACACATGGCTTGATTACTTCAATTATTTGATATGCAATGGTTCCCAAATCTTTATTTATGGGCCCAAACATTATGAAACTTATTCCACATTGAGTGGCCCTCATCCTTAGCGCATGACATTATATTGCATGATTCATCAAGAACTATGTTTGGATTGATTCTCATTCTATAGGACACTTAGTGATGCCTAGACCTCATGTTCTAGGCCAAACCATTAAATACATAAAATTTACCCTCCCTTTCATACAAACTAAATCAATCTAGGGGACTCCAAAGTTTTTCTTATATACAATTCCTTTTAAAACAATATTCCTTCTCCCTATGCATGAGTCATATCTGTGCAGAACAACACATCATGAATTATGTCTGGCTTGATTCAAGTTCAAATGGTATATATAGTTACCTTAGAACCATATTTTCTAGGTCTAGTCATGAAATATAGGAAAATATCCCCCTTCGTGTATAGATCAGTCCTGAATAGAAATTTCCCATTCAGAACTACATGTGGATTGATTCCTATAATCATAGGATATATAGTGATCCCCAGGTCTCCAATCCTAGGTCTAGCTGCAAAAAAGTATAAAAATAACCTTTTCCCTATGTATAGGTCAAATCTTCATAGGGAGACATCTCAGAAATGCATGTGTCATGATTCCTGTCATGAGATGATACATATTGACACCCAAATTTCTAATTATGGGTTCACCTACAACATTCCCCCTCTTTCACATCAAGTAACTTCTCATCCCTACCACATGAAGTTAAACTATATGAGGTCCTAGAACTATGTGTGGCATGATTCTCACTATAATTAGATATGTACTGATGCCTAGATTTTGCACCATGTTCCAACCACCACAAATTAAAAATTCCCATATCCTTCATTTTATCACCTCTTTATGGAGGAAAAAACCTTTTCCACCCCTTGTTTCTCACTTCAAGAACAGTTCAAGAGGGCTTAGGAGTTTCAAAAGGGGATTCCCCACAATATCAAGGTGTATCAATCCAAATTAGGGTTTCCATGGTCCCGGTATCAAGACCTTAAATGGCACACTAGATTTCCTTTCTACATGATTTTAAACTGCATGATCAGAGACAGTTTTAAGAACTTGGTATGGCTTGATTCCTGCCATCATCATATACGTAGTGACATCGAGGTATTTAATATCAGGAACAACCATAATATTTCCTATTAATGTTAGGGAATCAATGTCCTTACCACTTGGAATTAAATTTAATGGATAATGTAATTCCAAACAACATTAAACTGTATAGTACCTCAAGAAATATATGTTGCTTGATTCTCATTTTGACGAGGTACATATTATTACAGGGCCTCATGTCCTTGTCCCAGCTACGAGGTAAAGAAAAAAATGTATTTGTTGGTCAGAGTGGAAACCCAAAAGGGGGTTGAATTGAGTTCCTAATTAAAATTTCTACTAAAAAACATTATGTTAAAGATCCCCCAATTTTGAAACGACCCAATTAATTAAGGAATTAGAGATATAAATGTTTAGTTGGTCAAAAGGTTTCTCAAAGTGTGATTATTAATTAGTTGAATCAGTGTAAAACACTTCTTCAACTTTTGAAATAGGTTTACTGAATTAAACACATACACGCACTAACCAAGACTAACTACCAGAGTTAATTTAAAAACAGATTTTTGTATTTGAAATTATGAGCAGTGGAAAATAGAAAAACAGAATATTACAAAAACTTAGAAAACAACAGATTTAAATAAGAGGTTCATACTCAAGATGAGACTTAATACTATCCACTTGGTGATCACCTTCCACCAAGTAGTTTATACAAATGATAAACTTGATAAACAGCCTGTATCAGGCCTTACAACAGTTTTCAAAAACTGTGCAGGGTTCAAACCCACTAACACAGTTCTTCATGGAAAAAACAAATAATACAAACCACACATGGCCTCTTCTATAGTTATACGTGGGAAACAAGGTGTAAGTGAAGATTGATGTGAGGATTTTCAGTATCCTCCAGTTCAAGCACAGGAGACAATGTGTGTAATAGACAAACAAACGCTTCTCAAAAATGTAAAAATAAAATAACACAAGAGAGAAAATATTATAAGATTGATTTTAGAAAGCTCTATGTGTTTTAATTTCAGATCTTGTGTCCTTGGAGTGAGGAAATTTCAATTTGAGTCTTTCTCTTGAATTTTTCCTCAAAAAAGAGTGTCGCAAATCCAGGTTCTAGCTTTTCAGAGTGTTTTTCCTCTTGATTTGAGAGATAGTTGATGAAGAATATAAGTAAGACTAAAAAATTTTCTCTCGAAATTATCATCTTGAGGCTCTTAGGTTTACAGTTTAGGTTCTGGATGGTTCTTACTTGTTCTATTTGATCTAGAAAGTAATCTCTTTCTCATTCATTCCTTTGTCTTTACAAACTTCTTACAACACCTTCATTTTCTTCCTCAGTCTTCTCTTTTGTATTTGAAGTCCGACAATAAGAATAAGTAAACCACATGTGGTACCTCCTCGTACCTTTTACTACTCCTAGATACGGTCTATTGATATGTCTACAATCATCATTAATTAATTTTATAAGTATTAAATTAACCAAATATGGTTGTTAGAATAATCTTAAGAATTTGAAAAAGTATGGAGTAGAAGAGTGAGCATCGATAGACTAGTAGAATTAGCCTTCATCGGTAGCCTTAAATGGTAACCTTCTTAATGGCATCCTTCAGCGGTAACCTTCTCAACAGTGACCTTTCATCGGTGACCTTTCTATCATGACCATCATCGCTGACCTTTCATCGGTGACCTTTCATTGGTGACCTTTCATCAGTGACCCTTCATCGGTGACCTTTCATCGGTGACCCTTCATCAGTGACCTTTCATCGGTGCCCATTTTATCAGTGATCATTCTATCGGCGACCTTCATCGGTGACCTTTATATCAGTGACCTACATCTACGACCATTATATCTGTGAACTTTATACTTAGATAAATTTTGCTCTGTAAGCTTAAACATGAGAGCAGTGAGATTAAAATTATATAGTTATTACTTGATAGAAACTAAGAATATTAATGAAACATGATTATTCTATAATAGAAACATGATTATCACATAAATGAAACATGATTTGGTATTATCAAAACAAGTGAGTCCAACAATCTCCCCCTTTTTGATAATCGGAAATTGTGCCAATGAAAATTTATATTTAAGTATTATTGAATCTGGGTTAAGCACATTTTCTAATATCTTCAGAGGTGTTGGAATACATATATTGTGTATAAGTAAAATTTGAACCATGTTTATTGTGGAAAATAAATACAGTGTATATATGCAAGGACTCTAGTCAACTTAAAACTTCTCCCCCTTTGTGATTAACAAAAATAATGGAAGATAAAAATAGACAAAAGAGGATTTTATTAACAATGAAACAAGAGTAAAATATACAAAAAAAGGTTACAAAGATCTCTATCAACTAAGACACCCCATATTCAATCCATATCTAGTATATCCAAGGGAGCATTGTCTTTGAAAGATGGGGAGTCAGGTTCTGAAGATGGAGGGATAGGCCTAGGTATGGAAGTGAGCAGTGTAGGAGGAGCTGTTACAGAGCCATCGGTAGACCTATAGTGAGTAGATTTATAAGGAATCATAAGGGTAAAGCTTCTGATGTCCTATTCAGGAGTCATCAAATGAGCAACACTGTTAGAGCCTGAGGAAGCCAAGGAAGAAGGTAATGCTGGAGGAATAGTTATGGGAGTGCATTACACATGGAGGAAGAGTAAACAAAGATTTATAAAATCCATAACAATGCATCCTCCTAATTTAATAGCTGATATAAAATCATCCTTATTCTCTATGAATTTATATAAGTTAGGAGTCAACTCTCTGAGCCTACTGACTTGATCCTGAAACACCTGAGTGATAGGTGGGATCCTCAAGCTTACCAATAGTATCTTAAAGTGACCATCCCTATAATTATTACTGTACACCCTTTTGTGGTAGAAATCAACTTGCTCTTCGATGGCCTTCTAATCTTGCGAAGATTCCCTTAGATAATCTTCCACAAGATTATGAATTTCCCTGGTAGTGGAAATGGCATGAGTCATAGACTGAGGGTCTGAGGTACTTGCACCAGATAACTTCTCCACTTCTACTCTAAAAACTAATCTGAAATCTTCTTGATCAATAGGAGGAGATGTTGAAGAGTAAGAAGATGCACATAAGGATGTCATAGTAAATTCCACCGTCTCCTTGAAATATTTGGTTATACCACTAATCAAACATTTCACATCATTATCCTAGCCACTCACATGTGCCTCCATAGACTTCATGAAGTCCTCAAACACAGTGACCATCTGCTGAACAACACTTTTGACATACTTAAGGTATCTGTCCACTTGAACCCTTGAATCCATATAGGATTCTAAACTAAAAATTGATTGTTTTATAGATTCCATAGACTCTACCAAGGATCTGATTTGATTCTGAAAATCCTTCACTTCATGTAGCAAATTTGAGTGAGAGGTAAAAATTAATCTTTCTAAGGAAGATAATATAACTTCTTGATTGAGAACCACTTTTCTCTCTATCCCAAAATATCTCTCATCAAAGTATCTCTTAAAATATGATTTCAAGGATTATAAATCATCCTTCGTCACATAGTCCACAGGTAAAAGCACTACTGGATGGACAATGGTGGTTTCTAAAACAGAAGGAATTGGAGGTCTTCTGTTAGGCTTTTCATCATCAGAGTCTCCATTGTCTAACCCCAAAACCACGAATCCAGGTTCTCTTGACCAGTCTTCTATCCCAAGAGAAATAACAATTGAACCTATGGAAACAGGTTCCTGCCCCTCACTTGGAGAATTCTCTTGATCAATTAAATTCATATCAGTTATAACTATTTGATCAAATAAATAAATAGGAGAGTCCACTCCAACTTCCCCTACAAAATATTCAAATACTGACATTGCAATTCTAGCTTCAACAGAATCAGCAACCTCTTCATCTAAAATTTTACCATTTTTTTATATCCTATCAGAGGACTGAGGATTATGAATTCCCCTTAACTTTCATTAGCAGCTGTCTCAAAATAATAATAACTATATTCGGTTTCATCTTCCTCCTATGAGTTCTCTCTAATGTCTCTTAAGACATTTTGATCTCCTTCTTCTTCATGGGTTTCCTCATCATCACTGTCCCTTAGGACAGTCTCTCTTCTAGGAAATCATTTTGGTGGGATAGGCTCACCAAAGGATATAGTATTGTCATGAGGATTTGTGGGAAGGCTAAGATCACTCATGTCATCTATAAGAGAATCCTCTCTTTCATGCATAACAGCAACCGCCTCTTCTTTATCAGAGTATGCAGGATCCACTTTACTGGTCTTTAGACCAGGGTCTCTCTTATTCTTAGGCCTATTAGGATGAGTAATAGGGTTGAATTATTCATACATATTAGCCTAATCATTCACCCATTTTCTTTTCCAAGGGTTCCAGTTTATCTTCATCAACTTGAAAATCATCTTGGTAATGCAGAAGTTGTCCCTTACAACAATTGTTTACTCCTTATTTCCAGAAACTCATTTTAATTTCATTGTTAGGGATATAAATCTTGCATGAAATAAAGAATTGGAACAGGAACTAGTCTTTTTCATATCCTCTAATTGAATCATCATAAACCTACACAAGTTTATCATATATCCATGCTTCAATAGATAAAAAATAAATATATCCTAATATTTCAAGGTAGAAAAGTCCCCTCTCTGGGACTCAAGACATGTTGAACAAATTTACACATTAATTTGTCTTCTCCTTCCATTTCAGCATCAACCACTTTCCTAGGGATTCCATTCCCTATCATTTTATCCAATGATTCTTCATAACATAAGAACTCGCTAGTGGGAGGTACCACTCCTAAGTAATGATCAAAATCCCTTCATGTGGAACTATTAAACAATCCTCCCATTCAATAAATGAGAAGCTCACACTTACTCCATTTACCTTTGAAGATATTATATTCTCATTCTCAGACTGCTCAAACTTCAGAGATTCATAAAATTCCTTCACAGCTTCGGGTAATAAGGTCTGTTGTTATTTGAAAAGAATTGGACCTAGTCCTGAGCATCAAGTGCCTTTAGCACCAAAAAAATTATTGACAGCAACCATTTGGAACTTAATTCCTTCTCAAACATGATTTCCTTCTTTGAAAAAAGTGGATTGATCATCTTTTCCACTACCTTTTTTTCACTACTAGACCCAGCTCTAGGTCTCTTAGGGTTCGACGCATCTCTTTCATTACTGACCATTAGTTTCTTCAATCTTTCCATTTCAATCTGGAGTGATTAGAGGGTTTCAACAGGAGGTGAGCTTCTATGATTAGTGAGAAAGAGGTTCGGGAGAGGATTGAAGTGGATCAAAATGTGGTGTGTACTTTAATTTTTATCATTTAGGTATTGCAAAAAAAAAATCAAGTAAAAGAAATAAGTAATACTAAAAACGTTTCAAATTACAGCAGAAAAACAAAAATCCCCTAAAAAATCAACTATCGGTAAGGTTCCAATGGTGAGGTCTCAATGGTGAGGTCAAACGGTGAGGTCCCAATAGTGAGTTCCAAACATTGAGGTCTAACAGTGAGGTCCAATGGTGAGTTCCAACGATGAGGTCCCAACAGTGAGGTCCCAATGGAGAGGTCCAATGGTGAGATCCTAATGGTGAGGTCCAATAGTGAGCTCCAATGGTTAGGTCCCAATGGTGAGGTCTAACAGTGAGGTCCAATGGTGAGGTCTAACGGTGAGGTACAACAGTGAGGTATAACTTAACAGTGCCAATGAATGCAAGAGTGATATCACCGCTTTGATAATGATCTCTCAATAAGTGATGTCACACATCAATGTGCTTTGTCCTAGCATGAGATACTATATTTTTAGAGATGTTAATAGAACTTGTATTATCATAGTTTATAGAGACATGTTTGAATTGATATCCATAGTCTATTAAAGTGCGTTTCAACCATAGAATTTGAGCACAACAACTAACAGCATCTATATATTCATCTTCGACAGTAGATAATGCAAAATAATTTTTTTTCTTACTACACCAAGATACTAGAGACTTGCCCAAAATGTGACATGTTCCAGAGGTTCTCTTTCTATATAACTTGAAACCAGAAAATTCAGAATCTGAATAACTTAGTAAATCAAATGATTGTCCTCTTAGATAAAATAGTAATAAGTTTGTAGTATACTTGAGATGTTCAAAAATCCTTTTAACAGCAGTTAAATGATACTCATTGGGATTTTATTGAAAACGATCACACAAGAATACACTGAACACAATATTAGGTCTGCTAGTAGTAAGGTAGATTAGAATCCCAATCATACCTCTGTAATTGGTTTGATCCACTGATTTACCAGTTTCATCAGCATCTAACTTACAAGTGGTACTCATAGGTGAATCAAAACCTTTATTAATATCCAAACCATAACGTTTCAAAATATCCTTAGTATATTTACTTTGATTTAAAATAATACCATTTTTATTTTTAAAAATTTGAAATCCGAGGAAAAATTTAAGTTCCCCCATTAAACTCATTTCAAATTCATCTTGCATCATTCTTCAGAAATTAGTACATAAATAATTTTTAAAGGATCCAAAGATAATTTCATCTACATAAATATGTACTATTAAAACATATTTTGAAATCCTTTTAATAAAAAGAGTAGGATCATCTATTACTTTAGTAAAACCTTTAGAAATAAGAAAAGAACTAAGCCTGTAATACCAAGCTCTTGGAGATTGTTTTAGACTTTATAGAGATTTATGAAGTTTAATGTCAGGATTTGAAAATGAGGATTTATAAAACCATGGGTTTTTCAACAAAAACATCCTCAATTATATACCCATTTAGAAATTCACTTTTGACATCCATTTGATAATGTTTGAAATTTAGATGAGCTACATAATAAAGTAGTATTCTAATGACATCTAGTCTAGAGACAGGTGAAAAGGTTTACTGATAGTCTATTCCTTCTTTTTGGATATATCCTTATGTAACTAGTCTAGCCTCGTTTCTAACAATGTTTCCATATTCATCAACTTTATTTCTAAACAGACATTTAGTTCCTATGGTCAAAGTGTCTTTAGGTCTTTCTAATAATTTCCAAACTTTGTTTATTTCAAAATAATTTAACTCTTCTTGCATGGCTATCACCCAAAATTAATCATTTATTGCATCATTAATGTTTTTAGGTTCAAGCTGTTAAATAAAAACTTAATGTTAAACCTGGTTTCACAGAGAATCTCTAGTGGTGTTCTTATATTTAGATCACCTACTACATAATATAAAGGATGATTATTGAGAGTTCTAATACTTCTTGAGAGAGTTGAACTAGACTCGTCATTGTTTTCTATAGGTTCAGATTCACCATGCCCAGATTCTGGAAAATTTCCAGAACTGGTTGTTTTCACTAAGGGTTCACTATCTTTATCATTGAGATATATAATTGATATATCTTCCTCAAGATGTTCAACATAGGTTTTGAGTTAATTTGAATCAGTTTCATCAAATTTGACATGAACTAATTCTTCCACAAATCTGGTTCTCTTATTGAATACTCTATATGCTTTACTAGACATTGAGTAACCTAGTAAAATTACTTCATCACTCTTGGAAGAAAATTTGTCAAGATTATCCTTAGTGTTAAGAATAAAGACTTTGAAACCAAAAAATCTAAAGTAATTAACCTTAGTATTCCTATTATTACAGATCTCATAAGTGGGTTTTCTTAATAACATGTCTAATTAGGTCTCTATTGATTATGTAACAAGTTGTATTAACAGCTTCAGCCCAAAAAATATATAGGTATATTATACTCATTTAGCATAGTCTAAGATATTTCTTGAAGTGTCCTATTTCTTCTTCCAACAACTCCATTTTTTTTGAGGTGTTCTAGGAGTAGAGAAATTGTAAATATAGCTATTTTGTGAGCAAAAAGATTCAAATTCATGATTTTCAAACTCACTTACATGATCAATTGTCAAGGTCTTAATTATAAGTCCACTAAGATTTTCTACAGACTTAGAATAATTAATGAAGTAAGAACATTCTTCACTTTTATGAGATAGAAATTATACCCTAGTGTATCAAGAAAAATCATCTACAAGAACATAAACACAGTGCTTCCCATTTAGACTTGAAATTCTTGATGGTCCAAAAAAATCCATGTGAACCAACTCAAGTGATTGAGAAGTGGAAACTTATTTCTTTGGTTTGAAAGAAACTTTGTGTTGTTTTCCATTCTGAAAAGGATTAAAACTTTATTAAGTGGAAATTCCAATTTAGGTAAGTCTCTAACTAAAACTTTCCTAGTTAGTTTCCGAAGTGAGTGCACATTGCAGGGTCATAATATTTTGTTCCATAACCAGGATTCCTTATGAAACGCTTTTAAACAAGAAACATTTTTCTTATCCAAAGAATTTAAATCAATATCATAAACATTTTCATTTCTAAGGGTAGTAAATATTAACTAATTTTTATATTTAAAAACATTGCATGAATCATTTTAAATTTTAATATTGAAACCATAATCACACAAATAAGAAATACTAAGTAGATTTTATTTTAACCCATCAACAAAAAGTAATTTTGAAATTAATATAGTATTAGGGTTACCAATTTGGCCTAAGACGACGATGTTCCCTTCAGCATTATCACTGAATGTGACATTTCCACTATCAACTTTAATTAGGCTCTTGAATCATGAATAGTATCCTATCATATTTCTTGAAAATCCATTGTTCAAGTACCATAGGGTTTTACAAGAGATTTTCAGAAAATTTTCCTACAAAACAGATTAAGTGTAGGGTAACTTTGGTACCCAAATTTTCTTAAGTCCAGAGAGGTTAGAAAGTAAAGCTTTGGGAACCCATACTTGTCTCATAGGTTTCCAATAATCAAAAGATATTTTTTGAGACATGAACACTTTGTTATGTCCTTTGGAGAATTGTTTTTTAAAATATGGTCCAAAACTTGAACTAGCAGTGAACTGTCCAGATTTTGGACCAAATTTATTTTTAATAATCCTTCTCTGTCTTGGTTGATATCCTAGACCAGTGGTGTATTTTGGAGCAATTTGTTTCCGTAGAAACTGAGTCAAGGTATCTCAACCAGCATTAAACTTCTCAAGATCTCTTTTTAATTTCTCATTTGATAATTTAATTTTAGTATTTTCTTTTAGTAGTTGAGCACAATTTTCTTTATCAATATCCAAATCAAACTTATAATTATCATTTAAAGAATTTTGTATTTTCAATAATTTATATTTAACCATGAGTTCATTAAAGGAATCCTCGAGAATTCCACAACATTCAAATAGTTAATCCTTAGTCATATTCACGTCATTGTTCGATTCACTTTCATTCCCATAAGAATAAGCATTACGTATAGAAGAATTGGGTATTACCTAAGATGTTTCGGTCATGAAACATAGATTTGCATGTTTTTTCTTTTCAAAATCAGAAGTATCAGATCCACTGGAGCTATCTTTTGAATCACTCCAAGTAGCATTCATAGCCTTTTTATATCCCTTGCCCTTGTCTTCATATTTCTTCTAAAATTTCAGCTTGGGGAAATCAGCCTTCACATGGCCTTTTCATTTACACTCATAGTAGACTATCTCATTTGGGTTTTCATTCCATTTTCTGTACTTTTTTCACTATACTTTACTAGCATACCTTCCTTTATAGTTTAAATTTCTAAAGAACTTTTTCTTATGGTAGAACTTCTTGAATCTCTTAGAAAGATGGGCCATCTCATCATCACTTTCAGAAGTAGATTCTTCACAGGTAGAATTGTCTACATGAGCTTTCACTTTTTCTTTATCTTTCCTCTTTTAGGTAGCAGTATTGAATGCTACAGACTTATTTCTGGGCTCTTCATATGCTTATTGATTTACTTTAGTATCTTATTTGTACATCATAAATTTTCCAATTAGTTACTTAACTAGTAGCTTGCCTATGTCACATGATTCTCAGATAGAAACATAAGTTCCTCTCCCTTTGTCAGGTAGGCATCAAAGCAACCTCATAATCTAATCCTTATTGTCCACTTATTTCCCAAGAAGACTCATGGTATTTACTATTTCATTGAACCTGAGATAAATTTTAGATATAAGTGCATCATGATTCATTTTAAAATTATCATATTTAATACTATAAGTATTTAATCTCATTTCCTTCACATTGGTGGTTCTCTCATGAGAAATAGCAAAAGTATCCCAAATTTCATAAATAGTTTTAAAAGAAGATATTATATTTAATTATTCATCACCTAGAGAACAGTACAATGTATTCGTTTCTTTAAAGTTATTATTATATGTAGCTTTAGTCAACTGAGACAATGTGTCCCTAGCAGTAAGTGGCAATGCATGTTGTTCTTCAATTGTGTCCCATATTTCAGGACTCGTGCTCTCTAAATACATTTTCATTTTTAATTTCCATTGAGCATAGTTATTACCATTAAAGAAAGGTGGAATGTCTGCAGTAGCACCGTCAACACTGTTATCCATAGTTAATTAGAATTTTATAGAACTAAAAATTTAGATATGATAGAAATTTTAATATCTTTAAGATACAACTAAAATCACAGTTGAAAAAGATTTGAAAACTTGCACAACAGTTCATATGGTAGTAATAATAAAAACAAAATTTGAACCTTAGATACAAAATGTTGGTTGGAGTGGAAACTCAAGAGGGGTGTGAATTGAGTTCCTACTTAAAATTTCTGTTAAAAAACATTATGTTAAAGATCCCCCAATTTCTAAATGTTCCATTTTATTATACTAGTAGAGATATAAATGTTTAGTTGGTCAATAGGTTTCTCAAAGGGGGATTAGTCCTCAGTTGAATTAGTGTAAAAAATTTCTTCAGCTTTTGAAACAGGTTTACTGAATAAAACACATACACACACTAACTAGGACTAACTATCATAGTTAATTTTAAAACATCTTTTTGTTTTCAAAATTATGAGCAGTGGAAAATAGAAAAATAGAGTATTACAAAAACTTAGAACACAGCAGAGTAAAATAATAGGTTCAGTATCAAGCCGAGACTTAATCCTATCTACTTGGTGATCACTTTCCACCAAGTAGTTTATATAATTGATAAACTTGATACACATCCTATATCGGGCCTTACAAAAATTTTCACAAAATTTCGAGGGTTCACACCCTCTACTACAGTTCTTCATGGGAAAAACAAAAAATACAGACCACACATGGTCACTTCCACAATTATACATGGGAAAAAAGGTGTAAGTGATGTTTGATGTGAGTATTTTCAGTATCCTCTAGTTCAAGAATAAGAGACAGTGTGTGTAATAGACAAACACGCACTTCTTAAAAATGTAAAAATAAATTAACACAATAGAGAAAATATTATTAGATTGAGTTTAGAAATCTTTATGTGTTTTCAATTCATTTCTTGAGTACTTGGAGTGAATAAATTATAGTTTGAGTATTTCTCTGGAAGTTTTCCTCAAAACAGAGTGTCACAAATCTAGGTTCCAGCCTTCCAGAGTGTTCTTCTTCTTTATTTGACAGAGAGTTGATGAAGAATATAAGGCAACCTTGAATTTGTTATCCAAAAATGATCTTCTTGATTTTATTGGGTTTACAATGTAGGTTTCAGATGGTTCTTCCTTGTTCTCTTTGATCTAGCATGTAAGCTTTTTCTCATGTATTCTTCTATCTTTACACACTTCTTACAGCACCTTTCTTTTCTTCCTCGGTCTCCTCTTTTATATTTGAGGTTTGACAATAGGAATAAGTAAAACACATGTGTTCCTCCTCATACCTCGTACTGTACCAAAATATGGTCTCTTGATATGTCTAAAATCATTATTAATTAATGTCAGAAGCATTAAATTTACAAAATATGATCGTTATAATAATCATAAGAATTTGAAAATTTATGGAGTAGAAGAGTGAGCATCGGTAGACTGGTAGCGGTAGCCTTCATTGGTAGCCTTCAATAGTAAACTTCTCAATGGTATCCTTCAGCAGTAACCTTCTCAATGGTGACCTTTCATCAGGTACCTTTCAATCGGTGACCTTCATAGGTGACCATTCATCATTGGCCCTTCATCGGTGACCTTCCATCGATGACCTTTTATCGATGACCTTTCATCGGTGATCTTTATATCAGTGACCTTTATATCAGTTACCTTCATTGGTGACCTTTATATTGGTGACCTTTATCGGTGACCTTTATATCAGTGACCTTTATACTTAGAGAAATTTTTCGTTGTAAGCATAAACATGAGAGTAGTGAGATTAAAAGTACATAGTTATTACTTGATAGAAACTAGGAATATTAATGAAACATGATTATCCTATAATAGAAACATGATTATCACATAAATAAAATATGATTTGGGATTATCAAAATAGGTGTCCAATAGTATCTATTTTTAGTTTACAAATAAATATATATACAGGGGATCTCAGGTTTGGGTTCCACATTCAAGGATCTATCAAATGAATAGAAATGTTCCCCCTGCATATGAGTCATATCTATATACACTACTAGAATTCATACCTATATCAATGATTCTATACCAACTGTTTATAAAAACCATTTGTATAAGTCCCCTTTCCCAATTGTTTTTTCAAAACCATTGGGAAAAGGTACTTTGACACCACCTTCCCAATGGTTTTCCCAAACCATTGGGAAAGGTTCCACTTTTCCAACGGTTTTGCTAAAACCATTCGGAAAGGGTACTTTGAGGAAACTTTTCCAAAAGGTTTTCCCAAACCATTGGTAAAGAGTCCAATTTTCCCAATAGTTTTGGAAAACTGTTGGGAAAGGGTACTTTGAGAACACCGTTCCTGATTGTTTGGGAAACCCATTAGAAAAGGGTCCACTTTTCCGAACAATTTTTTCAAACCCATTGGGAGAGGGTACTTTAACACTATTTTTCCTAATGGTTTTCCCAACTCTTAGAAAAGGCTCCACCTTTCCCAACGGTCTTCCCAAACCATTAAGAACGGGTACTTAGAGGCCACATTTCCCAAAGGTTTGGACAAACCATTGGGAAAGGTTGGGAACCTATCCCAACGGTTCTCAAAACCATTGGTATAGGCCTTTCCCAACAGTTTTGAGAACCATTGGGATAGATACCCTTATTTTATATGAATAAATTTATTTAATATCGTCAAATAAATCAATAAATAAATTAAATATATATATATATATATATCCAAATAAATTCACAAAGGTAACTATATGATAGTGGTAAAGTCTTTGATATATAACGTGGAGGTTTTGGGTTCAAACCTCTGTTGGAACTTTTTTTTGATTTACCTATCCTAACAGTTTGGGAAAAACCTTGGGAAAGAGACATATCCCAACAGTTTTCTCCAAACCCTTAGGATAGTTTTTTACTATATATAAACCACCCAACGTCTTCACAAACCATTGGTACTGGCTATACCAACGGTTTTGGGACCTATAACAATAGTTCCAAACTGTTGGTATATGTAATTTTTTCATTAGGGATAGGGAATTTCACACTCCATGGCCAGTCACAGTATAAATGTTTCTTAGGTACCCAGACAAATTCCTTTAATTCTTCATAATTTATGCCCCAAGTAATTTGTGACCTTAAAAATCTTTATCCGGACATAAAATATGCAGCGGGGTCAGTGTACTGAGGACACCATTTTTTGAATATACACAATATTTCTCGTTTGTCTCTTTATAAGTTTCCCACAAAAGAGGACTATCAACCAAAGGAAAATTCATCCCCATAAAAGGACACTTTTATCCTCATAAGAACCAATGGAATTTTTTCTACATGTCATTTATTATGATCTATGAATCCCTAGAGTCATGGATTACATCATCTTTCCCCCCGCACATCTTAGGCATGTCAAAATATCTGGACTCGATGATCCTCTTGTTACTCATTGTTTCTATGATAGATAGTCCTAACTATACAACCAAAAACTAAAATACCATATACCATCCTTACCACATGATGATAAATTTCATTCTTAATGTCCCTCTTAATCATAATTAGAAATCAATGACTAATTTTAGTATACTTCGCACCATTTAAAGATCATTCATGACACCAGAATCTCCAGCTTTGATTAAATCTTCCATATTCCCTTTTTTTCATAGAGTAAACTATGTCCTCATTGCATGATGTTAATTTTCATTGATGATGTCTTAGTCACATGAGGTTAAAATTTATAATTCCTAAGAACTATGTTTAGATTAATTCTCATTTCCACAAGATGTATAGTGACACTTGGATCTTAAATTTCAGGTCCATCCATGAGATAAATATGTCTCGCTTTTCTTTTTTATGGGTCATACATCCACAGGTAACCCTATAAAAACTACATATGGTTTGATACTTGTTTTTATAAGATACATAGTGACAACCATATCTTATATCCCAATCTAGACACAATAAAAAAATCCCTACTATTCTATACATGAGTAAGATCTGTAAAGGAGGTTCGCATACATGTCTAACCTCACTTTTTAACTTTTATTCAAAATAAAATACCCCTTACTCATTCAAGAGTTCAGATGATTAATGGGGAAACATTCCTGGAACTATGTACGGATTGATACCTTCTATCATAGGATACGTGGTGGTGCTCGAATCTCCAACCCTGTGTCATATCACAATAAAAGTTAAAAATGTCTCTTCCCTTTACACATGTCCAATATACATGGTTTACCTTCCTATAACTATGTATGGAGTGATTATAATTTTGAAAATATGCATAGTGATGCCCAGACCTTATATCTTGGTCCTAGACAAAATAAAAAAGAAAGCATTCCTATGTTTGGGTCAGACCTGCATAAGATAAACATTTCTACTTGTTTTCAAAAACAATTGACATGTAATACTTCATTCATATTCATGTGAATTCCTTTCACCAACCAAAATCTATTCATGGGGAAGTCCTAGTCTTTATAAACCTTTATTTCCATCATAAGTGGAGAGTCAGTATCATGGGGACACCTTTGTTTGACTATGAAAGATATGTTATAGTTGGATCTGCATAAGGTGCCCACAAAAAAGTCCTGTCAACCAAAGAAAAGTTTTTCCCATGAGATTATTTTACTATCCCTATATTCCCCAATGATATTTTCATCCCATATCACCCCTCAGATATTGAAACCCCCACATTAAAACTTAAAACATTTCCCCTTCACGCATGAGGATGATGGAACATTAATGGAAATATTACCATGAAAAGGGAAAATATTTTATCCCCCAGTAAAAGCTAAGTGATCTTAAACTGTATCCCATGAATTTCCTTAATGTAAGAAATTAAACTAAATGTTCCTTGCCCTAATTTCATGACATTAACTGTTAGCATGATTCATTCCTTTGTTACACAAGACAAATCCATATAGAAGTGGCTCCTCATTCATGGACAGTGACGATACATATTCCCTCATCATTTTACATACATAATTCTTTAAAAATACACCCTTATTGTTCTTGATAAATCCTAATTTTCACAAATTACTTGCCCATCATAAATGGATATTAAGTGTAACGCCCTGATATTTTGGAATTGTTTTTCTAATTAATTTAATCTTTTTGATATTTTTCATTTCTCACAACACTATATTTAGTGTTTTTTATATATTAAAGAAATATTTTTGGATTACATGAACTTCATGAAAGACTTATATTTTTTCCACTACATGCAACACTAACTTGTCTAGCATTACACACAACACTGAGTTTCTACGAAACATCATTATATTGTAATAAATATTTAAAAAATATAGTTATAACCTAGATATTTGTTTATAAATATGAATAGTAACAAATAATTTTTAAATATTATTTAGAATTTTTTATATAAAAAAGTATTGATAATAAAATATGTAATTTTTGTTAAAGTCTTTATATGTTTAAAAATACTATTTTCTTATAAGAACTTCTTTTTAATGTACTCAGGAAAGAAAATAAAGATAATTTTATAAACAATTAGAAATTTATTTTTATTAAATAAAATTTATTTTTTAATTCATAATTTCAAAATTAGTTAATGGTGAATTTTTTGGATTTTTTTGAGAAACTTCTTTTTTCGATGAATAGAGAAAAATACTGAACATTAATTCCAAACTGTTTTTCATCTAATTTATTTATATAGTTAAATTGTATTTTAATAAAGTTTAAAAATAAATAAAGGTCAATTACATATATATTAATCCAATTTAATTCATTTTAATCATTTTCATATCGAATTTAGTTATAAAATATTGATTAACTTTTGAACATTCTCAATTTAAAAACATGTTTTCTCACCACGTCTTTGGGATTAACATTAAAATTGATTTTTATGATTCTATGAATTGATATTAAGAAATATACATAAATATTTTTAATAATTTTAATATTTATATTCTAATAATATCAACTTATTTTTTGACAAAAATACAAGTGAATGTGATTAAAACTAATTATAGTGATTAAGGTAAAACTAAACTTAACAAGAGTCTAAACCATAATATTGAGGTAAAAATGACCTATCCACTTTTCCAAAACCCATTTTATGGACACATTTCATCGATTAATTTTCCATTATTAATTTTGGTTGGTTTTTATGACTTTTTGTAGGTAAAAACAAGGGTAAATCTAACTTGTTTCAAAACTGTCAAGTGTGTCCCCTCCCTCCCTTATAAATCGTCACCACCTCTCCCCCTTATTCACACCTCTCAATACACTTAGGTTCATCTAATATCTGCCCAATTAACATCCCCACATCCCTACCTTACTCCTTTATTTCTCCCTTTGTTCATAAATCCAACCAATTAATCACTTTTGTGCAAAGAAAATGGAGTTACCCAAATAAGAGGTAACATCCTTCCTCAAGCTCTTTTCTTTTATTTTCTTTCTACACCAACTAAATTTTTATTATTAAATGATTATATAATAAAAAAAAACTCCTCAATATACTGATATTTTTTTATTATAAGGGTTTGACCTACACTTATAAACACTTCCATATAATGGGTAACAAACTTAACGTTCTTGTGTACGGCAAACTATCGCCTCATGAAACTATATTGTTTGTTTTTTCTTTAAAACTTCTAATGGTTGAAAATTATGGTGGAAAATATATTTTTTAAGTTATATATTATATTTTTGATATATTTATTATTCTGAAATTCTTATATAAAACATAACTTTATGCTTTCTATTTTGTGTAAATATAATAATTTCGTCTGGGGAAGTGTGGACTACCGCCTCTTCAAAGTGATGTGATTCATTCACACACTTCATGAAATGTATTAAGTATGGGTTTAGTAAAATTATATTATATATATGACATAATAATTATACTTTAATGAATATATATATATATATATATCATTTACTTTATTTCTTTCAATATGACAATAAAATGGAAACAATGTTCATGCGTACGTATGACCTACTGTCTCTATGAATGGTGTATTCCATTTCATATTTGTATATTTTATAGATTATTATAAATATATATATAATGAATATATATATTATATTTATATTATTTTTAATATTTTTTAAATAAGTAAATCATGATCTAAGTAATAATATCAATAATAACAAGTCAAAACATATACAAAAAATAAAGCATTTATCGCCTGAAACATAACATCAACATAGAGTTGTTAATAAAAGGGTAATATATAGTAATAAATAAATCATATATAGTATTATATATAATAATTTTATTATTTTTTAGATTTATAATATATTTATATTTATTTTACAGGTGTTTTGAATGTGTATAAATAAATTCAAGAGTTAATGTGTCAGAATTTCATCTCATTTTTTATTTCCGTGAGATACTTGTCATATTCACGACTAGACTATATCATGTGGTTTACATACTACCATATTAAATATTATATCATTAGTTTAATTATTTAATAATATTAAAAAAATTATATTATTATCTCATGGGTATCATAATTCTGAAGTTACAGAAGTAGTAAGTGTTTTCTCGTCTCACTCTTATTTCCTGTGAGTCACAAGACATGTTCACCTCATATTTCTTATATATGGTGTGTATAATGAATATGGATGTATTATATGATTATTATACTTAAATATATGGTAATTAACATATCCATTTTATGATCTTTATTTTATGGGGTTTATGTTTCAAAAGTAACCAAAATTGGTAGAGTAATTTTGTCTCAATTTTCATTCTTTGAGACACATGTTTTCTTATGAAACTATATTATTTTATGAGGTGTATATACTAAAATTTTACATTTTATATCATTAATATGATTATTTGCATGATATTTTAAGATTAATTTAATCTCATTTTCTTAAATAGTGAGTATGATTCAAATTTACCAAGTGGTAAGAGTTTATTGAAACAATCTCATCCTTAATCAGGATTATTTATGATTATGATTCCATTAATGCGATCTAATGGTAAATTTATCAATAAATATAATTAACTTTATTCTCCTCTAGTAATTCATAATATATTCATGTATTGGTACCATTTTTTCCACTATTTGGTACTTAAGATATTTAATAAATTATTTTTAAGAAGATCTGACTTTATTTCTCCTTTCGGTCAGAAATATGTGTTCTTTCAAAACTATATTTTCTAAAAATGTTTTAAAAATGGATTATTGTTATCCAATGATGTTTAAAAGAAAGTTGTATCCATATTTTACCATTTTAAAAAATTTTCTTAAAATGAACCCTTTTTTATTTTCTGGTCAAACGTGCTTTTCTAAACTTTTAAGATGCAAAAGGAATTTTTCGCATATATAGACTTACCCACCATCATAACCATCATTTCCTAAAATATTCCTTTATAAGATTACATGGTTATTTTTTTATATAAATTGTTTTCCTAATATTCTAGAAATTTCTTGAATATAAAGTGGTTTTCAAAGAAAAAGGTCTTTAAACCAATTTTATGATCAAAACGTGTTTTAAATGATTTTAAAAGCTTCCTTTATAGTTTTCAAAAGTTTATTCTCAATGAAACAGATTTCAATTATTTCGGGAATTATTTATAAATTTTGAAATAATTTTCAAATATAATGTTTTTTCAAATGTTTTGGACATTATTTTATAAGTTTTCAAGGTAAAATGTTTTCAAAATATTTTCAATCATCATTATATGTTTTCATGGTTATTTTCAAGGAAAAAGGTTCTAAAAATGATTTAAGATTTAAAAATATTTTTTCATAGAGGAATTAGATATTTCCCTCATGAAATGTTTTAAATCAAATTGTAAATATTTATTTATAAGAAAATTATTTTTAAATGGTTTTATTAAAATTGTTTTCAAATAAAGTCTATTTTCCTGAAAAAATGTTTCATGTGATTTTTTAAAATCCTTTTTGATCTAAGATGACATAATTTGTTATAGTTTATTTTTTTACGGGGATATAATACAAGAATACCATTCATCTTATTTCTTTAATGGTTTCTGTTTTTATGTAATAACATTTATGACACCCATTTATCTTCCACAAGTTATATTCTCTTGAAACCTGCTTCTTTTCATGGGTTATGATTTAATGGAATTATTATGAGACCTATCTATTTTCTATAGGTAATGATATGATGAAATTATTATGATACCCATTTCATTTTGTGGGTTATGATATAATGTTTATGAAACCTATATATTTTTATAATTCATGATATGATGCAAGTTTTATTATATTCTAGAACATGTATACATGATTTAATTGTGTGAAGGTTGGGACCTATATCTCCCTCCAATGAATTAGGTAGTGATAAATGATATATGATCTCAATGTGTAAAATATTTGTATCCAAATCTTAAAAAAACAAGTTACATGTGTTTCATTCCATGCCTGTAAAGAAGAAGGTACACATGTTGGATCTCAAGCCTGAAAATAAGAAGGTACATGGGTTGTATCCAATGATTGAAAACAAGAATGTACACAGTTTATAGCCCAAGCCGAAAAATAAGCAGGTACACTGGTTGAATCCCAAGATTGAAATTAACAGGGTATATGGGCTATAAACCAAGACCAAAAATAAGAGGGTACATAGGTCGTTATTGAAGGTTTCGGGCACAGTGGAAGTGCATGGGTGGATGTGCCCACTTGGCCTTTTGTCATTAACAATGATCAATCCGGGATCAATATGATGATAAACGCCAGTCTCTATGGATCGAATCACAAAAATGGACAAAGAAAAGGAAAGTCCCAGAACCATGAAGTAGGATCGTTACAGGTTGATTATAATTAATTTAATCAATTGAAAAGAAATACCTTTTGGGTGTTCTTTCTTCGTTGATTTTCTTGATCACGTGTGATGTGATTCGTCATTGCATCGTAGAATCCAAGTGTAGAATTCCTCTAGCGGTTATCCACACATGTACCTCGTATCTCAGGATGTCACCAAAGGAGTCTCCAGGTGCTAATGTGGAGAAACCTTTGCTCATGTTGTCCGCCTTAGATCATCTTGATCTGATGGAAGAGGATCTCTCTCGGTATTGAGAGCGTTCTTGGAGGAAGAGGTTCTTTCGGCCTTGAAATAATTCTCCAGAGTTGTGCACAATGATTCTCTTGTGTGTAGGAAAATAGTTGGGGTTTTTAGGATATTTATAATCAGGTTTGAGGTTCTAGAGTTATGACAATAAATAAACGCATTACGCATTTTATTTATTTCATTGAATCTTATTTAAAACCCCATGTCGAATAATTAATTCCTTGACATGGTCCCATGCTGATTATAATAAATATCATTTAAAACAATATTATATCCTCAAAATTCTGACTAGAAACACTACAAGGCGTGTATTAATAAATACACATCGTGTACTTGTTTTTCATTGAAAACTACATAGAGTGTACATTCAATGTACATGGCTTGTATATCTTGTTTTCATTTATTCATTTCCATTCCATAAAGAAAACTACACGGTGTGTAATAATTAATACACGGCGTGTAATTTTTTTCCATGAAAAACTACACGACGTGTAATCTTTAATAAACGGCATGTATATCTTGTTTTTAATTTCCTTCTTCCTCCAATCATTAAAACGATTTAGGCTTCCTTGAATAATTATTAAACCTCGTACGGGAATAATCTTTATTCTACTTGAGATACTTGAATACACTTAGTGTGTGACCCTCTAGGCCTCTTTCTCGTTGTCATTAGGCGAGCTTGCCTAAAGTCCAAGATTACTGTCTAGAAACGGGTCAAGGAACCCAAAAGAAATAACTTGACTCCGCATTGACGTATCACCTCATACGAACGCTTACTGTGTAATTTAATCCCTTTGTCTCGATATATCATAAAGCAGGTTTCATGGTAGTGTCATAAACCTATATGCTTGATCTGTCGTTCTTTGACTACATGAAATAAACTCGTCGTTCACACCATGGCCATGGAATTTAATGCGACAGTTCTATTTCAATCAAAGGGTCGAGATATCAACTTCCATAAATGGAAGGGACAAATCCTTCCTCGACTTATCCATTAACAACATGTCACTCATGATGCACCCAATGTACCCTACTTCCCGCCAACTGTCTGCGTGACGGTTTTCGTCAGTAAATCTAATTGCGTGAGTCATGACATGAGTTAATGATAATCTTCCAGTCTAAGGACCACTACACATGCTCGTCGATAGAAATGTCCAATGACACCAAGACATGTGGAATTTCTACTGGCGGGTCTGTTCTCATAATCTCTCATATTGGAGATTACCAAGTGCGAACTCCATGAGAGAGAGTATCGTCTTCTTATGAGTACTCACACATGACGGTCTGTATACAATGTGTCCTATCATAGTATGTCATCCAACTGTAGAGCTTTATTTAAGAATATTGTTATACCATTTCAAGGTTCTCATCATAGCGGAGATTTTCCATGACCTTATCAATGAAACAAATATTCCAGGACATTATTATATTATAGTCATGCAGAACAATGAAGAATATATAATAAGTGAACATTCATGTAATCAAAGTAAAAAACAGTTGGTTCTCAGGACACCAACCCTTACAAACTCCCACTCGGACTAGAGCCAACTGCCTACGACTTTTAGTCCACTAGACCTTACATGATGATCATCTTTCTACTGAGTCAAGGCTTTAGTCAAGGGGTCTACCACATTGTCTTCCGTGGAAATACTGCTCACTATAACTTCACCTCTCTGAGAAAAATCCCTCAAGAGATGATACTTTCAAAGTATGTGCTTTGTCCGCTGATGTGACCTTGGCTCTTTTGCAAGTGTCACCACTGCAGTATTATCACAATAGAGTGTGATAGGATCTTTACTACTCGGTACTAAATCCAGCACTTGGACGAAGCTTCACATCCATACTACTTCTTTAGCTGCCTCAGAAGCTGTGATATACTCGGACTCCACTGTAGAATCTTCCACCACACTTTGATTTGAGCTCTTCTATCTCACTACACCTCCATTTAAACTAAATATGTATCCAATATGTGACTTCATGTTATCTTTATCAGTTCGGAAACTAGCATTTACATGTCCTCTGATGACTAGTTCCTTATCTCCTCCATAAACCCGGAACATATCCTTAGTATGCCTCAGATACTTAAGGATAGTCTTGACTGCCATCCAATGGAGGTCTCTTGGATCATCTTGATATTCGCCTACCACACTTAATGCGTAAGCAACATCTAGCCTCGTACATAGCATAGCATACATGACTGACCCAATCGCGGATGCGTAAGGGATCCTTTCCATTCTCTTTCTTTCCTCATGTGTCTGAGGACACATTTTCTTGGAAAGATGAATTCCATGTGACACTGGAAACAATACCCTCTTGGACTGTTTCATACTGAATCTCTTCAGTATCTTGTCAATGTATTTACTTTTACTCAGGCCTAGCATTCTATTGGATCTATCACGATGGATCTTGATCCCAAGAATATATGTTGCCTCTCCCAAGTCTTTCACGGAGAAGAATTTATACAACCATGCCTTAACTGACTGTAAGACAGGTACTTCATTACCAATTAGCAATATTTCATCAACATATACTATTAGGAAAATAATTGCACTTCCCCTAAACCTCTTGTAGACACAAGGCTCACATTCGTTCTTAACAAAGCCAAATTCCGCTACAACTTCATCAAAATGAATGATCCATGACCTTGATGCTTGCTTTAATCCATAAATGGATTTCTACAACATTCATACCTTGTTGAAATCCTTCGGAGTCACAAACCCTTCAGGTTGTGTCATGTAGACATCTTCCTAGAGGTTCTCGTTAAGGAATTTTGTTTTGAAATCCATTTTCCAAATTTCAATGTCATGGTAAGAGGCAATGGCCAATAGGATTCTGATGGATTTCAGCAACGCAACCGGTGAAAAAGTTTCATCATAGTCAATTCCTTGACGTTGTCTAAAACCTTTTGCAACCAGTCATGCCTTATAGGTGCTGACTTTCCCCTCCATGTCTAGTTTCTTCTTGAATACCCATTTATTACCAATAGGCTTTACATCAACTAGAGGATCTACCAAAATACAAACTTGGTTTTGGTACATTGAATCCATTTCTGAATTCATGGCTTCTTGCCACTTGACTGCGTCTGTGCCTTCAATTGCTTCCTTGTAGGTAAGAGGATCATCATTGTCAACCAATAATGAGTCAGCATCCTTAGTGACAAGAAAACCATATCGTTCAGTTTCTCTCACCTCTCTCGTGCTCCTATGCAGTTCTTGTACTCTGGAATAGATTATTCTTCCATGGGGCTTTGTGGAATCTGTTCTTGTACCAACTCATGTGTATCTTGAGCCTCGAATTCATCTAAGTCTATCTTTCTCCCACTATCTCTTTTGGAGATGTGCTCCCTCTCAAGGAATATGGTGTGTCTTGCCACTGTAACCTTTTTGTCTGAGGGGTTTTATAGGAAATATTTCCTTTTTCCTTAGGATATCCTATAAAGATACACTTTGTGCCTTGGGGTGCAAGTTTGTTACCTGAAGAGGCCTTAACAAATGCTTTGCTACCCCACACATGTAAATTTGATAACATGTCTTTGCATCCACTCCGTAACTCGTATGGAATAGCATTTATCGATTTAGTTGGTACGTGGTTTAGTATGTGCATTGTTGTTTGTGATGCATATCCCCAAAAGGATAATGGAAGACTCGAATGACTGATCATTGATCTCACCATGTCCAACAGGGTGTGGTTCCTCCTTTCACTTACACTATTCCACTACGGTGTGTAAGGAGGAGTGAGTTGAGATAGAATCCCAAACTCCCATAAAAAATCAATGAAGTCCTAATTAAGATATTCTCCTCCTCTGTCTGAGCGGAGTTTCTTAATCTTCTTACCAAGCTGGTTCTCAACTTCATTCTTGTATTCTTTGAACTGATCAAAAGAATATAACTTATACCTCATTAAGTAGATATATCCATATCTACTAAAATCATCAGTAAAAGTTATGAAGTACGAGAACCCACCCCTTGCTTAAACTAGAAATGGTCCACAAAAATCTTAGTGAACTAATTATAGAAGCTCTTTAGCTCTTTCACCTTTCTCACTAAATGGGGATTTGGTCATTTTTCCTTGTAGACACGCATGACATACACCAAGTGGTTTCAGTTCGAATGAATCTAAATACCCATATTGATGTAATTTTGTCAAAAGTTTCTCATTGACATGACCTAGCCGGTGATTCCAAAGCTGGGTGTGGTTTGAGTCAGGTGAATTAACTTTGTTATTGATTTCCATTACTTGGTTTGTGTAGTCTAACACATAAAGGTCGTTAAATAAATGTTCCCTACCAAAACAAATGATATCTTTATAAAAATAGAAACATCCACTTCCAAACTTGAAGATGAATCCATCAGTATCTAATGTGGATACTGAAATAATGTTTTTGGTTACAGAGGGTAAATAATAACATCCTTTCAAAACCAAGACAATCCCAATTGGCAATGTGAGGTGGTAGTCCCTGATAGCTACAGTAGTAAGTCTGGCTCTGTTGGCTGCTCATAGATCTACCTCCCCTTGATCAATCTTCCTGAATCTACTTGGTTCCTGTATTTGGATACAGATGTGAGCACCACAAGCAGTATCTATTAAAAAATTAGTAGAAACATATAGATTTCATTCAATAACAAATGCACCTAAAGCTTCCCCCTTGCTTCCTTGGGTGGGTGCAGTTTTTCTTCCAGTGTCCCTTCTTGCCATATGCGAAACAAATAGCATCATGTTCCTTTTCCTCCCCTTTGATCTTCCTTTTCTTGGAAGCCCTTGAAGAAACTTTGGGCTTAAAGCTCTTCATCTTCCCTTTCCTTTTATTCACCATGAGGACAGAAGGCTTTTCACACTTCATGTCATTGTCCACTTGGCGAATAAGGATAAGAAGACCAGATAGAGACTTCTCAATGTTGTTCATGTTGAAGTTCACAACAAAGTTTGAGAAGCTCTGGGGGAGTGATGCAAGAATGATATCGCTACCCAGTTCTTCAGGGAGTTTAAACCCTAGAACCTCCAAGCGATCAATGTAGACAATGAGTGTGACTACATGAGGCCCAGCTAGGGCACCCTCTCCAAGCTTGCTCTGAAATAGATACTTGGAGATCTCAAACCTTTCATGTCTTTCTCTCTCCTGGTATAGACCACGGAGGTTCTCGAGCATGCTATAGGCATCCATGTCTTCATGAGACTTCATGATCTCACTAGACATTGATGATAGCATCAAACATTGAAAGTCAAGTGCATCGTTCAAATGTTGATCATAGACTAGGAAATCTTCATCACTCGCCCATGGGGTAGGGGAATCGAGAAGTGAGGACTCTGGCATGTAAAATTTTCATTCATGACATAGGATAACCCGAAGGTGCCTAAACCTTTCTTGAAAGTTACTGCCAGTGAGGATGTTGTCTTTATCCAGAATTGATCACAGAGAAAATGTGGTTGATGTGTTTGTCATTTTAATTCTAAAAATTGAAAGAGAATATTTATCAATACTTTCTTGATTACATTTTATGAGAAATAATAAATTTTATTAAGTCTCCCACTATTTTATCAAGTCCTAATGGCCATCACCATTGAAATCAGAATGTCCAGTTGCTTTGACATTTTAGTGGCAAGGATCAATATTCCCCTTCGCATAACCCCAACAAGGGTTGGTCAAGCTATTTGAAGGTATTTAGGTAGGCAGGTCTTTGCCAACTGTGAACATACAGTTCCTTGATCTGTTGAGTGGACACCCCAACCCTGAAATCCAGACTTGGATTTCCTCAACTCTTGCCTCCAATATTACATCAAGTCTAGCAAGGGATACTCCTCTTGATGTAATATGGTTAAGTCAACCTGAAACCTTTCATAAGGGCTTCCTTTATAAAAGTAAGTGTCCCAACAAGGGTTGGTCAAACACATAGTTTTATTGAGTCTTCCCCTTAATCAGGTAATGGAAGGCTAAGTCTGACTTAATATGGTATTGAGGTATTTTAATCCTTTATGCATATTTTTGCATTATCACATGATTGTTAATATTAATTGATGCTTTCTTAAGTGATTAACCATGTTCTGATAATGTTTACGCATAGTAAAGTTTTTATTTTATTCCATATTTTCATGCCTGTTCATTTTATTAACTATGTGATCGCGAAAACACACACATAATAAATATACCATGCAATTTAGACAGAAATAAAATAAGATGGCATGATCATGAGCTTCTATTGGTTAGCTTATCTAGCGGTTTTGATAAGCTAGCTGGGACCTAGGGAAAAACACCTTGAACCTGGTGGTTCGTGTTTTGCAGCTCCCACCTGTCCACCTTTGTATCTTCTTGTGTCGGTTTTACCTCGGCTTCTGTATTTGAACCATCTCCTATGGATTGGGAGATCCTCCAATACATGGGTTTACATTAAATAAATCGTGGGCACACAGGCCCTATATAATATTGGAAGAAGTCTCACAGGCCAAAAAAATTGAATTAAATAAATTTAAATGAAACCATACACATAAAAAGGGTCTTTGGTCTAGCTCATGATCATCCATAGCATGAAATGACATTTACGCAAATTTAGAATTCAAATTCTTTTAATCGTTCATTCATTTAAGATAAGTCGCACTCGAATTCAATTAATTATGATCTTATAATTAATCAAGTCTTTATCATAAATTCATTTATGAATTTCCTTGAGATTATTCTCATCCATAATCCTTGTACGGGTCTTTGTGCATTTGAGGAAACTTGGTGAAATTCCATTTCTGGAAAGTACACGGCGTGTAGTTTATAAATACATGGCGTGTATTTATTTTCACTCTTTATCCAAAGTACACACTGGGGGATTTGGCATGTTTTCTGTACTTTTGAAATTTTGGAGTACACAGTATGTAGATAAATCATACATGGCGTGTACTTCCTTGTTATGCATAAACCAGCCCGGCAATCCCGTGTACGCGGTACACGGCTTATCCTTGTACATGGTTTCACCTGGGATGGAACGGACTACACGGCATGTTTCTCCAACATACACGTCGTGTATTCCGATTTCCACACGCTGATCAGTTCTGGTCAACATGGAGTGATTAATACTTAGGCATATTCAATTCACACGGTGTGGTTTGGTGGACCAGCGCCGGTTCGTTGAACCTAAGTACATAGCGTGTAGTTTTAATTACACGCCGTGTAATCCCATGTTGTACAGACAGAAAGAGCGAATCCTACGGATTAGTTCCTCGTTTTTATTTTAATCAAAATTAAAATTAAAAGGTCGTTTTTGTGATGTGAATCGAGAAACGAAGGAGGAAGAACAAATCTCATTTATTCAGATTTATAGAACGATTTATTTCGAATTGAATCAGATATATATGTGTAAATTATCAAAGAAAATTAAATAACTATAATTAACGTTGTAACCTTACTCTAGTACCATTTTAAGGTTCTGGGTGCAGCGGAAGCACGTGGGTGGATGTGCCCACTTGGCCTTTTGTCATTAACAATGATCAATCCGGGATCAATATGACGATAAATGCCAGTCTCCACGGATCGAATCAAAAAAATGGACAAAGAAAAGGAAAGTCCCAAAACCACAAAGTAGGATCATTACAGGTTGATCATAATCAATTTAATCAATTGAAAAGAAATACCTTTTGTGTGTTCTTTCTTCGTTGATGTTCCTGATCATGTTCCGATGTGATTCGTCACTGTGTCGCAGAAGCCAAGTGTATACTTCCTCTAGCGGTGATCCACACGTGTACCTCGTATCTCAGGATGTTGCCAAAGGAGTCTCCAGGTTCTAACATAGAGAAACCTTTCCTTACGTTGTCCGCTTTAGATCTTCTTGATCCGATGGAAGAGGATCTCTCTCGATCTTGAGAGTGTTCTTGGAGGAAGAGGTTCTTTCGGCCTTGAAAGATATCTTCAAAGTTGTTGTGCAAAATGATTCTCTTGTGTGTAGGAAACGATTTGAGGGTTGTGAGGATATTTATAATCAGGTTTGAGGTTGTAGAGTTATGACAATAAATAAACGAATTATGCATTTTATTTATTTCATTGACTCTTATTTAAAACCCCATGTCGAATAATTAATTCCTTGATATGCGCCCACGATGATTATAATAAATATCATTTAAAACAATATTTTATTCTCAAAATCCCGACTAGAAAAACTACACGGCATGTATTAATAAATACACGGCATGTACATTAAATGTACACGGTGTGTATATATTTTTTTCATTTATTCATTTCCTTTACATAAAGAAAACTACACGGTGTGTAATAATTAATACATGGATGCACTTGTTTTCCATGAAAAACTACACGACGTGTAATATTTAATACATGGCGTGTATATCTTGTTTTCCATTTCCTTCTTCCTCCAATCATTAAAACGATTTAGGATTCCTTGAATAATTATTAAACCACGTATGGGAATAATCTTTATTCTACTTGAGATACTTGAATACACTTAGTGTGTGAGCCTCTAGGCCTCTTTCTCATTGGCATTAGGCGAGCTTGCATAAAGTCCAAGATTATTGTCTAGCAACGAGTCAAGGCACCCAAAAGAAAAAAGTGGACGCTGCATTGATGTATCACCTCATAAGAACGCTTACTGTGTAATTTAATCCCTTTGTCTCGATATCTCATCAAGCAGGTTTCATGGCAGTGTCATAAACCTATATGCTTGATCTGTCATTCTTTGACTACCTTAAATAATCTCGTCGTTCACACCATGTCCATGGAATTTAATGCAATAGTTCTATTTAAATCAAAGGGATGAGATATCAACTTCCATAAATGGAAGGGACAAATCCTTCCTCAACTTATCCATTAAAAACATGTCACTCGTGACGCACCCAACGTACCTTACTTCCCGCCAACTGTCCGCATGACGGTTTTCGTCAGTAAATCTAAGTGTGCGAGTCATGACATGAGTTAATGATAATCTTCCAGTCTAAGTACCATTACACACACTTGTAGATAGAAATGTCTGATGACACCAATACATGTGGAATTGCTATTGGTGGTTCTGTTCTCATAATCTCCCATCTTGGAGATTACCAAGTGCGAACTCCATGAGAGAGAGTCTCGTCTTCTTATGAGTACTCACACATGATGATATTTATACTATGTGTCCTATCATAGTATGTCATCCAACCGTAGAACTTTATTTAAGAATATTGTTATAGCATTTCATGGTTCTCATTATTGCGGGGATCTTCCATGACCTTATCAATGCAACAAATATTCCAGGACATTATTATATTATAGTCATGCAGAACAATGAAAAATATATAATAAGTGAATATTCATGTAATAAAAGTACAAAATAGTTGGTTCTCAGGACACCAACCCTTTCAGTTATCCCAATCCCAAAGCAGGTACATAGGTGATTATCCCAAGCTAGTAGCATTTTCATAATATTTTCTATTTTTATGTGTTTACCACAAATCCTATGCCATATTCCACGATATGATCACAATGTTCATATTATTTATTATCTTAGGAATCATTATTTATGAACTACCAATTTGAATTTCATGTATCATTTATATTATCTTTGATATGTAGAGTATGATGTCAAATGTTTTAATCATGTTATAATACCTTTATGTTCATGTTATGCCTATGAATTTCCTTTATTTACCCTTACTGAGAATTCAATCTCACACATTTCTTATGTTTTCTTTCTCTGAGTTATGAATAAAGATTTTAATTAGGGGTAATAAAGTGGAAGATGTTTAATGGATATGCTAAAGATCCTTCACCAAACTAGAACAATGTGTTCCAAGTTTCAAATGACACTAAATTATTATGGAACTCTGGGATGTAATTTTTTAATGTGATGAATAATCATCTAAAATGATTTAATATCCATTTATGTTCAGCCTGGGTCGATATAGTTGGTATTAAAGGAAAGGTTTATTCAACCTTTCTAAACTAGGATGAGAAAATTTTAGTGAGATACCTAGGTATATTTCTAAGTATATGTCTAAGGATGTCTCTAAGGATAAGTGTAAGGATGAGTTAGTGTTTAGGAAAATGTCTTGGAATTTTGTTAAATGATAGAGTGAGTGGTTTCCAAGAAATTAATCCCTATCTAGATACTACAAGTGGACATGGTTCAAGAATAGATGTACCTAGTAGTAAAAACTCTAACAATGAGAATTGGCTCTGACTTGAGCGTAACGTGGTACATGATAATGGGGCTTACGATACAAAACGTTTTACACTCTTTGGGGATATGATTTGGGAGTTCATAAACTATTAAAAACCATCATTATGGATTTAAATAATATATGACTATGAATAACCAAGGATAAACCTAAGGTGTCATAGATTAAAGGAGTTGATGTCATGATTTAGACATCCTCTTAGTGATATTTCATGATTATGTGGTTTTTTCTATGATAAATTTTTCTCACATTATGATTTATAGTTTTAGTGAATGGTGCGAACCAAAAGGAACTGGGTTAATATTAAATTTTTCAGATGTGTAAAGTATTTGAATTATACAAATCAATTTCCTAAGTGGAAATATTATGAAGAGAATCGGGATTTGGGCACAGATATTGGTTATACTAATAATGAAAACTAGAATGAAAATGACATGTGAAAGGTATGGGATGTTATTCTAATATTGATTACATTAAACATAATAATCATGATAGATTTAGGTTGAGAAACCTTAATACATGATTCATATTTCATATTCTAAGAAAGATGTATTAAAGAATAAGTTGAAAAAATTATAGTAATTGTTAAAGAATAAGCATAGATGATTAAAGTGTATATATTTTAGAATTATATGATTATATCATATGAATAATGAAGTATACAAGGACTGTTTGTAGAATTTTTTATTTAAGTATTTTCAAGAATGATTTAAATGATACTGATGACCGATAAAATTGATTTAATGGAAAGGTTATATTATTGGAATGTAACCCTTAACATGTTCCTAAGGATGAGAAAATAATATTAATTATTGATAAAGAGATGATGATAGGGATAAAGTAAATTGGATAGTATTTATGAAATCAGAGCTAATAAAGGATTTTTTGGAAGAGTGTCTTATGTTATAATAGATGAAGTTTACAACTTCTTGGATTTAAAGAATATATCCTGTAATATTTGGAATAATGAATCATGCATCTTGTAAGAACTTGGATCTTCATTTCAGGTATGGATCTTTACTTCGGATCATTTTTTAGGAAGAAGTGATATGTGGAAATCTTCTAAGTACACGCCGTGTACTCTTGAGCACATGTTGTGTACCTGGTTTCCACGTATAGTCATGTACTGGCCATGTAATGGTCCAGTACATGGTCGTCTAGGTGACCTGGATGAACGCCTAAAGCGAGGTCCGGTTGAGGCTTTCACACATAGTGTACATTAAAAGAAAACACCATGTACTTTTATTTTTATTTTATGATTCAGAGTGGGGTCACGTCTAATTTCAATAATTCTCTTCTTCTCCTTGTGTTTCGTACAGGAGAGCAAGGAACAGTAGAAGATCTTAAGGCTCCTCTCGTTCCTCCATCTGAGCTCTGATTGAGACACTATCGAGTGTGTTGGAATCCCACCGGTGAGTTCTCACTTCCCCTAGAGACTCTCTTCCTGATTTCTCATCTCACATGATTTATAGAGGGTTATTCATTTTTACCCTTTTGTATATCTGCATCATTCTAGGCTAATTCAAGAGCCGATGTTCAAGAGTGTTCATCGTACAATGCTAAGGTAGGTGGTCTGTGCCTTTCTTTGATTGTCTTTGTATTATATATGCTAAAAGTGCTGAATACCCATGTTTAGGGTATTGCGTATTATAGAATTTAACCCAATTTAAGACATGTTATGGTGTGTTTGATTGAGAAATTTTTATTGCTTATATATAAGGTTTACTGCCTTGATTATGGGTGTGTTTCACATGTTTTATTGATTATGGCTATTGGGTCTAGAAATCATGTTAGTCTTGCTTTGTTTTCCATGACTATCATTGTTAGGATAGAGTTTTTGTTTATTTTAGATGCATGTAATTCACATTGTGAAAGTATGACCAAGGGGAATTGACTATGAGAGCTTCCCGAGGTAAGTCCATTTATTTAAGAATTGTTGTTATGTTGACCCAGAGGTATTAACTGTGAGAGCTATCATATGGTCATTGAATAGATAGGTTAGACCATGAGAGACACCTGGAGGGTCGTTATTAAACAAATGTTGAACCATAGGGCATTGAATGTGATAGATTCCAGGGGTCATTATATTTTATTGATGTTATGCATACCAAGGGGGTATTGACCGTGAGAGCTACCCAGGAGGTCATTTGTAAATGATTGGTTCCTTGTGGGACCAAAGGGGTTAGACTGTATGAGATTTCTTAGAGGGTCATTATTTATTGATTTCATTATATGTTGAACCATAGGGGTCAAACAGTGAGAACTTTTCCAGAGGGTTTCTTGTAAATGGGTGAATGATTGTGACGAGTCTTCCAAGACAAAGCATAATCTTGGACTCGGTCTTACTTGATTATTAAGATGGTCTTTTGAGACGTCAGTTTGTTATATTATGAAGTGGGATACAAATATTAGGCTAGATCATGGGATTCATTATTCAACTATTGGAATAATTAATAAATGTAAATGAATGTAATTGGAAACTTTAGGATTGTTTACTTTTGAGTACTTCCTAGTTTATTGCTTCATTTTTCATATTATCTACTATATATATTCCTTGCAGTTAGGCATAGATATTTTTATGGTTTCCTCCTAGGATATGTCTCACACCGTGTTTGGGTCATGCTTTTGGTCCAAATAGATTATATGGTTGCAGGTATAGATAAAGGAAAGTGCCCTTCTTTATCAGATACTTGATTACTGTTGGAGCTAGAGAGCATGGGTCCAAGCTAAGGCTTGTGATGCTATTGGAGTTTACTATTTTTTGTACTTTTATTTCAGTATTGTATTTCCATCATTGTAACTTTTTTGGATACTTTCCTATTTACTTTTTACATGCATCATTATTTATATTTATGTTGTAGTTGTTTATACCATCAGTCTTCTACCGTTTACTCTTGTGGTATGGTATTACTACTTCTGCTACTATTTTCTATTTGTTTCTATTGTGTTACTCTACCAATGAGGTTATATTTTCCCCAATATCACACCAAAGGCCCTCACTTCTAGTCGGTAGCCTCTGGAATTTATGGAAATGTGCTTGTGGTCATGTGACCAACTGGGTACGAGGCACCTTTGGGCAGCACCCTGAATCAGGATGTTACAAAGTGGTATCAGAGGATATTCTTTTCTACTTGGTTTTACTATTTAGAGATTATCGACAGGGATATAAAGGAATAGGTAGTTGGTAATAATTTATTCCTTGGAGTAGCTAACCCGTGTACAGGTAAAATCCATGTTACCTTGAGTATTGATATTTTTCTGGTTTTTCAATTGTTACAGTTTATTTGATTTCACCGTTGGGTGATTCACTTGTTTTGTGCAGTTTTTGATGATATAATTCAGGTTCTATTTCTATTGAAACCTAATGAGATGATGGTATTCCATATCATGTATTATATAGGCACTTTATAGAGATAACATGTCTTGTATTTTTGTCATGCCATTTAGGATCCATTACTGATTGCATGCTATTTTGATAGATGTTGTGCTATATATGCATGTTGGAGTGATATATGCCTTGATAGAATACACACTATTTTGATAGGGTATTGGAATATGTAAGGTTTCATTTGGATGGATACTAAACTTTGGTCCCTGAAGTGTTATGGTCCGTCTTCGATCAGAATTTGGTGGATCATGTTTGAACTTTAATTGAATTTTTTCAAGTTATGATATGAATAATAATTCTAAACTTTGATTCTCGAGGAGAATGGGCTCTCATAGGTCGTAATTTTTCATGTTTTGGAAAAAAATTTAAATTTCTCAGGGTTCTGGAGAAGTTTCAGAGGCTTACTTCCTGGAAACCTAGACAACACGGCATGTGGTGTTATAAACACACGTCATGTGCTCTTATGTTCTATAAGAAACAACTTTTCTTAAGTACACGTTGTGTACCATATGTACATGTTGTGTATTCATTAACCGTGTGACTGAATGTGTGGGCAATGACACGGGGTTGATAAATGTTTGATAGAACATGCCCTATATTGGGAGTACACACCATATAGTAAAGACTGTGTATCTGTCTGTGTGACTAATGACCCGGGTGGATGAAACTTAGGGTGTACACATCATGTCTCATTTATTCATGTCTTGTATATTCAACCATGTATCTAGTTGTGTGACTAGTAACACGGGTCAAAAAGACTTAACTGGTACACGCCGTGTCTAGTTTGAACATGTCGTGTAGTTTTATGTTGGTAGACCTCGTGTAGTTTAGACATGTAGACGTACATGGGTAGGATGTAAAATACAAGTACACGACATGTGGTAGAAGGAACACGTTGTGTATAGGGGTGTTACATGACCAGGTTTGGAAGGGGTACATTCCCATGTTAAAGAATAAGAGAACATTCCTTGTAGTGGTTGTACATGTCATGTAACATTGTTTTGAAAAACATGAATGTTATTATTCTTCTATTATGTACTTGAACTTCAAAGTTTCTATCCTTGATAATCATAAACTGGGGTATGCGCTTGAATTTGTAGATTCATGCCGCCATGACATCCTCCAGTTGTACGCCAATTACAAGGCAATAACCAGACACTGGAAATGGTAGATCGAGGACTACAAGAAGATTCTCCCATTGTTACTGTCTTGGATCCAGCCATTATACCAGACGCAGGTGCTGATGCATAATTCCAAGAATGATTTAGAGGATGTTATAGACTTTTTATAGAACACCACACCCTGCCCTGTCTATGGCAGATCTGACGCGGGTGTTCTAGAAGTAGTATCCTCCCACTTTTTCTGGGGATAGAGGACCACATGCTATAGTGTCATTGTTGGAGTCCATGACTGAAATCTTTGGGCATCTAGAGATGCCTCTGGAGAGTAGGGTGTACCTCTCGACATACTTGTTATGTTATTCCACCAAGAGATGGTGGGATGTTATGTCATGGGTGTGAATTCATTGGGATATGAATTGGGAAGAATTTCAGACGACCCTCTAAGATTACTACTACCCCAAGATGTTGAATTCGAATAGAGCATGAGATTTCATGAATTTGGATCAAGACACTCTTTCCGTGATGGATTACTCTTCTAATCATATATATCTTAAATTCTTTGCACCTGTTCTGGGAGGTGATGATTTATCTTTTGCAAGGCGATTTGATGATGATTTTCGGTATGACATCTGATCATCGGTGAATGTTTTCAGAGTGACTTTGGTGATAGATATAGTGAATCAATCACTTATTAATGATCATAATCTGAGGGAGTTGGGAGATTTGAGCCAAGGAGGTTCAACATCTAGGGCTATTACTCCTTCGACAGATAGGAGGAAGAGTCGTCGGGAGATTTTAAAAGATGTTTCTTCAGGTATCTAGGTGGTATGATACCAATGCAGGAAGAGTGGAAATACAATACCACATTGCCCAAAGGACCCAGTAGAGTGTCAAACTTGTAGTAATATGGTCCACCTTCATCATTTTTTATGGTATTTCTCACCAGCAGCTAGTGAGAGGGGTTTAGTTATGACTCCACGTTCAGGAGAAGGACCACTGGTTTCCGATCAGTCAAGGAACTGGAGTTCATATAGTTGTTTAGGCTGAGGAGGAGGTTGTGGCCATAGAATCTAGTAGGCATATTTTTAGTGACAGCAAGGTGGATCAACTCAGGTTAGTCATGCGGGGTCGTAGGGTTATGGTACAGGTCAGACTTTTGCAGTGGAGCAGACCCAGCAGGAGCAGGATCTTAGACCCTATAAAATTAGAGATACAGTTCTAGTTGGATCATTTTTAGATTTTGATCTATTCGATACAGGGTTTTCCTATATTTTTATATATGTTGTCATTGTGGAGATCCTTTAGCACTACATATTTACTTATGATGATGTTATGATGATAGAAACTCTGTTGGGTATTAAGACGGCTAGTGTATGTCAGTGCAAGGAGTTCCCTCTTGAGGTTGGTGGGTGTCACTTCTTATGGGACCTCTATGTATTAGAGATGAAAGACTTTGATTACATTTTGATAATGGACTGGTTGCTCTCTTTATAGGACTTTGTTGACTGCTATCGTTGTAGAGAGAGTTTCACGTCACCAAAGGGTGGGTATTTTCTACACAAGGGCGAGTGGGATGTCCAGGTGATCAGAGTTAGACCTGAGCATCATGGGTTGGGAGGAATTACAGCCCAGATTTCTAGTTTATATCTAGATGACCAGGGGACTTCACATATGGACATTACTCTACTGGTGTATCACTTTAGATATGTCTTTCTAGCGGACTTTTCAGGTTTTCCTCTAGAGATAGAGGTATATTTTTCTATTGATCTAGTGTTAGGAGTGGCACTAGTGTCCATTCCTTCATATAGGATGGTTACACCAGAGTTATAGGAGCTCAATAAGTAGTTATAGGAGTTGAAATCAAAGGGTTTTATCCAACCCAGAACTTCTCCTTGGGGTTCTCTTGTCCCATTTGCGAAGAAGGAAGATGGTACCCTTAGAGTTTGTGTGGATTATTGAAATATGAAACAGTTGATGGTCAAGAACTAATATCCCTTGCCAAATATGAATGATCTCTTTGATCTCCTTCGAGCAGCCCAAGTCTTCTTGAATATTGACTTGAGATCCAGTTATCATCAATTTCACATTATACCATCAGATATACCTATTATAGCCTTTCAGACTAAGTATGGTCTATATAAGTATTTAGTTATTCCATTCGGTCTCACATACATTCTAGAATTTTTCATGGTACTGGTGAACTGAGTGTTCCATCCTTACTTGGATTCTTTTGTGGTAGTCTTCATGGTTGATATCTTGTTGTACTCCCACACTTGACATTAACATCCCACCCATCTTGAGATTGTATTGAGTACACAAAGAGAGCATTAGTTATATGTTAATCTCTCAAAATTCCATTTTTGGACGTATCATATTCACTTCTTGGGCCATGTAATCTCAGAGACAAGAGTATCAATAGACCTATAAAAAGTGAGATAAGTAGTTTCTAAGGAGCAGTGAAAGAACGTCTTTGAGGTACGAAGTTCTCTAGGGCTGTCCGATTACTATATATGCTTTATTTAGGACCTTTTATTCTTATAAACTACACAGACGGGGCTGAATAAGAAGGGTGAAAAGTACTTGTGGATAGATTCCTGCGATTCAGCCTTTAAGGAGAAAAAAAGGAGATTGAATTCAGCACTGATACTAATTTTTTGAGATTGGGGAATGAGTCACACAATTTACTGCGATGCATAAGGTATCAGTATGGGAGCAGTGCTTATACAAGGGGAAGGAGTCGTTACGTATAGGTCTCGGCAGTTGAGATCACATTAGAGGAATTACCTGATGCACAATCTCGAGTTTGCTGCAGTTGTGCATGATTTTCACTATTGGAGACATTATATTTTGGGAGAGAATTTTGTGATATTTACTAACCACAAGTCTCTAGTATATCTATACTCAGCATGATATGAATTTGAGATAGCGAAGGTGGTTGTGTACCTTCCGTATTTTTACTTTGATCTTACCTACACACCAGGTAAATGAAATGAAATTTCTGATGTGTTGAGAAGGATCACTCAAATACAGGTAGTTCAGGAGGCCATAATTTAGTGGAATATTATGGATCTATTCTCTAAGATGCATTTGGAGGTGCGTGATAGATAGGGGAAGATGTTTCTTTCTTCTGTAGTTGTTACCTATACTCTTCTGGATCGATTTCGAATGAGGTAGCTTCAGATTCTGAAGGCCTAGTTCTATGGGAGAGTGTGTCAGGTGAGGACACTACTCCCGAATGGACCATATACGAGGATGAGTTCTTATATTTTCATGGGAACGCATGGTTGTCAGTAGACATACGTGAGGAGATTTTGTGGGATTTTCATTCCTAAGTTTGGTAAGTTCATCCTGGTGTCACCAATATGTATCGAGATCTACACCATTAGTATTGCTAGCCGAGTATGAAGAGAGATGTTGCAGGATTTGTTATGATATGTTCCACCTGTCAGTAGGTGAAGGCAGAGCATCAGTGACCAGCAAGGTTATTACAGTAGTTACCCATTCACAAGTGGAAGTGGAATGATGTCGCAATGGATTTTGTGATAGGTTTACCAAGGATGCCTCAAGGTAATGATGTGGTTTGGATTGTTGTTGACCGATTCATGAAGGATGCACTCTATCATTTCTAACAGGGATGCCATTTAACTTCTTGTGTCTGTAAGGGACAACAGAGGGCATTGGATACATAGGTACTTCTAAGTATAGCTTACAATCCCCTGATAGATGGCCAATCCTAGTGCAAGATTCAGGTTTTGTAGGAAATTCTACGAGCATGCATCATAGATTTCAAGGGATCTTGGGAGAGACATATACCCCTAGTGTAGTTTTCCGAAATTAACATTTTTTAGGCAATTATTCAGATGGAACATTATGAGGATTTGTACAGTAGGCCATACTGATCACTCCTATTTTGGTTGGAAGTAGGAGAGGAAACTATGATAGGACCTCATATTGTCTAGGAGACCACTTAGAAAGTGGATTTGATTCAAAATAAGATGGATACTGCATAGTCTCTCCAGAAATAGTATGATGATCGACGGAGATAACCTCTGGAGTTTGATGTTGGAGATCAGGTTTTCTTACGTGTCACACTGAGGTTGGGACTATTTCCTCTGGAATTGGTGATGACCTCATTGATTAAAGGTTCAAACATTATAATAGGTTTCTAACGGGTTTGTTCATAGAACCGGAAACATCCAATGATTCCATATCCATTTGGACCTACTTTCCAAAGGTAGGTTCTCATTAGTTGTGGACTGATGAGGATTAGGAATTTGCATTGGTTGAGAGGATGGGAGGTCGGACTCATCACACCTTTTTGAGGGGAATTATTTTCTACTCCGGGGCTCTCTTTATAGATTTAAGTTATATTCATGAATCCTTATTACATTACCATGTATAAAATGAGATTTCCTTTAGATCTAAAAATCAATGATTGATATGTAAGAAATTTAGAGAATATTTAAAATGTATTCGAGGTTCTTCATTGATAGAGAATCATCTGTATTTGTTATAGATTCTTACTCAATGGTATCCTTCAATACATAAAAGTCTCTTTGTCATTATGATAACCATACTGGTTTTAAAGCCACTTAGTGGAGCACTTGAAGTTTATTGTTATTCAGAAGGACATGGATTATTTCAGAGTTGGGATCGTACCCACAGATGGGCTACCTACGTATCCTTTTTTTGGAAAAGGAATCAGAACCCACGTAGTTCAGGTAAGGGAGTAGGATGTTTATGATTGGTGGCTCAAAGAAAGATGTCATAATTACTTTTACACTCTAAGATCACGTGAGTCATGCTCAGTGTGAGAAACAAGAGGTATTGGTAAAACCAGACAATTGTTCCATGAAATATGTAATCATAAGAAATGATGTGGGGATTATGTATGTATGACTACCCAAAATAGATGAATATTGGGCTTTACTTCAGGGAAGAAACCCAGAAACAAGGTTCATAAAGGTATATGTACTTCATGGAGATTTGGGCACTCTAACTTGGGGATTGCTCCTGAGGAAGATTCCCAAATTAGGAGGGGACTTATGATTGGATTTTACTCCTGAGAAGGAAGCCCAGATCAAAAGTAAATTAAGACTGGTTAAGAGAAATTAAGACTGGGGCTTACTCCTGAGAAGGAGGCCCAGGTTAAGGGACTTGGGGCTTACTCCTAGAGAGGATGACCATATTTGTAGACTTTGAGACTGGGGATTATTCCTGAAGAGGAAACCCAGGTTAAGAGAACCATGGTTGGGGCTTAATCCTGAGGAGGATTCCCATATTTGGGAACTTTAAGATTGGGGCTTACTCCTGATAAGGAACCCCATGTTAAGGGAATTATGACTAGGGCTTACTCCTAAATAGGATGCCCAGATTAGGGGACTCGGGGCTTACTCATGAAAAGGATGCCCAAATTAATGCGTACTTAGGGCTTACTCCTAAAAAGGATGCCCAAATTAATGAGAATTTGGACTAGGGCTTACTCCTTAAAAGGAGGCTCAGGTTAAGGGTTCTCTCATCTTAAAGGATGAGGTTGAATGAATGAAGTCTCTAACTTTAGTGATATAAATATGTATAAATCACTAGGTTTTGAGAGATGTTCCACATAATTCCTTTCAGATAAAGAATCCAACAAAGAAATCATGCCATAAATGGATTTGGAGAGAGTTCTAAAGGCTTAATCCTGAAGAGGAGAGGTGGATAGGCATAAGAGAGGTGAAATAAGAAGGAAGGGCACCCAAAAAGAGAGGGGCGTGCAAGTACTGCGTGGGTGCGCAAGTCCTGGTCGCGCAGGTATACTTGCGCAACACATGGGTACTTGCAAGTCATCCAATACATAGGGTAGAACTTGGGCGAGGCATGGATCAAGCCTTTTATATTAACCCTAGAAACTTCCATAAGATAGGTGCACAAGTTATGTGGAAGGAGTAAGGCGGCACGCAATTGTGGCCATTTCCCTTAAGGGTTGTCCACCTAGGCGCGCAAGTGTTGATGAGTTTCAACACTTAGGCCTTCCTCCCCCTATTTAGATCTTCCGTTTTAGGTAAGAAATTACCTTAGAAGTGTTTGGAAGCTTTGAGAAGAGACTAGGGCACCGGGAGCTCAAATCTGAGGTTCTAGAATTTTTCCCTCATCGAAATGGGGGGCCCATAGGGGGTATTTATAGACTGGAGAGACCCTGGGAAAAATTTCAAAGAGGGTGCGCAAGTCACTTGCACGACCACTGAGAGGTGCACAAGTATACTTGTGCGACCTTGTTGAAACTTGCGCTACACATGTGCATTGGAATCTTGGTTCATGCCTTTGTCAATTTTTGATGTTCTCTTCAAAGGATGAATCACTTTATGCTAAAGCATTTCTCTTTCCATTCATTTGGACATTGTGACAAAAAGGAGCGTCAACAAAAGTCCCCCCTCAGAGTTGGATCCGAATGAAATGAGGATGTGACTCTGAGGAAAAGTAGAAAACCAAAGTAAAGGCGGCGCGCAAGTGTTGAGCGTGCAGAGGGTGGCGTGAAAGTATTGAACCACGCAGGCATCGGCGCACAAGGGTGCGGCCTGGCCAATAAATACATGGTCATTCTCACGCAAAGCTACCGGATTTCGAATTTTTGAGATCTCACCATGCAAGTTACCTTCGCCACGCAAGTTACTTATTTTCCAATGTTTCTTCGCTGTCATGCTGTTGTCAAGGTATTTGGACTCGCGCGGTTATACTTGTGTGCTAAAAACCTGCGTGGCACATCATACTTGCGCGACACATCCATACTTGTGTGCCAAGATTAGACTTGCGCACCTTAATTCCTTTTCCATTTTTTTCGAATTTCTTCACAAATTTTATGAAAATTAATCCCATTTAAGAGTTAATTCATTAAACTTTTATGCAGATTCAATGGATCCTAAGAGAATCGGAATGGCTGAAAAATTAGCTAGCAAACATATTGATGATATGATGAGCATCATTGGCCATGATTACTATACCGTCTGCGACAGAACTCTCCCATATTTGGCTAAGTATTTGAAGAAGTATCATCGTGACTTCCCCCAGAGCATTTATATGCCTTTTTATGGCTATGGTCATCTGCGAGAAGTTACTATTCTAGAATCAAAGAACTATCTTCCAATTTATTGGTTTCATAACTACACCAACTTTGCTGCAGCAAATATCTCACACTACAAAAAAAACATGGTTTAGCAGCGGTTTTGTGGCGGCGGTTCACAAAACCGCCGCTAAACCTTTTTCGGTGAAGGTTTCACGGTGGTTTTTAATAAACCGCCGCGAAACCCGATTTATTTTACACAGCCGCTGACCCTTTCCCCCTTCCCCTTCGTGATCCCTAACCCTCGCCACTCCTCACCCCCGCGATGCCGACGACTCCCCACCCCCCGCGCTGCTGGCGACTCCCCACCCCCTGCGCTGTCGGCAACTCCTCACCCCCACGCTCTCCGGCGAAACCCGCACCCCCCGGCGCCCCCCTCGACCACCGGAGACCCCCTCGACCACCGGCGACCCTCGCACCCCCCGCGCCCCCTGCGCCCTCCGGCGACCCCAGCACCCCCCACGCCCCCCGCGGCCTTCGGCGACCCCCCGCACCTGATTTGGTATAGGGAGTGGTACAATATTGTGCCTTTTCTTTATTAATGCATGATTCCCATTCCATGTGATTTGAAAATGCATTATATTCATTTTTTTCATGAATTATTTAGTGTACTATTGAATCTAATATTGAGATTATATACATCAAATAGTTTTTTACAATTCATGCCTTGTGCGCAAAGATTAATTAGTTGGGTTGTGAATAATTGTTGATATATATATTTAATTACACATATATTTTTGAACATCACAATGATATATTTATGTGGTCATAAACTAATAGTGTTTCTTGTTAATGAATCATAGTTTGCTTTAGTCTTTAAAATTAATTATTCTATATGTCATTTGAAATTTAGTTTCTTTGTAAATATATAGTCACTACATTATATTAATTGATGATAAATCATAGGTTATTAACTTTTCTTTTTCATGTTAATTGAGTACATGTTTTTATTTGTGAATTAATGCTGTAATAAATGGCATTCTTATCATTGTTTTCCATACGATGTATTGTTGCATGCAGCCCTCCAGGACCTGTACATAGAAAACCAGTTTGGGTTAGAAAATTTCTCTTTAAAAGGTTGAATATTCAACATCCTTTATTTGAAAATGAACAAAAATGTGTCTAGAGATCATGAACACTTGGTCAATAATGGATTCAGTTGATGGAACACTATTTTTCTTTAATAACAATCTCAACATATTCATACTACATTATTTTGATAACAAGAAAACATTATTAATAATTAGTTACTGTATAGAGGTATGTTACGACTTTAATATACTCTCTTAAATAATTTATTCCTTTATTAACTGATATCAGTATGCATCAAACATCTTAATTTATTATCATAATGCTCTGTTGGGTTTTGATATGAAATTATTGTTGTCATTGAACTTTTTCCAGCATGACATTCTTTTGGAACTATGTCCTAAGTTGCCGTTTCTTGGATGGCGGTTCTTGCGCATCTCTTATTTTTCATCCAAGATCAAGTACTTGCATTATCTGTTATCTATTAATGTTATTTCAGTTGTGTTTTAGGCCAATGATGTCATCTATTTCATTTGGGAAATATTTGTGGTTCCAACAGTTTGAGTTGTGGATGAATTGCAGATTTGTTTGTAGGTTCACTGATATTTTCATTTACTACTATTTAGGCCCATCTGGAGTGGTTTTTTTTTTGAATTTTAACTATTATATTCTAGTGGAATGAGAGTTCTTATTTGTATTTGAGGAATGAATGTCAAGCTTCAGACTGGTTGCAGGTTCCACGTTATTGATTTGTTGTCGTAGTGCTGTGAATGCTTTGTGTTTTGGTTTTCTTTTTGTTATTTTGTTTCTTTTCATTTATTGCCTTTGGTTTATTGGTTCCAATGTAATCCCCATAGTGTTTCATGGATAGTCGTGCAAAGTTTTCTTGTCTGTGTTTGTGTTGTTTTGCTTGATTAGAGTGTACTGCTTCTCTATTTATATAATATGACTTGAAGTACCATTCTATCACTACCACAAAACTGGTCAAGGCCTCTGCCCTGCCTCTGCGCTGCCGCCGGTGCCTCCTCCTCCACCGCGGCCTCCTCCTCCTCCACCGCGGCCTCCTCCTCCTCCTCCGCTGCCTCCGCTGCCTCCTCCTCCTCCGCCGCGGCCGCCGCCTCCTCCTCTGCTTCTGCTCCTCCTCCCCTCCACCGGCCTCATCCTCCTCCTCTGCTGCCTTCGCTGCCTCCGCCCTGCCTCCGCCCTGCCTCCACGCTGCCGTCGGTGCCTCCTCCTCCACCGCGGCCTCCTTTTCCTCCGCTGATGCCTCCTCCTCCTCCGTCGGTGCCGCCAGTTCCTCCAAGTCTCCTCCTCCTCCGCGGTCACGCTGAGGTCACGCTGTGGTCACGCTGCGGTCACGGCGCGGTCACGCCGCGGTCACGCCGCGGTCAAGCCGCGGTCACGCCGCGGTCACGCCGCGGTCACGCCGCGGTCACAACGCGGTCACGCCGCGGTCACGCCATGGTCACGCCGGTGCCTCTGCGGCTGCCGCCTCCTCCTCCGCCGCGGCTGCCGCCTCCTCCTCCGCCGCCGCGGCCGTCTCCTCCTCCTCTGATCCTGTTCCTCCTCCTCCTCCTCCACCGGCCTCATCCTCCTTCTCCTCCGCTGCCTCCGCCCTGCCTCTGCCCTGCCTCTGCGCTGCCGCCGGTGCCTCCTCCTCCACCACGGCCTCCTCCTCCTCCACTGATGCCTCCTCCTCCTCCGTCGGTGCCGCTGGTGCCTCCGCGGCCGCCTCCTCCTCCGCAGTAACGCCGCGGTCACGCCGCGGTCACGCCGCGGTCACGCCGCGGTCACGCCACGGTCACGCCTGTGCCTCCGCAGCCGCCATCTCCTCCTCCGCTGGTGCCGCCAGTGCCTCCACGTCTCCTCCTCCTCCGCGGTCACGCTGCGGTCACGCCGCGGTCACGCCGCGGTCACGCCGCGGTCACGCCGCGGTCACGCCGGTGCCTCTGCGGTCGCCGCCTCCTCCTCCGCTGTCGTGGCCGCCGCCTACTCCTCTACTCCTTCTCCTCCTCCTCCTCCTCCACCGGCCTCATCCTCCTCCTCCGCTGCCTTCGCTGCCTCTGCCCTCCCTCCGCCCTACCTCCGCCCTGCCTCCACGCTGCCGCCAGTGCCTCCGGTGCCTCCTCCTCCACCGTGGCCTCCTCCGATGATGATGATGCCCCCTCCTCCTCCGTCGTTGCCACCAGTGCCTCCACGTCTCCTCCTCCTCCGCGGTCATGCTGCAGTCAGGCCGCGGTCACGCCGCGGTCACGCCGCGGTCACGTCGCGGTCACGCTGGTGCCTCTGCGGCCGCCTCCTCCTCCTCCGCCGCCACAGCCACCGCCTCCTCCTCTGCTCCTACTCCTCCTCCTCCTCCTCCACTGGCCTCATCCTCCTCCTCCTCCGCTGCCTCCGCTACCTCCGCCCTACCTCCGCCCTGCCTCTACGCTGCCGCCGGTGCCTCCTCCTCCACCGCGGCCTCCTCCTCCTCCACCGATGCCTCCTCCTCCTCCGTCGGTGCCGCTGGTGCCTATGCGGCCGCCTCCTCCTCCGCGGTCACGCCGCGGTCATGCGGCGGTCACGCTGCGGTCACGCCGCGGTCACGCCGGTACCTCCGCGGCCGCCGCCTCCTCCTCCGCCGGTGCCGCCAGTGCCTCCACGTCTCCTCCTCCTCCGCGGTCGCGCTGCGGTCACGCTGCGGTCACGCCGTGGTCACTCCTCGGTCACGCCGCGGTCACTCCGCGGTCACGCCGCGGTCACGCCGCGGTCACTCCGCGGTCACTCCGCGGTCACGCCGGTGCCTCTGCGGCCGCCGCCTCCTCCTCCGCCGCCGCGTCCGCCGCCTCCTCCTCTGCTCCTGCTCCTCCTCCTCCTCCTCCACCGGCCTCATCCTCCTCCTCCACTGCCTTCGCTGCCTCCACCCTGCCTCCGGCCTACCTCCGCGCTGCAGCCGGTGCCTCCAGTGTCTCCACGTCTCCTCCTCCTCCGTGGTCACGCTGCGGTCACGCCGCGGTCACGCCGCGGTCACGCCGCGGTCACGCCGGTGCCTCTGCGGCCGCCACCTCCTCCTCCGCCGCCGCGGCCGCCTCCTCCTCCTCTGCTCTTGCTCCTCCTCCTCCTCCTCCACCCGCCTCATCCTCCTCCTCCTCTGTTGCCTCCGTTGCCTCCGCCCTGCCTCCGCCCTGCCTCTGCGCTGCCGCCAGTGCCTCCTCCTCCACTGCGGCCTCCTCCTCCTCCACTGATGCCTCCTCCTCCTCCGTCAGTGCCGCCAGTGCCTCCGCGGCCGCCTCCTCCTCCGCGGTCACGCCGCAGTCACGCCGCGGTCACGCCGTGGTCACACCGCGGTCACACCGCGGTCACGCCGGTGCCTCCGCGGCCGCCGCATCCTCCTCCGCTGGTGTCGCCAGTGCCTCTACGTCTCCTCCTCCTCCGCGGTCACGCCGCGGTCACGCCGCGGTCACGCCGCGGTCACGCCGGTGCCGCCGCTGCCGCCGCCTCCTCCTCCTCCGTCGCGGTTGCCGCCTCCTCCTCTGCTCCTGCTCCTCCTCCTCCTCCTCCACCGGCCTCATCCTCCACCTCCTCTGCTGCCTCCGCTGCCTTCGCCCTGTCACGCCGGTGCCTCTGCGCTGCCGCCGGTGTCTCCTCCTCCACCGCGGCCTCCTCCTCCTCCGTCGATGCCTCCTCCTCCTCCGTCGGTGCCGCCGGTGCCTCCGCGGCCGCCTCCTCCTCTGCGATCACACCACGGTCATGCCGCGGTCACGCCGCGGTCACGCCGGTGCCTCTGCGGCCGCCGCCTCCTCCTCCTCCGCCGCGGCCACCGCCTCCTCCTTTGCTCCTGCTCCTCCTCCTCCTCCACCACCGGCCTCATCCTCATCCTCCTCCACTGCCTCCGCTGCCTCCGCTGCCTCCGCCGCCTCCGCCGCCTCCGCCCTGCCTCCGCCCTGCCTCTGCACTGCCGTCGGTGCCTCCTCCTCCACCGCGGCCTCCTCCTCCTCCACCGCGGCCTCCGCCTCCTCCTCCACTGCCTCCGCTGCCTCCCCCTCCGCCGCCGCAGCCGCCGCCTCCTCCTCTTCTCCTGCTCCTCCTCCTCCTCCTCCACCGGCCTCATCTGCCTCCTCCTCTAAGACAACCCTTGAATAAAAAACTGGTTCTTTATATGTCGATGGTTGAAGACATGATTTTAAATGTATGACTTGTAATACTCAAACCTAGAGAGGTGACACTTTGATTAATAAAGTGAACATAGTGGCCCTCTTTATAGTTGGTTGTGTATGAAACCATTGAGAAACATCATTCCTCTTGGAGGACATCTAAGTTCAAGCCTAAACAATCACATAATGTCTCGGGTATAAAATGCATTATGATCAGTTTCGATCACACATCAATGGGGTGTTGTTTGAGGCAACATAAATGTGTGATCGATAGTGTTATGATAAGTGTGTAGCCCGATATTCTTATTGCTCCTCAATGAGGTGTTGACGTTGTCTCCTATGGACCAGACTTGTTCTGTTGGTCTGAAGTGGTAAATGTGATCAATGAATCATCTTTATTATATTATGCATACTTTATGATCAATGGTTCATCTTTATTATATTATGTTTATGTAATCTTACACTATCGTATATTTTTGTGTAGTCACATTGTGATATACATGGATAAAAGATGGATCACATTACCGAGGAACACACCTCAATATGTTAAGGGTTTGAATGAGTTTTTAGATTTTTCAATTTCTAATCGATCCGTAGAAGGGAGAATAAGATGTCCATGTCCTAAATGTAAATTTAGAACATGGTTGAAGAGGGATGAAGTTTATGAACATTTAATACTGAAGCAATTCCCTGATTAATATTTGTGTTGGATTTGGTATGGAGAATCAAACAATACAGAAAGATTGAGGACTGATGTTAATCCACAGAATGAGGTCCCAAGTTTGTCGCCAATGGAAAATGAAATGAAAAACCTCATAAATGATGCATTCGGCACTGCAAGACACCACTATGAGCATAAAAACATATCAGAACAACCAGAAGATGATGCTACAAATTGCAACGTGACAAGTGATGTTTTTGAGACTGTAACACAAGTAGATCAAGATTGTAACATATCATTGGATCCTCCTCTTGATTCTGTGGAGACAAATGTAAGGGAAAACTTTAGTGAGAAAAATGTGTTTCATGATTTATTTGATGATGGAAATCACGAGTTGTATAGTGGGTGTTTGAAATATTCAAAGCTTTCATTTCTGCTGAAGTTGTACCATATCAAATGTCTTTTTGGAATTACAAATAAGGCAATGTCTATGTTATTGGAATTGATTCGTGATGCATTTCCTGAAGCAAAAATCCCAGAATCGTTTTATGAGGTGAAAAAAGTTGTAAACAATCTTGGTCTGAATTATACCAAAATACATACGTGACCCAATGATTGTATGCTTTACTGGGGAGAGGATTCAAGTAGACAGAATTATAAGAAATGTTCTTCTTCTAGATGGCAGTCAAAGGGTAATGTTGGAAGTATGACTGAACATAATTTCATGGAGAAGAAGAAAAGGAACACACCTGCAAAAGTTTTGTGTTACTTTCCTTTGAAGCCTCGATTGCAAAGATTATTCATGTCATCAAAAACCGCCGAACACATGAAGTGGCATGCTGTAGATAATAAAAATGATGGGTTAATGAGACATACATGAGATTCCCAATCATGGAAGACATTTGATTCATTACATCCAGATTTCTCAACTAATCCTAGGAATGTTTGATTGGGATTGACTGTCGATGGATTCAACCCATTTGGGACTTTGAGTACGAGTTATAGCATTTGGCCAATTGTTTTGATCCCTTATAATCTGCCTCCGTGGATGTGTATGCAACAAACATCTTTTATCATTTCAATGATTATTCCTGGAAAACAAATGCCTGGAAATGATATTGATGTATACATGTAGCCTTTGATTGAAGAATTGCAGGAGTTATGGAGCAACGGTGTTGAGACATTTGATGTTTCTTCTAAAACAATGTTCAAAATGCATGCTGCTTTAATGTGGACCATTAGTGACTTCCCTGGGCTTGGGAATTTATCTGGTTGGAACACTTATACGGGTTTGGCTTGTCCCGTTTGTAACTTTGATTTCGAGCCCAAACGGCTACCTCACAGTAGAAAATGGTGCTTCTTGTGACATCGAAGATTTCTTGATGCATCTCATAGATTTCGGCTGAACAAATCAAAATTTAATGGTTCCATTGATCGTAGACCACCTCCAAAGTTGTTAACCGGTTCTGAAATATTAACACAGCTTGAAAATGTTAAAACAGAATTTGGGAAGGTTCAGCAATTGAATGATAGCGGAAAACGAGTGCGAAGTGCATCATCAAGTGAAATCAGAACGCAACAATAGAAGAAAAAAAGTATATTCTTCAAACTTCCATATTGGGAATTTAATTCTTTGTGCCACAATCTTGATGTGATGCATATTGAGAAGAATGTATGTGATAATTTGATTTTCACATTACTTAATGAGCATGGAAATTCGAAGGATCATCTCAATGCTCGCAAAGACTTACAAGTAATGAACATAAAACGTGATCTCTGGCCAGATGAGAATGAAAAGTATGCTCCGGCCATTTTTTCAATGAAAAATAGGGATAAAGATACGTTCCTTCAAATTTTAAATAATGTTAAGGTATCTGATGGGTATTTGAGTGACATCTCGAGGTGTGTTGACTTGAAGAATCGTAAGTTATATGGATTGAAAAGTCATGATTCACATATTTTGTTACAACAGTTACTACCATTGGCATTGCATACATTATTACCTGAAAAAGTTACTGCTGTTGTACTCCAATTCTGCACATTTTTTAGGCAATTATGTGAGAAATCTCTACATCCATTTTAGCTTGACAACCTACAGGAGAGGTTTGTATTGACCCTTTGTGCAATGGAGATGATCTTTCCTCCATCGTTTTTTACTGTCATGATGCATTTAACTGTGCATTTGGTTGACGAAGCTAAATTAGGAGTCCCCGTTCATTATCGATGGATGTATCCAATTGAGAGGTATTTTATTTATATGTTTCCAGTTAAGTAAAAAAAATTTGGCATTTAAATAAATGCATAATGCTATTTTTTTTCACAGATATCTTGGGAATTTGAAATCATACGTGAGAAATAAAGCTCAACCAGAAGGCTCTATTGCTGAAGGCTATTTAGTCGAGGAGTGTATCACCTTTTGTTCCAGATATTTGGATGATATTCAGACAAGATTTAATCGAGTTAGACGTGTTGACGACACATCAACTCATTCTCAAATGCATCAGATATCAAAAATATTTCTTGCTATTGGCCGATCAGTTGGGAGGACCTCATACGCGACACTAACAGAATTGGAATTATTACAGGCACATAGATATGTGCTGCTGAATAGTGAAATTGCAGATCCATTTATTGAAGAGTTGAGGATACAAAAAAAGAGACGAATGAGAGGCTGAACATGAAATGAAAAAGATATAACGAAAGCTATGAATAAAGAGCTGGTAGAACGGTTTGCACGACATGTAAGTTTATAAATATTGCAATAAATACGAATATTAGTTTGACACATACAATTTGAAAATCTATTAATTTTTTTTCAGATCATGAATACTGATACTCGAGCAGACTTGTCAGAAGATTTGAAGTTTCTTGCTAGAGGTCCTATAAAACAAGTTAGAATGTTCGGCGCTTATAATGTGAATGGTTTTATATTTCGTACAGTCGATCGAGAAGTGGGTTTGAAAACACAGAATAGTGGTATATTTACATTTGTTGAAGTGGAATACTATGGAAAGATGCATCATATTATTGAATTAAACTACCACGGGCATTTTTCTGTTGTTTTATTCAAATGAAAATGGGTCGATATTATCAGAAGTGTTAAAAGAGATTCCTTGCAATTTACTTCTGTAAACTTCTCTCGCTTGATGGATGTTAGTGATCGTGAACTGCATGATCCATATATATTAGCATCGCAGGCAAAAATGGTATATTATGTGAATGATGTTGTGCATGAAGGGTGGAGTGTAGTTACTCACATAATACAAAGAGATTTGTATGATATGGGTGATGAAGTGGAATATTTGACCTCTACAATTGAATTTCATCAACAACGGGAAGCAGAATTATTTGTCCATCATGATATTGAAAATATTAGTCTAGCAAGGTTGAATGAAGTGGATGAAGCAATGGAGTAGGAAACTGACATGATTGAAGGGGAAAATGATTGTATATACAATTATTTATTCATTCAGCAACCACTTGTTTCATTTCTGTAGTCATTCATTATCATTGTTATATATATTTTGTTTGTTAGTACTGGGCATCTATTATCATTTTTAATTTTTTTTCAGCATAAATTTTTTGAAATATATATTCTGAACTTAATTTTATTTGATTAAATGACAGGAATGCCAAGGAAGAAGCGGTACACCATTCCTTCTACTTCTGCGACAGATGACGATACGTCTGTCCCCACGACATCTGAGGCAGCAGCTGCCTACATCCCTGCATCATCTCCCCATGCACCATCTCTGACACCATCAGTGGATGCCTCATTAGAGGATGAGTCATCGCCTCCCCCTACAGGAGCCTCAGCAGCGGGGCAGTGGCACGCCCCTTCCAGTTCATCACGGACATTCTGGAGGGTCACAGTCATAGGTACGAATTTTAATTGAATAAATTTATTGCATTTTGTTTATAGTAATTGTTTTCTCATTGCAGATGAAAAAAATGCAACCATGGAAAAACACATAAAAAGTTCTGATGTTTGGAACATGAATGGCGAGAAGATAATGGTGCCATTTGATTCTTATGGGGTCCCGACGGATGACGCCGCAGGTTTACTTGGTCAGATTATAGGTCAACTGGCAGCGGAGCCCATTTCCCTGCCTATTTCATATGATGATAGGAGGCATATGCCTCCAAACTGGAAAAATGAAGTTTATGATTCTCAGATAAAGGTAATTTTATTACTTTATGGTTTAATTGAATGTCATGTTACTAATATATTCAAAATGAATTTCTGTATACAGATGTTCTTCCACTTTACCGTTGCTGATGTGATAGCACGGAAGTGGACATTGAAAAATCTTGGAAAAAAATGGAAAGATTTCAAATGGAGGTTGTGGTGTGATGTCAACAATACTTCGTTGACCTTGCAGTAGATGTATGAGAAGCTACCCAGTGGGGTACTGAAAGAACAGTGGAAGGTTTTTGTCGATAGACATCGTGATGAGAAGCGGATGGTATTGAAATATATATTATTATATTATCCTCATTTTACATTTATACATGTACATGAAGAGGAGATAGACATTGAATACAATACTGTTAAATTGAATTTTATTTATTTCAGGATCTCTCAAGATAGAATGCTTCAAACTGGGCAAAGCAGGTCATCCCGCACACCGCGGGTTCAAAAAGATTTTCAAGAAGCCGAATGTCATTGGTAATCTTTTAATTAGTTTAAATATTTATAAGATAATATTATCTATTTAACATATTTAATTGTTGAATTATATTTTTTTAATGCAGCCACAGAGTTTAGGGCATGACGCATCCCGAACAGAACTGTGGCTGGATGTTCATAAAAAAATAGATGGAAGTTTTGTTAATGAACCTGCCAGAGAAGTTGGGGTATGAAGTCAATTATTTATTATAATAACTTATTATCAGTTTTTACTGTGTTAATATATATTGATATTTTATTTATAGGTAAAAATTAAAGAAATATGGGATGCCAATCCTGGGCAATCCTACTCAGTCTCCCAGGATGACCCGGTTGGTAAAGTCCTTGGGAAGGAGTATCCTGGTAGAGTGTGCGGGATGGGTTTGGGACCTGTACCATCTGAGGTCTTTCGCATGCCATCAGGGATTTCGGCTACATTTACTCCTGCTTATAGTCATTTCATACCTGAATATGTTCAGAGGGAGATGTCTTCTCTATGAACCACAGTTCACCAGCAGGGGGATCAGATATCTGGTTTGCAGAAAGAGTTGCTTGAAATACGTCAGTATATGAGCAGATATGCCCCCGGTGGTAGTGCATCGGGTAGTGGTGAGCAGGTAAATCACAAAAAAAATCAAAATCATTTAGTTTACAAACTTTTATTGGTTTTATGTTTTATTATAAATATGCAACAATATTTAATTTTCAATATAATGTTCTTACAGGTGGCAGCAGGTGGTGGAGATGAAGTTAGAGAGGGTGACGATGCAGCATCAGATGATGAGTAGTAGTATTGTTGATGTGTTGAACAAGTATGATAACGGTTGGTTTGTATATGTAACATTTATGGAACATAGTTGATGATCTTATTTTATCCCAAACTTATCGTCGGACTCAAAGGTGATGTTTAAAGGGTAATGATTATAGTGGGATGGATCTAGGTTCCACCCTTGTTCATGCTGGGGAACAATGTATTAAATGGTTAGGTGATGGAATGACTAAGAAATTTCATTGAAAGTCAGGTATGGGCTTATGTGAATGTGCTTGTGGTAAACACGGGATTTCATAGAGGAAGGAATTGTGGTTCAGGTTGTGATATGTGAGTCATCTAAGATGAGTATCTTGGGAATGGTTAGCTGAAAGTGGATTGAATTATTATACTTCTTCTTAGATGTATATAGGTGAAAGTATCCATTTAAATCATGTCACTAGGCTAATGTGGGTGTCATTAAAGGGTCGAAAATGTCTTCTGAGAAAGATTGCATGACTAGTTTCTGTTAGTCTGATTGGAATTTGACTGTTTCTTTATAGTAAGGTCCCTATTATGGCCTCAGAAGTATTTAGGATTTCCCAATTAGAGGAAAAATTCCAATATTATCATTGGAAATCTTTGGATATTCTTTATAGGAAATTACAATGGTGGAGAATACTATGGTTCATAATTTTCTGTTAATGTTAAAACCTATGGTGGGGAGCACCATCGGTTGGATTCTTAAAGGGATGACGATGTGATCATTTATCTATATTCTGGTTTGATTTATTTTTCAGGGCAGTGGTGTAGTAGAACCAAAATTATTTTTTTTCCAGTTCAGCATTTAGCGGCAGTTTTAACCGCCGCTAATGCCATACTTGGTAGCATTTAGTGGCGGTTTTTACTGCCGCAAAATAGGCGCATCAAACGGCATAATTTTGTAGCGGTTAAAACCGCCGTGAATAAAAAAGTGTGGCATACCCATAAAACCGCCGCTAAATGGAGAGAAACTGCCGGGAAATGAGGCATCTAGGACACATTTTTTAAACCGCCGCAAAATAGAAAAAACCGACGCTAAAAGATTACCGACGCCAAGTTTAGCGGCGGTTTTTGTAAACCGCCGCCAACCCATTTAGCGGTGGTTTAAACTGCCGCTAAATGAAAAAAAAAACCGCCGCTAAGGGCTGATTTTGTTGTAGTGTCATGTGGAGGAGTATTTCTAAGTGCTAGAATAGTGAAGAAGGCCCATATGATGCATCATATCCCTTGTATGCTAGATCTGAAACCTCATAAGCCTGAGATTCACCCACATTTTTATCCCTCAATTTTCTAAAACTCTCAGATGGATCAATCCAAAGGCTGGAAGAGAAGTTGGGACATCCGTCCTGGAGGAGGTGCGAAGCCAACCTGGATGTGGGCGTACTGGGTGCGACAAACCTGTACAGAGTTTGTCGAGGATTTGAATGGAGTTGAAATATAAGAATCCATCTGGGTTGGAAAAACATATGTTTATAGGCATGATAACTTCGTGCCAAAGATACTCATCCATTAGAGCCCAGAAACCAATTCTTTCCATCTGAATCATGGAAAAGTAGGAATTAGTTTGTGGGATGTCCACAAGATCTCAGGGGATCCAATTTTGTGTGATATGTATGATGAATTCATCCCTCCCAAGGTGACTTGGAATGATTCGTAGAAGACTCTGTCTTTAGCTCAGGAATTATTGAAAATCTTCCACAAGCTCAAGAGTTCAGAAACCTCATTAACTCATTCTAGAAAGGATATTCATCCAGAGGAATGGATGAATATGTTTCTTATCGAGAAGTAGGAGAAGGATCTGAAGGAGAAGGTATCGAAGGAGAAGGTATCCAAGAAGAAGAAGCCCACTCGCCTTACCAACTACCCCAAAACAGAGAAGAGGGGTGCTCCTGGCACATTCTGGTCGACTCTGGAAGCAGGAGAATTTGAGAAGTGGGGATATGAGGTGAATCAGAGGATCCCAAAGAAGACTCGTCCTGCGGGCTTCTTGGCATTGTGGATTAGCGTTTATCTTCTGCCAGTCAGGGACTCGAAGGGAGGCGTCAGGTTAGGGAACTTTGTTATTGCGGCAAAGTTGGCTGAGGGAAAAATGGTTGGGTTGGCCACCCCCATTCTATCAAAGATTCACAAGAGCTTACTCCATGTCTTGATGGGTAATTCTCCTTTAATAATAGTGGGACCATTCCAAGTTTTGTGGGGATGAATCGCCACTCACTTCAGGACGTATAATGTACAGAATGGGGTACAGATTCCTGGAAGTTCTTTCAGGCCATCAGTGCAGGCATTCTTTGGAATTTCTCCATTAGTTCTCAATGCTTATGACATGAAGGTGAGGCTGATCATGTATAAGGAATTAAACTTATTTCCTTATAAAAATCCACCAACTGGGTAGTTTTTTAACGATGGAACAGCCAGCCAAGATTTGAGGGCATACATGCTGGCCTACAGAGATGGTGTGATGGTCGCCAGAATTGACGGAGAGATTATATGTGAGGCCTATGCTCCATATAGATTTTCACGTCAATTCATGTGTTTGCAGAATACTACTATATCTCTCCCCGTGCATGTCAGGTCATAGAAACATCTGATGGTTGCCCGGAAACTATGGTTGTTGACATCTAGGGAGAATACCGGGGCAGTGTTTGAGCTACCAGTTGAAAAAGTGCCATATAACTTGACTACATGGTATGCCGAGCACTGCATTGCAGCATATCCTAGAGGTGTGCTTAATCACCCGGTTTATTAGGTGGGGAAAAGGAAAAGGACTGTATAGAAAGAAACCCTTCCTCATGAAGGTGATGCTTCCCCACCTGAAGCTGATTCGGCAGATTCCTCATCTAGGACTGATTCACTGGATTCCCAAGATAGGGATGATGAGGCACACTAAGCGGCAAAGCGGCCTCGTGCCTGATATAATCCTCTGGTAAGAATCAAAAGACCCACTCCATCAACTCCTGGTGAGTTACTTCATTATGGAAATTTAATCACCATTACTTTATAGAGCAACAAGTCTTATTTTCTTATTCTCTATCAGTAGTTGCAGGAGCCGGGAAGAAGCTGGAGTCGAAGATTGTAGGAACTTCCTCGCAACCTTTTGGTACACATACTGAATATCTACGACCAGAGGTTGTCCAGACATGGCAGAGTCTATATTGTGGTACTAAGACTGCCTGGCTGGATTTGTGCGAGGGGCTACACCTCCTTGGAATAGGGAATCTTGTGGCTTCTACAGATATCCATTAAGAGGATAACCTCCAATGAAGTGTGGTCTTATATCAGAGAGCTAGAAATGCTCATATATTCCACTGACGATTCCATTCATGTCACCAAGCGGGTGAAGGGAATGATAGATCGTGGCACCACTGAGGGGATTGATGAGGAGTGGCACGATTACGTGGCCCCTGAAGATGTAATTTTTCTTTCTTTATTTTCCTTGAAACTTGATTTCAGTCAAATATTTGTTACTCAAGGAAATTATTTTCTTCATCCTGCAGCTTGCAAAGAAAGGAACTACTATGGTTCCTTCGCCATAATATAGCCCTGGTGGTACTGCCATTGGGGATGCTGTTGAATCTGCTCGCGAATTGGGAAAGATATCTCCAGGACAGCATGCCATGAATGAGGAGTTGGACATGGCCTTCCATTCTCCAATTCAAGTGCCTGTAAGAGAGACTGTCGATACTCCCAAAAAACCAAAGAAGCAAAGGCAACGAAGGAGGAAGTCCACAGCTAAACACTTCATTAGTAGCGGTAAGTCCTTCCGATAATCATGAGTCTATACCCATGAAAAGGTTGCTCATATTTCTAGGGATTGCAGGGGCTTCTTCAATTTCCCCTCTAAGGGAAAGGACTGATCCTCCTTTAAGGACCATGGAGGGTGTTGTGGAACAATCGAAAATTCAGGCTGACTTGGCTGCTCCTAGAGAAGAGCTAGCATCTGTTCCTGGTATCCCTCCTACTGTTGTTGCAAGAAGAGAAGAACCTTCTTCTGGTAAGTTAAATTTTTTTCATAAAATGTTAAATGAAACATCGACTGACTTACATTCTGTAATACTTTAGGTTCAACCCCTGTAGTAGAGCTTTTGGCAGCTATTGCAATTGATTCCGCGATTTTATCTGAAGATGTTGTCCAGGGTCAGGGACCGCATGATAAAGGTCGCCAAGAAGACACATCAAATGCTCCCACTGGTGAGACTAATCAGGATTCAGAGATGACATTAGATGAAATGATGGAACTTGGCGGATCTTTTGAAGATTTTATAAATCATGTTAAATTACCATGTAATTTAGAAGATTATGGACATGAGTGTTATCCTTCGTCCTATTAAAAATAAATTCTTATTACATATCTAATCATGATCGGTTCAAATGTGTAGTTCTGTCTAAGCAAGATGCTAAACTACCTATGCCTTAAGGGGGTACAGAAAACCCTACTATTGCAGAGACATTAGCACAAGTGGAACTGAACATAGTGGAGCTTCCGCAAACTCATCCTGAAAATCCTGTCGAAGCTAGGAAAGATGCGGAGGAGCCTTATCAGGTTGTTGATCTACCGTTGGGTAAGGTATAACAAAATTTGAAACTGTACTTAATTTTCAAGACAATCAATTAACTTTTTTTATCCTTTGAAACTAACCAAAGATTTAAATTGATTATGCAGGGCTATAAATTTTAGTGTCTAGATCTGGAGGTGAGGCCTCAGCCTCTACCCCAATGGGAATTGAAAGTGAAGAAGCACTGTTCAGGGGGGAAGGATCAGAACATGGCACTTCCTTAAGTGAATTAATCCCAGATTACATTCCCCCCTGTGACAGTGATGCTGAGTCGGATCCAAAAATACAGAAGGCATTCCAATTTTAACGACGCAAGGCATGGAAAAACATATGTAAGATCATATCTAAAGTGCCTTTAGAAGAGATATCATCGAAGATCCCTCGACTGTCATCCCTATTTATCATACTAGGACTTGGCAGTTTTGGATATCAAAAGATCCATGCCGTGATAAAACAAGTTATCTTAAGGAGGGAGCAGGAGAAAAAGTGTCATGAAGATCTGACCAGGGTGAAGCTATCAGCCAATATTAGCGAATTTGAGGCTGCATTATCCTGAGCTGAGGCTGACTATACCGCCAAGATGAAGGAACTGAAGCATAAGATCAAAGATAAAGTCATCCAGCAGATGAACCTTCAGCAATAGTTTGATTCTCTTACTGGAGAACTTGAACAACTCAATAATTCACTGGAGGGAGCTCAAACGAGTGGTATGAAAGCCATCGCAGATGCCAAGAAATCACTTCATCAGTCTGAAAAGAGTGAATTTGGTCGAGTGCATGAGCTTCAAGTAGCTGTTGATGAAGCTTGGGATGTTGTACATCAAGTGAAGACTTATGTTGACAGTCTTTTGTAATTTCTTAGAAAAGAGAAGAGACTCTAATATGTGGATGTCCTTCTAATTCTTGTGCATCAAATGAAAAACACTCTCATCTTCAATCATTTGTGAACGCACTTTCTTTTGATACCTGCTTTAGATTTTTACCCAATCCAATGGTCCTAGTAAGCATAGTTTGATTTTTAATAGGATTATTATAAATAACCCTACAAAATTTGAATCTTTTAATTTCTCAATATTACCTAAATCATACAAAATGTATGTTTAGTGAGCTGGAACTTGACTTTTATTCAGAGTTCCCTTGTCTTTTGTGGGCAGTTTAAAGTCATGCACGTCGGACATAAAGAGGCTAACGTTTAAGGTCGAAATAGATTTGACCGAATGGATTAAAATTGACTAAATTCCTTGAAAATTTATCTAAAAACATATTAACACACTCAAGTACAAGGGATGAAATGTAAACCATGACTTAAGAAATTTTGAATCTGAGGAGTGATATGAAAAAGGGCTAAAAGGCATTAGAAAAATTATTTCTCATGAATGAAGTTACCATTATTTAACAAACCCGTTAGGGGGTAGAATTATGCAGGGCCACCTAAGGGAATTGGCTACATAGTCAAATAATGGTATCTTTTGGATGACAGGTCCGTTATGTAGACTACTTATGCAAGGCCGCCTAAGGGAACGTGCTTCATAGTCAGGCAAAAGAACTCTTAGAAATGTACTTTTCTACTGCTAAAAAGCCAGTGGATGTTTATGGGGATTCAAATTTTCCAAAGCATAGAGTTTTCTGTATGGAGAGAGGTACTCGAATATGGAGAAGATATTTCCAAAAAATATTATCCAAGAACTGGATGAATGTCACTCCTACGAAGGTCTGACCCAATTGTAGGGAAATAAAATATAAACCATAGACTTGAATACTTTCAGATCATGAAAAAGTATATGAAACAAATATGTTAAGGATGGCTATTTTTTGCGGATCCTTACATATTTTTGATAAGACAAATTAGGGAAAAAGTGGTTTTATTCCCAAGAATGAAGTTACCATTATCTGAAAAACCCATTAGGGGGTTGAATTATGCAGAGCCGCCTAAGGGCATTGGCTACATAGTCAAATAATAGTATCTTTTGGCAAACAAGTATTTTATGTAGACTGTTTACGCAAGGCCGCCTAAGGGAACGTGCTGCATAGTCAAGCAAAAGAACTCTCAGAAATTGGACATTTTGTCACCAGAAGTTGAGAAAAAGGGTAATAAAGATCTGAAAATATTTAAGGTTAGGATTATGAAACATAAAAATGGGTATTGTCCAATGTATGCAGAGATACACAGATCAATTCTAACCATAATCAAGTTGTGGCTGGGTCCTGAATTGAAATATTGGGCTTCACTACGTATCCCATAAGGATGGGAATCAAGCCATACGTAGTTCTTTAAATACAGTTTAATTTCATGTGGGACGAAAGTGTAAGAGATCTTAGTTTAGGGTCATAGAACTCGGACCATTACAAGAAATACACAGTGTGTATTTTCATAGGGACTTTTTTTAGCCACGAGACTGAAAGTGGAATTTGGGGTTAGGCCCAAAGACTTGGGGTTGGATTCGAGGGACACTCAAACATTCCTACATATCCCATAAGGATGGGAATCAAGCCCATGTAGTTCTATAAATACCCTATGTACAAATTTGGTTCATACATGTGAAGGGTGAAAGGGGACTTTAGTGCAATGATGGTTTAACCCAAGATAAAAGGTTCAGGTATTGCCATGTATGCTCATAGTCTTTGAAATATAACTTGATTAAAAATCAATGTAAATAATAATTCCCCCTCAGGTGAGGGTATCAAAGAATGTTGTAGTTTATTGTCATACAGGGAAAAAGAGTTGTATAGTTTAACGTTGTATAGCAAGGACGAAGGTGAACCAATGTAAAGATATTGATTCTGGAAGCGGTTTCACAAATCAAGATCGTATGAGATGGAGGTGAACCGATGTGAAGATATTGGTTTTGGGATTAAACCTTGGGAGGTTTCCTACATACCCAGCCTAGAAGGCAAGGATCAAAGTCCGCGTAGTTCAATTAAATAATGTATTAGTGATCAAGTTGTTCTTGGGAACAGTGACCTAAAAATGGTGTCGGGACTTACGCGTGGTTAGCGGCCCAGAGAGGGTGTTGTGGTTGAAATTTTCTCTAAGCTCACATGATTCATACTCAGTGTGAGAAACAAGAGGTAACAAATACCTTAATGATGCACAGTTTAATGTCTTGTAGTACATATAAAGGGACTATGCAGTTTAAAGTCTTGCAGTTATGACTATTGGTGCTGCACAGTTTAGTGTCCTGTAGCAGGGACAAAATACAGTTTAACATCATGTATGACAAATATAGGGACACGGTTTAACGTCATGTTGGACGTAAGGGTGATGTACAGTTTAGCATCATATAGCTAAGACGATGGGGACAATACAGTTTAACATCATGTTGGACGAAAGGGTGATGTACAGTTTAGCATCCTGTTGCTAAGAATATGGGGACAATAAAATTTAACATTATGTTGGATGAAAGGGGACAACATAATTTAATGTCATACAGTAAGGACAAAAGAGGACACGGTTTAACGTCATGTTGGACGTATTAGGGACTTTTTCACAGTTTAACGTCATGTTGGACGAAAAAAGGACGACACAGTTTAGCGTCATGATGGACGATGGTGCGAATAGTTTAAGGTCATATGCATGGACCGTTGGTTATGCAATTTAACGTCTTGCTATATGTAAGGGACTTCTGTACAGTTTAATGTCATGTAGTTAGGACATCACAGTTTAACGTCATTTTGGACGTAAGTGCCAATAGTTTAAAGTCGTATGCATGGACCCTTAGTGTATTTTGTGTTCATACAAAATATTTCTTTAGAAATATGGCATTGGTTGGAGTAGTGATGAGTTCTCCATCCATTGAGATTAAAGAATAAGCTCCATTGGAGTAGACCTTATGTATTGAATAAGGTAATTCCCATTTTGGCACAAGATTGGGAGGTTTCATTCTTGGTATCATTGGAGTTATGAGAACTAATACCAATTCTCACTGAACGAATGAATGAAGAAGAACGTTTTTATTGAAATCTCGTGCTATTCGATTCTAATAGACTTCCAAGTGGTGCAGGGTGCACAATATTTTCTGATCTAACCATTCCAATTCATCCAATAGATTTTGAGATTATTCATCTGTAGATGATTGATCACAAATGGCTACTCTGAGCGAAGGTAATTGAACTTCAATGGGCAATACTAATTCCATTCCATATACCAGTGAATATGGAGTTGACCACATTGCAGTGCGGGTGGTGGTCTGATAAGCCCATAAAGCATGAAAGAGTTTATCAGGCCATGACCTCTTGTCTTTATCCACCATCTTTTGCAGTATATTTGAAAGAGTCTTATTGAAATCTTCTATCTGGCCATTGGCTGCTGCATGATACCGAGATGAATGGTTGTATTTGATGTTGTATTCTTGATACGAACTCCTCACCTCAGATGAATAGAATTTGGTGCCATTGTTCGTCAATATGGTATTAGGGACACCAAATCTAGTAATGATGTTAGACTTGATGATGATAACAATGAATTTAGAACTGACTTCATTGATGGGTATCACCTCTTCCCATTTGAAAAAGAAGTCAGTAGATGTAATAATGTACTTAAACTGCTTGGATGTAGTCGAAGGATAAGGTCCCACTACATCCATTCCCCATGTAGAAAATGACCATGAGTATTTAGTTGTATGAAGCGACTCTAGGGGTTGATGAATGAAGTTATCATGTACTTGGCATGAATGACACTTCTTTGTGAAATCCATACAATCTTGTATCATTGAAGGCCAAAATTATCCAAGCCTTCAAATTTGATCAGATAGTCTATGTCCAGTCTGGTGGGCACCACAAAATCTTGCATGCACTTCTTTCATGACAGCCATTTTCTCTTCACCATCAATGAATCTGAAGATATATCCATCAAAACCACGCTTGTAGATAATTTTCTCTAGGTGATATGGGTTGTCATAAAGAGTAAAATTGACCACACGTCGCCGGATTTGTTCTTTCCCGGCTCTATCAGGTGGAAGTGTTCCATTTTAAAGGTATTCCCTGATAGGTGACATCCATCCTGTAGTATGACCATATGGTTCAGGAATGGGACTAATTTCATTGATTTCCTCTGTTCTGATTTGAACATAAGGTGAAATTGTATGACGGTGGGAAATACAGATGGTTGTCTCATCCCGATTTGGATCTTCCAGAGCTGTGGCTATATTAGCCAGTGCATCATCTTGAGCATTTTTTGATCATGGGACATTAGAAAATGTCGATTCTGAAGGGAATTCCGCCATTAAATCTCTGAAGTAATCATACAAAGGGATTAGTTCTTCTTTTCTGATGGCATAATCCCCATTGACTTGTTTGATTACCAGGTCTGAATCACCTTTCACCTTTAAGTTATTCACTTATGCTTGAAGTTCCAACTCCAAGCCTGTGATGAGAGCTTGGTTTTCTGCTTCATTATTTGTACCACCTCCCAACAATGAGAAGGAATAGGTTAACATTGCCTTTTCTGGAGAAATGAGCACAATTCCTAAGACAAATTTGTTGAATTTAAGATTTTCCATTTTCCTCCCTGTTGGACTTCTGGAAGCACCATCAAAATACATTTCCCATGATTGAAGAATTTCTTGAATAGAGAAGACTTCCTCATCAGGGAGTTCAATATCTGAAGATGTGTCTTCCACTGAAGGGTGTTCAGCCAGGAAATCGGCCAGAGCTTGTCCCTTTATTGCCTTTTGAGATACATATTGAATATCAAATTTTTGCAAGATAATTTCCCACCTTGCCAGACCTCTTGTAAGAATTGGACGACTAAGGATGAATTTGAGCGGTTTATTGCGAGATACCAACTGGACCTCGTGATGTTGCAGGTAGTGTCTCAACTTTTGAACTGCAAAGATTAATTCTAGGTAGCACTTCTCAATACTTGAATATCGGGTCTCTGCTTCAAGCATAGTCCGTCTGAGATAGTAGAGGTTGTTTTCATTCGCAGCATCATTCTTCTGTGCAAGAAAGGTACCCAATGATCTCTCTAGAGCTGTCACATAGAGGATAAGTGGTCTTACTTTAACAGGTGTCATTAATATCAGGGGACTCAAGAGATACTTCTTGAGAATATCGAATACTTATTGACATTCTTTAGTCCACTAGTAAGTGACTCCCTTCTACATCAATTTGGTGAAGGTTAAACTTTTTCCTTCCAAATTGGTGATGAAACGCCGAATATAGGCTAAGTGTCCTTGAAGTCCTCTCAATTATTTCAAATTTTGCGGAGGTGACATACCAAGTATTTAATTTCTCTTCTCATGGTCGATTTTGATACCACGATGGCGTACAACAAAGCCGACAAATTTTCTCGAGGTTACCCCAAAAACACATTTTAAGGGGTTTATCTTCAAATTATGTTGCCGAAGTTTGTGGAATATGATTTCCAAATCAGCCAAGTGATTAGAAAGTTGTTTGGATTTAACCACCAAATCATCCACATAACATTCAACAAACTTCATTAAAAAGGTTTTGAAGATACGATGCATGGCATGCTGATATGTTGCACCTACATTCTTTTGGCCAAAGGGCATTACCCGATAGAAAAACACAAACTGAGGGGCTCTGAAAGCTGTAGATTCTTCATCTTCTGGAGCCATTCAGATTTGATTATATCCATAATATCCATCCATGAAGGAAAGTGCTTCATATCCAGTTGTTGCATCAATTAAAAGTTCTGTAATTGGTACTGAAAAATCATCCTTAGGACAATGCCGATTAAGATCTCTGAAATTAATGCAAACTCTAATTTTCCCATTCTTCATTTTCACTGGGACAATATTATCCAACCACTTGGGATATTGAACTTCTCTGATGAAGTTATCTTTGATTATCTTATCCACTTCAGCTTCAATTTTGGAAGCATAGGTTGGGTGTGTTCTTCTAGCAGCTTGTTTGAATCCTCGATGTTCTTCTGGAAAACCCAAACGATGAGTGGAAACATCAGGATCAATCCCTAGAATCTTTGTATAGTTCCAAGAAAATATATATTTATTTTTCTTTAGAAAGTAAATATACATATCCTGATCATCAAGTGTCATGTTCGCACTAATTAAAGTGGGGTGTGGATCTTCTTTTGTACCCAGCTTTATCTCTCTGAGTTCATCAACGGTGGTAGAGATACCCTCTTCAAATGCTAGAGGAGCATCCCTGAGATCTTCTTCTTCTTCAACATGTGTTATTTATTATGTTTTTACTTGCATATTAGATGATGAATTAGAATTTTCATGATCAGAAGAGATGTTAAAATTTGAACATCTTGAAGAAGAAGCTTCCATTTCTGACCCGATTGATGATGAAGGGTCTTCTTTGGGTAATATAGAGGAGATAATGGATTGAGAATCGACATCATCATTTAACTCTAACATTACAATAACTTATTCTAATATAATTAGCGAAGTATAGACTTTCTGAATTTTAGAAGATGAAATGAAGACATCTCCATTGGAGCTTTCATCATTGCTTGGTGAATCATCAATTTCTCCCATGTTGTCTGGCTTGATTACCATGATTGACATTATGGAGGTTTCTGTAAGAGTATTTTGATTTGGGTCTATCCTGTCAATTTGACTGATAGGCGACACATAATCTGCACTCACATGTGTAAATGGATTAACTGGAATCTTTTCTAAACCAAACGGAGCATTAAATTTGGTAATCTCCCTTGTTGTGGATTTCTCATTTCCCTTCATGTGATAAAATTCTTCCTCAATGTATTGAGATTCACATTTCTTGAATGGGGCCTTATAACCATACAATGTCCCAACTTGACCATCCAAACAATATTTGAGACATTGAAGGTATAATGAAGGGATATCCACATGCCGATGTAGCCAGGGTCTTCCAAGCAAGATGTTGAAGGCTGAGTCTTGATCAACAACCATGAAATCTGAATTGGATATAAGATCTTCAAACTGAGTTCTGAGTGTAATCTCACCGAGTGGTTCTTGTTCATTTTTATCATATCCTTGTAACATCAAAGTAGAAGGAGATAAATCAGATTCTGTGAGGCCCAATCGATGAAGTGTACGAATGGGGATGAGGTTGACTCCTGAACCATTATCAATGGAGACTCTTCGGACGTCTACACCATTAACATTTTTAGATAATTATAAAGGTATGATATATCCATGCACGACATCATCGTCATCTTCATCTACAGAAGATATCACTGCATGGAATTCTGTAGGATTATTCTCAACATGGTAGGCTTCAACCGCAGCAATTTCAGTTTCAAACTCCTAAGGACTTTACAAAGCCTCGATGATTGCCTCCTGAAGATCCTTCGATAAATTCAAAGCATCCAAAATTGATAATTTTGGGCTGGTATTTGGGCCAAGTGTTTCGATACATCATACTTTTGATCCAAAGGTATGTGTTTCCCAACAGGAACATGTAGTTTCGCAGGTGCCTTAGAAGTTGATGCTTTGGGAGTTGATGCATCTTGTACCGGGATAGGAGTTGGTAATACTCCTGGCTTTGGAAGATTAGACCGATTAGGTCTATTTACTTGCTGAGAGGAAGAAGATGGAACCTTCAACCGATCTTCCAGAATAATTGTGTTAGGACTGAGTCTGCCTTGTGTGGAAGAACTTGCTTGTTCTTTTTGAGCTCGTTGAAGGGATATACCATGAGTTTCTGCCGCATACACAGTTCTAGTAGGGGTAGTATTGGAATAGTGGCCTCTGAAAGATCCACATCTTCCCCTGTATCCAGAGCCTCTGGAAATTCCTTTGATTCATCTGTTTGATACAGGGAACTCGGGCTCATCAAAATCAAAACTACGACTGGCATATAGATCTGTTAATTGAATCATATTAATAGAACCGAAGATCAACTCTTCATCTGATAAAGACTCTTCCTGATTAGACTTTTTAGGATGTGCCGTTTGGTGGGGCGGTTCCCGTGGCTTCGAAGTAGATGGCATAAAATCTTCCAGAGTCAAAGACAACATGGGCTTTGACACATACTTATCTTCTTCTGATTCTTCTTCTTTCTTTGAATCATGTCGTTTCTTTGAGGATTTTCTCACTGATGAAGAGGGTATTTCTATGGCATTCATGAAAGAAGACACAATTGGTTTCTTCAATTGCATTCGCAAAATGGCATGAGTTCGGTTGATCGTTTTTCTGAACATCCAATCATCATATTTTTGGCATTTTTGTTCTTGACTTCTTGCCACTTGCCCTCCTCCTATGGATCTATAGTAGTAACACATGCTACCTGAGCTGAAGAACCTTTCAGTTTGACTTGCCCCAAGTCGACCATTTTTTGCAGGAGGTCCTTGAAAACAAAACACTTCTGAATGGGATGCCCCAACATCTAATGAAATGGGAAATAGTTGGTATGGTCTTCATCTCCCTACTTGTTTGGCCTCTTGGGCCTTGGAAATTGAACAAAATTATTTTCCAGAGCCAAAATGAAGTAACCAGGAACTTGTTCATTTCGGAAAGTGTAAACTTTGTTATTTAGATTCTCAAATTGTTTCCATATTTGATCTCTTTGATCATATTGAAAAAACGGCCTATATTGCTGAAGCTTAGGAGGTGGATCCCTTTGTGAAGATGAAGGTTTTGAATTAGAAGCAGGTGCAGGTGCTAGTTTAAGCATAACTGTAGTAGTATCTTCTTTACCCATTATCCTTCCTGGAGCTGATGGAATTACACGAGATTTATACTTAGTCTTTATAAGAGAATCTTCAATCTATTGAGTGATTGAAGTAAGGTCTCAAAACCCTCCTGTGTATTTCATAGGGATCAGCGGTGTACGCAACTCATCACGTAAATTTTCTACACAGATTGGCAACAATTCCTCTTGAGGGAGTGCTAAGCTTTAGAAATATGTTAATCCCTTTTAGTGAGCAATGAAATCTGAAACCCTTTCATTCTCCCTTTACTTACAGTTTGTAAGATCAAAAACTGTTTTCACTGAAAAAGTTGAGCTGAATTGAAGAAGGAATTTTTGGTGAAGATCCTCCCATCTGGTAATTGACTCGGATTGCAAGATTGTGTACCAGACAAAAGTAGGTCCTTGTAATGAATTTACAAAACACCTGAGCTTAACTACTTCTTGTTGCTGAAGGGTTCCCATCATAGCATCACAACGATAAAAAAATGTATTAAGTGTTTCTCTGGGTCTCCCAAACCGTTAAAGATTGGGAATGTGGTACTTGAAAAATTTGATGGGGGAGGAATTGCATCAACCCATTCAGGATAAGCTCTCTTTTCTGGTTGAATTTTAGAACGCTTTCCCTCCATAGCTTCCAACCGAGCTGTTAATGACTCAATAGTAGTTATTAACTTTTGAGAAACATCTAGTTGGTATTGGACCTAAATAGGTGCAATGAATGGAGCTGGTATAGATGTGGTGGCTGGTACTGCAACTGATGGTAGCACCGCTAATTGTTGTTGCACTTGACCCTTAGGATTAGACCTGTGAGGGTGTACTAATAGAGGAGGATATTCTTGATCCATTTCAGTAGCCACAAAAAATTCCCTTGGCTGACTAACTCCAGCACACTTAGGAGGAATACTACCTTGAAGTAGTTCTGCATTCATCCTCCTCAATTCCATCATTTCTTCCTCTTATTGTGAAAATCGTTTCTCTAGTGAGAGTGATTTGACTTCTATAGAGGAAGGGTATGTAACCTTATCATTTCCTTTTCTCTTATTGGATACCTTTAAGATAGGGGTAAGTGTGTTACTTGAAGGATTGCCGAGGTTCTGAGTAATCCTTTTATTTCATGTACACACACCTTCTTCATTTGTGTCTGTTCGTACAACTTCTTAAGCAGGAACCTCTTCATCTGATCCCTCCGAGTGAGCCTCATCTGGTAGATCAGAAACTACGGTATTGATGACATTGATTGATGCATAATTCATTACATCCCTTCTATTAGAATTTCTACGATATTGTCTTCTTCCATGTCCTTGATGAGACATTTCCTTTTGTTGATTCGATCCCTAAGGAACTTCTTGACGAACCTTAATTTGGAGGGAATCTCCTGATAATTTGGTTCTTTGTTCCTCTTGAGGCTTCTTCTCCAATCGAGAGAAGACTAACTTTATCTGAGGGAGGGATTGAGGATTTGAAAAAGTCCCCAGTCCGGTGGACTGGGGCTGTTTCTTCCATCATTTCTCAACTCCTCAAATCATATTTGTTGATTATGAGGGTTGTTTTAAAAGAGTCCCCAGTCTGGCAAGATGGGGTGGTTCTTGACGTGCTATATCAGAGACTTTCTTGAAATCTCTCATGATCTTGCGGACTTTAGTTCTGAAATTAGTTGGATGCATCAACCTGAATCCGCTTTTATCACCCGGCTCAAAAGACCGTTGGATGATTTCTGACACTTCTGTCACTTGATGATGTGCTTGCTCCAAAAGAGAGGCATGTTCAATATTTTTTTTTCTTGATGCAAGATTAATTCAACAACTTGTTCTCTGTATGCTTGATTTTCAGAGGAACTAGTTGAATCATGTTCTTGGGCAAGCTTTTGATTACAAACAAAACCCATTGATTGTGGCCGGCTATGGGAAATAACATTGCATGAGACCATTTTCGGCGGGCTTTACTGAATAGAGAGTACAGTGAAATGTAGCGCTCCATAAACACCCCATCCCCTGATATGAATACCAGATGGGGCATTGTAAATTAACTGGTGCAATCTTCTTAGTGTGCCAAGGCATGAACGTTGAAGGGCTCTCCATTGCTTTCCATCCATTGAATATCGAGAAACTGAGAGAAATGCCAAATCAATTTGGCGTTGTAACCCTTCTATTATATTCACATGATTTTTATATTCATTATAAGATAATAATTTCTCTTTAAACTGACAAATACTTTTCCATATATTGAGACGAATATCATGAATTCCATCTTTCATCAACATCTCTAGAATGTCATACTGAGAACCAGCCAAAGGCCAAAACATAACTGGAACTTAACCTTTTTTCAGTTGTTTTCTCATGTTCAGTACTTCCTCTTTATCATTCAATGAAGATTCTTCTACCTGATTAGACCAGAGCTGGTGCTTTCTTTTTGCATCATTATACTCAACAGTATTGGTAGAGAAATCACTGATCAAACTAGAAGATACATGACTTAGGGGTGGTTTGGAGAATGACCTACACCCAGGGCTATCTTCTGATTGAGAAAGTATTTCACCTGCTAATGGTAAAGCATCAGACATGAATGGCTTCACATTTTCAAGTGCCTCAAGATAACAGGGCTTTATCGTAAATATATTTTCTATTGGAGAATTTTCCAAGAAATGTGAATCACTACTGCGGAGAGTACTTTCGCAGCTAAATTCATCATCATGGGGAGGACCACCATGGTGGGTTATAGAAAAAGATGAAACATTTTTCTCCGTGATCTTCTGACCACACAAAGGGTTCTTGTGACTCTCATCTGAAGATGAAACATCGAGATCGACCAAATCGTCATGAAGCAAGCCTTCATGAGGAAGTATCTGATGCAGACCTTCAGAATTAATGTTCCCACTATTGGGAACTGAGAGAGCAGAATCTTGAGTTGCAACAGATAGTTGTCTGAGTGCATCAAGAACTCCAGAATCGAGTAAGGCCATGTCACAGATGGGCCTTTGATTTCTTGATTGTTCTGGGTGGGTCTTCTTCTTAGATTCCTTCTTACTCAATTTGGCAGGTGTATGTGCCTTCTCAGGAGAAATGATTAGGTTAGGCTGATTATCTCCGCTCAAACTAGGTGTATGTTCCTGACTTGGTTGTCCGTATGATATAGGGGAGTACGCCCCACAACCCTCTTGGACTGGAACAGAGGTGTGTGTCTGTTCCGGAGTAAACTGTTGATGTGTCACTCCACTGGTAGGGATAGATTTATATGTCTTTCCTTGAGATGATACTGAAGCTATTATAATATCCTAGCAAACATCCAGAATATGAGCAGGGGTTTTCTTCTTATCTTTCACCATTGATAGAATATGTTTTGTAACTTCAACTTCCAGAACTGGGATATACATCCATTATGTGATTGGAGTAGGTGTATGTGCCTTCTCTATTCCTCCTTTTCGTGTCAGTGAATTCTGACAGTACTCATGTGTGGGAGCAGAGAGTTGAGTCTGCCTCCTGTTTGTCGCCAGAGCTTTCCGACTGACTTATCCGAATACTACCAAATGAGAATGTTGGTGGGATTGATCAATACTAGCAGGTTTATGTGGCTTCTGATTGCACTCCGCCGAACGTGGTTGATGATCTTCCTTCAAAACTGAAAGATGAGGCTGCTGGCAGGATTGATGAGTGTAAGCAGGTGTATGTGCATGTTTACCAGTTGTCAACAAATTGGTTTGGAAGGATTCATCGTATGTAGTCAGACGAGCCAGATTACTAGCTGATGATTTATAAACAGGTGTATATTCCTGTTTATAGTACTCCGCCGGAATTTCCTGGTGGGATTGGCATGCTGCTGCCAGACGATTCTGCTGGACAGCAGGACTAAAACGGACAGGTGTATGTGCCTGCTCGTTGCTTTCCACCAAGTTAGGTTGGTGGACTTCTCCAGAGATGGTAGAGATGAGAACCTTATCCCTGTTAATTGGTTGTCGCCTCTGGTGGTTTGTCTTTCCTAATCTGGTTTGAGGAACCTGAGCCGAACGCCAGGAGACGACACCCTCGTCATGTTGAGGGCGCACTGTCGCACGAGTCTGACAGCGATTGTTAGTGGGAGCCCTCGGGAAGGACTCATGTCTCCTTGAATTAAGGCCCTGAGGGACCTTCTCATTCACCTCCCAAGAATATGGGAGTTAATGGTGATTTTATTCTGGGGATAACGACCTGAAACAGTTGAAAATGGTGGTTGGCACCACCTGCTTCTTGATCACTGGTAATCGTTGTCTGGATGACCAGGTTGAATTATTTATTTGGAGGTCTTTTCGAGAGGCCTCCAGAGTCAGAATAGTACCGTTTTGACAGTACTCCTTAACCAATGCATTTGATACCCAGCGTTGAAGATGTTGAGTAGGTGATTTCATCCTTAGAGAGGACGACGATCCAGCAGGAGTGGCAGCAAATGCATTCACAGTAGAGGTTTTCACAGCCGAAGTATTCACAGCAGAAGTATTCACAGCAGAAGCATTCACAGCAGAAGTATTCATAGTAGTTAACTTAAGAAAATCCATTCTTGTAATGCAGGAGATTTTAGAAAAGAGTGTATTTTTGATATAACACACATAATCAAGATAAATTTGGCTACTACATCTTTTGGATGAGCACATATGTTATTGATTGTTTTGTTGGCCCTCTAATTGAGTTAACATAGGGTCCTAACAAATAGGTAAAACATCACTATAACTTGGTTAAGGATTCACATCGGGTTCACCATTTTTTGTTTCCTCTAGAAATGGGGATGACCTCGTTGATTAAAGGTTCAAACATTCCAATCAGTTTCTAACGGGTTTTTTCATTGAACCGGAAACATACAATGATTCCATATCCATTTGGACCTACTTTCCAAAGGTAGGCGCTCATTAGTTTTGGACTAATGAGGCTTAGGAATTTTCATTGGTCGAGTGGATGGGATTTCAGACTCATCACACCTTCTTGAGGGGAATTATTGTCTACTCCGGGACTCTCTTTATAGATTTAAGTTATGTTCGTGAATCATTATTACATTAACAAGTATAAAATGAGCTTTCCTTTAGATCTAACCATCAATGATTCATATTTAGAAAATTTAGAGAATCTTTTATATGTATTCGAGGTTATTCATTGATATAGAATCATCTTTATTTGTTAGAGATTCTTAGTCAATGGTATCCTTCAATACATAAAATTCTCTTGGTCATTATGATAACCATACTGGTTTTAAAGCCACTCAGTGGGGCACTTGAATTTTATTGTCATTCAGAAGGACATGGATAATTTAAGATTTGGGATCATACCCACAGATGGGATACCTACGTATCCTTTGTTTTGTAAAAGGAATCAGAACCCATGTAGTTCGAGTAAGGGAGTATGATGTTTATGATTGATGACTCAAAGAAAGATGTCACAATTACTTTTACACTCTAAGCTCACGTGAGTCATGCTCGATGTGAGAAACAAGAGGTATTCGTAAAACCAGACAATTGTTCCATGAAAGATGCTACCATAAGAAATGATGTGGGGCTAATATATGTATGACTGCCGAAAATAGATGAATATTGGGTTTTACTTTAGGGAAGAAACACAGGAACAAGGTCCATAAAGGTATATGTACTTCATGGAGATTTGGGTACTCTAACTTGGGGATTACTCTTGAGTAAGATTCCTAAATTAGGAGGGGACTTATGATTGGGTTTTACTCTTGAGAAGGAAGCCCAGATCAAAAGTAAATTAAGACTGGTTAAGTGAAATTAAGACTGGGGCTTACTCCTGAGAAGGAGGCCCAGGTTAAGGGACTTGGGGCTTAATCCTAAGGAGGATGCCCATATTTGTAGACTTTGAGAATGGGGGTTATTCTTCAAGAGGAAACCTAGGTTAAGAGAACCATGGTTGGGGCTTACTCTTGAGGAGGATTCCTATATTTGGGAACTTTAAGACTGGGGTTTACTCCTGTGAAGGAAGCCCAGGTTAAGGGAATTATGATTGGGGCTTACTCTTAAGGAGGATGCCCAGATTAGGGGACTCAGGGCTTACTCTTGAAAAGGAGGCCCAAATTAATGAGGACTTGGGGATTAATATTAAGTATGATACCCAAATTAATGAGAATTTGGACTGGGGCTTACTCCAGAAAAGGATGCCCAAATTAATGAGGACTTGGGGATTACTCCTAAGGAGGATGCCCAAATTAATGAGAATTTGGACTGGGGCTTACTCTTGAAAAGGAGGCCCAGGTTAAGGATTCTGTCATCTTAAAGGATAAGGTTGAATGAATGAACTCTCTAACTTTAGTTATATAAAGATGTGTAAATCACTAGGTTTTGAGAGATGTTCCACAGAATTACATTCAGATAAGGAAGCCAACAAATAGATCATGCAATAAATGGGTTTCGAGAGAGTTTTGAAGGATTAATCATGAAGAGGAGAGGAGGATAGGCATAAGATAGGTGAAATAAGTAGGAAGGGCACCCAAAAAGAGAGGGGCGTGCAAGTACTGTGTGGGCGCGCAAGTCCTGGTTGCGCAAGTATACTTGTGCGACACATGGGTACTTGCGCGCCGGCCAATCCTTAGGGTAGAACTTCAGCGAGGCTTGGCTCAAGCCATCTATACTAACCCTGGAGACTTCCAGAAGAGAGGCATGCAAGTTATGTGGAAGGAGTAAGGTGGTGTGCAAGTGTGGCCATTTCTATTAAGGGCTGGCCACCTAGGCTTGCAAGTGTTGATGAGTTTCAACACTTAGGCATTCCTCCCCCTCTTTAGATCTTCCGTTATGGGTTAGAAATTACCTTAGAAGTGTTTGGAAGCTTTGAGAAGAGACTAGGGCACCAGGAGTACAAATCTGAGGTTCTGGAATTTTTTCCCTCCTCGAAATGGGGGGCCCACATGGGGTATTTATAGACTGGAGAGACCCTGGGTGAAATTTCAAATAGGGCGCGCAAGTCACTTGCGCGACCACTGAGAGGCGCGCAAGTATACATGCATGACCTTGTTGAAACTTATGTGACACATGTGCATTGGAATCTTGGTTCATTCCTTTGTCAATTTTTGATGTTTTCTTCAAAGGATGAATCACTTTATGCTAAGGCATTTCCCTTTCCATTCGTTTAGACTCTGTGACAGAAAGGAGTGTCAATAGGTACATAGAAGGATTAGGATATGGGGAACCTTTCACTGAGATACATCAGACCATTTGAGATATTGGAGAGAGTCAGGCCGATTTCCTATCGGTTGCAGTTACCTCATTGGTACTGAGATTTTCACAACATCTTCTATGTTTCTCAGCTATGATGATACTCTTTAGATCTATCTAAAATTTTTCAACCTGAGGAGGTTGATTTATAGGTGGATACATCCTTAAAGAAGCACCCTATTTGGATTGTGGATCGCAATATGAATGTTCTATGTGGTTGGTTTGTTCCTCTAGTATGGGTGTTATAGAAGCACAGGAGAGTACAGGATGAGACTTGGGAGAGGGAGTTCGATGTACGATCAAGGTGGACAGAGTTGTTTGAAGATTCCTTTTCACCACCCTTGGAATATAAATTCCAGGGTGAATTTCTTTAAGGAGGAAGTTTGTAAGAACCCGGATCTTTATTTAAGGTATGGATCTTTACTTCGAGTTTCTTCTGAGGAAGAAGGAAGATTTGGAAATCTTATAAGTACACACCATGTACTCTTGAGTACACACTGTGTACCCAGTTTCCATGTGAATCCATGTATTGTCCATGTAACGGTCTAGTAAATGGCCATGTAGGTAACATGGCTGACCGCCTAAATCTAGGGACAGTTGAGGCTTGTACATGGCGTGTACATTAAATGAACATGAAGTGTACTTTTCTTTTTATTTGATGAGTCAAATCAGGGTTGCATATCATCTCTAGAACACTTTTCTTCTCCCCGTGTTTCATACAAGAGAGCGACGAACGACCAAAGATCATTGAGCTTCTCATGTTCCTCCATCAGAGCTTGTATTGAGACATCGTCAAGTGTGTTAGATTCCCACTTGTGAGTTCTCTCTTCCCTTTGAGACTCTCATCCAAATTTATCCTCTCACATGAATTATCTAGGGTTGATTGTTTTTACCCTTTTATAGATCTACGTCGTTCTAGGACGATTCAAGAGTCAAAGTTCAAGATTGTACATCGTACAATGTCAAGGTAGGTGGTTTGTGCCTTTCTTTGATTGTATTTTGATAATATATGATAAAAGTTCCAAATACCCATGTATATGGTATTGTGTGTTATGAAATTTGACCCTGTTTGAGACCTGTTATGTTTTTTTTGATTGATAAAGGGTTATTTCTTATGCATAAGGTTTATTGCCTTGATTATGGGTGTGTTTCCCATGTTATATTGATTATATCCATTGGGTCTATAAAGCAAGTTAGGATTTATTCTTTTCATTCCTAGTGTTGTTAGAATGGAGTTTTTGTTTATTTTATATGCATGTAATTATGATTTTGAATGTATGAAAGGGGAATTGACTATGAGAGATTCTCGAGGTAGGGTCATTTATGTAAGATTTTTTTTATTGTCCCAAAGAATTTACTGTGATGGTTTTTGAGTGGTCATTGACCAGAGGGTTTAGATTGTGAGAGCTACCAAGAGGGTCATTATTAAATGAATGTTAGACCATAGGGCATTAACTATGAGAGCTGCCAGGGGTCATTATATTTTATTGATGTTATATAGGCCAATGGCGTATTGACCGTGAGAGCTACCTAGGAGGTCATTTGTAAATGATTAGTTCCATGTGGGACCAAAGGGGTTAGTCTGTGTGGTATTTCCTTTAGGGTCATTATTTATTGATTTTATGATATGTTGAACCATAGAGGTTAGAGTGTGAGAAATTTCCCAGAGGGTTGCTTGTGAATGAGTGAATGATTGTGACTAATCTTCCAAGGAAAATCATAAGCTTAGACTCAGTCTTACTTGATTGTTTAGATGGTATTTTGAGACGTTTGTTTTTTATATTATGCAATGGGATACAAATCTTAGGCTAGATCTCCACATTCATTATTCAATGGTTTGAATAATTAATAAGTGTATATGAATGTAATTGGAAACTATAGGATTTTTTACTTTTGTGTACTTCCTAGTTTATTGCTTTATTTTTTATATTTCCTTATATATACATCCACTGACAGTTAGGCAGAGATATTTTGGTGGTTTCCTACTGGGAGTCATCTCACACTCTATTTGGGTCGTGCTTTTAGACCCAAATAGATTATATTGTTGCAGGTATAGATAAGGGATAGCACCCATCTTCAGGAGGTACTTGATTGTCGTTGGAGTTGGAGAGCATGGGACCAAGATGAGGCTTGCGATGCTATTGGAGTTTATTATTTTCCATAATTTGGTTTCATTATTGTATTTCTATCATTATTAATTGTTTGGATACTTTCCTAGTTACTTTTAACATGCATCATTATTTATATTTATGTTCAAGTTGTTTCTAGTAGTAGTCTCCTACTGTTTACTCTTGTGGTATTATATTACTGCTTCCACTACTATTTTTTATTTTTTTCCATTGTGTTACTCTTCCAATGAGGTAATATTTTCCCAACTATCCCACCTAAGTCCCTAATATCGTTTCAGAAGCCTATGGAGTTTGGAGAAATGTTATTAAGGTCATGTGACCAACTATGTACGAGGCACCTTTGGGCAACACCCGAAATCGGGACGTTACACATGTTTTCAAAAAGGATTCACATTAATTCAGGTTATTACCGTGTTTCAAGAGAATACACAATTAGGTATTCCAATGTTTCGAATTTGAAAACCAAGATCTACCTTATGATATACGGGGGGGATTAATGTTAAGATTATTTAGTGACCTTCTTTATAATGTTGGGAATTTTCATCTTCTAGAAGGGTTAAAATTTTAACCATGTAAGGAATGGTTTAAGCTAAACTTCAGATGAAGATTTTGAGATTAAAGTATTACCTCACCATATAAGGATTTATTCATGTTGGATAACCTATTCTAACCATTTTTTTGTGATTCTAACAAAAGAAAAATGAAATGACTTATCATTATATTTATGGATATCATAAGCTTATAATGCTTTGAGAATGAAAAAATCACCATAACTTATTAGAATAAGAGATGAACTTCAAATTGATAAAGAACGAAAAATGGTGATATTGTACTAAAATCATGTAATTATATCTTTCCATGAAAATTCTTTAACTTTAGGAAAATTATCTAGAAAAAAAATTCATCCTCCTACCTTAATTTTTCTTGAACCTATGGCCTTTTAAATCATCATAGATTTATGATTTTGAGGCCCTAAACTTTACATTGATCATTTAAATGTTTCTGATTTATGACCCCAATCACTCTCTTTAAATATTTATGCTTTTACTCCAAGTCTATATTTTCACTTTCCATCAATGTTCTCAAATGTGGAAATCTAGTATTGTGTTACTCTAGGTAGCTACAATGTTTTAAACTTTTCATTTTAAAAGGAAATTTAAGGATTAATTTTTCTGATGTGGTTTTATATAAATTGATCTTTAAATTATTAAACCATTTATAACCAATATTAATTTTTAGGCGGAAATTCATTTTAAGTGGGGGTAGAACTTATCCCCTCAAAAGTTGGTGAAATATATTTTTTTCAGATTAATTCAATCTTTTTGATATTTTTAATTCCAAAAAACACATAATATACTTTTCTTATATATTAAATCATTAAGTTAATTTTTCATAAACTACATTTTATAATTAGATAAACTTTTCCTACATGCAATACCATCTTTTCTTGTCTTACACGTAACACTAAGTTTTTATGAAACATCATTATATTATTATAATTATTTAAACAAGATAGTTATAACATAGTAGTTAAAATTAGTAATATTAATAGTAATAAATAATTTTTAAATATATTTTTAATGTTTTTATATAAAACATAATGATAATAAAACATTTAATTTTTTGTAAATCCTTTATATGTTTGTAAATGATATTTTTTCAAAGGAACTGCTTTTTGTGTCATTATGTGAAAAATAATAAATTTAATTTAAAATAATATTAGATATTTAATTTGATAAAATGAAATTACTATTTTAATTCAAAATGTAAAAATTAAATTATGGTGAAATTTTGGGATTTTTCTGAGAAACTTCATTTTTTGATGAATAGTGGAAAATACTGAATTTTAATTCAAAATCGTTTTTTCATTTAATTTATTTGTATAGTTAAATTATATTAAAAGTTGGTTTCAAAGTAATAATATTTCAATTTTAATTATATTAATCCAATTTAGGTCATTGGAATCATTTTTATATCAAATTTATATATAAAATCATAATGAACTTTTGAATATTTTCACTTTAAAACCCCGATTTCTCACCACATCTGTGAGATTAGCATTAAATTTAGTTTTTCATATTTTGTTAATTGAATTTAAAAAAATGGAAATAAACGGTTGAAATAATTATAATATTCATATTCTAATAAGATCAACTTAATTTATTATGAAAAATATTAGTGAAAGTGATTAAAATTAATTACAGTAATTAATATAAAATTAATCTTAACAATGGACTAAACCTTAAACTTAAGGGTCAAAATGACTTATACACTTACCAAAAACCTATTTTATGGACATATTTATTCCATAATCCTTCTATAATTCTATTTTATTTGTATTTTATAACTTTTTTTTATGTAAAAATGTGGGTGCACCTAACTTATTTCTAAAAATGCCAAGTGTATTCCATCCATCCCATATAAAAGGCCACTAAATCTCCCCATTATTAATACCTCTAAAATGAATTATATTAGGCCAATATCTTTCCAATTTAATTACCCAAATTCATTCTTTCCTCCTTGAGTCCTCCCTTTTTGTAGAAATCCAACCAAAGAATCTCTTTTGTGCAAAGAAAAAGGAGTTACCTAAAGAAGAGGTAACATCCTTCCTCAAGATCCTTTATTTTGTTTTCTTTCTCCACCACCTCAGATATTATTATTACATTATTAAATAGTAAAACAATTATACTAAATATAAATAAATTTTTTTATTATATTTTTTTACCTACAATTACACACGCATTCATCTAATGGGTAATGAACTTACCATTCTTGTGTATGGCGAACTACAACCTCACGAAACGATGTTGTTCATTTTTTACTTTACCACCTCTAATGGTTGGTAATTATTATAGAACAATATTATTATATTTTATATATAATATTTATGATATATTTATTCTTGTGTAATTATTATATAACTCATACCTGCATGCTTTCTATTTTTTGTATATACGATAATTTCATTTGGGGAAGTATGGACTACCGCCTCTTCAAAGCGATGTGATTCATTCACACCCTACATAAAATGTATTAAATATGGGTTTAGTAAAATTATATGATATATATGATATAAAAATTCTACTTTAATTATATTATATATATATATATAAATATATTTTATTTACTTTCTTTCTTTCAATATGAAAATAAAACGGAAACAACACTCATGCATACGTACAACCTACCATATCCATGAACAATGTATTCCATTTCATATTTCAATATTTTATAGCTTATTATAAATACATATATAATGAATAAATATGATATTTATATTATTTTACACTATATAAATAAGTAAATCATGATCTAAGTAAAAGGATCAATAATAACAAGTAAAAACATATACAAAAAATAAAGGGTTTATTACCCGAAACATAACATTTACAGAGTAATTAATAAATGGATAATATAAAGTCATAACAAATAATATTTGGTATTATATATAATAATATGGTTCTTTATTAGGTTTATAATATACTTATATTTATTATACATGAGTTTTTATTGTGTATAAAGAAATTCAAGACTTAAGGTAAGGGAATTTCCTCTCAATTTTTATTTTCGTGCGATACATGAAACATTCACCACTCAATTATTTTTTGTGTTGTATATAATTCCATATGAAATTTTATATAATTAATTTTGTTTATTTAAAATTATTTAATAATTTAAATTATTTTATTCTCTCATGGGGATCACGACTCTAAATTTACTCAAGTACTGAGGGTTTTCTCGCTTCACTTTTGTTTTCCGTGAGACACAAGCCATGTTCACATCCTATTTTTTATATGTGGTGTGTATATTGAATATGTATGTATTATATTATTATTATAATTAAATATATTGGTATTTAAATATCTATTTTATTAACATTATTTTAGGGGGTTTATTTTTCAAAAGTTACCAAATCGGTAAAGTAATTTTGTCTCAATTTTCCTTTTTTGAGACACATGCTTTGTTACGCACCTACATTATTTTATAAGGTGTATATACTATCATTTGAAATTTTGTATCATGAATATACTTCTTTTCATGATATTATAAGCTTCATGTAATCTCATTTTCTAACATGGGTAGTCAGATTTAAATTTACCAAGTGGTAAGAGTTTATTGAAACAATCTCATCATTTATCATAATTGTTTATGATTATGATTCCACTACTTAAATATCATGATTAATATCTCAAGATATATCATGAATTTTATTATAATCTATAAATAAATGATATCATCAAATATTTTTACCATTTTTATACTCTTTGTAACATAATATATTTAAGTGTGAGTTTTTAGGAAGATCTGACATTATTTCCCCTTTCGATCAGATATATGTGTTCTTTCAAAATCTTGTTTTCTAAATATGTTTTCTAAACTTTTTAAAAATTATCATATGATTTTTAAAGTACATTTTTACCCTTATTTTAAATTTTTTAAATAGTTTTAAAAATAATCGTTTTTTCATTTTCTATTCAAGGCACTTTTCTAAACTTTTAAGGTGAAAAAGAAATGTTCGACATATATGGACTTAACCATATTCATGAAAGTAATTTCCTTGAATATTCCTTTATATGTTTACATAGTAAATTTTTTAAAGAAAATATTTTCCTAATATTTTATAATTTTGTCGAATTTTAAGTTTTTTTCAAATAAAAAGTTTTCAAAAAAAATTATGATCTAAATGTGTTTTAAATTATTTTTAAAACTTCATTTATATTTGTTAAAAAATGTTATTATAAAAGAAAAGGATTTAAATGATTAAAATAATTTATTATATGTTTTCAAATAATTTTCAAAGAATTTTTTTCAGTCTTCTTTTATAATTTTCCCGGAAAATATTTCTCAAAATGTTTTCAAGGTTATTTATAAGTTTTCAAGGTTTTTTTCTAGGAAAATGGTTATCAAAATGATTTATGTTTTAAAAAGAGTTTTTCCTAGAGGAAAAGATATTTTTCTCAAGAAATATTTTAAATGAAATTTTAAATATTTCTTTATCAGAAAAGGTTTTATAAAAATTATTTTCAAAGAAAGGTTGTTGTCCTTAAGAAATGTTTCATGTGATTTTAAAAATATTCTCATACTAAGATGACACAATTTTTTATAGTTTATTCTTTAATAGTAATATGATTTAATAATACCATTAATATTATTTATTTAATGGTTTCTGTTTTTATGGAATGATATTTATAAAACCTATTTAACTTCCATGGGTTATATTCTCTTGAAACCTTCTTATTTTCATCAGTTATTCTGTTAAGGAATGGTTATGAGACCTATACCTCCTCTATAGGTAATGATATAATGAAATTATAATGATAACCATTTACTTTAATGGTTTATGATATGAAGTTTATGAAACCCATCTCTTTTTATGGTTCATGATATGATGAAAATTTTATTATCTTGTGGAACATGTATGAATGATTTTATTATGTGATAGGTAGTACCTATATCTCCCTCTAATGCATTGGGTAATGATAAATGGTATGTGAGATCAAAGAGAACATGGTTTTTAGTGCAATCCTGAAAAAGAAAATAAGGTACATGGGTTGTATCCCAATCCTAAAAACAATAAGGTACATGGGTTGTAGCCCAAAAGTGAGAATAATAAGGTACATGATTCGTAGCCCTAGTATGATAAAAATAAGGTACACGGGTTGTATTCTAATCCTAAAAATAAGTAGGTACATTGGTAATAACCCAAGACTGAAAGTAAGAGGGTATACTAGTTTTATCCCAAGACCAAAAATAAGAGGGTACATGGGTTGTTATCCCAAGACCAAGGTAGGTACATGGGTGATTATGTAATCCTAACATTTTATGAAGGTCTTGATTGGTAGCTTGGACAAAAGATTTTCTATGTTTCTATGTTTTCTAAAAAATATATGTCTTATTCCAATTATATGATATTATGGTTCATGTTCATGATTATCTTATGATTAATGTCTTATGAAATTATAATATTTATTCCATGTATCATATATATGATCTTTGATATGTAGGGTATTATCTTAAAATGTTATTCTCATGTTCTCGTACCCTTATGTTCAAGTTATGCCTACATATTTATTTTATTTAACTTTAATGAGTATTCAATCTCAAACATTTCTTATGTTTCCTTTCCAATGTTATGAAGAAAGGTTTTAAGTAGGAGTACTAAATTGGAAGATATTTAAGGGAGATGTTGAAGATCTTTCACGAAACTAGAAGAATGTGTTACAAGTTTCTGAATACACTAAACTATTATGTTCCATAGGAATGCAATTTTGCAATGTGATGAACATTAATCTAAAAGGATTCAATATTCATGTATGTTAATCCTGGTTCATTATATTTAGTGTCCTAGGGAAACCTTGGTTTGACTATGAAAAATATTATATAGTTGGTTCCCCATAAGTTTCCTAAAATAAATAGGTTTTATCGACCAAAATCAAGTTTGTCCCCAGGATAGGCACTTCTTATCTCCGTACACCCTAGAAACATCATTCTAGAAACTATTATCATGGTTAATCTTCACTTACTTTCCCCATTCCATTTTACATATTCAAAAATCACAAAACCATGTTCAAAAATCCGTTATTCATGTCTAAAAAATATTTGGACATTCTCACTTAGTAATCTATATTGTGATCCTCACCCCATTATTCTTGAAAATTTTTGTTTGAAGTAGAACTTTAGTTACATTTTTATTATTTCCAATACTATAAACAACCAATAAAAAGAGACACAAAATTATCCAACTGTAAAATATATAAAAGGAACAATGGAAAAAAATCAAGTTCTAGCTCACTAAACTGACGCTTTTCACAAAATATGAAAGAGTCTTGAAAAAGAAAATTAACAAGGCACAAAACTTGTCTGTTCAAAAATCAAAAAATGGAAGCCTAAGAAAAATACAATTTACCCCTACTAAGCCTTAAATATAGTGGACTGACGAAAAAATTAGGGTGGTAACAGAAAATACACAATGGTTTAGGATCTTTCATATAAACCTAGAAAAAGTCAAAACTATGCTCTTTAAGTCCCTCATGTCAGGAAAAACAATTCGATCCTTACATAGTCAAGTCAATTTGATTATCCCATATTATGATTTAAATTGATATATGGTGAAAAATATTTTCAATTCATCTAAGATATTATATTTTAAAAAACATTTAAAATTGTGATTAATGGACATTATAGGATAAGATAAAGGATAAGCATCATAGGGAAAACTAGGTTTCATTTATTTATTAAATGAGAATAGAGGAGAATCTAAAAACTATAATCTCTTCCAAATTCTACTAAAAAGTGAAAAAGAACAAAATAGACAAAATGGTTATAGTAAATCTCATATCTTTTAAGTCAAAAAATCAACTACATCCTAGCGCAAGCCAGAAAGGGTCCATTCTAAATTGGTTCTTTTCCCAACTTCAATTTCAACTATTGGGAACATTATATTAATAATGTGCATGAGATATCAACCCTTATTTTTGATGGCTTCAAAACATGTGTTCATTGATGATAGATTCACCTTCAACCTAGCTCAGAAATACTCCCATTCTCATAGCTCTATATTATTTTTAACCACATCATCATAAGATACTATTTATTTAGTAACCAAGTGGTGTAGCTTGGCAGTAGTATCAGGTAAGGATTTTGTTTGATGATGGGAATCATTAAATTGAGTAAGGTCGCATTAACAAGGAGCTAAGTCTTATAGAGTAATAAGGATATTGTGGATAATGATATGAAAATGCTAGTAATCAAACCCACCTAAGCCTAAAACAAGGAAAAGATGGCGAATGTTGTCTACCCATTCAGCCTTTTCCTCTATGGGGTCCCTTTCATGATAGTACAAATTTGGTTCCAGACCCATATTTACACAACCTGTTGTTTAATAGAAATACTGGGATCTGTATTTTGACCACTCTCATCTATGGTAATTTAATCTATAATTGAAAATATGGAAGAAAATATTCTGATAAATAGTGACTCCAAAGTGGTAAAATCTTCCATATCTACCTCGTACCCAATATTGGGAACCAGGCCGATAGGCCCAACATCAATTGTTGATATTCCCAAGGCAGTTCCATTAGGACTAGCATCAGCAAGGATACTAGTGATTCTAGTTGAAAACATTAGATCTGCACCACCTTCATTAATGGGGAGCTATAGGATGATCTCCCCTTAGGTGCCTAGAGCATCAGGATGTAAGTTGTTCTCCCCTTGAAATCAGTGAGGAAGGTGAATTAGGATCTAAGTTGGTAATGGCCATTAGTTTATGCTCTTTTCATACTATCTTCCCTAATATTGCATCAGGATATTATTCCAGCAACATTCTAGTAAAATTTTGCTATAGATTGATGGGAGGTTCCTTAAAAGGCAAGTAAATTTTCATTTCAAATTCAATGCACATCATCATCATCCACAGTTTTTGAAGGGTAAATGGGTGAAAATATAGGGGTGGGGAAAATAGGAAAATCTTTACATACATCCAAATTTTTATACAAAACTTTAAGGAGTATATAACTCTTGTGTGTTTACTTCATCTAACCATGCATCCATAATTCCATATCATATAGAGATGATGTAAGGAATTCCTATAAAGTACCTTCACCATTATCAACCTCCATTTCGAAATGTGAGGGTTAAGGGATGAAAGTAAAGTGGTAAAAATTGATCAACATATCGACAAAATCATCAATGCCGAGTAGTTTTGGGAGAACATATGAAATATTTAGAAACATGGGGTGAAAGGAGGAATGAGGAATTTTTGTTGTATGGTGATATTCATAGCATCGATAGTATTCTGATTTCTAGACATATAATAATTGAAATGGCTCGTAGAGATGATGTGGAGACCTACCTTCTTGCATATGGCCCCATAATTTGAAGATAAGAGTATGGGTGGGTAAAACTAAGTTAATAGGTTTTCCTTACACTATTGTGACCACCATCATTATGGCATAGACCCTAACACTAATATAGGAATCACATGCTGGAAAGAGTCGTCCACTCAGGAAAATAGTGAAAAATCATGATAGTCCAAAGTTTGGAGATATTTCTATTCAGGTTCATTAAATCCATGAAGTGTATTGAGCTACCTCAATATTATCCTAGTATGAACCATAAATTCCTTATTATTTTTGAGTTGGATGATTCCTATTGCACCAAACTTTCATCCTTGGATGGATTACTTGTAGAAACTACTTTATCTGACCATTGAATGTAATGAGTGAGTAGTTATGAACGGCCTGACCAAGCAATTCCTCAACCATAGTCATCATGTCTCTCACCAATGAAGATACTTGTTCGGTGTTTTCCTAGGTATTATCTTCAGACATAAATTATTCATTAATATTACGAAGAATGGGGATTCCCCCCAGCTGTATACATGTTATAATTTGATACCTACTTCACCATGTGATAAATGGAAAGTGTTGGCGCTCGAACACCGGGGATGATTCATTAGGTCATCATCCTGGTCTATGAATAAAACACAAATAGAGAGACCCATACTACCTGGTATAACGTAATGACCCCCAACTATTCAGGGAATTCCATAAAATTATGGTGCACACAGAATACCTAATCACTTTCATATGAGAATCTCCCTTCATACCGTAAATCCCACTTGGAGCTCCAAAATCCATTAGAATTGCTATGAGAGAGTTTTAGAATGGATGGATAATCTTGTATGGAGGGTTTCAAGGATTTTGCATTACTATTTTTTCTTCTTTGGTTCCACATATAACCATTCAGAACACAGAATTTTTGTTGACCTAACTTGGAAATGATCTTCTTTATAGAAGAGATATTCAATTGGGAATGAATCTGAGACATCTTGAACCAAGTAGATGGGAGATTATGATCAACTTGTGCAAGGGTAGGATATTCTATAATTCTAAATTTATATAGTGGTAGTCATTTAAACAATGGGTAAGTTGGAAAATCTTTTGAAAGGAGGTTATTTATAATACCCTCCCCAAGGATGATGTGATATCAATGATTCTCTTTGATATTCTCAGCCATGGAATTGTGTGTCCTAGTCACAATCATCGAGGTGGAATCCAAATAAATTTTATCAATGTAATAAGTTCAACAAATTTATATGAGATCCACTGACAAATTCATATCAATGTTTGTGGATGGATTTCACTCCACCCATGAACCATTAGTTTAGGAAGCATTGGTTTGTAAACCATCAGCCCGTGTAGCATTGGTCATAGAAGTGTTGTCTAGTGAAGAGATAATATGTGGAACATTTAATATGAAAATCATCCACTTGATATGTGTCAATAAAATGTTACTATTTTTGGGCATCAAAGTTTAGTTCATTAGATTCAAAGTTCATTTCGCAGAAAATTCATCCCTAGAGGAAATGTTACATAGAAGCAGAAGGCTATCAGCAAGTTTGTAGGCTTCTCAAGGTCATAGTGAGAATCAGTAAAGGAAAAATGATTCAGGCCTTATATTATAGGTGTGGTCTCCACTCTCAGATCCACTTTCAAACAAAAACCAATTAAAAAATAGGACTATTTTCATCAATAGAACAACCTCCTCTTTGTCCAAATCATAACCCATTCTTACAGGGGAATTTTTTGGGTCCTAATAATTATACATACAAGAATAAGAGAATTACATTAATTTTCAAAATAATATGAACAAATATGAAGAAGAATTCGAAGAAAACTTTTGAAGGGGATGAAGTTGTAAAGGATGGGGTGATCTATCAAAGTATAAAATGTTTTGTGGAAAATTGTTCCATATGGAATTTCTCTGTTGCACGAAGCACCCTAAAAATGAAATATTTCATGGGATGAGTTGGACCTCTGGAACTCGTGAAATAAAACACATTCATTTTTGGGGCTTGATTGTAATTTACACCCCCACGAATGACCATCCCCCATGAAGGATATCGTTCATGGGATAAGACGGTACTGTCGACCCCCGAAAATAAAACCCAACCATTTATGGGGCCATATAGTGATTTTTTTCACCACAAAAGAAATAATTCATGGGTCAGAGCATCTTCCTTGGGATCCCACAAAAGAAACCTTGGTACCACCGTATATGACTAACCATTCCGATATTCGGTCTCTTTACTCTTCTCTAAAAAGGTCGAAAGGGATCTCTAAATAGGTACAAAGGCTGAACATTCAAATGAGATGAGAGATGAGGAAATGAAAAACATGGAGCATCTAAGATGAATCAATATAGATCCATCGATTCTCAATAGGCAAACCCACCCCATAACAATAATTAGGAAATAAAAATCATTTGGTCATCTGTGAACTAAAATCCATTAAGAGGAAACCCTTCTACAAGGCACAAATAGATTCCCACTTAGTATCCAAGAACCCCATATAGAAAAATTCAATATGGGAAGAACCCTTCATCGATTAGAAAAACGTTACGCGAGAGGAACCCGACCCTGCATAGAAAAATTATGCATGGGAGGAACTTGGCCCTGTGTAGTAACATGCTACGCAGACGAAACGTGTCCCCATGTATCAACATGCAATGTGGGCAGAACCCAGGTCTGTGTAGCATAACTCTACATAGACAGCACCCTCACCAGCATAGAAACATGCTATGCAGAAGGAATCCCATCTTATGTAAGAACATTCTTCATCGATTGAGGAATATTAGGGTGTTCTACTCTCCACATCAAATCACTCTCTTCGGTCATATCTTTAGGCACCATGTTTCCCCCTTCATGAACCAGTCTAATGGAATTAGGAAAATACCTCTTCTGAATCCACCTAACATGTATGATTATATCCACTGACACATTAGTATAACCTCTAAATTATCCATACACATGGTAAGTGGAATCATGTGTGTAACCCCCTCAATAATGGGGGCCCTCAGAATGACATTGAATATAAATTCTCATGGTAAGTAAGGTTCCAGACTTGGAGGTTCCAACATGAACCTCCCAGTTCTAGGGATTGAGGGGAACCACTGGAATTTCCATTCTATGAGGTCTAATTATGGAAATGTTTCTCTTCCATGGGGACCAATAGGGCATCCCTCCTTTATTAAGTCCCTATACTTTCTTGCAGGAGGCGACGCTCTTTCTCCTCTTCCCATCCCAAGACATACCTAGATGGATCCCCATATGTGACTATCCTGACTACCAAAATAAAATAGGATACAAGCACATTCAAATACCACTCTTCTCTCTCTCCCTTAGGGCTCCAGCATCCTTCCACTAGTGGGAAAAATTGGATTTTGTGATCATCATATCTACTGCTTCCTCTTGTTTCTCACAGTGATCATGACTCACTTGGTCTTAGAGGTTATCGGTAATCATGATATCCAAATGGTCCTAAAACTCAATTGGGCATCCTATATAGTATAATACACTTACTCATTCCTTGAACTTCAAAGGGACACATTCCTAATGAAGTGTCACCTTACGAGCCTCCTCCATAAGTGTAATCCCCAAACATACCAAACTACATGGGCTTTGATTACCAACTAACTGGGATACATAAGAAGCCTCCCTCAGGATCAAACCCCATACCCAAATTTACCATAATTTTCTCCATGAAACATTCCTAATAGAATCATGTCCACCCGGGAGACAACATCTCTTTGGTGTCCCTCGGGATGCCTCAGCATAAGTCCCACAACAAACCATGATTAGGAACCTTTCATCTAGACATCCTTGATGCATGACGTTGAAATATATGGTTTGGTCCTCATCACACGGTCTTAAAATGTGATGTGTATTATTAAGAATTGCTGAAATTTTTGGGTATTGATTCCTCTCACAAGGATACTTAGGAATCCCATCTTATGGTTTTATTCATGACACCAAAACAAATCTCATCCCCCTGGATAACAGTTAACTCCAGACTACCCTGCATCACTTAAAACCAACATCGACCTAATGAAAAAAAAATAAATATATATTCCATCCATAAAAGGGTACCATTGATGGAAAACTTTAGATATATAAAAATATCCCTATCAATGGATAACCTCAGTTACATATAGATGATTCTAGACCCAGGCATGTTCATAATTGATCATTACATCAGTGTGATCCGAATAATATATACTTGTATATTAATAAATAATTTGTGAACATATATTAAATATATAAGTGGGTCCTTAAAAAGATAATAGTTCACCCCAAAAGGGTGTGATGATCCTGACCTACCATTCTCTCGACCAATGTGAGTTCTAAAGTGTCATTGGCCAAGTTAACCATTGAACACCTCCCTTTGGAAAGTAGTTACATGATTCATCATAGATATAAGAACTTTTTAGCATTTAAAACTCTATAAACAAAACCCATTGGAGGCCATTAAAATCTAATGTACCTGACATAAATTATTTCACATAATTTAATCCCCTACAATCAACCACTGGGACTCATGAATCTTCTTCAAAAATAGGGCCGTATAGTTAATAACCACTTGTTTCATTAGGGTATCCTATAATGGTATACTTCGGGCCTTAGGGATAAATTTTTTTACATTAAGAGGACTTAATATACATTTTGTATCCCCACACATGTAAATTTAACAACATGGTTTTTCTTCCTCTCTAAATTTAATATGGAATAGCATTTATTGATTTAGTAACAACTTGGTTTAGTATATGTGTTGTTTCTGTAATGTGTATCCCCAAAATGATAATGGAATATTTGTATGACTCGTCATAGATCACACCATTTCTAACATGGTGTGGTCCCTCCTTTCTCATCCAACATTCCACTGAGGTGTGTAAGGACGAGTGTGTAGAGATAGAATCCCAAAATCCCATAAATAATCAAGTAGGTATTGATTAAGATATTCTCCACCACATTCATAGTGGAGTTTTTTAATCACCTTACCAACCTGGTTCTCAACATCATTCTTGTATACCTTGAATTTTTTAAATGAATATAACTTATACCTCATCAAGTAGGTATATCCATATTTTTAAATTCATCATTAAAAGTTATCATGTATGATTATGTACCCCTTGATTCAATAGGAAATGGTCTACAAACATCGGTATGCACTAATTTAATGATCACTTTAGATCTTTCAACATTTCCACTATATGGTGATTTGGTCATTTTTTCTTGAAAACATGCCTGACATACAACAAGTGGTTTTAGTTCAAAGGAATCTAAATATCCAACTTAGTGTAATTTAGTCAAACATTTTTCATTTTGATGACCTAATTGGTGATTCCAAAGGTGGGTGTGGTATGAGTCATAAAAAGTATTTTCATTATCAATTTCCAATACTTGGTTCATGTAATCCAACATGTAAAGACCCTTATTTAAATGTGACTTACCATAAAAAATGATATCATTATAATAGAAGAACAATTTAATCAAAAAAATTAATATAAATACATCTGTATCAGGGGTTGATGCAGAGATATTTTTTTGGTAAATGATGAAAAATAATAAAAACCTTGTAATACTAATATCACTCCCATTAGAAATGTGAGGTGGTGGTAACTGATAGCTACAATAGAAATATTATTTTCATTGGTTGTTCATAGGTCTACCTCCCCTCATCTAATCATTATAAATCTACTTGTCTCATGTATTTGAAAATATATGTGAGAACCATGAGTAGTATCTAATACCTAATTTTTAGAAATAGATAAATTAAACTTGATAACAAAAACACATGAATCTTACCTTTACTTCTTCATCTAGTTGCATTTTTTCTTCTAGTGTCCCGTCAAATAATTATGAAACATATAGCATCATGTTCCCTTGCTTGAAACATGATCTTTTCCTTCTTATAAGGGCATTTAAGGGAATATTTAGGCTTAGATATCTTTGCTTGGACTTTATTCTTATTTACCATAATGGAAAAAGGATTTCTGCACATTTTCACCTTAACAACTTGGTGAAGAAGAGTGACCATATCTATGAGAGACTTATTAATATTGTTAATATTAAAATTAATAATAAATCTAGAGAATATTTAAGGGAGTGATGCAAAAATTATATTGGTGTGTAGTTCATTGGGTTGTTTAAAAATTATAACCCTGAAGCACTCAATATAGATAATGATTTTAACTATGTGAGGCCCTTATAGTATAACCTCTCTAGCATTCTATGAAAGAGTGCCTATAGATCTCGAACTGAACCTATCATTCTCTATCATGATAAAGACCATGGAGATGCTCAATCATGCTATATGAACCCATGTTTCTATGAGAATTCATGATTTTACTAGAAATAAATGATATCTTCAAACATTGGACTTTGGAAATGTCTTTCAAATGTATTTCATGTACAAGTAACTCTTCATCACTTTCCTCTTTCTCATGTGAATCAGGCAACGAGGATTCTAGCACATAAGATATTTGTTTATTGATCAACTCAAACTGAATGTGTATAAATGATTCCTGGAAGTTACTTTCATTAAGAAAATAAAATTTCTCTATTATTTTTAATAAGGATAGTGTGGATGAAAAATATTCTATTTATTTATACAATTTATAATAGAGAATATTAGTAGTATTTTTCTTGATTATAATTTAAGTGAGACATAATGAATTAATTGTATTATAAATCCCACTATTTTACCAACTATTAACTACCCCCACCATTGAACTTGGAATATCCCATAAGAAAAGTATTTCGAGTGTAAAGGATCCATATTTACTTTATTATAATCTAGTCATAGGCCATGAAAATTAAAAAAAAGTATTTAGGTTGGCAGTTTAGAAAACTAAAGGCTTATAGTTATTTCATCCATTGAGTAGACCTCCAAATCCTTAAATCTGGACTACGATTTCCTCAACACTTGCCTCCAAATTTTTACTAGACAAATAAATACCATTAAAACCAATAAAAATTCAGTTAATTCAACCCATTATATAAGTTAAGACTTACAAATAACTAAATATCCCCCAAAACAGGATGAACTAACACTTTAACCATTGGTTTATCATTATTCAGGAAATGGATGTCTAAGTCTAACATAATATTATGTGGAGGGATTTTAATTTATTATATGTAAAGATTTATTATTTTATCCATGGAAAAAAATTAATTTTAAAATGACTTTATTTAAGTGATTAACCTTGTTTCGATAAAACATTTAATCATAATCAATTTATTTATATTTCACATATTATAATTAATTCATTTATTATTGTGATCACGGTCTTGAATTCATAAAATAAATAAATAAATGACACAATCATGATCTTATAAAATGATTTATTTATTAAGTGAATAATAAATATACCTTTGACCTAGGGAAAATAAATAATTGTACTAGTCTTGGAATGAGTTATTGCATTCCACCCATCTACCTATGTACCACCTAGGTTGTAAATGTCTTGGTTCCTTCATGAATCACCTCCACATTATTTAGGATGATCTATTTATTACATATATTTATATCTCACACATATTTGAGACAAACTAAAAGATATTTTATGGGGAATTACATAAATAAACTTGGACACATAGTTCTTACATAATAATGGAGGGAGGGTAACACATAATCCATTATATATTAATTTAATAATTATTAATTCCAAAACACATGAAATAAATTAAATTAAATAAAACCAATGAATTCACATGTCTTTTTCAAGATGATGAATGGTCATAACCATGAAACGGTTACATAAAAGTAGTGTGGTTAACAGTCATTTCTATTTATTCTTTATTATTAAGATAAATATGGTTTAATTAATTAATTAATTAATTCAATTTTATATTAACAACCATCCATCCATCTGTCTAGAGTAGGAAATGTTATTAACTAAAAAAAGTGTCCAACAACATTAGGGAGTCCTAAAGTAATAAATTCTAAGATCATCATATCATACTAGATTTACACACTTCAGAATAAGGGTGATCCTATGCTAGAAAAGATCACTGAATGGTTTTCCTGAGTACCCTTAAAATCTAGGTAGTCCTAAACTTTGTTCCCTTCATGAAAAGTGTGTATTAGGTTTTCTCATTTTATGAGACTCTTTAAAATTTGGATGTGGTTTACAATGGACTTTTTTACTCGTCCTGATAAGTCTGTATCAGGTTTTCTCGTTTTATATGACTCTTGAAAATATGGATATGGTTTTCAATGGACCAAGGGGTAGAAGAATTCTCTTAGAGATAATTAAGGATAATAAAAGAGTTCACTTCAATCAGGTCTAGTGTGATATTATAGGAAAGTAAAACCTCAATCCCATTAATAAATTCACCAACCTCCACAAGAGGAACCGTCTGAGTATAATTTTTTAAGGTGAGTGTATTAATGTTGTGTTGAGGTAATGGGAGCCAATTTGGACCTCCCTATAATAAATTCATTTTTCTTCTCAGACACCCATTTGTGAAGATGAAGTGAGAGCCTACTATTAATCAAACTATTAAGGATTTGGTAGATAAAGTTACACATACTGATAGGTCTAAAATTCTGAATATATGAGGGATATTTCACCTATATAATGAAAATCATCATGATTTCACAATCCACCCAAGGAAAGAAACCTACCAAGAAATAATCATAAATTACTTCCATGATAAATATCTTATGAAGACCCTATGAGGATGCATAAAAAGAGCCTGAGAATCCATCTATTCTAGGTGAAATCTCTTAGTTGAGAGAGAAAATATCATCCCAAATATTATTAACTTATAGAATTATCTCAAAACAAGAGTTAGTGGAATCATACACCACGTGAGGAATAGATTAAAACAAATTAGTAGGTCCTCTCGGGTATTCCTCCTGTATAAATAGGTTAACACAAGCAGGAGTGTATTTTAAGTGATCCTCAACCAAACCTCCCACCACATCAGATTAGTTAGTGTAAGTACCATATAGTATCAAGATATTCAGAGTGCCACCCCATTTTTTTATTTTAAACATTCCATAAAAAATTGTGTGTTCCTATCACCCACCTTTATCCATATCTCCTAATATTTTTCATGCATAGCTCACTCTTTTTCAGTTGTGTGTCTAAGAAATGGATTTTTTTTATATAAGATATCATTAAATAAATCATCCTCCAAATGGTTCTCTAGTCAGGATTTAGATTTCTTGATTTATTTTTTATAGATTCCAACTTGAGTAAGTGTGGAGGTTGATGATTGATCCACGCTTGAAATTCCCCCTTCATGTAAGTTATCTTTTTGTTTAAGCCAACCCATGGTCATTCTTTAATGGATTTTCACTAGGAAGATCACACCACAATGTGATAAATTGGATCAATGTTTCATCGTGTGGAGAAGAAAAAACTACCACTACCCATATATCTAGACTTCATGCTAGTAGGGATAGAGGAATGGTTTGAGAGATCACAAACTAGGTACAAGACTCTTTCCTTATGGAAAGAATAAATAGACTGATGTTTGGTAAGATAATGATTCATTAGATCCTAGGTGTGTCAGATTATTATTTGATTATTTCACTAAGTGTATATATCACCAAATAATCCCATAGCCAATATACCTTTCCAATAAATGAAGGAATAATAATTATACCTATCCTTATAGGGATAAATCCCTCCACCCTTCTTCTTCAAAATATTCAAGATGGTGTTAAAGTAACCTCAAAAAATCCAATCCAAGTCCCTTAGGTTGAAGGCTTCATGGTCACCCCATAGTTTCTCTCTTGTCTATGTATCACACATAGAATAATATAAAGTAAATAAAAAAATAGTATTATTGTAAATCACCTTAATAGTAAAAAACATTGAAAGACATAAATCTTGTCCACTATAATTGAGTTTTTATAGAATGTAAAAATATGATGATTGGTGGGTTCACCGTGCATGAAGTCATGCAGACCCATAATATGAGAAAATAATACAAGATTGGAAGGATTGTTTTGGTTATAGAGCCTCCACTAAAGAATAATTATTACTAGAGGAGCTTATTGGATAAGAATTACCTTTTCACCCATGAACTAAGGCCATGATTGTTTCTAATAAATAAAGAAATCATTGAAAAAGAAGACACCTCACATTGGCCCCCAGTGTCACAATTCTCTTTACCTAGGAAGAAGGAAATGGTAAAGAATTTTTTGATTGAAACGTTGTCCTCACACTACTGGTTGGAGAATAAAAGATGAACATATGCTATAAATGGCCTTCTGGAGAATGCGATAATACATTTTAGTAGTTCAAGTTGGTTGAGATTCTGAAAAGAATAGGATCTTGAGGTTGAGGAGAAAGATTAGGATATTAGGGGAAGGTTGATTCCTTTCCATGGTTCTAATATTTCTTATGATTCAATATCCTATCTAAACCCCAGCTGTTTAAGGGGGTAAAGGTCACCCTCACCCTATAGGTGACCAAGGCTATACACGAGCTCTTCTTGACATCAAAGGGAACACAAGAATGTGGGGCCGACCATTGAAGCAGAGAGGTTTCATAAGGCAGATGTGATAGAGGATCATTATAAATTATAATCCCACCTAAAAATTTCTAATTAGGTTTGGCCAAGATGGATAGGTCATCACTCACCAGGGCCTAAGTTACACCACTATCTAAGAAATCCGATAGATGAGGGCCTTGGAACCTAAAATGATTATTTTTCCAGATTATTGATGAGAATCCTTATAGGTGATAGGATGTAAACAAATTGGAGATATATATAATATTTACTACCCCCAAGAAAGTAAACCCTTATTCTATAGAAGAAAAAACAACCTAGGGGGTTGAGGAGGTATATTTGGATACAAATATAGGATGTAGAAGCTTCCTGAAGTTGAATGGCCATATCATCCACACATAGGAAATCTCTTAAATATTCTATAATACCTTGAAGTAAGTAGATATTATGGAATGGAATATAAAGTATATGTATTTTAATTCACATATTCTCTATAGGTGATTCCCTCCTATGTTGGACCACTATGGACAAGAAAAAGTGGTTAAAGCACCGCTGGTCTACCGATTTGGGGATTTAGGATAAGACCTTGAAAAAATCATCTATAGAAGTAAGGAAAACATAAAATGAATTTTTATTCAACATTAATATTCAGGTAAGATCCTCTAAACTATAGGTTCTAATGAAATTTTGAAATAATAGAATAGGTGGCTTGTCCATGTTGATCCTCACCACCAGCATCCACCTATGGAAAGCCACCACCACCTCAAAGGAAGAGTTAGGGAAGAACATAAGTAGATAATCCTCCTTAAAGTTTGAATGAAGCATCTCCAAAGGAACTTCTAGGATATAAGGATGTTATGATGACTGGGATGAGGGATGGTGAAGAATAATTTCATTTAGAGAAGGACTGATGGGTGGATCCATACAAATCAATCAAGGATACACTCCTAATGGGGGACACAGGATTCCTATTTTTGGGTAGGTATAAGTCTTAAGAATCAAACCAGACACTAGTAGAAGAGTCATCTCCACCAGTAAGTATTCAAACAATGTCAGGGTATCAATTAGAAGCATTTGAAAAGGGGAAATCTTGTGTGGTGCATTCACCAACACATTTTGAATCATCTTTTCTTCTTAATGACCTTCCAAAATCACATGGAGATACCTATCATAAATGAATTCATGACAAATAAATGGAAAAAATAATTACAGATAATTACAATAAATTAATGGAACATTTAATAATTATTTAAAACCTTTATTATATTTTGAATCACAATATGTTCCAATTAATATAAAAAGGTTTTAATGTTATAAATAGTGATTTGATGTAATTTAATTATTTCCTTTATTGGGATACCACACAACATGTACTTGGGATACATGTTTAGGGATACTATGTGTACCTCATCTATACTGCATGTCATGTAAAAATCAGCTACACGCTATGTATCACTCTTACCATGTGGTCAAGATAAATGTCTGGGGCTTAGACATGTATCTTGATGGATTACAGGACATGTACTTGTAATATATACACTATTTAATCTGAATTTAATGTGTCAGGGCAACCTTCCAAAGCACTTGGCATGTCCATTAGATGTGGGACTACACTATGTGTATAATCCAGTTACATTCCATGTATCTCACATGTCTTCTATCCTCTTGAATCACCAAATGTCTCTTTGTGTATTTAGGATGTTGGGGAAAATGAACTAAAAACCCTATATAAAAACTACACATCATGTATGCCACTATTTCTTCAACATTTCAGTATCACGTTATTTTGACATTGTATATGACCACCCAGTTTAGGTGAATTTAATCACTAAACTATGTCGACTACATGGAGTGTACACCAGCTACACATTGTGCAATCCGACATGTCATGTTCTAGGTTGTCTTGGTCTACATGCGGTGTGAAATAATTGCATTAGGTATATTTACTTCTTGGAATGTTGTGTATCCCATGAAATGGCTAGGTATAGAGAACATGGGTATACGATGTGTACTCTAACCACACTCCGTGTAATCCCATGCTATCCGGCTAGAATCCTTGGCCCTTCCCAATGTCATCTTTGGTCATTCTCCATTTTTTCTTAGTCCTTTAAGAAAATTAAACACTAAATGATGATTATTATTATGTCAAAAACATGTTAATTAAAATATGATTAAATAATGAATAATTATTGAAATTATAATCTAACCACTATTGTGAAATTAAATCAATAGTCAAATAAATAGTTATAAATTTGAAACATGACTGCTCTGATACCCCTGGAAGGATTCGGGCACAGTGGGAGCATCGGGGTGGGTGATAAACCAATAATCTTTATTCGAATCCTGGGATCATTCACAATATTGTACTTGACTTGAATACCATGAACAATGAAATTTTCCATTGAATATTGACATAACGAAACCTGGAAGCCAGAGTTGATATTTTCATGTTAAAATTATAATTAATTGATTTAAGATCATAATAAATGGTTATCTCATCTTAAGAACTTTCTATAATTAATATTTTGTTGATCATCAGAAAAAAAAACTTTTTCATATTACCTTCATTGCATTGTAAGGATCTAAGTGTATAATTCCTCTATTTATGATCCACACAATCTCTTTTGATCTCTAAATGATGAAAATTAATTTTTGAGCTAGCGGCGTGAATCATTGATTTTGTGTTGTTATATTTATCACTTATAGTTCCTTTGATCTTGAAGGTATCTCTCTAGTGTTTCTCGTTCATGAGAGGAAGAGAGGAGGAGGAATATAAAGAGAATTTTGTTGTGTGCAATTATTCTCAAATCTTAATTTTTAATTAACCCCAAAAAATATATATAACCATCTATTTATAGAGGTAGGGTTTAGGTTAAGATATTATTTAATTTCATTTTTAAGCTTAAATAATATAATAATTATTATCAAACCTATTTCTATATAATAATAATATTAATGTTATTTTATGACATTCCCTAAATCACGCAATGATAAATATTATTTACTAGCTTTCAAATAAATATTATTCATTTTACACAATCTTGGTCCACTCCAATTCCTCTTTATTTATTTAATAACTTAATAAATATTTAAGGAAATATTTCGTTCATCAATAAATAAAATAAATATTTTATTCACAATCAAATGAATAAATATTTGGTAAATATTTACAAAATCAAAAAAATTATTTGTTAATGAATAAATATTTATTTATTACCTTATTAATATTAGTGATAAATAAAACATGAATAAAATTTTTCCTCTGCCCCGAGAAAAATATGTATTCCAATCATCAAAATCCAATAGAATTTAATCAAGATCCATAGAAACATATAGTGTGTGGCCCTCTAGGATTCCTTCTTATTGGAATTTGGTGGGCTTATGTATATTCCAAGATTACTATATAGTAATGGTTCATGGAACCTAGGATAAATAACTTAATTTTCAATGATGAACCCCACATATTAATGCTCATAGTGTAATATAATCCCTTTATCTCAATTTATCATCAAGCATGTTTCACATTTTTTTCATCAACCAATAGGCTTGATATGTCTTTATTAGACTATCCTTGCATCGGGGTCATGGAATTTATTCTCACAGTTCTATTCTAATCAAATTCATAATATATCATCTTCCATAAAAATGGAAGGAAAAAATCCTTCTTTTACTTATCCATTAATAACATGTTATTCGTGATGCATCCAAAAAACCCTAATTCTCGTAAACATATGGTATCACAATTTTGTTCAATAAATATAAGTGCATGATTCATGAAGTCAATTAATGATAATATTAAATTCTAAGGACTATTAAACATGCTCAGAGATAGGAATATCAGATGACACAAAAACATTAATAATTCCTATTGATGGGTATATTCTCATAATATCTTATCTTGGATATTACTAACTATGAAGTTTATAAGAAGAATCCACATCTACTTACAAGTACTCACACCTAAAAATATATATACTATGTTCCCTATCACAGTAAGTTACCCAATCGTAGAACTAATTTAATAATATCATCATAGCACTTCAAGGTTCTCAACATAGGAGGGAACTATTATCAACTTATCAATTTGACAAATTACCTATGAAAATATTACCTTAAAGTCATGAAGAATAATAAAAAATATCTAATAATATATTTTAATCAATATTAAAATGATAAAATATACATGTAATTAATGTAATATCATTAGTTTCTAGAACACCAACTCCAATATCCTAGTAATTAAATCTTTTATTAGAATTATCACTATCTTCAATTTTTAAAATGTGAAAAATGATAAAATTAAATATGAAAAAAATATCTCACTAACATCAAAAAAACATAGGTTTTAGTTTCTTCTCATTGAGATGAACCTAATTGAACTAAAATTGTGTCATTCTGATCACAATCATAGAATATATTGAAGAGAGAATTTAAAAATAAAAAAAAATAAAATAAAATTAAAAATATTAGAGGGAGGGAGGGAGGGGGTGTGAGGGAGTGTTGCGTGGGGGAGTAGAAAATCCTCCTATGTATATTTTTATTCATAAGAGCCTCCACTTTCCCCTTTTTTAACATATTTTTCAATTCAATATTTATTATTTTCATCTATCTCATTATTCAACATTATCTATTTCTCTCTCCTCTTAAAACAATATGCAACCCCATAAAGTACATAACTCATTTTTTCGAAAAAAACTCTCTCTAAATCACATTTAGTCATTCATTTAAATATATTTTAAAATTCATCTATATATATATATATAAATGTGTGTGTGCACTATATATATATGTACACATACCCTGACACACACATAAACATATATTAAACCCATATATATACACATTATATATATATATATACACATCCACGTATACATATAAATGTTCATAAACAACCAAACACACACATATATATAAATATATATTTAACCCAACTATTCACAACTTATATATCAACTCATATATATATATACATAAACATGTATATATATACGTATATACACATTTAAATTTTTCCCACACAAATATTATTTCCAAATTAATAATATTAACAATAATGAACTTTATTATTATTAAATCCAACCCATTTTACCACCATAAGTATCTCAACAAAAAAATCTATTAATTTCCAATAGTATTTAATAAATTTTATAAACCACACACAATTTCATTAGTGAGCACAAGTAATAATATCACCATTATTACTTCCTTCAAAAAAAATATCACCATTATTACTTTGAACACCAATAAAATATTTAATCAACCAATATTTACATTGTAACAGAATTATTAATTACACTTTTATATTTTCATTTTTATTTTTTATTGGAACTAAACAATAATAATATTATTATTATTATTATTTTAACTTTCCAACAAAATATTTAAATACTAAAAAATTTCTCACTTCAAAAAAAATAAAACAAAATTGATAAACTTCTTCAGAAACATATATTATGAATGTTTAATAAAATCTATTAAACATAAAATTAAAACCTAATTATATGGATATGTGATTTTAAAAAACTCGAGAGGCGCATAAAGGTTGTGTCATGCTTTGGGTAAGACATACAATCCCGATTTAATTTCAGTCTAAAATTTCCAATCTGAGACACCATTCATGAGATATTACATTATCTAAGAAAAAATGCTCACACATGATATAATATATTTAATGTATCACCCCAATATTTTATGAGAAATATTATTTTTAATTACTTTGATGTCTTGTGTTGTATGGTACACCATGATTAGTTTGCGCTATACACTACACCGTATTATCTTGTACTATATGCAAACACTATTATTGTCTTGTGTTGCACGCAAAAGTAACCTTCCTCAATAGCATGTGTTGTACACAATGCCGAGTTTCACTAAAAAATGATATATTGTTTATAACATGGTATGAGAACAAAATAAAATTTTCAGGTAAAATAAGTATTTTTCAAAAAATGGAATTTTTCCGCCTTTTGATGGCGTACCCAATATAAATCTAGTATTTCACACATTTATGAGTTCAATTTGAAAAAATAAACATATTAATTGCAATAAGTATATAAAAATTTACTTTGGATAATTTTTTAATATTTTTCTGTTAAATTTCATATTTTGATGAAAAGTAAAAATACGCTAAATTTTAATTAAAAACAACTTTTTTCATAAAGATAATTTATATAGTTAAATTATAATATTGAATGGTTTTAAAGTATAAATAGAATATGTTTTTTCCATTTAATATAATTTAATTCATTATCATTAATTTTACATTCAATTCATTGGTAAAAACATTTCAATCTTTCGTAATGTTTTAATTTTTAAAACCCATTTTCTTAACAGCGGGATTAAATTTAAATTAAATACTGCAACTTCTGTGTTCTGAATATGAAAAAAATGGATTCTATATTTGGAATCATTAAGTCCAAATTATTTTAATAAGATTTTTTTTTATTTTAAGTCATTACGAATTGTAACTACGGTAAATTTTATTTACCATAGTTAAATGTAAATCAGGTAATTAAGGGTAAAAATAATATTATAAGAATACTCTAACACTTGTTTTAATATAATTGGATGATTATATGTATCCCTAAAACATACTTAGGTAGAAATGGAATCTATTGGAACTCACTTGGATGTTATTAAGAACATTAATTTATTTTATTTAAAGGAAAGTGAAATAGGTCTCACTCAAACTTTAATAATTAAAGTATTTTTAATATAAGGTTATACATAATATAAATTCGATAATAAATACTCATTTTAAAGCTATTTTTTTTTATTATGGTAATTTAGTGGTAATTTTTAAGGAATATTTAATTACATAAATAGCTTATACATTAATGATGCGGAAATTATTTATTTAGTGAAAAATCAATAATATAGTTTTTATTCAAATAATAATACCCATAAAAGGCCCACACACCTGACCAAAACTTATTTTTCGTGTATATATAAACCATAATCATAAAATATTCGAATTTTGTACTATTTGTATTCTTATATAAGATATTATGACACTTATATTATTTTATTTTAAAAGATGTCAAAGTTGTCACCTTCGTAATTTAGTAAATATAACAATTTAAATGTTGTGATTTTAAGATGATAAATTCGAGTAAAAGTATTATTATAAAATATATTAGATTTATATTTTTCATAGTATTTTGGTTTTTATTTTTATTCAACAAATAAGTATATTAAATAATTATACATAAATATTGTAATAATTATTTTATTAAGAGAAATATCAAATAAATGGTTTTAAAAACATTAAAATAAATATTATATGAACAAATTAATGTGATCCATGAATTTTTTAGATTAATATGACATGTTAGGAATATATCGTCTCTCTGTATTTTATTTAAACTCAAATAATTGAATAGTCTCAAAATTGACACTATTGGTATTTTGTAAAAATAACATATTATTAAATTGTTTTAAAATCACAAAAATATTTAAAAATTACAAATTTAAAATTATATGGTATAAAATGTAATAATTTATCTACTTATGTAAAATTCACAACAAATAAGTAAGTATTTTTAACAATTTAAAAATTAGAATATTATTACCAGAAATAAAATTAAATATATTAAATAAGGATAAATCAAAATGATAAGGTTTAAAATAAATGTAAAACATGTATAAATTTTATTGGTTGATGATATTAAAACACTATATTTTCCAATATTCTAATTGGGTCATTTTTGGAGATTTTTAAGTGGGGCTTTATTTTATTATTAAATAATATTTTTGAGATTTCTAAAAGTGCCCCACTCTTATCTTATAAAAGGGCACCTCATCCCTCTCCTCCTCACACCATTTTGAGCCTTCAAGATTGGAAAAACACTGACCATTAATCTTATAAACTTCTATAGTAACATTTTGGAGATTCTGATCTTCTCAAAAGACCAACTCTGGTGCCCTAAAAGGAAGTTGAAAAGAGGCACGTCGAGAAAGAGGTAATCTCTTCTACCGATTCTTTCAAGTTTATTTCTTCTTCTACTTTCTATTCTTTATTTGTTTCATTATAAATTAATAACATCGGTAGAACTAATATATTGATATGTTATTATAAATATGAAACAAACTTATTTCACCTTATATCCATCCTGCGAAAAATGAAATCACCGCGCGTGCATACATACGACTTACAGTCTCCACACCGTGGTGTAATCTATTTTCCACCACCACCTTACTTGGATGGGTATAATTGTGGAAATAATAACAATATATTATTATTATAATATAATACTAAATCTGAGATATTATATCATACACCCCAATTCCATTCAATAATTATGTGAATGATATCATCGCTCGTATGTACGTACGGATTACCGTCTCCACGACGCAATAAGATTCATTCTCCATGTTAACCATTACAGAATGATTATAAATCATATATAACAAATAATCATGAAATATATGACATGATAATAATACTGGATTTATTTATATGTTATTTACTTACTTCCATTCAATTTAATTAGGAAACAAAAACAGCATTCATGCGTACGTACAACCTACCGTCTCCATGAACGGTGTATTTCATTCCATTTATCGATCTATTATATATATATATACTCTGAATATATATTATATATAAACCATGTTTTACATTATTTAAGTAATTAATCATGATCTAAGTAATCATATGAATAATTACAAGTCAAAACACGTACGATAAATGAAACGATTTTACCCAAAACGCTGCTTTAACATGGAATTGACAAATGAACGGGTAATACAAAGTCCTAGGTGAATCATATATGATATCATGAATATTAGTTCGGTTCTGTTATAAGTTTACAATATTTTTAAATCCACTATATAGGATTCTTGAACACATATAGAAGAAATTGTACATAAGGTAAGGTATAATTATTCCAATCTCATTCGTATCCGAGATTGTTTATTCGTAATTATTTACTGGGGTTATGTTTATCATCCATGTCCATGTTTTCTCATAATGATTTCATAAAATTTATACTATTATTCCATGTATGTTTAAAGTAATTTTTACCCTTTTTTTAATTTTACCACAAGGTATGGAAGGAATCTTTCTTTTGTTTACCATACGAGGTACTTTTTGACTTTTCCAGCAAAAGTATGAGGAGAATGTTTTTTTAACTTATACGGTGTGAATGGATTTTTACGGTTTCATAATGCCTTCTTTCCTGAAGCTTACTCTACAAGATTTCATGGTTATTTTTAAAAAAATTACTTTCTTTTAAAATTGAATGAAATTTTGAGAATAGAAAATTATTTTGAAGAAGAAAGGATATTTTCCTCAAGAATTCATTTCAAGTGTTTTATCAAAACTATTTTCCATCTAAAATGAAATTATTTAATATGTTTATGTTTCAATTATAATTTCTCTATTATTTACATGGTTTGATTTTTCTTATGATAAAATGATATCCATTTGTTTTATATGGATTATGTTATAATGGAATGATGTTTATGAAACCCATTTTATTCTTTGAGTTATGATGAATGATATATGTTTATTTTGTGGCACATGTAAGAATGATTTCATTATGAGATGGTTGGGACCTATATCTACCTCCAATTAATTGGGTAATGATTTATATCTCATGAGATAGTCATGGCTAGAAAGAAAAGTAAATCCAATTCAGTTATACAGGACTGGAACGGCTGGTAAACCTGGTTCAGTATTGGACTTTGTCCACTATGATGGTCTTGGCAGCAATGTCTTGGATACTATGGAAATCATATCATGTGCTTAATGGTTTTCCAAAATTACATGTTTTATTCCCATGTATTTTATCATGATTGATGTTCCTTTATGATATATGCCTTACGTACGGCCAAGATTTATTTCAAAACTCTAGATTTTGATGTTTAAACTATATGTTCATGTTTTTAAGTTCAAATGTATATGTTTTGTTTTGTTTTCTCCATTATTACCCTTACTGATCATCTGAGATCACCCTTTATATGTTTTCTTTTCCCCAGGATATAAATAATGGTTTTAGGTAAGAAACCAAAAGGTAAATATCTTTGTGAGAGATGTTGAAGATTTTTAACCATGATTAGAATATTATGTTCCAAGTTTCCAAAGACACTAAACTATTATGGTTCTTGGGTGTCTGTTTTTGTTATGTATTAAGTATTTCGAAAAATTAATGTATTTTCCATGTATGTCAAGCTTGGGTATCTATAGTTGGTATCAGAGGAAAGTTTTAGTCAACCTTTGGAAACTAGGATGCGAAAACTTTAGTGAGATACCTAGAGATATTTCTAAGGTATGTCTAGGGATTTATCTAAGGTTAAGTATAATTATAGGTTATAGTCCTAGAATTATGGTAATGATATTAGAATTAAACCTAAGATGTTAGCTATTGAAGGTACTCTCCCTTTATTATGTTGTTTTCCTAGCATGATTTTTTCCTCTCACACTATTCTTTTTGAGTTTTAGATGATGGATGGAACCCGAAGAAACCGTGTTGATCAATGTAATGGACAATGCAATGATTTTCCTCCTGAAAAAACCAATGTTATGGGAGATAGAGTGACAAATATTATTTCTATACTTACACAAGCTATGAATCATTCTGGACTTCCAAATGAGTAGAGAAGGGGACAATATTCTATTGAGTCCTTCATGAGGCAACGTACACATTCTTTCACTGGGTCTTCTGATCCAATTGAAGATGAATAATGGATCAGTACCATTGAAAATATCTCTTCCATACTTCACTGTTTAGAACATGAAAAATTCATTTTTTCTATTTATCATTTAGAAGGTGAAGTAGACCAGTGGTGGGCTCTAATTAAGAATATAAGGCCCCAAGATGAAATTGAATCCATGGAATGGGATGAGTTCAAGAACTTGTTTTTCAATAAGTACTTCCCTCGTATTCTTCAAACAAAGATGGAAAAGGAGTTCTGTGATATTAAGAAAAAGGATGATGAATCTGTTGGTATATACAAGGTGAATTTTATAGGGCTTTCAAGGTATTCATCTGGATTTATCATCCAACCTGAAAGTAAAGTTGATTGATTATTCAGTGGCTTAAAACCAAGTATTCTAAGGGAATTATATATAAGAGACTTCAGTAGCTATGAATAAATTGTGTGTTGTACTATCAAGTTAGAACTGGAAGTTGGTGTTACATATCCATCTCATGGTTTTGACAAGAAACGAAAGATAGAGTTCAAGGAAAAATATCAAAACAAAATTGAAAAGAAGATGAATGTTTTGTTATGCTCAAAGTGTGGAAAGAAGCATGGTAGAGATTTTATTAAAGGTACTAGAAAATGTTTTAAGTGTGGAAAATAAGGTCATTGAGAAGCTGAGTGTCGAAGTAATGGGAAAAGGGTAGCTAATGATGTGAATAGAGAAAACACTACAAAGAACGCACCACCAACACTTAAATGCTACAAGTGCAAGGAAATGGGGCATTATGCTAACAAATTCCCTAACACAAGGGTTAATGATGATCGAAATAAACAACCACTTAATACAAAGGATGAAGGGAAGTCACATGCGATCACTATTGGTGATTTTGAATATGACAACGAAGTAGTGGAATGATTAAGTGTATATGTAACCGGATTCCAAAATAGTGTTGTGGAATCTCATTTATAGTATTATGGAATACTGGAATATCTATGTATTGGTTTTCAATAATTGTATAGTACTGGTAACCATGAAAATTGATTGAAATATTTTTGGAAATAAGATGATATGTTCATAATGAAGGGATATGGATAAAATAATATGTTTGATAGTATTAATGATCTCATGGCCGATATAAGGACAAAGTGACACCACAGTTTGAGTATATAGAAATTTTGGGATTTTGGTATGTGGAAATAATTAACTTTTGACGTCATTCATGTTTTCAATAAGGTTCTATGGTAATTCATGTTTTAAGAGAATACATGATTAAGGTATTCACATATTTAGAATATGACCAGCAAGATATATCTTATGATATATGGGGGATAAATGATGGTAATCACGTGCTTGGTATATGACCTCTCTAGTAATATTTTTATTTATACTATGAGATTGGATAGAAGTATTTTGAATAATCCTAAAAGATTAAAATAGATTAATTTAGACATCATATAGTATTGTTTAAGTATAGATATTTTTGATATTATTTCTGGAATGTTATAATAGTATTGTTTTAGAAAAAGGACAACTTGTAGAACAGGAAACAACCCATCGCGTCGGACAAGGTTGTGGGAATCCAACCCACAACTTAAGTACAAAATTCCTTTATCACCTACCACTATCCTACAAGAAGTCTCTAGTTTGTAGAAATTAGTTTTATTTTATTAAGTGGTATGATAGATAAAGTATAAGCCTATTTTTGGAACCATATACGATTAACCTCCCCATAGATGGACATATGTATATTTAATATCTTGTTTTATCCTTTTTTGTGATATAGACCGATGGAATGACCTATTATTCTATCGCATGATCTGGTAATACTTCAAGAATGAAAAATTCAACTTCAATTCTTTAAATAAGAGATGAAGTGGAAATTGTTCATGGAATGACCAACAATGATATTACACTGAAATCAATTAAGAATTTATCCTTATGAAAAAAAATCATCCACTTTAGGTAAATGATCTTGAAAACCAAAACTGTTGTCCTAGTACCCTCATATTCGATAAATTAGATGGTACCCTAGATCATCACAAATTTATGGCTTTGTGATTGTTGGCTTTTTCATAGCCATGTTCTCTGCCACTCTTCATCAAAACATGATGGTTAGATTTATCTTCCATATCCATAATTTCACTTGTATTATTCTATGTGGAAACCCAGTGCTGAGTTACTTTGGGTAACCATTATGTTTCTAACTTTCCTTTTTAAAAATAAGTTTTAGTATTACTTTTTACGATGTGGGTTTCTATGAATAATACTTTCAAATAGTAAACGATTTATAACCCCGACGAATTTTGAGGGAGAAATTCATTTTAAGGGGGTTAGAATGTAAGACCCCGAGATTTTATGAGAAATATTCTTTTTAATTTCATTGATGTCTTGTGTTGTATGCTACACCAAGATTAGATTACACTATACGCAACATCGAATTATCTTGTACCATATGAAAATACTATTATTGGCTTGTGTTGCACACAAGAGTGACCTTCCTCAATAGCGTGTTTTGTATGAAATACCGGTTTTTACTAAACAATGATATATTGTTTAGAACATGGTATGAGAACAAAATAAATTTTTCGGGTAAAATAAGTATTTTAAAAAAAATGCAGTTTTGCCGCCTTTGGATGGTGCACCCAATATAAATCTAGTTTTTGACACGTTTATGAGTTCAATTTGACAAAATAAAATTATTTATTTCAATAAGTATATAAAAATTTACTTGGGATAATTGTTTAATATTTTTCTGTTAACTTTCATATTTTGATGAATAGTAAAAATACGCTAAATTTTAATTAAAAACAACTTTTTCCATCAAGATAATTTATATGGTTAAATTATAATATGGAATGGTTTTAAATTATAAATATAATATATTTTTACCATTTAATATAATTTAATTCATTATCATTAATTTTACATTGAATTCATAGGTAAAGACATTTCAATCTTTTCCAATGTTTTAACTTTTAAAACTTGTTTTCTCAATAGTGGGATTAATTTTAAATTAAATACTGCAACTTCTGTGTTTCTAATATACAAAAATGGATTCCATATTTAGAATCAGTAGGTCCAAATTATGTTAATGGGCTAATTTTTATGTTTTAGGCATTACGAATAGAAACTACGGTAAATTTTATTTACCACAATTAAACATAAATCAGTTAATTAAGGGTAAAAAAATATTATAAAATTACCCTAACACTTTTTTTAATATAAATGGATGATTATATTTATCCTTAGAACATACCTGGGTCCAAATGGAATCTATTGGAACCCACTTGGATGTGATTAAGACCTTTAATTTATTTTATTTAAAGGAAAGTGAAATATGTCTCACTAGAACTTTAATAATTAAAGTATTATTAATATAAGGTTGTACAGAATATAAATTTGATTATAAATACTAATTTTAAATATAAAATGTTTTTCTTTATTATGGAAATTTATTTGTAATTTTTAATAAATATTTAATTACCACAATAGCTTATACATTAATTATGCAGAAATTATTTATTTAGTTAAAAATCAATAATATAGTTTTTATTCAAAATCTAATACCCATAAAAGGCCCAAAAACCTGAAAAAAATATATTTTTTGTGTATATCTAAACCATAAAAATCCAATGGTTGAATTTTGGACCATTTGGAACCATATAAAAGTGATTATGACACCTATATTGTTTTTATTTTAAAAGATGTCAAAGTTTTCACCTTCAAGTTTAATAAATATAACAATTTAAATGTTGTGATTTTAAGATGATAAATTCAAGTAAAAGTATTATTATGAAAACTATTAGATTTATATTTATCATAATATTTTAGTTTTTATTTTTATACAATAAATAAGTATATTAAATAATTATACATAAATGTTGTAATAATTATTTTATTAAGAGAAATATCAAATAAATGGATTTAAAAACATTAAAAATATATTATATGAACAAATTAATATGATCCATGATTTTCTTAGAATAATATTACATGTTAGGAATATATTAAATATTTTTTTCGAATATATCTTCTCTTTGTATTTTATTTAAATTCAAATAATTGAATAGTGTCCAAATTGACACTATTGATATTTTATAAAAATAACATATTATTAAATTGTTTGAAAATCACAAAAATATTTAAATATTAAATATTAAATATTATATGGTCGAAACTTTAATAATTTATCTAAGTATGTAAACTTCACAACACATAAGTATGTATTTATAACAATTTATAAATTAGAATATTATTACCATAAATTAAATTAAATAGATTAAATAAGGATAAATCAAAATGATAAGGTTTAAAATAAACATAAAACATGTATAAATTTTATTGGTTGATGATATTAAAACCTTGAATTATCTCATATTCCAATTGAGTCATTTTTTCAGATTTTTAAGTTTTTTTTGATTTTATTATTAACTAATATTTTGAGGTTTCCAAAAGTGCCCCTATATTCTCTTATAAAAGGGCACCTCATCCCTCTCCTCCTCACTCCATTTTGAGCCTTCAATATCAGACAACCCCTACCCATTACTCTTATCAAATTCTATAGTAACATTTTTGAGATTCTTTTCTTCTCGAAAGACCAACTCGAGTGCCCTAAGAGGAAATTTAAAAGAGGCACGTCGAGGAAGAGGTAATCTCTTCTACCAATTCTTTCAAGTTTCTTTATTCTTATACTTCCTCTTATTTAGTTGTTTAATTATAAAATAATAACATCTGTATCACTAATATACTGATATGTTATTATAAATATGAAACAACCCTATTTTACCTTATATCCATCCTAGGAAAAATGAAATCACCGCGCATGTATACTTAAGGCTTACCGTCTCCACGCCGTGCTGTAATCTATTTTCCACCACCACCATACTTGGATGGGTATAATGGTGTAAATAATAAAAATATATGATTATTATAACATAATACTAATTCTGAGATATTATATCATCCACTTCAATTCCATTCAATAATTATGGGAATGATATCATTGCTCGTGCATACGTACGGATTACCGTCTCCACGACGCGATGAGATTCATTCTCCATGTTAACCATTCTAGAATGATTATTTTAACACCACGAGCTTCCACAATACGCTTCTCATTCAATAATGCAATAGCTTGCATTGTACGCAACTTCGAGTTCTAAAACACCGCGACTAATCATAGTAGCCGTTATGAATAGTAATAACCACTTTTTAAAATTATAGAAATTTTATATTTCAAAATGGACTTCATTTTTGGATTCAGAATATCAAAATTAGCCTATGTTGAATTTTTGGTATTTTTCTGAGAACTTCTATTTTTTTATGAATAGTGAAAAATACTTAAAAACAACTTTTTTAATCAAAATAATTTATAGTGATAAATTATACTATTTAGTGGTTTTAAAGTATAATTAGAATATATTTTTACCATTTTATCCAATGGTGGTCATTATAATTAATTTAACATTGAAATTGGATATAAACAATTGCCAATCTTTTGATATAAATTGTTTCTTAAAAACACGCTATTTGTTGTGACGGCGGGAATTAATTATAAAATTAATTAATGAAACTTATAAGTTTGGAATTTTTTAAAATAGACATCATTTTTGAATTCATAATATCAATTATATCTTAGGGTGAAATTTTGGCATTGTTCTGAAAAACTTCAATTTTTGATGAATAGTGAAACCACTAAGTGGTAGTTAAATAACTGATTTTTCGTTTAAATGAAATATTAACACTTCTGTGTTTTGATTTTCAAAAATCCTACATACATAGTTGTCATTAAGAAGTAAAATGTGGTTCAATGAGATTAAAATAATTTTTGGTGAATAGTAACTTTTAAGTTCTTAATCGCGATTAGAGGTAATTAGTGTAGTTTAAGGTAAAAATAATGTTTTAATAATATGAGATGAGCTTGACACATGTCCTACCCTCATTTTATGTGCCATGGCCGACCAAGACAATCCATGGGTCAACTTGGGGACCCCATGGATCCACTTTAGTTGGAAAATGACATAAATACCTTTTATTTAATGTTAAAGTAAAAACTGACACAAACATGAGATGTTTTACTAAAACAATTTTTACATGGGGTTATACAAGTCATATATTTGACTATAAATAGTCATTGGAAAGCTAAAAATATTTCCTACATCATAGTATTTGTTTTATAATTTTTATACATTAAATAAATTAAATTATTTATGACATCATTATGATGCAGCGATGACCTCATTATTTAACGATTTTAAATAAAATGAAAAGATAATGTAAACTCCAAGGCTTACACTTGTAAAAAACCTATTGGATGAGTAGATTTAGAACCCTTGTCACCTTATCCACGAATTATATAAGTTTGGGACCTTTATAATCCGAAAAGAATTGTATAATAATGTAAACTTTCCTTACTTTCCAAGAGTGCCCCTCCTCTCCTCTTATAAAAGGCCCCCACCTCTACCACCTCATTCACACTTTCAAGCCATTTGGATCGGCCGACCTCTGCCCAAATACTCTCCAAAATTTCCCCCCTTACTACTAGAAGCCTCACTTTGGTCATAACACTTCCCAAGGAAGCCTTTGGCTCAAATCAAAAAGAGTTACCCGATTTTGAGGTAATGTCTTCTCTAATGTTATTTTGTTTTATTTTGCTTCTCCAACCCCATAAACTCTTTTTATTCATTTCTTTTGTAACAACACCAGTATCCTAAATATACTAGGATGTTTTTATAAGAAGGATTCGAGCTACACTTACACACACCTACATCTAATGGTTAAAGAACATACGGTTTCTGTGGATGGCGAATTTCTGCCTCACGAAACGATGATTGTTCAACACTCATATAACACCTTAAAAGGTGGCCATTAAGATGTCACTATATTTATATATGATATATAATATGTTTAGGTTTTACTTATGCTTCTTTATTTCTCATTTATGGCATACGTTATGATTTCCATTATGGATAAACGCGATAATTTCATTTTAGGAAGTGCGGACTACCGCCCCCTCAAAGTGATTTGAATCGTTAATGCCATATGTGGGATGTATAAAGGATGGAATAAATGTTATTATACACTATATTATACTGGAATTATATTATACATTTATATTACTATGATTTCATTCCATTAAATATGAAATGGAAATGAAAGTAGCGTTCATGCGTACGTACGGCTTACCGTCTCCATGAACGGTGCATTTCATTTCTTACCTCTAATTGTTACGTAATATTATGAATGAATGTATATACTGGATATATATGATATATATTATATCTACATAATGAATATAATTCTAGATATAATGGATATTTCACCACATGAACAACTTGTAATTAAAAGAAGTTTATTGTTGAATCAAGTACCAAATATCGACAAAACGACCATTATTAACTTAAATAATTACATAATGTTCATATCATTGTAATAAGTGATATAAAAAGGATAATGAAATTTAAAATGGTTCTTAATAAGGTATATATTAACTCTAGTTTATTATTCAGGAGGTTAAAGAATGGTTGAGTCAAGTCAGACACGAGGTAAGGGAATTTCTTAACCCAACTTCCATTCTTTGGGTTAATATCCTACTTTCAAATTATGTCATGATATTATTATGTCCTATTTTGTATTTTTACTTTCTTCATGTGTACCTATAGTGAATACAAATAATAGATCTATTTTATTTTAAAAATGATCTTTTTAAGGACTTCGTCTCAATCTCCTTTCATTGAGGAATATTTGGTTTTATACACAACTTTCTTTTATACGGTGTATAAACCCCTTTGACTTTTACGTTTATTCAAAAGGAAACTTTTTCATACGAAGTGTTTTACTAAAAGAAAAAAAGGGAATGTTTTTCTTTCCATACATATGCGGCGACAATGACTTCTCCACCGCCGTGACCATTATTTGAGTTTCGGCTTCCTCTACAAGCCATCACTTTTTTTAAGAAAAATAAATACAAAGTTTTAACTTTCTTTTATTTTGGTATTGAAAATGGTTTTGAAAGCGTTTTTATTATATCAATGTGTTGTATTGATATCTTGTGATTGAAATGTGGAAATGTTATGTTTCCTTTATGCATGTTTTATGTGATACGATTATGTTATGGTTTATGATATGTTTAAACCTATTCATATGAGGAATACATTGGACTTAATAAGTGACGGGTGGAGCCCGCTATAGCTCCTCGATGCATCGGCAGGTCTCATGAGACAAACTAGTGTCTTGGCACGAGGCCTTAACAAAATCTTATTTTTGGTCTTGGCACGAGGCCTTGGCTACATGGTTATGATAGTTTGGCATTATGCATTCCATCATTATGAAAGTGGTTATTGATATTGTATGTGATTATTCGACCAGTAGAATATCCATGTGAAGAAGTAAATGGAATTATCTCATTTTACTTTTTCCATATTATGTTGATGTTCAAGTTTAAAAGGCTTTTGTTTTAGTTATTCATTGCCTTAAATTTTTATGTTTATTTATGAAATCTTCCGCAATATTGTTATCCTTACTGAGCATCTGAGCTCACCCCTTTCAATGTTTTAATATTTTCCAGGATGTGAAGAAGTATTTTTGGAATGACCTGCAGGGATAGTCAGAAGAGGATATGAGTGTGGACTATGAAGACTTTGTTATTAGTTTTTCACTTTATGATGTAATGTAAGACTTATTAATGTATCTAGTGTTTCCAAGGCTACTAAACTAATCGGTCTTTTGAGACTTGATCTTTTGTGATCATGCCAATGTTACGAAGTAATGCACCGACTCTGGGTAGCTGGGGTCGGGGCGTTACAATTATAAAGTATATATAATAAATAATCATGGAATATATGAAATAATAATAATACAGGATTTATTTATATGTTATTTACTTACTTCCATTAAATTTAATAAGGAAACGAAAACAGCGTTCAGGCGTACGTACGGCCTACCGTCTCCAGGAAAGGTGTATTTCATTCCATTTATCGATCTATTATATATATATATTACGAATATATATTATATATAAATCATGTTTTACATTATAAAAGTAATTAATCATTATCTAATTAATCATATTAATAATTACAAGTCAAAACACGTATGATAAATGAAACGATTTTACCCAAAACGCTGCTTTTACATGGAATTGACAAATGAATGGGTAATATAAAGTCGTAAGTGAATAATGTATGATATCATAAATATTATTATGGTTCTTTTATAAGTTAATAATATGTTTAAACCCACTATACAATAGTCTCGGACACATATGAAAGAAATTAGACATAAGTTAAGGGATAATTATTCCAATCTCATTCTTATCCGAGGTTCTTTATTTATAAGTATTTACTGGGGTTATGTTTATCATTCATGTCCATGTTTTCACAAAATGTTTTCATAAAATGTACACTCTTCTTCAATGTATTTTTAAATTCATTTTTACCCTTTTTTGACTTTTACCACAAGTTATGGAAGGAATCTTTCATTTTTTTACCATACGAGGTACTTTTTGACTTATCTTGAAAAAGTACGAGGAGAATGTTTTTTTAACTTATAGGGCATGAATGGATTTTTATGGTTTCATAATTCCTTTTTTCCATGAATCTTTTTCTACAATATTTCATTGTTATTTTCAACAAAATTACTTTCTTTTAAAATTTAATGAACTTTTGAGAATAGAAAATGATTTTGAAGAAGAAAGGATATTTTCCACAAGAATTCATTTCAAGTGTTTTATCAAAATTGGTTTCCATATAAAATGACATTATTTAATATGTTTATGTTTCAAGTATAATGTCTATATTATTCACATGGTGTGATTTTTCTTATGATGAAATGATATCCATTGGTTTTATATGGATTATGTTATGATGGGACTGTGTTTATGAAACCCATTTTATTCTTTGGGTTATGATGAATGGTTTATGTTTATTTTGTGAAACACGTAAGAATGATTTCATTATGAGATGGGTGGTACCTATATCTCACTCCAATTCATTGGGTAATGATTTATATCTCATGAGATAGACATGGCTAGAATGGAAGGTAAATACAGTTCAGTAATACAGGGCTGGAACGACTGGTAAACCCGATTCAGTAATGGAATTTGTCCACTATGATGGTCTTGGCAGCAATGCCTTGGCTACTATAGAAATCACATCATGTTCTTAATGGTTTTTCACAATTACATGTTTTATTCCAATGCTATTTTATCATGATTTATGTTCCTTTATGATCTATGCCTTACGTACTACCAAGATTTATTTCACAACTCAAGATTTTGATGTTTAAACTATATGTTCATGTTTTTAATTTCAAATGTATATAGTTTGTTTTATTTTATTCATACTTACCCTTATTGAGCATTTGAGCTCACTCTTTATATGTTTTCTTTTCCCCGTGATATAAAGAAAGGTTTTAGGTAAGAAAAAAAAGGGGAATATATTTATGGGAGATGTTGAAGATCTTTCACCATGATTAGAAGATTATGTTCCAAGTTTCCAAAGACACTAAATTATTACGGTCCTTGGGTGTCTGTTTTTGTTATGTATTAAGTATTTCGCAAAATTAATGTAATTTCCATGTATGTCAAGCTTGGGTATCTACATTTAATATTTTTATTATATCAACATTGAGGCTCTAAGGTCCCCATATGCTTACATGAGATCATGAGAGACTCCCCATATGCAAGAGGCCATCGACTATCAGTAAGGGTCTAATTTCATTAGTTGGGAGACTATGCCCTTACTATCATGTCATGAAACAAATAATAATAAATAGTATAATAAATATAATAAATGTACATGTAAAAATATATAGATGATAAACATGGCATACAAATAAACATGCTCCCAAAGTGGAAAGAAAAACCAAATTCATAAGTGAATATAAATAAAAAAATAAATGAATAGTAGGTATTATAAAGTTTTTCCTAGTCCACTTGTAGCTCCATGCTCCTATGCTCATACATCACTACATGACACATTCCCCTCACTAGATATCTAGTAATAAAATCTATATGTGCAACAAAATTCACATGTGGGGAATGATTACAATACTCATCCGGACACTACCAATGCATCATTAAACAAGTATGCTCAAGTATAACAGGTGTTGTAAATATTAATAATAACTATGTGACAATAATAATAACATATAATCCAAAACAAAGTGGTCATTCACTAACCAAGTGGCCAAAAACCCCTGACCAAATATAATTCAACTCCATGCTGGAAGGATGTCGAGAAGATGTAGGAAGTATCTAAAAGAGACATAGAGCTAGTGAATCTATTGCTCGACAACCTCAAGGAATTTTGTGTACATGTGACTAAGTCTAGGCCTCACATATGACATGATTCTCAAAAATTATCTAGGCATTGAGTTCCAAAAATACAGCATACGGCCCAAAGATCAACTAGGTGTCTAGTTCCCGATATACAACATGAAAATAATATATCTACTATGCATTTAACAACTTGATACTTAGGAATTGAGTGAATCCCCAACATGGAATTCCAGTTATCATCGTATCTCCACCCTATGCTTAGGTACACTATATCCATCCTTTAAATTCAAGTGAACCCCCCAATCTAAGGTATATGCATGTCATGATAGTCCACCGGTTCTGAGCACCAAGAAAAATATCTCCAAAAAATGGAAACGTATATACAAGGTAGAGAACACATGACAAGTATATCAACTTGAGAATAAAGTATAAATAGATAACAACATATGATAATGAACAAACAAGGAAACAGAATACTCTTGTGTCAAAAATGGAATCAAATATCACAACAAGTATCACGGGATACACCCACACCCACATGTGGTCAAAGTCTAGAATAATTATCAATTATGGAAATATATAAATTATAATAGGGAAACATGTGTAGAAAATATAGAAGCGGTAATGAACTTCCCAATTTTTGTGGAATTATTTTCTGATGATAAGGGTCATAACTCAGTCTAATTTTACCATTAAGAGACATTTCCCTATGATCAATTATTTTTTTAAAATTATCACTATATTTGATATTTAAACTCTAAAAAGGTGTTAAATTAAATATGTATAAAATTCATTGATTACTTAAAAAACAAAATTTTGATTTAGCTTATACTCTTTGAGATGATCCCAATAGAACTGTCTGCACATCAATCCAATATACACACACACACACACACACACATATTATAAAATTATACACACATCAAAATATACATATATAAACTTGTACACACTTATATATACATAAATATATATTTTACCCAAGTATTCACATATTATATATCAATTTATATATATATATATATATACATACACATGTATATATATATTTATTTATTTATATACATACACATGTATTTATTTATTTATTTATTTATATACATGTTTTAATTCATCTCACAAAAATATTATTTCTCAATTTAATAATAATAATAACAATAAACATTATTGTTATTAAATATTCCCCATTATAGTACAATAAAAAATTCATCAAAAACTTCCCTTAAATACTAATAATAGTTAATAAATTTTTATTAACCACACACAATTTCATTACTTTAAACAAGTAATAATATCATCATTATTACTTTGACCACTATTTAAAATGGAAAAACAGCATCATTGCATGAATTTTTCCCCAAGGATTGATTTTAGGGGGTTTAATGTCTTTTATAATCATTCACATCAGGTTCGTCATTTTTTTCTTAATAGAAACTCCCAATGGATCCAACACCCATAACTGTGTACATACCTATTTCCGAAGGCAGTCGATCAATTAGGTTTTTAGACCCAATGGTTCTTAAGAAAGTACATTAGTCGAGAGGGTTGGAGGTTGGGATCATAACAACCTTTTGGGGGGAATTTTTTCCTACTCTCATACACTCTTATATATTTAAGATATGTTCATGAATCTCTTTAAAATCTTGAAATGAGATTGGTTTCACTAACAAAATGATCAAGTGTTGAATCCTTCCATGTGTAAATGGGGTATATTAATTTGTCCATATGTATGTATATGAGGTTCTTCATCAATTTCCTAAAATGGGTATCTGATTATATTTAGAAGCCATATCACCAGTAACTCTGGATTTTTACTTGCATTTGGGGGGGGGGTAGTTAATATTTTGAGGATGTCATCGAACCTCTATTAGGAATCCTACATATCCTATTTGTAACTAGAATTAAAACCCATGTAGTTCATTGATACTATTAATTTTAATTTCATGTCGAAAGGACATATATGAGGGAACTTAAGAACTATGTATTAAGATCAAGACTCAAGGAGACATCCTATGAATCCAGTTGATAGCAGGAATCAAGGTCATCATAGTTTGATCATGCCCTCGGTATTGACCCCAAGATGGATTCCCTTGAATAGGGGAAATAATATCATTCCACTGATCTAGTATTAGACACTAAGGTTTTCATGGATTGTGGACATTCATGATGTGAATTATATGATCACTGCAAATCCCTATGGCCACATTATCCATGCTTAGTGTGAGAAGCAAGGTATAGTAATTGATTGGTCTCATTATATATGGGTGTGGGACTTACACATTATGGAATCCCAAATGGGGTGTTTGATATGTATCTCAGGCATTAGGAAGGCTTTATACATATCATGTTCATGGTAGGAATTAGAGTCATTGTAGTTAATTTGTGTTGATGGTTAAGGAAGAATGACCATCCCATTGGATAGATTGGGTCCCAATGATTAGAATATCTAAAATATGGAGGGACTTACACCAAGCTGGATGATAGTTCAAACTCAAAACTTATGGAGGCATTCTATTTTTCCCATTTATAGAAGGAATAAGAGTTCATATAGTTTATTTGGGGTTATTCCCAAATATGTCCACTTGATAAGGTTTTCCTATCTTAGGATTTCTATCTAGAACATCCTGACTACCTTCAGGACATATCCTAATCACCTTCCTCACACATCAATGGTGTCTTTATGACACATCATAGGATGTATGAACATTTACTAGTTCGAGGATGTTTGGACATCTCCCAGTTTCCTAGAAGACAGTCCTAAAGAATATTTCATGATCTAGTTGAATTTAATGAAGGATGTCACATAATTTATAAGGAATATAGGGAATACATCACATGATCAAGGATGACATGTTTGTAGGGTGTCACATGACCTGGATGAATTTTTTAGAGGACATCTTGATAGCAAGAAAATTTTTCTAGAGGACATCATTAGACCTGACTGACATGTCCTAGTGTCACCACATAACATGGGAGACATGTCTGGATGACATTGTAATATTTTTATGGAAATCATAGAGGGATTCACATGTCTCGGGTGGCATACTCAGAGGGTGTCACATGAATTTCTTGACATACCAAAGGGAAATCGCATAATCTAAATGGAATATTGATGGATTGATTCATGACTTGGGTGAAATGTATTGGTATTATTTCATGATCTATTTAGGTCGTGAAAAGTGCATGAGGATTATTGTATCCATTATTTTATAATTTTATCATTCCTTTTTAGTATTTTTTTTTTGAGACTTTATTATATATTTCCTTCAAGGATTGTATGGTGTTATCTTATTATAGTTTTCGCATGACATAATTGATATACGGGGCCTACATAACATAATCTAGATGACATGCCAAAGGTATTTTTTGAAATTTATAGAGTGATCAAGTGAAGAACATATTAATTTCACATGATCCCTTAGTTCAGTCCCCGTATTTTACTTAGTGTAATATCATTGTGATCACATGACTGGATACTCTTAGAAGTCAGATCATGTGATCCCATGTAGCAATCACTCATGGTCCTTTTTTGTGTTGGGGTATTTATAGGCCTTACTATCCCAATTATACTCTGCCTAGAACAATGGGTATCTCAGAAATATGATATGAAGTTAGTGGAGGTATTTTTTTATCACGCACTTCACATGATCATTCCTTGGTTTATCCAGGGCACTACATAATGATCAAATACCATGGTAATATTTAACCATCCCCATGATTATTAGACCCCAACTAATTAAAGGGATTTCACCTAACCATGTTGATATGTCTAACAGCTTTCATAATGTCATGTAGACATGTTTCAGAGTCTTCACGATATAAGGATACCTATAAGAGGCTTTCATTTGATTGAAGATGAATTTTATGGGGTCCATAGAGAGACAAATGTGGCTTTTTAAGGGAAAAAATCTGAGTTAGAGGCGGCTTGTAAAATTTACATTATGATATCGTGTTGTCTTGTCAAGGGGGGTTCATATGAATATCATCATAACTCCCCTTCCAGAGAAGATTACACATTTTCCCTATTTTATTTCCTTCTTTATTTTACAAGGGTAGGGGATCTCGTGACATCCTTCAAGTGTTGTCAAGGAATTTTTCTCTCCTTGTCAGTAGTATATCACACAATCAGTAATTAATATCTGAATGGTGCATGATCATTCCCATGGACAACCCTTCTACTTTACTATATAGTTGTAGTGGCATCATATGGTTGAATAGATAAGTCTGAGGTCCTTCACATGATGATGGTGACAAAACAACATAATTTTGTATGACAAGGTGGACATGATTCCAGGGGCATCGTGATATATTTTGGATCGCATGAGCATATCGTATGAATATCAACCTAATTCTCCTTTATAATATGATTCCTTCTTTATCTACCAATATTTTACAAGGGTTTTTGGATTATTGTCAATTTTACTTCAGTTTTCAAGTCATACGATTCATAGGAACTCATATAGAAGCCTTTGTATGATCACCAATTCTTGTTATGAAACCTTTAAAATAATATAGAGGTTTTTTCAATGGGTTTTAGGTGATAAAAATAATATCATGCATTGTGAATGATCTATTCACAATACCTTCTAAGGGGAAAACAATTGTGTTCGTATAAGGGTCACGTGATCCATGTGAGTCGGCCACATTCTCTTCCATTGTTTTATAGAAAAAATAATACATTCACTTCTGGTATTTATTCCCTTATATATTTTCCAATGCTCATTTGGTAGGCATCAAAAAATTTCCCCCTTGGGAGTAAAGTCTATAGGGATATGATCCTCATTCTAATTGAAGTAAATTCTCTCTTGAGTCTTTGGGGTTGTCACCGATCCTTATCTCAGGTGGTGTTTGGTATTCTGGGTGGCCTTTATAATTATGTGCAAAACTTTATAAATAGGGGATGAAGGAATAGCTCATTCCACTTCAAACTTTAACTCCAATTTATCTTGTTATAGATTTCATCGCATGATTACTTTACAAGACCTCACTGTATGATCTCTCTCTCAAGAAACCTTCATGAGAAATGACCACATGATCTCTTCATAAGAACTAAACACAAGATCTGTTTCATGAGATATGTTCTCATTCTAACAATGTATGACTACACTCTGTCATCACTTGTTCAGAAAAATTACAAATCAAATCTCGATAATTACTGGAACCTTGACCTTGGTCCTTAGTCATATGGATCTCTTGTGAGCTTCATAATATCTGCATGTTTGGTCTCTTGACCACTCAATCAATATGTAGCTTGTGTGATAATAGTAGGGCCACATGATTGAAAGACTTATTTTTTATTTTTAAGTCATGATATACTCCATGGGTTTTGTTATTCGTGAGTCCTTTATGGGCCATGCAGTTTTTGAGACCTATATCAGGTCATGTGATCATGAGTCCTTTCATGGTTAATGCGATACGCATGATGTTTTTAGAGTCATGCATCCCTTTTGGAAGGATTTCTCGCTCATTTAACATATTCCTCCTCCTCATATATAGATGTATTATAGTTCCCACCACAGTTTTTTAAGTCTTCAATGAATGAGACTGTAGTAGCCATGGCACATTGAAACACAATTTGTTCAAGTGTGGGTGAAGGCTATCATCATAATGTCAAATCATCAAAGACAGGTCTGATAAACCTGATGGGAGAGAACCTTAAGGAATTTACTCTCTCGAACTTCCTACATTTATAAGTTTGGTTTCACTAATGAAACTCCCATATTTTTGTTGCATTCAAAAATCATTCCTCCCACTTGAAATATGGAAATCTATAACACATTCTAGGAGAAAATCTCCCATATAGTTCATTTTATTACTAAGGAAAAACACACAGATAGTTATATGATGAAATTTATTCCCAATGATTTTGATGAGATATTTCATGAACCTGATTCCAACATCAAAATGTACCACTTGATAATATATAAATCCTCCAAAATCCATGGGTTTGGGGGGTGAACCAATGGGTATCTTCAATCAAGGGGTATTTTTTGAATGGATTGGGGTTTTCCCTTTTGGGGTAGTATATCACCTCTGAATTTTTTGTTAAGCTAAAACAGATCAAGATGTAAAAGTCCATTTAGATCTCAAAAAACCTTTCTTACTAAAATAAGGGATTGATGGTGGAATTTATCAGTCACTGGAGTCCATATACAAACATATTCTAGCTAATTAATGGTGAGGTGGGTATCATTTTTTGGAATATAGATAATATTTTTGGTTCCCCTATATTGGGGGTAATGTATGATGAGTCCCCCCACCCTCCACATGGGATAATTTAGAACATGCCCCTCCTATTTCTTGGACATTAATCAAGATGGCTAAAAATTCACTTCAAAAGGACCTAATTCACAGGGAAGATATCACATTAAATCAATGGGTGAGATACTTCATAAAGAAGAACTATTCCGAGCTGGAGGCCAAGAAGAAAAAAGATTTCCCAACGAAGGACTCTAAAAGTATTGGGGTGCATATTGGTCCATAGTTAAAGGAATTAAATTTACCAACTGGGGGTGAGAGGTTATTCCCAACATTGATAGAACTGTTCAGTTGGCCGGTTTTCTTGCCATATACCTATGCGGGTACCTTCTCCTGACAAAGGAAAAGGGTGGAGTTAGAGTATCCACTTTCATAGTAGTAACCTATATGGAAGGGGTAGAATATTGGGTTATCCATTATTGTGTTTTGAAAACTATATCACCTATTGGTATATATTTATAAGGGAAGATCCCAACATATAATATCTAGGACCTTTTAGGTGTTATGGGGTTGGATGAGGGATCATTTTGGAGCCTATGACTATTTAAGAATCCATAACATTCCCAATGTTCATTTATAACCATTGTTTTATAGTGAATCAATGGGGTAAAGCCTGTTACACTAAAGGATTGATAATTTAGGGCCTTCCTGATCCATCATGATTGATTCTCATTTAAAACCAATGGGATAGTGCACAATAATTGTATTTTTGAAAATGGCTGGGAAATCCTTGAGGAAAGGTCCTACATTATGTCACTTCATGAGGGAACCAATTTCCCTACATTAATGGCATTCTCCTCTATGAATGTTATGCACTTGTAAATTTAACTATTAGTTCTTGTGTGCTCAAAAAAGATATCACCCCCTTTTCACATTCAATTAGAGAATCATCTGATTGTTGATCACCAATTTTGGATAATTTTTACCAGGTAAGAGACTCAAGAATGGGTATAATTCCCTCCCTATGAGGCCATGATAGGTTGTTCATAAAATTATACTAATGTTTGGATATGCTGGAATCCAACTGGTAGATTATCCACATCAGTACTTATGGCTACAATATTTTCAATGACTGAATAATCCAATCTTATTCTTAGAAAGTGGCTTGTTTTGAGTGGTCCAACAACCCCAAGAAATCCTTGTAAGTAATTGACACATTTAACATTACTCTCATTTCCGAAAGAAGTATCAAACATCCCAACCATAGTGAGTGTGGATCATATGATTGAAACCATGAAAATGCTATTATTTCCCCCTCATTTTATCAATAATTGACTTGGAGAACATAGAACTTGGAAAATGAGCTTTGTGGAATACAAAACTAGGCATAGTTAACTTTATAAGAAGTTTCTCATGTTACCAGTCTCATAGGAATCACTTTCAAAGACCGATCTATGGAGTTCAAAGATTTTATCTAGGACCTTGATGCAATGATGGAAACCAAGAAGGGTTAAGTCCACTATTTACTTTAGGTGTTGTAAATGGTGGATCGAGGCACATTGGAGGATGGGGTTGAAAAATAGGGTTTTCCCATCATCAAGGTAGTTATAAGATTGATATTTCTGAAATATTAAAGTTGCAATGGTTCTATTATAACTATAATGAATTATTTTTCATTTATTTTTACATAATAGGAAACTATAGAAGACTGGACCCATCTGTTATCCATAGTATATTCTTCTGGGTGTATGGTTGTTAGATATGAATTGAGCGGTGACTAATGTACCTATGATGATGGTTCCCTAAGTCAAATTCCTCTAATAAGGGCTTCAATTAACATCCTTAGAGAGATTTTATCAACATCGATACCTTATGTGGGGACTTCCTTAACACCTTCGGTGTTGGAAACTTCTGGAGATCATTCCTCATAGGTGAAAGGAAAAATTAATCACTATAAATTATCAAATCCTTATTAATTATAATTCACAAGTATATATTTCATTTTAATCCTTCTATATTTTGGACTATTCCCAAAACACATCCCAATTATTCAAAAATGAACAATTCCCCACTAATCTTTATTGGATGAGAATCTATTTTCTCCTGATGATGCGGGTGTGCATTCTATTACCTCATAAAAAACATCACAATTGGACTCATCTCATCGAGAAGTAGATAGTATTGAAGTGTTAGGTCCATTAGTCCTAACACCAACTACTAATATTCCAACAGTTGTGTTATTCAACCTAGCACAAGAGAATTGAATTCTGGAGGAAACAGATGTTGGTAGCTACTCCTCCATTGATTATTCTATTATATAGGTTCATTTTAGAAAATATGAGAATTTCTAGAAACATGGATCACCATATGTCATTTTTCCGAAAATTTATTGAGCTCTTGAAAACCTTAAATGGGGTGAGAAAATTATTAATTTAGAGAAAACACTAGTGGTTCCACCAAGACTCTTTTCCTAAGTGGGTGTTTCATATTTTTCAGAGGATGGGGTTGGGGAAATATAAATTACCAATAATGTAATCAATAATGTTATTTTTCCAACATTGTTAATTTTTTTGGTAACCTGATGATATAAAACCATATATACTTGGAATGATGATCCCTTTTTCTTTTTCTTATAGTGACTTCACCCCAAATGTTGGAATTTCTAGTCCTTTTTTCCTTAGGAATTCACCCGACCAAGTTAACCAACACAGATTATAGCTCCTTACCCACATCATCGAAGAATGTGAATAAAACTCCCTCGCTTAGTGACTTAGTCCCATAATATTTTCTTATTCCTAGGATAGCCATTGATCATGGTTTGGATCCTATTTAACTTTATCAATTAATGCAGTGATACGTGCAGAGGGATATTTTGACCAAAATTTTGGATTCCCCATTAAAGGGGTGAAGGATATTCTAGGTAATGTTTAGTTCATGTTCTCCACCCTTGGTTATGAGGGTTTTGATTATACCTCCCTTAAAGCCCAGGTGAATGAGGTGATATATTCACAGGATAAAAATGGGTCCTTTAAATTAATCATAGTATAATTGGAGGCATCCTCTTCATTATAGAGAAGTTGGGATGAGACAATGAATGAAGCTTCCTAGCATGTGGTGGAGGAAATAACTCACTGGGAAGGGGTAAAAGACTGGGAGGTTGCAATTACCCATTTTCAATCTAAAATTATCCATCTTCAAGAAGATCTATCTCAGCTTTAGTATGAACTTAAAATATCAAATAAAACCATACTGAAGAAGCAGTGGCTTCTTAACATGGTGGAGAAGGCCATGATTGAATTTTTTTTCATGGAAGAGGAATTTAACCAGATTAAAGAGGCATAAACTGAATTTTTTGATCAATTATGCCAATACATTAACTTCATGGATCAAAATTATAGAGCTCAAGGACTCCTCTAAATTAATTTTATGAAGGTATTTTAATTTTTTGACGATTCCTTCACCTATGTATCCATGGTGGAAACTCTAATATGTAGAGATTTCTTCTTATACACAATATCAATGAACAGATCATCTAAAATTTATATTTCATTTTCCAATTTTATTTTACTCATGATATACATGAAATTTCATTTATAAAATGTTTCATATATCTTCAATGACACCCATAATTTTTATAATATCAAGTAAACCTAAATCCGGGATTTGAATGTTGAAATCCCAACAGATTATTCTAAAGAAATTATCATGAATTCCCACCAACATAAGGTTCCTCATTGATTTATCTATGATAGTTTTCTTGAGATTACTTGATTTTAAAAAGTAAAATTTGGGTAAAATATATATCATGGAGGAAGAATTATCTATCTTTGGATGAATTTATTAGACTTATTAAGCGTATATGGATTTTTTCTAAGCCTATATGGTGGGTCCCTCAAAATTTATATATTTTTTATTTATCTGATTCCCAATTTTTTTTCAATATTCATATAGAGGAAGGCTTAGTGGGCATGGACTTGGTTTTTTCTTAAGATACACTATTATGGGTTTTCAACCTGACAAGTTTTGTGCCTTTTACATTTTAAGAACTCCCAATATCACCTAGAATATAAAAAGTTCATGTTCAGCAAGAAGAGGCTAAAATTTTTACTAGGATATTGTTATCTATCTTTCAACTTGGTGAGCATTGTCTTTGTTTGAGTTTTCTTTTTTAAGGTTTGGAAAACAATAAATCTTCTATGTTTTAGTTTAGTGACCTATATATTAAACTTTTTGTTTCAATATTTTATAGCCTTTTAGCTCAAACCCTTTTTTTAGTAGTTTATAGTCTTCTAGATTGGAATTTTTTATGCTGGTAATATACCACCTACAAATTAGTTTTCTCTATCCAATTTAATGTCATGTGACAATGATGTCTTCTATGCAATTTGACATCATTTGGTAAGGTCATATTCTGTGAAGTTTTGCATCATACGGTAAGGATGTATGCCTTTTTATTTTAACATCTTGTGGTAAGGATTTCTGACATGCAATTTAATTTCATGTGGTAAAGATGTATACCATAACATCATGTGATAAAGTAATATTCCATGTATTTTTACAACATGCAGTATGGGCGCCTTCTATGCATTTTAACATCATTCAGTAAGCATGTTTTTTGTAGAGTTTAATTTCATGTGGTAAGGATATCTATTATACAATTTAATATCATGACCTAAAAGTTTTTTTTGATGAATATGGAATGGTTCACACATACCTGGAAGACCAAAAACACCCTAAAGTGATGACTTATACCATGGTGTTTCCAGTGCTCATGAGCATTGGATTTCATTTCCTATAAGTAGGAGATGACCCTATTTGATAGGTCAGAGACCTTATAGGTCCATATAATGGTCAGACAGAGGTGTCACCATCCTTTTCTGAGGTCCATGGAAGATTTTCAAAGACTCAAACATTTGGATGATGAAGTTGGGAGTGAATTGAGAGCTATCTAGAAATGGTTATGGAACCCTAAGGCAGTTTAGCTCTTGGTTTGGGAATCTTGGGCCCTACTCCCTATGGTTTCAAGTCATGGGGTGTGGTCCATCAAAAGGTTCGGTAATGGAGTGTTGCATTCCTGTTTTGATAATGTGTACAAAACATACTGACGTAACATATAAGATGTCAAATACACTTGAATAGTCTATTTATAAGGATTTTAAATCATTATCCAAAGTGATTGGTTCATGAGGATTATGTGGGGAAATCATGCTAGGGATGAACCAAAAATCCCTAAGGTGTTGTGTTCCTCTATAATGATGGAAGGGATCACAAGGATCACAAATCCATTTTTCAAGTTAATGACGTATTTGGTTGAAGTTTGGGGGCTCATATGCATGATCCATAAGTATATTCATAGTTAAACAAGGGTATCCTAAAATAGGGTATCCTATTCCAAAGGAAATAGAAGGCTTGTGGAAATTTGAGGATCTCAAATCATGAAGTGTGATTTATGGAAATCATAATATTCAAGAAATGTTCGAGCACCCTAAAAGTTTTATTGTTTCCTAGTAAACACATTATCACAGTGAGGATATGTGATAAATAATTACTCTAATTTCACCCTTATTTAGAGTGTCTAGGAGAATGATTCAGCTTTTACTTAGGACACATAGTAGACCCTATGAGATTTATGCCTCATTCATTTATTTATGCTCTATCTTTTTTTCATGAACTATAGAGATAAAGAGTTTAGAGAGAGGAGAATTGACTTTTTCTCAGGACAACCTTTGTGGTTTTTTATCCGTTAAAGTTTTATGTCACTTTTACTAATTGTTTAGGGTCCTATGATTAGGACCATAAAAGTCTAAAGTTTAAGGTCTAATATCTTTGACTAATCTATGCACAGTTGAATGTCATGACGTAAAAAATACAGAATGACGAGAATGGTTCACAATAGCATAACTAAGATGCCAATTGTCAAAATTAATACAACATCATTTTTAGTAGGATATTAAAATGATTTAAATCATGTATTGAGGTTCTCAATTCATGAGTAATGATATGTAAAAATCATACTGTGGATGATCCTAACACTCTAAGGTACTGAGTTTCTCCACACTGATGTCACGTCTCAAAAGGATCAGGTAACCCTTTTTTTAAGTATAACTCATTTAGTAAAAAGTTAGGGTATCTTATACATGAAAAAAGGGTAGACATTCATATTCATAAAAAGGTTCCCTTGAAGTTGGTTGTCATTTTCCAATTTTCATGAAAGGTGGGTGGAAATATGAGGCGCTTAACACATGAAACATGATTTACATGTTGAGGTGCTTAAAAGGAAAATGGAGGCACCCCATTTTCTGGTTGTTTGGGTATAGGATCTTGTGATCCTTTTATAAGGACCAATAATGTGTGATGGACTAAATATTTTAACATCTTATAGTTTGGATTCATTTTATGTTAATTTTTAATGTCATGCGACAAGGGCATTTTTCTTTCCTTACAGTTTAACTTAATGTGGTAACATTATGGGAACAAATGTGAAAATTGTGAAAGATATCATTGGGGACTATTTTCATTGGTTGGGGTAATTTAGAAGTAGGGAGACTCTTTCATCCATGAAAATTATTATTGTAGAGTATCCATTTGTTGACACCCTTCTTGTAGTGATATATCATGTGTTCAAGCAAGCCATACGTAGATTTTACTAGTGAATAGTCAGAATGAGCTTGTATGACTCAAACTTCTTTGAAAATAGGTATATTATTATTTTATGTTCCATTCAATGTGAATACCTTTTTTCATGTAGTTTAATGACATGTGACTAGGACACCATGAATGTTCACTGTGCTGGTCTGACCCTTACACAAGGAAGGGGAGATTTGTTCTACTACGGCTGGACCTATGATCAGATATCTGAGCTTAAAAACATATCTTGTGATGATAGGAATCAATAAACACATATTTCTTAAAGGGAAAACTCTCCATGTAGGTCTTACCCATACGTATATGGGGAAATTGTTCCTATTGATTATTACCACTAGACCTAGGGGAATCACTATGTATCTTGTGATGACACGAATTAAGATAAATATAGTTTTTCAATGGGAAACTCTCCTTATAGGTAAGACCCATATGTATGGTGTATTTTTTCTGATTATTGTTAAAGCTAGACCTGATATTGGAGATCCAGAAATCACTATGAATCCTATAATGTGAGGAATCAATCCCCATATAGTTCTTGAATCATAAACTCTCCACACAGGTCTGAACCATATGCATAGAAGGAATTTCTATCATTAGTTGTGCAGTTGGACCAAGGATTGGAGATCTGGGCATCACTATGTATCCTATTATGAGTTTAATCATTCCACATTTAGTTATGGATAAACCATATAGCTTGAAATCATGTAGAAAGAATGTAGGTTCCCCGATGTGAAAGAGAAATATTGTGACTAGACCCAAAACTAGATATCTAGGTTTTAATACATATACTAAAATGGAAGGAATCAAACCATATGTATTTATTGAATGGAGGTGTTTTGGGAGAAAAATAATGAGGATAGTGGTCATCTCAGGAAAGTTATATGGTAATGCATAGTTTTATGTCATGTAATAGAAGTCAACCATGCAGTTTAACATCTTTTAGTAAGGACTTATGGTGTCCATTTTAAGGTCTTTCATGAAAAACAAAACTAAACCTATTATGAACTGATATATCCTAATCATTAGGGGAATCCTTTACCAAAAATATTAATCCCATGTGAGCTATGATCAATGAGGGAAATGACGAATTGAAAATGTTACATTTACCACACAGAGGAAATTAAGGGAAGAATAGGGGAAATTTGTCACATATGGTCATTAGGCTAAGATATAGGACGTTGGATTCCTACACATCCAACTAGAATAAGAATCATGTCATATATACTTCTAAAAAATCATTTTGTTTAGTGTCATTTAGCGAGGACATCAGTCATGCAGTTAAACTTTGTGTAGTAATGACGAAGGTAACTCATCGTGCAAAACAAGGTATCATGGTGGGACCTAAGAATGAAGATCTATATGTCACTATGAATCCTTTGATGGAAAGAATCAATCCTCACATAGTTCTTGGATAAATATATTCCATGTGTAGATCTGAATCTCACACATGTACGGAAGAACTTCATTTCCCTTTTTCACATGTCTATCTTGTGTATGGTAAACCATTGGTGAGACGATGCTTCCAATATATTTTAATGCCTTACAGTAAGGACATATCATGAAGTTTAATTTCATGCAACTAGGATGTGATATATTGTGCAGTTTAAAGCCTTGATGCTCATACCTCTATCATGAAGCTTAACATCATGTGGTCATGATGTATTTGTAAATTTTAACATTATACGACCTAGAAGAAAATAATTATTGATGGAAGATATACAAATTATTTATTAATAAACCTCACACTGGGGGGAGAATTATTCATTCCCCATCCATTGTGGCCTATATGTAAGCTCTATTACAATAGGCCTTATGTTCGATATAAGGAACTTCTAATTTTGGTTCTGACATTGGAGTTTTATTTCATAGTATCATTGGGGTTTTAAGATACAATACCATTTCTCCTTGTCCGAATGAATTTTGGATAAACTTTTTACTAAATTCTCATGTGATCTAATTCTAATTAACTTTGATTTTTTATCATGTATAAAACCTTTTAACATCGACTCCCTCCAATTTATCTAGTTTCTTTTGAGAATTTTCATCATATGAGAGTTATCTATAGATATCCATTCGAATTGATGGCCAATAGAATTCCATAGGAAAGTCTGCATTGGTTCCACACAAAAATGAATTTGGAGTTACTTATGTAGTAGTACACATGGTGGTACGGTAGTCCCATAGGGCATGGATGAAATTTTCTGGCGAGGACTTCTCGTATATAACCACCATATTTGAGATTATATTCAATAGAGTCTTATTAAAGGACTTTTTACCATTTTCCTCTGCATGATAGTGGGATGAATGGTTGGATATTATTTTATACTCTTTTTATAACTTCTTTAACACTACAGAATAGAATTTGGTGTTGTTTTCTATCAATATTTTGTGGGGGACTCAGAATCTGGTGATGATATTAGACTTCACAAAGTTGATTATATTCTTCAATCAAACCCCCTTTAGGGGTATTTCCTCGTCCTATTTGTAAAATAAGTTAGTAGTTTTAATAATGTACTTAAATAGATTAGTTATGGATATGGGATATTTCCCCACAACATCCATCCCCCATACAGAAAATATACAAAAATATTTAGGTGTATATAGAAATTTTAGGGGATTATGGATGAATTTATCATGAATATGTAATGTATTAAACTTTCTGGTGAACTTCATATAGTCTTATATTATCATTTTTCAATAGTATTCAAGCCTTCTGATTTGTTGGGAGAGCCTGGCCCTAGACTAATGAGCACCACATAAGACTACATGGACTTATTCCATGATATTAGGAATCTCATTTTCTACAACACATCGAAGCAGGATTCCATTAAATCCTTGTTTTTAGAGAGAATTTTTATCAAATGGTCATCCCGAATGGTAATTATTTCTACTCAATGTTGAATATGTTCCCTTCTATATTGGTATATTAGGAGAGCCTCATGATGGAAATAATTAATTATGGGATCCATCCATATGAGGGTAGATATTGGTTCATCACTCTCTAGGGAGGGGTTGATCTGATTGATTTATTCCATGTCACGTATGATGGTTGATTATACTATCTTTTGATGTGTGATACGGAAAACCACCTCATATTGACCAGGATTTTCCATAATTGTAGATGCATTTTCAATGTTTCATCCGGAGAATTATGTGATCAGGGAACATGTTGAATCATGTGTTTGAAAGGTGACTCTGACATTATTACTCTAATATATCCAATTATAGGGGAAATTCTTCTTTTTTGATGGAATATTTACCATTTATCTTAATTATCAATAGCTCATAATCCCCTTTGATTTTTAGGTAGGCTATCTTCTATTGTAGGTCTAATTCCATACCAAAAAAAGAGGGTGTGGTATTATTCATTATTATTAGTGTAGCCTTTGGATAGTGAGAAAGAGTAGGGAGAATTTCTTTGCATGGAGAAACAAATACAATCCTTAATAAAAATAGGTTAAGATTCGTGTTTTCTTGCCTATTATCGATATGAATTCAGAAGAATATATCAAAATACAACTCTCACATTTAGGTGGTATCATGGGAATATAAAACCTCCCCATCTAGAAGTTTGGTGTCCACAAGTGTACTTTCCAAGGTGGGATGTGCCATAATAAAATCAGCTAGTGCCTACCCTTTAACTTACTTATGAACTAGATGTCATACTATTGTAAATTAACCTACCATTGATCCAAACTCCTAGTTAACATTGGGTGGCCAAGGATATTCTTGAGCAGGTCAATACCAGAGAACAAGTGGACTTTGTGGGGATACAAGTAATGCCTGGTCTTTTTTCACTATAAAGATGAGTGTGAGGTAGTTCTGCTCGACATCAGGGTATTTAGTCTTAAAACCTAGAATCATGTGTCTGAGGTGGTGGAGACTATTATCATTCCCCCACATCATTTTTATGTCTAAGGATAGTTCCAGGTGATTGTTCAATGATAGCCACATATAAGATGATTGGTTTCCCTCCAATATAGAAAACAAGACTCATGGGTACAACAGGTACTACTTGAGACTCTTTAAGTCTTCTTGGCAGTCCTCATCTCAATGGTTGGTGACTCCCTTTTTCATTATCCTGGTGAAGGGGGTTATTTTTTGTTCAATTTGGATATGAAACTCTGAATTTAAGTGAGGTTCCCTTAGATCCCCCTCATTTATTTCAGATTTTAATGGTGTGAAATTTCTAAAATTTTACTAGTCTTTTGGGGGTCAAATTCTATGTCACGGGGGAATACTATAAATCCAAGGAATTTCCTAGGTGTTACCCTAAAAGTTCACATCAGTGGGTTCATCTTCAAATTATGTTTCCATAACTTTTTGAATGTTTTTTGATGTTTTATGAGGTTATTACATCACTATCAATTTTTTACCACCAGGTCATTGACATAACATTCTATTATTCATCCCAATAATGGTGTCAATATATGATGCATGTCACGTTGATAATTAGTTCCATCATTCTTTAATTAAAAGGGCATGAGATCATAGAAAAATAATCTCCTGAGGTACTATAAAGGTGGTGGATTCCTCATCTTTAGTGGCCATCATTATTTGATTATACCCTCAATACCTATCCATGATTGAATGGGCTTAGAATCTAGTAATTGCATCATTCAAGAGTTTTTTTATCGTTAATGAGAATTAATACATGGGAAGTGTCGATTAAGTTCTATGAACTTGATTTAGGCCCCAATATTCTAATTCTTTTTCTTTACTAGGATGGTGTTGTAGATTCAATTTGGGTATTCCATTTATCATAAAAATTGGATTTGATAAATTTTTCAACCTCTAACTCTACATTAGTATCATGAGAGGGGTGCATCCTCTTGGATAATTTCTTGAAACTTCATTGTTCATTGGTTAATCCTAGGTGGTGTGTAGCCACCTTGGTGTTCATTTTGAGAATTTCTGTATAATTCCGAGAGAATTCATATTGATATTTCATTATAAATAAAATGTACTTATTTTTCTCTTTGGGAGGAATGGTGGAACTAATAAATGTGGGAAATGGGTCTTCTTTCATTCCCTAATTTACCTACATAAGATCGTCGATGGTGGTGGAGAGGCCTTCATCTAATTTGGGATGGTAGTTCCAGAGTTTTTTCCTCTTATTCTTCCATTTCTGAGTTTGTAGAGACATTTTCAGGTATAGTAAGAAATCTAGGGAATCACTATCACTGTCAGAATAAGGGAGAATTTTGGAAGATATATTATCATCCCCTACAACCAGAGTCCTTGCAGAGAGATTATGGAGCTAATTATTTCCTTTTACAGTGTTGTTGGGTACAATAGGAGTCTATAAATTTGGGATTTGTTCTATTACCTAAATATGGTTTATGGGTAGCGCATAATCGATTTCAAGCATACTAAATTGATTTTTAGGGGGTACCTAAGCCATTAGGGGATGCAACCTATAGATTTTCATCCACTATTGGTCATTTTCCATCCCTTTTGTAGAATCCTACCTTAGAATATGTGGATTCATAAGACTCAAAAGGATCAATTCCACTATGTAGTATGACTACCTTCCCATTGATGGGGTATTTCAAGAACTGATGGGATGTTTAAGGTACTACCATGTGGTTGTGAATCCCAGGAATTCTGAGAATGAAATTATACACTATGTTTTATAGGATAACCATGAAATCATTATATGTTAGATACCCAAATTGATATTTATTCCTTTTCTTCTCGAGAGGTAATTTATCACTCTTATCATACCCTTTATTGGTCAACTTTGTGGGAGAAAAATCTCATTTAATATATCCAAAAAATTAAAGGGTATGAATTGGGATGTGGTTGATTCCAAATCCATTTTCAATCAAATCCCTTAAAAATTAAATGTCATCGAGTCCTCCCAAAATGTATAGGGGTATGATATGTCCCTAGATAACCTATTCGTATTCTTCTCTGTCAATGAGATGGAGACAAAAATATTATAATGGAATAGTCTCCACTTAATAAACCTCATCTGTAGTGGATTCTCTTTCGAATATATGTGGACTCTTGAGGTCTTTTAAGAGTAACACTCTGAGTTATTTTGAAAGATGGAGTGTATCCAGGATTGATATCCTAGTTGGGAAAAGCACTAATTGTTTTAGAATGTCATAATTTCGTGCAAAAGTTTTTTCTTCCCATAGTGGGGTTTCTCATTAATATGAAGTGCAAGAGATGAGGTATTTGATGTAGGTAGTCCTAAGGATTGTTCATAGGTTTAGTGAGCATTAGTTTCTAGTGGTGTAGGATATACTGGCCATACCCATTTTTTGGGATGATCAGATAATCACACATCTCCCAAACATTTGTATAATAAGACTAGTTGTAGACGACCGTTGTAGGGTTCTGGGATACCTCCGTGTCTTTTCTAGTCTTACCGGAGTGGTTTCCCATGGGTCTCCTCTGTACATATGTCCTTTTTGAGGATGTGACAGAAATATTGGGTCCGACCACACCTTTATTGTCCCCTGTATCCTCATCTCCTATTCCAGTGGCCTCTAGCTCCCCGGTCAGGTATGGGGAACTCATACTAAGTGGAATATTCCTCAGTGGAGAAGGGTTCTACTAAGTGAAATACATTAATAGAACCAATAATTTCACTTATTCTAATAATGGTTTTGTTTTTTGAGGTGGTTTTTATTCATCATATTTAATATAAAATAAGTCAACAAGAGTCATATCTTTTTTAGGAGATGAATATGACTCTCCCTCTTCTTTCTCTTTAGGTATCTAATGGTTACATCTACCTCTGGGAGGCATATTTGATGTAACTTCCCTAAGAGGAGGAACCATTATGGGTCTATGAAACTATGCTCTTAGAGTTCCATGAGATCGGTCAACTATCTTTTCAGTCATCTAATTGTTAAACTTTTATTTATGCTTGGCTGAAACTTTTTCCCAATCACTTTATTCTCCTGATTGGGTGACAATCACACAAGTTAACTATGCCAGGGAATTTTCCATCATCACCTACCCAGAATCAACCACTCTTTTGAGGATTTATTTGAAGATGAGTAAATCATAGATGGTGTGACCCATATTCATATTGAAAGGGAAGTAGTTGACTTGATCAGTGAGGGTGACCTCATTAAGTTTTTGGGGCTACGGTAGCTTAAGTAGGTTATTTTCTCTTGATTCAAGAAAGAAACTAGGGATCTTCTCATTCTATGAGTAGTATGAATAAATAATTTGTTCCTTAAATACTAGGTGACCCTAATCTATTTCTATTCTAGCTGAGGATGATTTTGTTGTTACTACCACTCGATAGGAGGAGCTGGGTGATTTAGGAACTACCTAAGTGCTTGAATGGGAACTGCTATTGGTTTGAGGGTAGTAGTGGAATTGTCTACCATAATGATCTATTTATATTATTCCAAGGGTATGGGTAGAGATTCAGCTTATGTCCATTGAATGGAATCTCAAATATGTTGTGTCATTTCTAAATATTCATATAATATTCCTAGATATTTCATCCGGATCAGGGGTTTCTTATAAAGGCATAAACCCGTACATTAAGATTCAAAGCTAAAACATGGTTTTTAATTTTTTTTAAAATATCTATAAAAATTACATAGTACATTCTACAACTAAGGAAATTTTCTAGTCTATCTTTTCAATAATTAGAAAAAACCATACATATTATTAGATTTGTACAAAATTTAACTAATTGTCTTTGAATGTGCAACCTCACTATACAAAACAAGTTCCATTTGAATTTATACTGAACATTTGAAAATATTTTAAAATTTAGGGTGAGAATATAATTTCCCAATAATGGGATTTAAAACTAGTACTTTTATTTAAATAAAACTAAAAATATTTTATAGAAAAAAGATTTGATAAAATAAATACTTTTCCAAAAGTATTATCAAAACATTGAAATAATTATCTCATAATCCATTAGAATTACTTATGATTTTGAAAACCAGTTAATTTACAAAATAAATAAACTTTTGAAATAATATATGGATTCATCCTTTAAAAAAATTTGAAAGTAATAATATTTTATGGATTAATTATGATACTTTTTATACACTAAAAACCCATGTGGTCACTCGTAGTATCAATTTTAGGACAGTGTACACTTAAGGTCATAGTTTTAATCCTCGTGAATTTTTTCATATCATTTAATACTCAAGTTACAAATTTTAAGAAATCATTTTTTAGGTTCTTCTTTCCTCCTTCATTATCCAAAAAAAAATAAAAAACTTACATAAATTATTTTCATAGAAGAAAAAACATTATAATTTCAAATCATGGCAGAATGTTTTTTTTGATAAAGAAGTTAGGAGAAAACCATTAATTACATAAATTTAATTGATAAGAATATGAATGAATTAGAATTTAAAAAATTATTTTAAAATCAATGTAATGTCAAAAATAATCATAGATGATGGCCATATATAAAATTTGAAAGAAATTATTAGGAATATAAATAAATTCCACGCATACAATGATAGTTTTATTTGATATTTAAAACTATATTTTAAATAAAATCATAAATTCTATTTATATTAATTATCATAAAGTTGAAATAAAATACCCATCTTTAACAGGAGTTATAAAATTAAATAATAAAAATCATAATTTTTTTATCTTGGGTGGGGGTTCTAATGAAAATTGGAAAATATAACTTTTGAAAATAAAATCTCTTTACATACAATAATAAAATTATTTCATAATTATTTCTATAAAAATTAAATTTCTTACCTTAATTTGATGATACTTTAAATTCAATTTGGTTTTCTTCTTCCTACGATCACACTCTTCTCACCCATATTAATGATGTTTTAAACTGAAAGAACTTGGTCTTCAAATATAATAAACCTTGAAAGCAAAGATCTTTTTACAAAAAATTATGGCACTGTATTTTATATATATAATATTAGAAGAGGGTTCCATCATAAAGTTATATTCTTATATGGCTAAATTGTTATTTAAATACCAAAGAGATTTATATAAATTTAAAAACAATGATAGATACACAAAAAAATAACGTTAGGTGTTCGGATGATTAAAAATTTGATACTGATAAATAAATATAATATATATAAATATATATATATATATATACCTTCACTAAACCATAATGATCAGTGGGAAAAATTATGACATGATATATTATGTTAAATTTTAGGTAATCTTTGATTTTTCATTCAACCTTGTTTAATTTGGTTGGTTTGAGATTATTTGGAAAGCATCACTGAATCAAGATATTTCCCACCAAAATCATTGAAAAGTGATACTTAAAAAGTTTTTGATTTCAACACAAACATTAAAAATAAATATCGTGTCCAAAAAGGATATTGAAAGGAATAAAAAATCCAGATTTTTAATAAATAGTGATGGATGATGATAATCGACGAACAAAAATGAATAAAAACATGAGTGTAATACTATTAAGGTGAAAAATATTATTGACATAGGATCTTAAAGAATACTTGAAACCCAAAAATAAAATGCATAACTATAAATCGTGATTATATGAGGATGAATAAGAAGAAGAGCTCGGCTTCCACATTCGAATATCTAACCACACTTGATTTTCACTTTAGAATTCCATCCTCACTTAGGTTCGAGTCGATAGAGAATTTGATCCTAATTTCCATGCTCATATTCTCAAAATTGAAGGCCTCATCCACATTTGAGACGCTTGTAAGATCAAAGCCCCTAATCTATGGTAAAATATCCCCTTCAATGCTCAAAAACTCCCTCATACTTGACATCGACTCCTACCAAAGCCCTCGGTTCATCCGAGATCAGTTCCTCCCAATAAGACCATTGATCCCCCTTATTTGTTCAAAAACCATACAGATTCCCCTTATCCACATTTCATTTTTTTATTCTTTACATTTTTTATAAATAAAATTATATTTATATTTCAGACAATTGAAAAATTAATACTAATTATCATAATTCATAAATTTTTTAAAATTTAAAAAAAATAAAAAAATGAATATTTATATATTAACATGTTCATAATATAGATTTTATAAAAATAATTTAATTAACACATTTCAGATAATATTAATAATTTCATATTTTAATAATTAATAATACTCATTAGCCATAATAATCAGAATTTTCTATTTTAATATATCATTAATTCAAGATTTTATAAAACAAAATTATGATAATCACAATAAATTTTATTTCTAAATATATTATATATAATATTCAAAAAATTTATTATTTATATTTCATTTATTTCAAATATTCTATAATAATAAAATTTTAATTATAATTATTATATTATATTTTAAATTAGATATATATATATATATATATTTCATTACACATGTATATCCAATTTTAAAATATAATCCTTAAATAATTATTTTACTTTAAAAATAAAAAATTTCCATAAATTTAGTTATTACAGTATTATGTTTTTTTACAGCAATAATCAAATAAATATATTAATATTAAAATATTCATTTATAAAAATAATACGACATTTATAAAAGGTGTATTTGTTTATAATTAATTTAAAATAAAATATTATTTCATCAAAATAAAAATTTATTTAAAAATATTATAACAAAATATTTGAAAACTATTAATTTTTCATAAAAACATAATTAATGAAATAATTTAATATATCATCGTCTATAATATAGGTATTATATTTTGAAAACTAATACAAAATTTTATTATATATATGTATTGTTAAATAATTTTAAATATTTAATCATAACTTATAATCAAAAATTATTTTGATTTGTTTAAATTATAAAGAAAAGCACTTATTAATATTATAAAATTTCAGAGATGTGATATTATCTAACCCCCTAAATGAATTTCACTTTCAAAATTTGTTATTTGTACTTAGAAAATTATAAATTTTCATCTTAGGAATTAAAAAAAATAAGAACTTTTCTATTCTTAATGGGACTCAATTACCTAGAAGTTCAAAAGAAACTTCTAACACTTAGATTTTTTCTAAAATGACAATGTCTAACATTCAAAGTTGTCTAGATTATTCTTATGAAACCGAATGTAAAGGCCAAATCCAACACTTCCAAATTTAGCACTAAAACTTGTTGTGTATTTTTTTATAAAAGATAATTGAAAATTACATAGTACATTATACAACTAAGGACCTTTTCTGATCTATAATTTGGAGAATTAGCCAAGTCCATACACAATATTAGATCTGTATAAAATTTAACAAATTTTCTTCACATGTGATACTTCACTACACTAGACAAGTTCCATTTGAATTTCTATGGAACCTCCAAAAATATTTTAAAAGATGAGGTGATCATAAAATTTCCCAATAAGTGGTTTTAAAACCAGTGAAAATAATTTTATTTAAATAAATCTAAAAAAATTACTAAAAAAAATATTTGATAAAATCAATACTTATCCAAAAGTATTATAAAAACACTAAAATCATTATCCTAGAATCCGTTAAATTTACTTATGATTTTTAAAACCATTTAATTTCTAAAATAAATAAAGTTTTGAAATAATCCTTGGATTTCTCCTTTTAAAAATTTTCATAGTAGTGAACTTTTATGAATTAATTATGATACTTGGAAGACCCTAAGAAAACTGTGTGGCCACAAGCTATAACACTTGAAGGATAGTGTCCCCTTAAGGACATGGGTTTACTCCTCATACCTTGTTATATCATTTTATAATCAAGTGATAAATTTTTAAAAACATTTTTAGAGTTTCTTATTTTTAATTTCATAACCAAAAAAACCATTCAAAATCTGACATAAATTTTTTCCATAGAAGAAAATAATTTTATAATTACAAATCAAGGAATAATATCATTGTTTGGAAAGAAGTTAGGAGAAACCCCTTAATTACTTACATTTAATTGACTAGAATATAAATAAATAATAATTTAAACAATTTCCTATAAAATACATGGATTGTAAACAATAATAATAGATAATAACCATATTTAATATTATGAATGATATTCTTGGGTATATATAGAAATCTAAAAAATAAAATTATAGTTTTCTTTGATATTTAAGATTATGTTATACATAAAATGTTAAATTTTCTTTATATTCATTATCATAAATATGAAATCAAGTTTCCAATTTTAATAAGATTTTTAGAATTAAGAAATAACAAATAATCATATTTTATCATAGGGGGGTTTTAAATTAAACATGGAAAATATAAATTTTGAAAATAAAATATCTTTACATAAAATAATAAAATTTTTGAATAATTATTTCTACAAAAAATAACAAGTTTACCTCAATTTGAAGACATGTTAAATGAAATCTGGTTTTCTTATTCCTACCTTAAGACACTTCTAAACCTCTCTTACACATATTTTAAACTGAAACAACCAAGTCTTCAAATATGAGGAACCCCAAAGGCCGAGGTCCAATTATAGTTGATTATTGAATTTTATTATATATATATAATCTTACAGGAGGTATCTAGCATAAATTTTTTATTTATATATGGATTAATTGTTATCTATAGACTAAATAGATTTTCATAAATCTCAAAACAATGATAGATACACAAAAATTCAACGTTATGTGTTCATGCGATTAGAAATATGATACTGATAAGAACATATAATATATATATATATATATAACCTCATTGTAGCCGAATGATCAGAAGAGAAAAATAATAACATGGGATATTATATTAAATTATAGGTAATATTTGATTTTTCTTTATTCAAACCAATTTAATTTTATTGGATTAATCTTCTTCAGAAAACATCATGAAATCGCGATATTACCTGTAGAAATCATTGAAAAAAGTGACACAAAATGTTTTTAATTTTAGTAAAAACATGAAAAATAAATACCATGTCAAACAAGGATATTAAAAGGAAGAAAAAAATCTAGATTGTTAATAAATAGTGATAGTAGACAATAATTAAAGAAGAAAAGTAAATAAAATGATGAGTGTGATACTGTTAAGGTGAAAACGATTCTTGACAAAGGTTCTCAAAGAAGATTAGACAGCTGAAAATATAATACATACCTATAAATCATGATTATAGAGGACAATGGTGGATAAAATATCTCCTTATGTGTTTGAATCTCTCTCTACACTCAATTTCCCCTTTGGCATTCTATCCTCATGTGTGCTCAAGTTGATACAAACATCGATCCCCATTTCAATACTCAGCTTCCCGAAATCGAGCCCTCATCTATGCTTGAAAACCATATAAGATTGAAGCCGCTAATCTATGGTCGAACATCCCCTTTAGTGGTCAAAACTCTCCCACAGTCGACTTCGACTCCTCCAGATTCCTTCAGTTCATCTAAGCTCGGTTCCTCCAGAGAAGACCATCACTCACGCTTATTATTTTGATAACCTGGTAGATTCACCATATCCTCGTTTCATTTTTTTTAATTCTTTTCAATTTTTTAATATAATTATATTTATATTTCATATAAAAAGAATATTAATAATAATTATCATAATTCATAAATTTTATTAATTTTTTTAAAAAAAATCCAAAATATGAATATTTATATTTTAAATGTTCATAACATAGATTTTATAAAAATAATTTAACTAACATATTTCATATAATATTCATAAATTATTTTAATAATTAATAATACTTATTAATCATAATTATCAGAATTTTATATTTTAATAAATTTATAATTCAAGATAATATGAAAAACTATATAATAGTCATAATAAAATATATTACCAAATATATTATATTTAATATTAAAAATATTGATTATCTATATTTTATTTTTTTTCAAATGGTTTATAATGATTCAATATTAATTATAGTTGTTATCCTAAATTTAAAATTAGATATATATACATTTCATTACATATGAATATTCCATTTTAAAATATAATCCTTAAATAATTATTTTATTTTTCAAATAAAATTTTCTATAAATTTATTTACTCAAATATTATATTCTTTTATAATAATAATCAACTAAATATATTTATATTAAAATATTATTTTAAACCAAAGAAAAATAACATTTATAAAAGTAGTATTTTTTATAATTAATTTAAAATCAAATCTTATTTCTTGAAAATAATATTTTTTTTAAATACTTTGATATAAGATTCAAAAATAATAAATTATTCATAAAAACATAATTGATGAAATAATTTAATATATCCCCATTTATAATATAGGTTTTATTTTTTGAAAATGAATTGAAAATAGTATTATTTATAAGTATTGTTATGTAATTTTAAATATTTTATCATAACTTATAATGAAAATTTATTTTGATTTATTTAAATTATAAATTAATAAACTTATTAATATTCTAAATATTCTCTGATGTTACATGTATGTAGCTCATCTTGGAGATTTTTAACACATGTTTCTTGCAATATCTCCTATGAGAGAGGGATGATGAGTGATTAGTATAAACATTTCCACCTTTTTTGAAAGTCATACACCATCTAGTTTTCATATTGCTTTGAGTTTTTTAGATTGAAGATTGTCAATTTCTTCCGCATAGAGTTAAACTGACAAATGAATTGATGATGAAGATCTTCCCATCCTGAAATGAATCATGTTGTAACTATGATGTACCAAACAAAGGCTAGCCCTATCAGATTCTATATAAAACACCTCAACTTGGTCAACTCCTATTGATCTCAAGGTCCCATCATTAGACTACATCGGAACACAAATTGTGTGAGATTTTGTTCTAGGTCTACCACACCGTTAAAGTTGGAGAAGGCAAGATTTTCAAAATTTGTATGGGGAAAAGTTCCATCCACTCATTTAAGAAATTGATTCTTCTCAGTTTGTACTGGTTCATATATCCCTTCCATGGATTCCATTTTAGAAGCTAGAAACTAATTTCATTGAGTAGTTATGAAGGTACTATTGTTTGGTCCATCTCCTTCCTATGGGGGGCGGGTCTTGATGAGGTACCCTCGTTTTCACCTCCCACTAATTATTGATCCTTGATAAGTCTTAATGATCACCCTAGAAGGGGAGAGGCTATCATTGTAATAAATTTAAGTCTTGTTCATCTTTGACTTTCTCATTTATATAGACTGGATTCCTAGATACAATGCTGGTCTGGTGTTTAGATGTCACTCTTAAAAGAATATCAGCACTTTCTTAATGTATGGAAGGAGCGTAATTCGTCTCATTCTGAAGAAGATACCCAGTGGTAATGTTTCCCCTAAGTTTCTCCTTGTTTAGTTGTATGCTATTTTTTATCTCATTCTCATAATGTTCCAATTGCTCCTCCGTAGAAGTAAATTCATATCTTTTTCATGATAGGAAGGTTATGACCACTTCTTTCTATTTATCATTCGAATTGTTCTGCCTTAGAGGTGGAAACTCAATATTTGGAGGTGATTGTTTTTGAATTCTACTCGGGTTCTGTGTACGTCCAGCCTCAGTTGGTCCATCCAAATCACCCTCCTCTCATGGTGTATTTTACATATTGAATCCCTCTATATTTTCATCTTGATCCACATTATTCTTTGTGTTTACATTGACAACATTTACAAAGGTGTGTTGAGAAATGGTAGTTTTCCCATTACTCTCAAATCAATAGGGTGATTCTGTACTACCATCATAAGTATTGTTTTTCAAACCCTTTCCCATATTGAACATTTTTGGATTACAACCCCAATAGGATTTTATTTTCTTATCATACATTCCTCCCATATCGGCTTGCAACTAATGACCGTGAGGGAGTTCTTGGTCATGCTTTCAAAACAAACCAAAAATCACAAAGGTTCATATTATGGTGGGAGGAACATATGGGATGTTTTATGTTGATATTTACTTACCAAAATGGAGAAAAATAATTCCCTATATAGGGATGATGATGATGAAAATTACCCCATCCCTATGGGATGGGTCCAATTCAAGGCCATAACTAGAATTTTTCGATCATGTGGTTGAGGATTTGCTGATTCTAGTCGAGTATTTGAGGAATCCTGGGATGTTAATTGAGGTATAAATTCTCCTAAACCTATGAGTTGGGGTTGATCTGAAACCACCATATATTTCTCTTGGCCTCTCTTGGGGTTTGATGAACCTAGTGATTGATATTGAAATAAAAATACGCTTATCCTAGTGGGATGTGGTTGATTTTTAACTATTGTCGATATGTCATGAGTCCTATAAAGGATTGATTATCTAAGGAGTGGAGGCAGTGGTAAATATTCCTTGACCTAATAGGTTAGGGTCGAACAAGGACAAGTGTTATGGAAGTTGCTACTGCGACCTATTTGATTTGACACAGTTGTGCTTGTGTATGATGTGGTTGCATAGGCAGCCTATGATGGGAGTCATTTTCAAAGAGAAGTTGTTTGATTGATCACAACACCAATATACATGTCTAAAATGGGTTCCCATTATTTTGAGGTTCCAGTTTAAGGATCTTTTAGTGGTCCTCTCCCTCAATTTGTGATGTATTGGCATTGTTAAAGTGGGAAAATTCCATTTTAGTGACCAACTAGATCCTACATTACAAGATCCCCTAATTTCACCAGAGAATATCATATAATAAAACACTATATTTGGGTATTTTTTTGTTCTAGGGTTATGATTAAGTGAAACACTCTATACTTTCTTCATACTTTGATACAGATACATGAAGGGACTTCAAAGATCAGTTGCTGAAGAGTTGTGATGCAATAGCGATAAGCATGTTGTAGATTGGCACTGTGATTTTTTGATTTTAGGCCTCAAACCATGGATATAGCACCTAGGTCTAGATAACAAAAGTTCATATTTATGGTTTGAAGGTGACCCTCATATCATGGATAAGGGAGGTGTCTAACCTTTAATCGATAATGAGTTTCCCACATATTTTGAATAGGTAAGGCATACACTCCTTCTCTAGATCATCAGGGATCTCATAATCAGAAGTGGTGAGGAGTAAGAACATGTTTGGGAGGTTGTTTCTGGATAATTTTCTCCATATATCAATTTTTTATTCCTCTTCATTAGACATATAAGCCCCCACCTGGTCAAACCATAAAATATTCTTCTTGTGGTCAGCTGCTGACTATGGTGAAGTGTTGCTCATAGTTAATGGGGAACTATATATGTTTTACCCTAATACTTTGATCACCTATAAATATGAAGGTTTTTTAGTTTCCATGGCCTCTCTATATGAAGGTGTTTGGGAAAGGGGATGAATTCCTTATCTGAGGGAGATATCACCATGGGGAGGTTGACCATGGTAGATGTTAGGTATACAGTCTCGACAATCCATATCCACATTACCACGAAGAATATAAAGGAATGATAACATTAATCTTCAGTTAAAGAGTTGATGAACCCGTTAGGTTTTTCAGATATGCCTTGAACGTCCTTAAGGGAACTGGCATTAAGAAGGTCAATGTTATGAGCATCAATCTACGTCATGGACGGAATATGTCAACCTGCCGTTTGGGGTTGTGTTGGGATATGATCGTTTTGTTTGAATGATACCAGAATATGTTCTAACCTTATAGTGTTATGGGAATATAAATCTATGAATGAGAAGAGGATGAAGTATACTAGTTTGCTTCTGTATTATCGGTAGGAGTATTATTCTACCTATGGGTGGTTTTCAAAATATTCTGATCAACCTCGGATGAAGTAGGGATATGATCCCAGTAAAAATATGCATTCCTCATAAAAATATTCCAACAAACCTCTGGAATGGGAGAAGGGATATGAGACTACTCCTATATAGACACTGAAGGATATTTTTATAGTTGTTCATTGGCAGAAGTAGGTATATGATCATGAATTCCATGAGCTACTGGAATATGCCAAGTAGATTCACTGATAGAAATATGAGCCTTCCCCATAGCATGTGAAACTCTAAAATAGTGCCCTCTAGTTGGAGTATGGATGTGAGACTGATCCTTGTACTTTGGAGTATGTCGTCGTACTTTATTGACAGGGATATTAGCCTATTTTGAGGCATTTGTTTCTCTCTATTGGTGAGCCCCGGTTGGAATGGTAATATAATCCTAGTCATGTTTCTTTGGAGTATGTCATCTTTATTTTTTGAAAGGAATTTGAAATTTTCCACAGACATCTTCCCTTATCATGAGGTGTGGTCCAATTGGAATAGGAGTATGATCTAGGTCGGTTACATTGTCTTTTACCAGGATATATCGATAATCCTCTTAGATGGAAACAAGAATGTGCGCTTGCAATGGTGTAGCAACATGTTTGTAAAAGTCATAGTGTTATGATTCTCTAGAAGTAGGGATATGAATAGTTTATTGTCCTTATATCTATACCAGTGATGTAATATACCATAGTATTTCTTTAGTTGTTGCTATAATGTACTGAAATTTTATCGAAGTCTCTGCAAGAATGTAGGGCTTCATGTTTTCTGCCTCTAATATGTACTGGAATATATCATCAATTAAAGTGGTGATATAATCCCATGTCTATCCTCTATATTACATATGAATATGTATATGGTATATATGCATGGGGTAAGGATATTATCCTCCCCCTTGATTACTCTAGGATTATTCCCTAAGACTTCATCTGAGTGAGCAGGGATATGAGCTTGCTCACTAGCTACTACCAAAATATACCAGTAGTCGTTATCAGTGGAAGTGGGGATATGATAACACTACCAGTTATCCAGATCTTTCCACACCCAAATGTGAATCTCTTGGTTCCCTTTCATGATCTCTATATGTGGAATTGTGTCAAGTGGTTCTTTCAGCAGATGATTGAGGGGCATCAGCGGGATATCACTAGTGGCGGAGGCTGACATGAGCCCTCCTCGGATACTCCTGAACTATAAGGGTTGCTTCATTGACTCCTTTATCCACATTAATTAGATACTAAAGGTGGTTTTTTTATTATTCATGAAATAATATTCTGAAACTATTTGTGGAGAAAATGATCACCACTAGTTTTGTTGTAGCTTTCTTTGGATGATGTAGACTCATCGAGCTTAAACGAACAACGAAATATTAGATATGACCATTATAACATAATAATTGAAGTGAAGGGTATCAATAAGAGTAAAAAAATGTTAAATATATATATTACTCAATGTCAATTTATTAATTAATGCTTGATAAAGAAACATTCATTTTTTAGTAAAGTCGTATTTTGCTTCAAAAATATGTTTACTTCAAAAATGATTTTTATTTATATTTATGAGAAAACATTATATTTAATTTTTCCCAATTTTATAAGATGTATTGATAAAATAAAATTTATTTTTTAAATAATGATATTAAAATTAACTTAGGGTGAATTTTTTATACTTTTTTGAAAAGTAAGATTTATTCAATGAATAGTGAAAATATTGATTTTAATTACAAATTGAATTTTTTCAATAATTTATAACATATAATTTTGTTTTAAAATAAATTAAAAGTAAAAATATTTATCTTATATTATTTTTTATCAAATTATGTTCCTTGGAATCATTTTTATGTTTGAATTTCGTATACAAATATTTTTTATGCTAAAAAGGAAATTTGTCAAAAAAATGTTTTTCGTTGTGTTTTGTGTTTTTATATGTAATTAATTTATTCTAATTCTAGGAATTTAATATTGAAAAATTAATTCCAAAATTATAATTATGTGGATCAATTTTTTTAAATATTCTTTTATTAGTTTTGGTCGATATGAATAGTAACTATGCTAAAATTTATCACCTCGATACAAGGTATATCAGATTTATCTAGGTTAAAACTAAGTGATAAGGTCATAATTTTTCATCCAAATTTTTATTTAATGAATTTAATTTGATAATTATCATATTAGGTTCAAAATATATTTGTTTAATGGAAACATGTATATAAAAATGACATATATAATTTTTAAAGTAGAGAAAGTTACAAAATGTCACTCTCTTAGTTTTAAATATATTTTATGTGTTCACATTGAGAAAAAATTAAGTTATGAATGAATATAAATTTCTATTTTATGAATAATGAAATTATATTAAATATTTTAATTTATTTATAACTTTTATTGATTAAATATCAACCTTAAATTCTTGTGAGACACTAATATAGTATTCAATCAATTAATATAAAAATAAAAAATGATTTTAAAAATATTAAAAGTAATATAATTTGATTTATTTAGAGTGTTATAATAATTTTATAGATTAATATAACATATTATTTTTGTTTAAAAGGACTATATTCTAATTTCAACTATATATTTATGTATTTTAGTCAAATAACATGAATAGTGTCAAAATTGACATTAATGATATTTTATCAAAATAATATTTTATTAAATTATTTTAAAAGCATACAAATACTAAATAATGAAAAATATTCAAAATATATGGTCTAAAATGTTATAATTTTTACATTTATGATCCAATTTTCATATTATATTTAAAATTATAACCCTTTAGGAGTGGAAAATATGTTACAGCGGTTAGGGTTAAAATATGTTAACTAACGGGTTAAACCAAAAGATAAGGTTTAAAACACCATTTAAACTTTCAAAATTTCTATTGTATGATGTTATTAAAACCCAATTATAAATTATTTTAAAATATATTCCAATTTTTAAATATTTTTGTTGATAATGACTTTATTATAATTTAATCTTTTAAGAAATTCTAAAATTTCCCTTCAACACAACTATAAAAGGGAACATCCTCGCCTCACAAAATCAAACCTTCCGAGTCATATATCTCAATGAAACTATATAAAAATCTCTCCCCAAATTAATTAAAAAATTATATAGGTTATTTAAATCAAAAAATACCAACCCTATGATCCTTAGGAGGAGATCAAAATGAGTTGTTTCAAAAAATAGGTAATCCCCTTTACCTGTCACATTGTTTTTACTTATTCTTTTACCTTATATAAATCTATTATATTATTAATTAAATAATAAATTAAATATCATAAATATATATAGATTTTATTATTATTATGAAACCACCTTTATTCACCCTCTTTTTTATTAAATGGGTTGTGAAAGTGTAGTTCATGCGTACAAACTGCTTACCTTCTCCACGTAGTGATACAATTCATTTTCCAGCACTATTTTTCATGAATGGTTATTATGATGTGTGTAAGTTTTATATATTATATTTATAAAATAATTATTCTTTTCTAATGATAATATAATATATAACTTCTTACCTTCCAAACCATTGGAAAATTATAAGGTTGCTCGTGTGTACGTGTAGACTATCACCTCCACGAAGCGATGTGATTTTTGTTCATTTCCTTTTTATTTTGATGGTAAAAAGGATATATTTAATGAATATATATTATATATATGACATAATATTTATTCATTAAAGTTGAATTAATATTTACCTTTCTTTTGTTTCATCCATCAAAAGGTAGAAATAGTGGCTATGCGTACATATGGCTTACCGTCTCCCTGAACAATATAATCCATTTTTTATATGTATACTTTATTGATGAATATAAATATATATATATATAATTAATATAATTAATATTTATATAATGATTTAATTAATTTTTATTATTTAAATATTATCAAAATACATGGATTAGGATAGTAGAATTGAAATATGCATGAAAAATGAAGGAGTTATCACCTAAAACTGTAATTTTTAATAACAAGTTATTAAAAATGGGAGATAATATTTTATAAGAATTCATAAATGGTATGATAAATTTTATTGTGGATATTTAATACAATTATAATATATAAAAATTTATTATAAATGAGTTTTTAATTTATATGAAGAATGAAAATATTTGATGTAATGGATTTTTGTCTCATTTTTATTTTTGTGAGACACATGCCCTATTCACTGATTATTTAATTTATGAATTTCATATAATTCAAATGAATGAATTTTATGATTATTATTATGAATTTTATGGGGATTTAAAAATTCATAAAATGTTTTTCTTTTATAGGGATTATGATTCAAATGTTACTAAAGTGGTAAGTGTTTTGTGTAATGGTCTCAATATTCATCGGGATTCTTTATGTTTAATTTTTTGATGATGAATTATTATGAGATACCTATCAGGAAACTCATGAATTTTCTTCTAATATTGTTATTTATTTATAATTCATGTTTTAATTTCATTTTCATCATCTTAAGTGCTGAAGAGAGTGAAAAAAAATTTTTAAGAAAACTAGACTTTATTTTTCTATTCATTCTAAAAAAACTTTTTCATTATATCCATATTTTAAAAAATATATTTTAAATAATGTTTTTCATATTATCCTATGATTGTTTAAATTCATTTTTGTTCTTTTTTTAATTTTTAAAAAAGGTTTAAAATGAATATTCATGTCATTTTCTGAATGAGATTTCTTTTAAAATGTTTTAAAAATGTGTGAATGGAATGTTTTATTTTAACACATATGGCAGGAATGAAATTTCCCTCCATAAAGAACAATAAATTTTTTAAATCCTCCATTAAAATTTTATAAGGTTATTTTAGAATATTTTTTTACCCTTAATATTTGAGAAGTTTTTAACATTTAAAAACTTTTATTTCAAAATGAAAATGATATTTTCCTCAATAAACTTTATAGTAATAATTTAAAAGAGTTATTCATCTATAAAATCATCCTTTAGTGTTATACATTATTTAATGTGAATATTATTCAATGATACCATCTTTATTATTTCTCTAGTTGGTTTATTATTATGGTGATGAGATTTTTATGAATCCCACTTATTTTCATGGGTTATTCAATGTTGAATTAATGAAATTTTTATGAATCCTATTTTATTTGCACATGTTATGATGTAATGATATGGTGAATGTTATTTTGATCTTGTGGCACAAAAAATATGGTTTTAATTATGTTATGGGTGGACCGGAAATTATATATCCCTATAATGAATTGGGAAAAGTTTTATATCTCATGAGATAACTATGGAAAACATGTCTATGTGCTTGATCTGTTATGGGAAACAAGCTGATGTTTGATCCACTAAGGTAAATAGGTGTTGAGGCCTAATCCATTTTTATTTGATTATCTAGGTAGTTAAACTTGAAATATGAAATTGTTTCTATACCTAAAATGGTTCCACACTTTGATGACATGAATTTCTTTCTTATGGTTTAATTTTTATGTTTTTCACTCTTAGGAATCATTTATTTTGAAATTATAAATATTAATTATAAGACACATGTTGATGATATTTGATATATTTTGGATGAAAATTGCATGTTATATTAATGATCTCATACCCTTAGGAATATCTTATTCTTTTTTATGATCATTGATTTATATCACCCATGATTACCCTTACTGAGCATATGATCTCACTAATTCTTATGTTTACTTTACCCAAGATATAAATAAATATTTTTATGTTTGATTTGTATAAGAAGTGTGCTAGTTATAAGTAACGAAGTGGGAGGTGATTTAGCTCCTTTTTGAACCATTTCTTTATGTGTACTAGTTTCCAAAAATACTGGACCTATATTTTTTTGGAATGGATCATTATGTTATGTAATATATATTCATAAAATAACATGTAATATCTATGTATATAAATTATGGGTCACTATATTGGGTATAAGAGAAAGTTTTAGTTAACTTTTTGAAACATTGATGAGGAAACATTAGTGATAATAATGGGGGTATGTCTAAGTATAATATAACATCCTAAAGGATTGGTAAGGAATAAATTATTTTATTTTATTAGAAATACATACATGTGGATATGGTTTTGGAACATATGTATCTCAGTGTAATAAAACTAAAAAGAGTTTTTTTGAGTATATATTGTCTATCATTTTGATGTATAGTGAGTGTACCTTTACTGTGCACCTAGTTTGACACTCCCAGGGGATATTTTTTGGTTAATTAAATTTTTTCTATGAGATATTTTGAAGGATTTGAATAAATGACTACTCTTTATGACCTAAGTTAATCCAAAGGTGTTATATATTAAAAATAGGGTGTCATGATTTACATATCATTTTAATGATTTTTTGATTATATGGTTTTACATTGTGATTATTGTTGATCATGCTATGATTTATGGTTTTATTTAATGGAATAAACTAGGTGGGTCTAGGTTAATTTTGAATGTGATGTAGATTATGTATATGAGAAACCAAAATGGATAATGAAGGGACTAAAGGATGTTTTGATTATTCCAAATGTGTTTCCATGATATACGATTAATAACTTTAACCTTAAAAAACTCTCAGAATCATAAAAGAAGATAATTATAAAGTTTTCTAAGATATTGAGTAGTGGAGAGTATAGAGGAATGAAGATTAAGTTTCCTATATATCAATAATGTGGCAAGAGAACTCAAGGGAATGTCTTAAAGTAACAAGAAAGTGATTTTTGTGTTGAGAAAAAGGGCCTAGGGAAATTAATTTTCAAATAAAATTGAAGAGTTTAATGAGGGGATATGAAGTTCACCATAAGGTAACATTTATATTTCCATGTATTATTTTTGGGGAATATGGCCATTATCTATAACACAATGAGTTTTTTAAAATGAAAACCATGTTCGATATCATATACGACACAAAAAATCAGGCCTAAACGAACCATGATTATTGATGACAATTATAACCAGTCCATTAAATTGGAGGATATTAATAGTATTAAATTATTTATTAAATATATATAATGGTATTAATAAATATAAACTTATTAATTAATTCCTATAAATAAGTACTCAACTTTTTAATGAACACACTTTATTCTTTAAAAATATGTTTCCTTTAAAAATGATTTTAATTGTTTTTTTGTGAAAAATATTATAATTAATATATATAAATTTTTGAAACTTTATTTAAAAAAAATAAAATTATTTTTTGAAATAATAATATCAAAATAAAAATAGGGTGATATTTTGGTATTTTCTTAAAATGTTTGATTTTTCAGGGAATGGTGAAAATTACACATTTTTCAAATATTCTCATTTATTTTTATTAAATAAAGTAATTTAAAAGTTACATAATATTTTTTATTTTTTATTAAAGTTAAATATTAACCATTTTATCTATATTAATCTCATTAAATTAATTTTAATCAATAAATTTCATTATTTTTGTATAAGTTTATTTTTATGCTTAAAAACGCGGTTTTCTGAAAACTTCTTTTCATTGCATAAAGTTTATCAATTTAAATTAATTAAAATAAACCCCGATAAATAAATATTTAAATTAAATTTATATATTATAGTTATATTTATATGAAATTATTTTCATATAATGATTATTTATAGATATAGATCTAAAATAAGATCATCTATTTCTTAAAAGATCCATTTCCTGGAAAATATTTTTCAACATATTTTGTTTGTTTAATTTAAAATTTTATTCAGAAACTTTTATTCTTTGAATTTTATAAAATTTATTACATATTTAGGACAAAAATAATTAATATTATATAATAATTTTAACTTAATATTTTTTATAATTAATAGTAAAAAGGGTAAACTAATTACCACAGTTAATGTTAAAACAAGTTTACCATGGGGTTAAACTAAAGTCATAAATGGAATAAAATATTTTAAACTTGTTTAATTTTGAATTTTGAATGTTTTTTTAGACCATATAACCTGTAAAATCCATTATTTTTCAATTTTAGAGGCACTTTTCTCGATATTGGCATCCAATTATTGAAAAGTTTTTAGTATTTACAAAAAATGCCACTCTCTTTAAATTATTAAAGGAAAAATACTCTCTTATAATTTTAACATTTTAAATTCCTTGTGGTTTGTATAATTCATACCCAAATACATTCTTTAATCCCATCCCCTTTTCTTTTAGGCCCTATTTTTATCTTAAATCCAATCTAAGTATGCTTTAGGCATAATCCTAAAGAGATGGTCTAAGGAAGAGGCATAATTCTGTACCGAGCATATTTGTTTTATTTCTTCTTCCACATACATAAAATATTAATCAATAATAAAGATATAATAACATAAACATATCCAATATAATGATATGTTATTATTTTACTTTAATAACTTAAATTCATCGCCTCTTGCATCAAATTTGAAACAAAACCATTGATCATGTGTTTGGGGGACTACCACCTCAGGAACAGATGTAATCCATTTTCCATCATTTCCATTCAAGGATATTTATGATGATATGTTTAATGTTTATATATTATATTAATGAAATATTAATTATTATTTAAAATAAATATATCATAAACTTCTTTACCTTACCATCCATTAAAAAATGATGTGAATCGTGTGTCCGATGGACTATCACCACATGAGGCAATGTGATTAATTTTTTTACTATATCACATGGATGGTATACATAAGTATATTAAAAAAATACATGATATTTATGATATAATTTTCATTATATAAGTATTTAATTAAACATACCTTTTTCCATCAAGATCGTTCAAAAATGAAATCGTTACTCAAGCGTATGTAAGGCCTACCATCGCCATCATCGTAACATAGTTCATTTATCATAACTATATTTCATAATTGGTTTTAGAAGTATAAATGATGTTTAAAAGTAATAATTATGTCAAGATTATTATTTTATATATGATTAAATAATAATCTCTTTTATCTTATTCAACTTAACAATGTTATTTTGGAAATATAAGGTGAATATTGTAAAAAGGTCCAACACGTACCTAAATGATTATGTAGTTGAATATAACATAAGAATAAAGAGATAAAAGTAATAATAAACTTGAAAAAGTTTCTCAAGATAGAACATAATTAACATAAAATTATTATTTGGGAAGATAAATAATACACATGATCAATCGAGCTCGAGCTAAGGGGTCTCTCAAAACCACCTTTTCTTCGGGTTATAACTCTTTTCTCTCTAACTCACTTTATCTATCCCTCTTAAATGTTATGTAAATGGTTCTAAATTCTATATATATGTCTTTGACACATATAAATATCTTATTCTAACTTCCTTTTATAATATAATAAATTCCTAATTTTCATCTTTCAAATGCATTCATTATGAAATTTTCTTTGATTGTGATATGAGGAATGATTGTGAAACCAATTTTACTTCTATGGTTTATTCTTATATTTTTGAATTATTATTGATTTCAATTTTATGGAACAAAAAAATAATGAACATTTTATGATGGGTGCACCCAAATATCTCTTCAATACATTGGGTAGATATTTTGTCTCATGATACATAATGTATGGGATTGGGGAGTAAACCTAATTCATTATGGAACTTTTTCCACTATGTGATATTTTCTAGGAAGTTATACTTGACTCATGTTAATGTCATGTTATATGTCGCTTCCACATTTCCTATGCCTTCATGATATTATGATTCCATGTTCTTTATATTATGATCCCATGTGATTACTCATGATCCTTCTTTTAGGTCAGAATATACAAAGTAATACACAAGAGGGGGTGAATTGTGTCTTTCCAAAATCCTCCACAATTATGGATTTTAAAAACTCACTGTATTTTATGAGAATATGCAGTGTTATTATTATGTATAGAAATATTAATTATATAAATAGAAATAAAGAACATATTTTTTTATAGTGGTTCAGGAAACAAAGATCCCCTAGTCCACTCTACCAATCACTCTCTCAATGAGCTTCGAAAATTTCACTAGAACGGTCCTCTTATCACAAGACCTAGAATCCAAAACTGAGTGCAGGTAGTTGACACCTTACAAACCAGACAAATTATAAATCCTTCTAGTTCTACAATAGAGAACTAATTATCCACAAATTAGATTGAGAAGTTGATACTCCACCACAAATGAGTAAGAGCAGTTGAAACTCAAATAAATCAAAAGTGATTGATTTGTTCAAAAAGGTTTAAAATTCAAAATTTCAGTGGCATGAAATTGATAGTAGATGGATCCTATTCTTCATAAATAATAATATTTAAGGGATAATGATTCTGAAGTGATCCAAGTTTCATATAGATATTCATTTTAAAAGAAACAACAAAATAGAGCAGTCGCAAACATACAGCAGAACAAGATAGAACATATATATCTCCAAAATGTAGTTCTTTAACAGAGTTGTTCATTTTCTTTTGAAATGTAAAAATAATTTCAATACGGCAGTCCTATATTTGAATCACTTCTCACACATATATTTTAATAGATATTCTGAAAGAATATATAGAACAGAAAAAGGCATTCTTCGTTGATCCAGATCTAAAGGAATAACCTAATTGGTCACAAAAGTTCAAATTTCAATTTACTAGAAGAGTCATGACTTCCCTCAAAAATATGAAATATTTTATTCGATGAACATGGTACATTGAAACAATCAAAACAATCCTTGAACCGACCTTCATTTCTGACTTGACCGTTGCAGTAATCTCGGATTGAAAACACGACTTGAAGGAATTTTTTGTTGAGAACACAACATACGGTTTAGTTGTGTAGTGTAGGGTTCCTTTGTGTAGCATAGGGTTCCTTTTCATATCATAGGGTTCCTTTGCATATTTTAGGTATGATGATCTATATGTTCATCCATGACATCATAAAATCCTGAACGTTTCATTGATTAACCATATGATAAATTTTCCCAAAGGAAGGTTGCAAATAGTAAATCCATACTCCAACGTAGGGTTTTTAATCCATACACGTGTCAATTTTCCAAACATAAGGATGAATATCCAAATATAAAATCTTTAGTGTAAAAAAGTGTTGATACCATATACAGACGTTATTTTTTCAACGTAACTTAGAGATGAAAAGAGTGTTTCCAGAATCATTCCCCTAACACTAAATTCCTTTAAAATGGAATATAAATTCCTGTAAAACTTACTAAGAAAAACATTATTAGAAAAAAATAGGGGTATTTTTGAACATAAAAATCAATATAAAATATAGAGTATTTTTTAGACAATATATTCCCAACACGTTCTTATTTAGGATATCATGTTATACCTTTGACTCAGAGGTTATGTTTCCTTATCATGATTATTCCCTTAGTGGTATTTTTTGATCACCCATTATTTATATATTCCTTGGGTTATCCAATATAGTTATAGAATACCAAATGGATTTAGGATCTCATTATAGAGAATAAAATATGTATTTCATGTTTATTTTCGATTTAGTGTATTGTGAACCGATACTTCCAAAGACACTAAGACTTTTCGATCCTTGTTTGTACTAATGGATATTTATGTCAAACATCATTAAATAATATGTGTATAAATGATTTATTTTGAATATGTGTTATCAGAGAAAGGCCTGTTTAATTTTGATGATTAGGGTTAGAAAAATTTATTAAGAACCTTAGTGATAAGTCAAAGTATATGAAAACATCATGGAATTTTGGTACAGGATAGAGTTCATGGTTTCCAAGAAATTACATCCCTCTACAGATACTATAAGTGGATGTAGAACTTAAAAAGCTATACCTAGGAGTAATAACTCTAAAAAGGGAATATTGTGTTATTCTTGATCATCGCCTGGTGAATGGTAATGGTCCTTTCTGCACACCTGGTTTTACACTCTGATGGGATATACTCTAGAAATTTAAAAAAATCATTATGAACTACTATAAAGGAATTGAATAAAATGTTAGGTTAGAAAAATTAATTGGAAACGTTATAATGGATAATGTATATTGAAACAAATAAAATCACAAGTTAGTATATATTTATCATTTATAATTTATTCCTTATAATTTTATAATTTTCCATTTTATATCTTATTATATACTCATATGTTTTTTATTCTTGTTAGTTAATGGTAGTAAATCAAAGAACAAGTTCTAACAACCGTCATGATAGGCATTGTGATTATTTCCCTAATGATATACCTAACCTTATGGTAGAATAACCTAGTAATATCATGGAAGTACTGGATCAACTTTCTCAAGTTATGAATAATAACTTGAATCGTGAATAACGCACTCCTCCACCTAGGAAAACAAAGTTCTTATCGAGTATTTTATATAAAAGGGGCCTCCTACCTTGAGTGGATATTATGAAAAATGGAAAAATGGATTAAATCTATCAATAATATATTATCTATCCTCCAATTCTCAAATAAATAGAAAGTTTTGTTGTATTTCTATAACATTCAGGGACAATCCCATCATTGGTGGACACTGATCAAGAACAAAAATTCCAAAGAGGATATTGATTCCAAGGAATGGGAAGACTTTAAGAAAATAATTTTCAATAAATTTATTCCCAAAACTATCCATATTAAAATGGATAGGTATTTCCACAATCTTAAGAAAAAGGATAATAATTATATCTGGTATTATTAGGTAAACTTCAAAAGGCTTTCATGGTATAACTCTGATTTTATCATCAACACTAAAATTAAGGTGGGCCATTTCTATAGTGGGTTAAATAATACTCTATGAAATGCTTTTTTGATTCAATAAATTGATAGATATGAAAATATTTTCCATTATTCCCTCAAATTTGAAGTGGATATCAGAAACTCTCAGTGGTATCATGTTACTAAAGATAAAAAATATATAAAATGGAGTTTTATTTGTGAGTATCAAAAAATAAATCCCATAGAGGAAAGAAAACCCAACATCCCACTTGTCAAAAATGTGGGAAGAAGAATCCTTGAAACTGTCTGATGGGAACCACAAAATATTTCAAATGTGAAAAAGAGGATCCTCAGGAGAATGAACTCCAAATGGAAATCAATAGCCCCACTAATGTAGAATAAGAAAAGAGGGTTTAGATCTACACTCATACTATTTTTCAGGATTTCAAATATAAGGAACAAGAGAATTATGATAGCTAGTGCCCTAAGATAGGGGTTTTCGGATAAAATAAATGGTAACAGCATCCCAGTCCTAGAGAGGAAATAAGATAATTTTATATCACTACTACTAAGGTGGATCCCAATAACAACATGGTGACACGTACACTAGTCATTCATTCATGAATAGAAACCATACTATTTGATTCTAGTAAGATGAATTCTTTAAAATCTTTTTAAGTTTAGTAGAAATATTCTAGAACCAACTCAATACATGGGGGGTTATTATATCTATGAGAACAAAAAATGGAGCAATGGTTGAATCCCAATTATATAACTCATATCCAGTTAATGTTTATTGATTTAATCTTCCAAAAAATATTTCCATGCTTCATTTAGTGGAGTTTGACGCTATTTTGGGCATGGATTAGCTATCCATATATAAATCCATCATCAATAATCAAGAGAATGATATAATTTTCCACATCCCAAGTAATCCTTTTATTCTATACAAGTTTAATTATAATATTGAATCTCCCTTGAAATATTCTATTTAAGTGTGGATTTTATTTACCTATGAGAAAGAATATCTTGAAAATTTTATTGAGGAAATGGAGAGAAACATACGTTAATACACTATCACTGTGATGGATTATATAGATTTATTCCTTGAAGAGTTTTCTAGTCCCCCTCCTAATCAAGAGGTTGATTTCTCAACAAAAATTATACACGGATATCTACCCATATTAAATAATCCTTACAGAATTTCCACCATTGAGTAGGAAAATCTGAAAGAAAAAAAATAGTTAAACGAGAATCTGGAAAAGGGTTTTATAGGCCCGGGTTCTTCACTGTGGGTAAAATTGGTCATATTCATCAAGAATAATGATTTTATAATGTGACTCTAAATTTATTATATTGAACTCAATAAAATTATTATAAAGAACAAACATCCCCTCCCATAGGTTGATGACATGTTCGATCAACTATACAGGGACAGATATTTATTTAACGTGGACCTTCGATCGGGATATCATAAATTATGTATTAATAAGGAATATATTCCCAAGAATTAATTTTGAATAAGGTTTGGACATTTTGAGTTCATATTGATTTTTGTAAGACTCATAAATACTGTAGAAATATTTATGTGCTTAATTAATAGAGTGTTTGGAGATTAACTCGGTAAAATATTGGTAGTATTTATATTTTATATTTTGATTTACTCTAAAATCATAGAGGATCATGAGTAAAATTTTAATACTATGATAAAAGATTTAAGAAAGGATAATCTATTTTAAAATTATAGAAAATGTGAATTATATATGAAGGAAGTATCATTCTTGGGGAATATTATCGCCTACTAAGGGAAATATGTGGACCCTTTTAAGAAAAAGGTAATTGAGGACTGGTCTAGACCATCATATGTAATAGATATTCATAGTTTCCTTGATTGTTTTGGTTATTAAGGATGATTCTTAAAAAAAATCACATAGTTTTTAAAACCACTTACCAAGATAACAGGGAAGGGAGTAAGGTTTTTTTATGCCTCTGAATGCAAATAAAGATTTAAGGATCTGAGAAAACATTTTATCACTTCACCATTTCTCATACTTACCTCATGTTGGTAACTTTTCATGGTATACATAGATCCTTTTCAGATTTTAATATGTTGTGTACTAATGAAAATTTATAAATTTATAACCTACACATCAAGGAAGTTGAAAGTTTATGAGAAGAACAATCCCACACATGATCTAGATTCGGATACAGTTATCTTTTCATTGAAAATTTAGGAAAATATTATCTATTGGGAGGAGTGTGAAATATATTCAGATCATAAGAGACTAAAATATATACTCACATAAAATGAGGTTAATATGAAAAAACATATATTTTTATAGTTGATCAAGGATTTGACTTCTCAATCCATTACCATCCTAGGAAAGTTAAAAAGTGGAATATTCTCTAAGTAGAAAGGATTTTGTGACTTTTCAGATGAATATAATTGAGAAGGATACAATATTCTTAGTAGTAAAAAGGATGGACATGGGAATCATTAAGGAAGTAATATCATCATTCCCTTCTCAAATTATTTCTCTACCATACCTTATAATGAATATAATGGATTCTTAAAGAGATGAGGTGGAAATACATAAGGTGAAATATATAAGAAAATAGAAATCATTAGGGTTTAAAATTGATGAAAAAAGAGTTTCAAGATATGTATAATGACCAAATATACTATAAAATATAGATATAAAGAAGAAGTTTTTAAATGATGCACAAAGCTCGACCTTATCCATCCACTCAGGGATCATGAAGATGTCTCGATATCTCTGAGTGCACTATTGTTTAGACAATATGAAGAAAAAAAATCAAAGAATATACATCAAACTGTCTGGTATGTTATAAATTTAAGGTTGAAATGAATAATTATATAGGGATGATGTAACAATTTCCCATACCTATATGGAAATTGTAAAAATCACCATGGAATTTTTCATTGGTCTTACAAAGACATCAAGGGGAAATAATTCCATTTGGGTTTTGGTGGATTTTCTTTCAAAGACATCCCACTTATTTTCAATTGTATATTAATTCTAATTTGATCAAATTATAAAGATATACATCATAGAGGTATTGAGGCTTCAAGTAACACCAATATCAATTATATATGATCGATATCTGAGATTGGCCTACATGTTTTGGAAGATACTCTTAAATTATCTAAACACTAATTTGAAATTTAGTATGGATTATCACCCCCAAACTAATGGCTAATATGAGTGGGCTATTCAGACATAGAGTACATGTTGAGATAATTTTAGATGGACTTCTAAAGAGTATGGGATCAACATCTTCCTCTATTTTAATTATCATACCATAATAGTTTCCACTCAAGAATATAAATGAATCCTTATAAATACATTTATGGGAAGATATGTATAACACCTACTTATTGGGATGAAGTTTGTGAAAAAATATTTTTGGGACTAGAAATGGTTGAGGATATGTTCTAAAAGGTCATGACCATTTAGAAGCACATCAGGTTTCCTCAGAGTTGACAGAAGAGCTATAATGACAATCATTGATGATACATGTATTTTAAGGTCTCTAATAAAGTGATTCTCTACATATATACTTGTAATAGAGTCAAGATATTTAGGAATAATGAAAAGTTATTCCCCAAGTACATTTACCCCTTTGAGAATCTTGATCGCATTGGAGTTATAGTTTATCGACTAGCACTCCCACCAACCCTTTCTCAAGTACAAAAAGTTTTCCAGGTATTCATCTTGACTAATTACATACTCGATCCTTCACATATAATAAATTTAAATCTATTAAAGTGGTAAATTATGAGGATCATCCAGCTAAGGTCTTAGACTATAGTGATTAAGTTTTATGCAACAAAAAAACTCACTTGGCTAAAGTACTCTAGCAGAACCATAAATATAAAGAGGAAACATGGGAACCAGAGTAAGCTATGAATAATAAGTACCCTCACCTATTTAATATTTTGTATGTAATATTAGATTTTGAAGGAATAATTCTCTAAGGGGTGAGAATGTAACACCCTGAGATTCTTAAAATAAAACCTATGTTCGATAGTGTACGATACACAACACCGAGCCTCAATGAACCATGATTGTTTATAACCATTATAACCTAGCCATTAAATTGATGGGTATTAATAATATTAAAAAATTTATTAAATATATATAAATGTATTAATTTATATAAATTTATTGATAAATTCATAGGAAATAAGTACTTAGTTTTTTGATGAATACATTTTATTCTTCAAAAATATGTTTACTTCAAAAATGATTTTTATTTCTTTTTGTGAGAAAATATTATAATTAATTTTAGAAATTTTATGACTGTTATTTTATAGAATTATCATAAATTTTAAAATCTTCATATTAAAATTTAAATAGGGTGACATTTTGTGATTTTATTTGAAATGTTTGATTTTTTAGTGAATAGAGAAAATTACCAAGTTTTCAAATACTATCATTTATTTTAATTAAATAAAAAATTTAAATGTTACTTTATATTTTTTATTTTCTATTAAATATAAATTTGAAACATTTTATTAATAATAATATAATTAACATCATTTTAATCAATAACTTTCATGATTTTTGTATAAGTTTATTTTTATGCTTAAAGTGTGGTTTTCTCCAAATTGTTTTTATGTTTCTAAAGTTTATCTATTTCAATTAACAAAAATAACCCCAAGTAAAAAAAATATTTAAATTAAATTTGTATTAATTTAGTAATTTAATGATAATTTAATTTTATATTGTTATTATAATATTATTTATTTCTTGAAAAATACAATTCATGAAAACCCATTTTTCGACACCCTTTACAAGTTTAATTTTAAATTGAATTATAAAACTTATATGATATGAATTTGATAAAATGGATTCGATATTTATCATAATAATAATTAATATTATATAATAAGTTAAACTTAATTTTTTGTTATAATAAATAGTATAATAGTAAAAATATGTTACCACGGTTCATGTCAAAACTGGTTTACTGGGGGATTAAACTAAAGAGGTGAATAGAATATATTATTTATAAAAACGTTTATTTTTGACTTTTGGAGTTTTTTATCAACCATATAAACCCTCAAATACATTATTTATTAATTTTTTAGGCACTTGACTTGAGAGTGACTCCCATTATTGAATATTTTTGATTATTTATAAGAACACCACTCTCAATTTTGAAAGGGAACTTCCTATCCTCTCCTTTCCACAATTAGAAAGCCTTTTTGTTTGACCAATAAATTACAAAAAAATTTCCTTACTTACCAAACCATATCCTAGGTTACTTGGTTTGATCATAAATCCAATCTAGATAGTCTTTATGTATAATCTTTAATAGGTGGTATAAAGAAGAGGTATTGTTATTAACCAGGAATATTTGTTTAATTTCTTCTTACACATCCTTAAAATATTAATAAATTATACTAATATAATAACAAAAGTATATCTCGTATAATGATATACTATTATTTTCATTTAATAACCTAAATCTATCTCATCTTCCATCAAATGTGAAATGAAACCATTGACCATGTGTACGGTGGACTATTTCCTCGCGAACCGATGTAATTCATTTTCAATCATACCCTCCCATGGATTTTAAGGATGATGGATTTAAAGTTTATATATGATATTCATGAAATATTAATAATTCTATAAAATTAATATATTATATACTTTCTTACCTTACTATCCATTGAAAAATGATAATGTCATTCGTGTGTTTGAAGGACCGCAGCCCCGTGAAGCGATGTGGTTCATTTTTTTATTCCCCTTCACATGGATGGTATATGTAAAAGTATTTAAATATATAATATTATATTTATGAAATAACTATAATTATGGAAATAAAAATAAGACTTACCTTCTTTCCATTGAGATTGTTGAAAATTTATAAGAGTAATCATGAGTATGTATGGCCTACAATTTAAATGACCGCAACATAGTTTGTTTCTCATAACCATCTTTCGTGATTAATTTTTAAAGTACAAATTATATTTTAAAATTAAAATTATTTCATGATTATTATTATGTATGTTATGAAAAAAAATATTCACTTTGACTTTATTCAATTTACCAATGTAATTTTGGACAAATGATCTAAATATCGTCAAAGACGTCTAACGTGAACCTAAATGATTATGTAATTGAATATAACATGATAATAAATAAAATAAAAGGAATAATAAACTTGAAAAAATTTCTCAAGAAAGAAAATAATTAACATAATTTTATTATTCATTAAGTTAAATAAAACATGTGAGAAAATAGACTCAAGGTAAGGGGTCACTCTAAACCACCCTTTTCATCGAGTTATGACCATTATCTCTCTAACTCACATTCTCTCTATATTTATTGTTATGTAATTATTATAAATTATGTGTATATTTCTATCACATATATACCTAGACTATTATCCTTTACTTTTATGGGGTAATACATTCCTTATCTTCATCTCTCAAACGCATTCATTATGAAATTTCCTTTGATTATAACATGAGGCAAGATTATGCAACCCATTTTATTTCCATGAGTAATTCTTAAGTTTATTCCTTATTAAGGTTGTGCCTAGACAATTCTCCAATGCATTGTCTAAAGCTTTTTTCTCATGAGTATTTATGTATGGGATTAGGGATTAAACCAAATCCATTATGAGACTTTTTACACCATGAGATATTGTCTATATATTTATCCTTTACTCATGTTTATGTCATGTTATATGTCACAACCACATTTCTTATATCTCCATGATCATATAATACTATGTTCTTTATTTTATTCTCTCATGTGATTACTATTGAGTCTTCTATTTTACGGTATCATGTTATACCATTTACTCACATGTTATTTTTTATTATCAAGTTTATTCTCTTATAATTATTTTTTGATCACCCCTTTCTATATGTATTCCATAGGTTTTCCAATGCAATTTTAGGAGATTTTACTATCTCATTATGGAGAATAAAATATGGATTTCATGTTGATTTTACTTTATATGTATTTTGAACCTAGTCTTCTAAAAAAATAGTTATTTTCGATACTTTTTTATATTAATGGACATATATGTTAAAAAAATCAATAATATGTATAAAAACACTTGAGTTTCTATATTACCCTAGTTAAATACCAAATCTAGAAGATAAATATTAGACAAAGGGAATGTGTTATTCCAAATCATTAAACTATAATGATTGAAGTATTTGTGTTTTGAAATTTGAGAATTATATTAAAGAAATATTTTTTTATAATGATATTTTGATTATAAGTTCCATGAAATATATGAGGATTTTTCTATACAGGTTTTTCTTAAAGGATTTTCAAGATTGTTTTGAATGGTATAGATGATTTAGAAAAGTGATTTAGTGGTAAAAATATATTTTTATAAAAGACATTATTAATATAAATATGACCCTTAATATATTATTTATGTATAGATAATAATGAGTTAAAGGGATGTTTTATTATGATAAAGTAAATGGGATAGTATTGATGACTTTGTAACAGATTAGAGATTTGATGAAAAAGTGGTCAATGTTATCTTGGATAGAGTTTACATCATTTTATTATTTATAAAACATATTTAAAATCTGTTATTTTATTTAAGTAATGAGGTGGTAGTTAATTTTTGAAATCATTTATGTTTACATTAAATTTTTATGGTAATTTGGTTTTTACCATGTTTCATGAAAATATATGATCAAGGAATTCACTTAATTGGTATGTGATACTAAAATATTCATTATAATATTTTTGGGACTAATGTTAAGTTGATTTTGTAAATTTAGTAACCTTATTCATAAATTTTTGTATTTTTATTTTAGATATACCTTTTTTGGTTGTGTTTTAAGGATAACTATTTAGTTAATGGATTAAGTTGAAACTTGGGTGATGTTTTAGAGATTAAATTATGATTTTTCCATATTGGATAACCTGTGTTAATCATATTGGTCTTAGTAAAAATATAGAGACTATAGGAATGACTTGTAATTATTTTTATATAAATTATGATTTTTTAAATGATAATTTATGTTCTTCATGCATAAAAAATAATCTTTATTATTCATTTCATGGGGTATGAGATGGAGTGAAAATTAATCAAAGAAAAACTAAATAATGAAATTACACTTATTAGGTGGAAATAAATCAAGTATGCATATTTTAAAAAGTTCTCTATTATGAGAGTAAAATAATACCAAAACTTTAGGAAAAGTATCTTGAAATAAAATTGTATACTTTTAACTTTATTTCTGATGAATCGAAGGTCTTTTCACCTATTATAGATTTATGGTTTTATGGTTGTTAAATTTCCCCTAAACATGTTCTTTATTAATATCTATTAGTCATAGGGAATTAATTTTCTCTTCTAAGTCCATATTTTGACTTCCTAGTAATTTTATCCTATTCATAAACCTATTTTTGTGTTATTTCATATTTCCTTTGTAATTTCATTTCCCAATTTTAAAGAAGAGGTTTTATTAACCCATTTTGTGATCAGGGATTTAAAAAATAGAATTTTTATATGGAAAACATTTGATTATCGAGTTCCAATTAAAATTGAAAGGATCCAATTTTTTAGGAGTTTGGTGATAACGTAACACCTTGGTATTTTTAAATAATATCATTATGTTTGATAGCGTATATGACACACAACACCAAGCTTAGATGAATCAAGAAATATTATATATATAAATATTATAACATATATATTGAATTAGTGGATATGAATAAGAGTAACAAAATTATCAAATATATATCCTACTAAATACCAATATATTTATTAATTCTTAATAAATTAACATTCAATTTTTAGTAAAGTCATATTGTTCTTCAAAAATATGTTTCCTTCAAAAATAATTTTTATTGATATTTCTGAGAAAATGTTTTATTTAATTTTCGAAACTTTTATAAAACTTATTTTATAAAATAAAATTCATTTTTGAAATTAGAATATCAAAATTAACTTGGGGTTTTCATTATAATGTTCTGAAAAGATTTATTGTTTTGATGAATAGTGAAGAATACTGAGTTTTTAAAAACTATATGTTTCCCCAGAATTTACAAAGTTTAATTTCATTTTAAAATAATATAAAATTATAATATGTTCTATTATATATATTTTTTAATCCAATTAACTTGATTATAATCAATTTAACGGTTGATTTTGTTATAAATACATTTTTTATACTTAAAAGGCAATTTTTCTGAAAAACTGATTTTCATTGCATTTTGTGTTTTTATGTCATATTAATTTTTCCACTTATTGGAATTGAATATTGAAAAATGGATTCCCTATTTAGAATCAGGAATCTAAAATTAGGAAAATAATCCCCTTTTATTTTTTGTTAATATGAATAGTAACTATGGTAAAATTTATCACCTCGGGTAAAGGGTAAATTGGGATAATCCATGTTAAAACTGGGTTATAAGAAAATATTTTTAATCATAATTCTTATTGGATGAAGGTAACTCAACCCTTATAACCTTAGGATATAAATTTTATTTTTAAATGGACAATTGTCCATGAAAATGACCTATATAATATTTAAAGAAAAAAAGTCACAAAATATCACTCTCTTAGTTATAAATATATTTTCTGTGTTAATATAGAGAAAAATTTAACTTATGAAGGAATATAAATGTTTATTTTTTTTATAATAACATTATATTCATCCAGAAAATTTATTTATAATTTTTATTTATTAAATAATTTCTTTAAATGCTTGCATAATGCTAATATAGTATTTATTCAATTTATAGAAAAATAAAATAAATGATTTTAAAAATATTAACAAAAATAAAATTTAGGTCATTTATCATGTTCCAAGAATTATATAGATTTATATAATATATTATTTTTGTTTAAAATTATTATATTTGAATTAAAACTATGTAATTATGACTTTAAAGTCAAATTAAATTAATATTTTTAAAATTGACATTAATGATATTTTATCAAAATAAAATTTCATTAAATTATTTAAACATCATAAAAATATTGAAATAGAAAAATTTATATAATATATGGTCAAAATTTTAATTATTATTTCATTTATGATATAATTTTGATCTTACATGTAAAATTATAACACTTTAAGTGTAAAATAGATTTTAGTGTGATTAAGTCGAAAATATGTTAACTAAGGTGTAAGACCAGAAGATAAAGTTTAAAACACGACCTAAAACTGTAAAAATTATATTTGTTGTGGTATTAAAACCATATAATACCTTATTTTCAAATATATATATATTTATAAGTATTTATCTTGAGAATAATTTTATTATAATTTAATCTTTTAAAAATTCAAAAAATTCCCCTCAAATCAATTATAAAAGGGAACCCCCATTCCTCATGTATTCACACATTTTTATCCATATATATCAATAAAACAAATAAAAAATCCCAACCCAACATGATTATACATATTATAGAGGATATTTCCTTCCCAAAACAGAAACTCTAGGGTCCTTAATAGGAGATCTAAATGAGTTGTTTCGAAGAAGAGGTAATAGTCTTGACCAATCACTTTCTTTTTTTACTTATTCTTTTACCTTCTATAAAACTATTATGTTCTTAATTAAAAAATAAAATCAACATTATATATATAATTAAATTTTATTATTATTTTGAAACCATCATTATTCACCCTATTTTCTATCAAATGGGAAGTGAAAGTATCGTTTGTGCGTAAGTATGGATTACCGTCTCAATGTAGTGATATAATTCATTTTCCATTACCATTTTTCCTGGAAATTTTTTATTATGGGTTTAAATTATATATATTATATTTATGAAATAATTTATATTATTTAATTATAATATAATTTCTAATTTATTACCTTCCAAAATGTTGGAAAACGACAACGTCAGTCATGCATACGTGGGGACTACCACCTCCATGATGTGATATGATTTGTTTTTCAATTCCATTTTACTTATATAGCAATAGGGAAATATTTAATGAATATATATATATGATATATATGATATAAAAATTATTCTAGAAATTTTAATTATTAATCGCCTTTATCTTCTTCCATTCAATGAGAGGTGAAGACAACGTTCATACATATGTACAACTTACATTCTCCATGAACAGTGTAATTCATTAACCTATTTATATACTTTGTGGATAACACTAAATATATATAATAAATATATATTATATGTATATAATTATTAAATATATTTAATTGATGTAAATATTATCAAATTTTAAATATTAAGACTACTGAACCGAAATATGTGTAAAGAACAAAGTAGTTATCACACCAAACTATAATTTTTAATAACAAATTGTTAATAAATGGGTTAAAATATGCCATAATAAAATCATAAATGGTATTATAGATATTATTATGGATATTTAATACATTTATAATAAATATATATTTATTATACATAATTTTAGAACATTTATGAAGAATGATGATGTCACGACCCGTCCCTCGGGGCCCATGTCGTGACAACTCCAAGCCCACCTTCCATAGGCCAGGGGTTTGCCACTAGCACTGGAAAGGCATATTACTAAAATGGGAAGACATTTCCTTTAAACATGTACAAACACACATACTAGAACGCACCAATATGAAACAATGAAGTAAAACTATTGTAGTAAAAGTGTGTACTGAAAGTAAGGGGCCAGAATACAAGCCCAACTGAAAATGTACAACTACAAATAAAAATAGAAAATAGATACTAAGATAATCCACCAGAGATCCTACCTAAAGGGTAGGTACAGATCGTCTCCACAGCTCTCCATGTCAATTGTCACAATTATCCACTATCGAGTCCTAGCTCCCTGAGCCTCAGTCAAGGGTGCCCGTCGTCTGCACAAGACACAACAAGGTACAGGTGAAGCCCATGTAGGGGTGAGTATAAAAATACACACTAGGGACCCTGAGACCCTCAATGGTCTCTCAGAATTACACAAAGTAAAACCACAAGCATGATCTCAATCACAAATCACAAAGAAAAAGACACGGCTCAAAACCAGGTATAACATAAGTACGGTAGTACAGATTATTAGTCGTAAGGCTATATCATCTTACTCTGTCAAAAGACACTACAGTTGACCCACAAAATATTGATAGGTACTAACCCCTGCAAGACCAACATGGGATTAATAGGTGTTGATTCACACAGAATCGTTGGGTGTTTATTCACACAGAATTGATGGGTGATGATTCACACAGAATCGTTGGGTGATGATTCAGACAGAATATATTGGTGCGGATTCGCACAAAATCACAAAATCGATGGGTGTTAATTCACATAGAATAATTGGGTGTTTATTCACACATAATTTCTAGGTGTTGATTCACACATAATCATTGGGAACTGATTCACATAGAATCATTGGGTGTTGATTCACACAGAATTGCTTGGTGCGGATTCACATAGAATCTCTGGGTGCGGATTGACACAAAATCGATGGGTGGTGATTCACACAGTATCTTTGGGTGCCGATTCACACAAAATCGTTGGGTGCTGATTCACACAGAATCGTTGGGGGATGATTCACACAGAATATCTCTTCATTCCTCACGTCTCATCCAGACACAGGATTCCTAGCAACAGCACACTTGTTTCTGGTAGAAAGCGCTCCTCAAGAAATCAGTCGTATTTTAACCATCATGAAGTCCCACGTAGAAGTTATCCAAAGATATGTCATGTCATAAGGGTTCCAATTCAATAGACAGCGTGTCAACCGGATTCCCGATCTGTAAGTTATTGGCATTTTAGTGTCGAGGACTAGGTTGGATTCAGGGTCGATCCAACCCATCCGTACTCCAACATTCTCCAAAACTCTCTTGAAGTACCTCAAAAGGACTGTCTAGCTCCAAGGATCCTAGTTCTGCAGAGGCTTTGTAAAACAGACGTCTGATTCACAAGATATGGCCATTTAAGCGTAACTGGGCCCGAATGGGTCCAGGTCCGGTCCGACCCGGTCAGACTAACTCGGCCTGAATAGGCCTGTTCAGGCCCAGTTGGGCTAGGCCACGGCAGGCTCAGCCCGCTGGGCCGTAAACCGGCCAAACCCATCGGGCGACGCAGCCCGATGCGTTGGCGCGGCTCGCCAACCGGGTGGCCACCCAGCTTCCCGAACAGCTCAAGAAGAGTCATTTTGCTCTTCAATTAGTGGGTCCACATGGTACAGCCATGTGTTCTGGGGGATCCATGGGGTGCGGGTCCCCCTCCATCGCGGATTCGATGATGCGGCCCACTTTACATCAGTGCGCAATGGTGCGCCGCCTCACCAACGTGGTCGGGTGACTGTTGGCCGCCCCTTCAGGTCCATCGCGGCACCAAGCAGCACCACCCTCTTCCGTGGCAGGCGAGCGCCATATGCCGCCTTTGTTTTCGGTGTCGCCGCACCAGTGAATCTTACGCGAGCCAGTGGGTGAGATTCGGTGTTCGGTTCTTCCTTCCAGATGCGCCTACAGTCCTCCCGTGATGCTCTCGTCATTGCACAACTCTCAGTTTTAAGGTTTCATCTTGTTGGAACAACCTGCCTCCAAAGAAAATAATGAAAATAAATTATCAGAGGGTCTGGTCCTTGTTCTTTTGGCTTGTGCCCTGCGCGTTATCATTATAACAAGTGGTAGTAATTTATACATCACATTAAAATAAATATAAACCCCATTCAAATACCCCACAACAACCACTTGAAAATTCAAGAACGAGGATAAGAATTTTGTGAATTTCCTAAATTAAAAAGACAACCCCTACCTTGTATCCTGTTCGATTCTTCATAGTGGGGGAATAAAAATTTTCACTTTGATGAAGCCGCCGGTATTCGTCGTTCCCTATTCAATCCCTCCAACGATTTCCAAGATTTTGTTCCTCATCAGCGGAAGACGTCAAGTCACTTCACCAGAGCTTTCTCGTTTGATGAAGTCGTGTAAAAAACACTACCCCAATCCCCATTTAAATAGAGGGGGGAAATGGTGAGTAACGCACCGAGAAACTTATGAGGTTCATTAATTGATGTAATTATTGTGTCACATTAATTACACGAGGGGTGGTTATGCAACCAAAGTGTAATCGGGCATTTAATATCCCATATTAAGTGTCTGAATACATTTGTGGTCCCTAACACTACTACTCAACAGGTGGTAGAAAAAAAAGAAATAAAATATAAATATCTATGTTATTCTATTATTTCTTTAAAAGTAGCAAAAACTAACTTTTACACCCGACCTACTGAGGTTAAATTGAATCCTCGCTTAATATAATCCTGGTGCTACGGATTCAACTGTGCCCTTTGATTTTTAATCCGATCACCAATTCAAAAGATATAAAATGTTGCTCGCGCGACTACTGAACATACCTTAAAAAAGTACAAAACTTTTTAGCAGCCACCCTCAACCTGTGTCGATTGAGGTTAGGATCTAACTAAGAAAAACACACTCTCACGAGATCAACGGTACTCTCAGATTTCTAATCTAATTTATCATTTAGGAGTTATATAATTTAACTATAAAATAGGTTTTACTTAATTATTTTATTTATAACCAAAAACTAACTTCCACTGTTGGCCCACACCGGCCAATGTTAGTATCTTCCTAATGAAATAATACTATCACAAGATTAGCAGTGGTCTTGAATTTTTAATCTGAGTCACCTTTCATGAGTTATAAGAATTTGAAAAATAAAATAATTTTATTTAATTATTTTATTTACAGTTATGTCATTTTCAGGTTTTCTTACCAGAGGCCTATGCTGACTAAAATTAAGTCACTTCTAGGGTAAACCCGCCATCCTGAACGCAACGGTGCCCTCATATTTCTGATCTGGGAACCTGTTTAATATTTATTCCACTTTTTCAGGAAACCCACTCACGCATGCTATTTAAATCTTAATGAAATTTGGACGGATCATTCTGGGAACTTCAAGCCTTGGAATCACGTACCGTCAGGTTTCACAAACTTATAATAATCCCAAATAATTTTAATAAATTATATGGAAATTATGAGTCTTTATATTCTCCCCAACTTAGGTATTTACATCCCCAAAAGCCAAAACAAAAGCAAAACAAACAAATGGGGGTATTGAGCATGAATATGAGCCTTCCACTCTCATGTGCTCTCCTAGAGGTTCCCGTGCTAACACTGAACGTACACCAGAGGAATTGATCATCCATGAAGGACTCACTCTTATCAATCCTCTATCTCAGCCAGGAACTCTGCAAACGTCCCCCCATCATCGATTCCCAGCTCGCCCCAGTCGATAACGTGTGATGGATCATGCATGTACCTCCTCAGCTGTGACACATGGAAAACATTATGCAATAGGTGCATCTGTGGGGGAAGATCTAGGTGGTACACCACCTCACCTACTCTAATGAGGATCTATAAAGGTCCAATTAACCTCAGAGATAGCTTTCCTCCCTAGCCAAATATCTGCAATATTTGTCAGGGTGAGACCCGTAAGAAGATATGGCCTCCCTCCTCGAACTCCAAGGGTCTCTATCTCCTATCAGAATAAGACTTATGCCTACTCTGCACAGTCTTCATCTGCTCCTGGATGATCTGAACCTTCTTAGTGGTAGCCTGTACCAAATATGGACCCATAAGTGCTGACCCCCTTAGGTATGTCCATCATAGAGGTGATCTGCATGGTCACTCGCACAAAGCCTCAAATGGTGCCATGCTAATGGTGGATTGATAGGTATTGCTTTACGCAAAACTCCGCCAGTGTTAGGTACCCTCCCAAATGTAACAAAAAACCAGGACACAAGCATGAAGCATGTCCTCCATAGTTTGTATGGTCTGTTTTGTCTGACCATCTTTCTGGGGGTAAAATTTCTGCTCAAATGTGCAATAACCTCATGATCATCTTTCACTTGATGACAAGTGAGGCATCGTGATACGAACTTCACCACTACTTTCTTCATCCCTGGCCACCAGTACTGACGTTGGAGGTCCTGGTACATCTTCTCCACACCCAGATGTACCGCCAAAGGGAATGTGTGGAACTCCTTCAACACCTCCTCTCATAGCATCACTGGTACCATGGTGTGTCCTTTGAAGAAAATTGTGTGCTCCCCACCTTCAGAAAATCCATCAGGAGCCTGTCCTGAGGATATCTGAGCATATCGGGCCTCATAGTTAATGCCCACAAGTTGTGCCTCCCTGACTCGCTGAAGGAGTGGGGAGTAATTGTTATATACTAGCGGTAAGATGCTCCATCACTATCCACAAAAGGATAACTACAATGCGACTAGCTGCTTTGTCACCTCACTCATCAACTATAGACCAGCCCTCCTACTAAGTGTGTCTGCCACCACATTCCCCTTCCTAGAATTATAGACTATCTCAAAGTCATAGTCCTGGAGTAACTCTAGTCATTATTGTTGTCTCAGGTTCATCTCCTTATGTGAGAATATATACCTGAGACTCTTGTGATCGTATTAAATAGTAGATCATTCTCCCGACTATACTCTAAACTTTCGAAGCTCCATGGAAGTCATCCGATATTTAGTTGTAGATATTGGTTCCATCCTTGGGTACAAGCCAAAGCAAATGTCCCTCTCCATGTGTGGAGGTAATCCTGGAAACATCTTTTGAAAGGATGTTCTCACACTATGTCACTACTTTTGGTAACAAGAAACTCAAAAGACCTGCTTCCACAAGTGTAAGGCTGGATGACTCAATAGTGATTGGCTACACCCTCTTATGCATGAGTTTATCCCATTCTTCCTGGGTTTCCTTTTTTTAGACCAAGAAAAAACACATTCCAATGTTGTAGATATACTAAAAAAAAATTTCCTAAAACAGTCAATCCGAGCATGAACTGTGGATGACCAGTCCAAACCCAAATTAATGGTGTAAGTCCTTAACGTTGCCACCAAGATGTTCCAAATGAAACTCTCACCTCAAGGGTCATATTGTACTTTTAGCATAAGTGTGATTATCAAGTCTCCTCCCATGGGTATCTCGAGATGTAAAGGTCAAGCCAACGGTTTAACCAAAAACACTAGGTTTTGAACAAGATTTGTGATAAGAAGGAAACATGCATAACTATGTCCATTAATACGGAAGTTAGAAGTAGACACAGACCGTGCCTCGAATCCTTCCGGGAACCCTTGGGTCACACTCCTTGACCGCATGCAGTTACTCCCTTCCCTTGTATTCCAGCTCCCTAAGCCTGGTGGGGACCACCCTAGGGTGGTGGTTGTAACATGTCTACATGTATACCACCTCATGCTGTTCTCCTAGATCCACTTCCATGTCTGTTTCCCTATAGATTCATCTATCCCTATCACTTATTCTTGTTGGAACCAGGGTCTTCAAAGCGTGATTTGGCGTATGGTTTGTGTTTGTTGTCAATCCTCACTGGAAGTTTAGGATGTTTACCAACAAAGAGATCATACTATTCAAGCAGAAAATAGAAGTGAAGGTGGCGCCGTTTCCCAGTGTTTGCCAAATTTTTGGGCCTGAAAATCGGCCAATAATGTAAAGTGTTTTTGGCAAAGTTACTTGCACGCTGAGGTCTTGGAGGATAAAAGACTTGCGCGCCATATGTTTTTGAGGATCAGAACTTCAAAATTTGGTTAAGGAAAGAAGGTCGTGCAAGTGTTGGTTGGGTCGCGCAAGTGAGTTGCGCGACAGAAGTTGTGGGAAACGAGACTTGCACGCCAATGATGGACTTGCGCGCCTCCGCGTAGGGGGTCCAGTTTGCCTATAAATACTGGACCACCCCTGTGACTCAGGACTTATAGTTACTTTTAATCAGAAAGGTTGCACTATCAAGGGAAAAACTGGCAATTCACTTATGAAAGGATGCAGAACAGAAGGCAACTTGTATCAGGATGATAGTGAAGAAAATGTATGTTACATGACTGTTGAAGAAGAAAAAAATTTGTGGCATCGGAGATTGGGACACATCAATCAACAAGACATGGAGAAAATATTAAAATTGAGAATTTTCATAGACATCCCCAACCTGAAGCGTGAGCGTGAAAAATCTTGTGATGCTTGTATTCGTGGGAAGCTGGTCTGCAGTTCATATCGGCCAAAGAAGAAAAAGGCATCTCACCTTCTTGATCTGATTCATACAGATGTTTGTGGTCCAATAAATGTTTTCGGAGCACATGGAGAAAGGTACTTTGTCCTTTTCATAGATGATTACAGTAGAATGGCATGTGTGATAGTCATTCACAGGAAACGAAAAGTCCTTGACTGCATGAAAACATATCGTCGAATCGCCAAGAATGATACTGGACGAACAATCAAAGTGTTGCGATCCGACAATGGAGGAGAATACACATCCATTGAATTTGAGAATTACCTCGAGAAGCATGGGATACAACATGAGGTAGCTGCTGTGAGAACTCCATAACAAAATGGAGTGGTTGAACGTAGGAATCGACAGGTGAACAACATGGAACGAACTATGCTGATTGAGAGTCGTATTCCACGACATTACTGGAAAGAGGCTATTCAAGCTGCAGTGTACATTCAGAATCGAATAGGACTTTATATGGGTGAGACGAAGACACCATATGAATTGTGGCATGGAAGGAAGCCTTCTATAAAATACTTTCGTGTATTTGGAAGTAAATGCTTCATCAGGAACAAAGAAGGAAATCAAGGGAAATATGGCGACAATGTAGATGAAGGAATTTTCCTTGGTTACTCAATGAACAGCAAAGCCTACAAATGCTTCAACAAGCATTTGGGAAGAATTGTGGAAAGCAGTGATGTTAAGATAATTGAAGAGAAAACCACGAATGCTTCAAGGACGTCATATACTGATGTGATAGAAAGTCAGGAAGAATGTGAACGTGAAGAAAATACAAATGCAGAAATAGATGAAGTTGTTCAAAACACTCAATAGTCACATCATGATATTGACTCAGAAGAATAATCTGAAGAAGAAACTATGGCTGAAGAAAATGCTACTGAACCTCGCAGGAGAAATCGAAGAGCTGAGATTGATCCATCCAACATAATTGGGGACAGGAGTGCACCCACTCAAACAAGGAGAATGAGGAATAACATGCAATCTGCATTTCTATCAGTTGTAGAGCCATCCTTATTTGAAGAAGCTGCTAATGATGAATCTTGGGTGAAAGCCATGAATGATGAATTAGATCAGATTGACAAGAATCAGACATGGGATCTTGTCCAGAGACCCGAAGGTCAAAATGTGATTGGTACCAAATGGATCTTCAAAAATAAGTTTGATGAACATGGAAGTGTCATCAGAAACAAGGCACGTCTGGTATGTAAAGGATACTCTCAAATTGAAGGAATTGATGTTGAAGAAACCTTTGCTCCAGTGGCTAGACTGGAGTCAATCAGGCTTTTCCGTGCCATGGCACTCCAAAGAGGATATAAAGTATATCAAATGGATGTTAAGACAGCATTCTTGAATGGTGTACTCGAAGAAGAAGTCTACATTGAACAACCAGTGGGCTTTGTTTTGGGTACTGATGAAACAAAGGTCTGTAAACTGAAGAAAGCTCTATATGGTTTGAAACAGGCACCACGGGCATGGTACTCACGGCTGGATTCATATCTCAAGAAGTTGGAATTCAAAAGAGGAGGAGTTGATCACAATATCTTTGTGAAGAATTCTCCAAAAGATCAATTCATGTTTCTTATCTACGTTGATGATATCATATTTGGTGGCAGTAGGCAGAAATCAGTGGATGAATTTTCCAACCACATGAAATCAGTATTTGAAATGTCTATGATTGGGGTGCTCACATATTTCTTGGGGCTGCAGGTGATTCAAAAGAAGTAATACACTTTCATTTCTCAGGAAAAATATGCAAGAGAGCTACTGAAGAAGTTCAATATGCAAGACTCCAAACCAATGTCAACTCTGGTTGGAGTTGGAAATAAAATTGGAAAGCATGAGGATGGGGACTCTGTTGATCCCACCATGTACAGGAGGATCATTGGAAGCCTACTGTACCTGACAGTGACAAGGCCAGATATTGTCTTTTCCACATTCCTTGCAGCCCGCTTTCAGAGTAATCCAAAAGGGGAACATATGGCAGCAGTAAAAAGAATCATGAGATACATTCACGGTACACATAACTTTGGGTTATTTTTTACTGCAGGAAGGGACAGTGAAGTATCCACATTTTTAGATGCTGACTGGGCTGGTGATGTGGTAGACAGAAAGTCCACTAGTGGTGGAGCTTTCTATATTGGGAAGAAATGTGTTGGTTGTTTGAGCAAGAAACAAGAAAGTACTTCTCTTAGTACGGCTGAAGCTGAGTATATCTCTGCCACAAAAGCATGCACTCAACTTCTTTGGATGAAGCAGCAGCTAACAGATATTGGTGATAAGGTGCAGCAACCAATGGTGATTTATTGTGATAAGAAAAGTGCAATTGATCTTACGAAGAATCCGGTTCAGCATTCTCGTACAAAACATATTGAAATACGGTATCATTTTATCAAAGAAAAGGTTGAACAAGGCGTGATTAGAATGGATCATGTTGGAACTGATGAGAAAGTGGCTGATATCCTGACCAAGCCATTGTCCGCGGCTGTGTTTGATAAGCATTGGTCGAACCTCGGTGTTCAACCACCTCCTACTGCATAAGGAGGCTCCGGAAATCCCCTCTCCCCGTTTGTTTTAACTGTTCTTATCTGCTTATGGCTGTGATGCAGGATTATGGGGGAGATACTATTCATGGGGAGTATGGATTGAGCTGAATGTTGAACAACTTATCGGTCTTTGTTTTTATTGTCAATGGGGGAGAAAGGAATAAATTCAAGGCACGAAATTCTTCTGTGATGAGAAGTATAAGATTGCGATGAGAAGTATAAGAAGGATAACATCGGGCGTCATGGAGAATTTCAAAACACCAGAACCCAATTCAAGCTTCCTCTCTTGTTTTCAACACCGAGCATTGCTCACGTAGACTTAGAGTGTTGTCTACGTTGATTCTTGCATTTTGGGTTTGCTCCTGGTTGGAGATCTATTGAATTTATTCTGATTGCCAACAATCCCAAAGGGGGAGATTGTTTGAACCAGGGTCTTCAAAGCATGATTTGGCATATGGTTTGTGTTTGTTGTCAATCCTCAGTGGAAGTTCAGGATGTGTACAAACAAAGAGATCATACTATTCAAGTAGATTACAGTAGTGAAGGTGGCGCCGTTTCCCAGTGTTTGCCAAATTTTTGGGCCTGAAAATCGGCCAATAATGTAAAGTGTTTTTGGAAAAGTTACTTGCGCGCCGAGGTCTTGGAGGATAAAAGAATTGCGCGCCACATGTTTTTGAGGATCAGAACATCAAAATTTGGCTAAGGAAAGAAGGTTGAGCAAGTGTTGGTTGGGTCACGGAAGTGAGTTGCGCGACAAAAGTTGTGGGAAACGAGACTTGCGCGCCAATGATGGACTTGCGCGCCTCCACGCAGGGGGTATAGTTTTCCTATAAATACTGGACCACCCCTCCTCATTTTCAACGGATTTCAAGACTGAGAGATTGTTCGAGCTCTCGTCGCGCAGGTGGTTGAGCCGCGCAGGTGGTTGAGCCGCGCAGGTGGTTGAGCCGCGCAGGTGGTAGTTTGGTCGCGCAAGTAGAGCTTGCGCGCCGGTTGTCTGCTGTGCGCCCAAGGCGGTTTGGGAGAGAAAGGAAGTGAACCGCGCAAGTTTGTTGTCAGGGAAGGAAGCGTCGCGCAGGTGCGTTGGTGACACTTGCGCGCCAGTTTGGACCTGCGCGCCGTATTGGGACTTGCGCGTCCGGCTTGGAGAAGCGCGCCAGGTTTTTCTGAAGTCTGTCGGCCTGTTTGGAGCTGCACGAAAGACAGGAGACTACCTGATACTTTCGAGGAAAAGTGATATTCTGCTTTTGGTGAGAATCGGCCTTCAATAGAGCATCTAAATTCGACAGAGGATGCATTCTTATGAAAATGATGAAGAGAACTTCACGTCTATAAACTGAGTGGGACTTCACCAAAGGCAGTGAGCCAGGGGGAGTCAACGGGAGTGACCCGAGGAGAGCAGTGGGCTATCCCTAAACCTTTGTAAAGGCAGTGAGCCTGGGACAGAGTAACTGTACCCGAACTTTTGTAATCTACCGCTAGTGAAGCATAGTGGATTTTGGTACGACCGACAACCTGTCGGCGTATGCTCCTTGGACGTAGCCCTTAGTGGTGAACCAAGTAAAAAGGGTTGTGTCTTCTTTGTGCATGTGAATGTTTTCTTTCTGATCATAATCATCATACAGGTTCAACAAGTTCCTACCAACATGGGAACAAGATCCATCACATTAAAAGAAAAAGTGGTCACCCTAATTCACCCCTCCCCTCTCAGGGTGTCCCGGGGTCCTTCAATTCTTCCCAAAAAAAATTACATGTCTAAGTCTTTGAGACTGATGTTTGTTTCCTACTTCCCCACTGCTAACATTTAGTGGTTGTATCTTCTCATCCAAAGAACTTTCAAGCACTAAGCTTATCTCTAGAATCCTAGCATAAGTAGGAATACACCAAGGAATAGTGTTGTCTCGGATGTCCCTAAACACATCTCGCTTGGAGATCCGATCCCTGAAGCATTGGTCGTATCGTATTCATCGAGTACTAGGAATGGTCAGTATGCCTCTATGAATACTCAGCTACTGACATGTCATCCTACCGAAGCTGTAGAAGCTCTTGAAAATACATACCCCTAAGCATTTCATGTTAGGAGACCCCATTCTCTGAGGAAAGTTCTCAAACTCTATCCATGGAAAAGTCACCTCATCGTAAGATAGGGATAAACTAAACCCTTCCATAGCCCTGCTGAGCCTCATAGAATGCTCACTACCAGGACCACAATCTGATCTAATGGTGCCCTGGCTAGATGGAAACTCGGTCACCACATCATGCCAGTCCTTAGCCACCTATGAGTAGGGTTAGCCTCGAAACCTGAGAGGTATTTTTTACTGAAACTCATGTAAGGTACTGAGCCTATAAGTTTTTTCTACCGGTAGCACAGGTAGTAACTGCTGACCAACGGGCAGTGGTATCTCTAGGACATTGCCCGAAGGTACCATCTCAGGCAATAATCCTTATACTGAAGCCTCATCACATTTTAGACCATCCTCATGGTCACACATTGGAATCCTAGATGTTTGTCTGTGTGGAGTAATCTTGAAAGATAATAAAGATGAACCACAATAAATAAGTTATACCTGGTGAGCAGACTCAAAAGAGATCAAAATAAAAACATTTCTAAAACACACGCAATCAGTTTTTTCGTGCACCAAGTTGGAAATAAGAATTTAGGGTCCTGGTGTATGGATACGTCAGCCGCCACACCAACATTGGACTCCCCAAACTGAAAAACACACTCAAAACACTTAACACTATTGCTCCCTTAAAAATATTATATTCCTATTTCTTCGGTAGAACTGACTCCTCTGATACCACTTTATCATGACCCGTCCCCCGGGGCCCATGTCGTGACTACCCCAAGTCCGCCTTCTATAGGCCATGGGTTGGAGACTAGCACTGGAAAGGCGTATCCCTAAAATGGGAATGCATTTCCTTTAAACCTCTACAAATACACAAATTAGAATGCAACAAGATGCAAACACAAAGTAAAACTACTATAGTAAAAGTGTGTACTGAAAGTAAGGGGTCAGAATACAAGACCAACTGAAAAGATACAACTAAAACGAAAAATAGAAAATATCTCCTGAGATCGTCCACCAGGGATCCTACCTGAAGGGTAGGTACAGCTCATCTTCAAATCTCTCCATGTCAATCGTCACCGTCATCCACCGTCAAGTCCTAGCTCCATGAGTCTCAGTCAAGGCTGCCCATAGTATGCACAAAACACAATAAGGTTCAAGGGAAGCCCATGCAGGGTGAGTATAAAAATACCCAGTAGGGACCCCGAGACCCCTAAAGTTCTCTCATAATTCCACAAAGGAAAACCATAAGAATGATCTCAATAACAAATCACAAAGAAAAATACACTGCTAAAAACTAGGTATAACATAAGTACAGTAGTACAGATGATTAGTCGTAAGGATAAATCATATTACTCTATCAATAGGAACAACTACTGACCCACATAGGATCGATAGATACTAACCCCGGTAAGACCCAGATAGGATCAATAGGTTCTGATTCACATAGAATTGGTGGGTACTGATACACATAAAATGGCTGGGCGATGATTAACACAAAATCGTTGGGTGTTGATTGACACAGAATCGATGTGTGACGATTCACATAGAATCATTGGGTGTGGATTCATACAAAATCGTAGGGTGTTGATTCACATAGAATCATTGGGTGTTGATTCACACAGAATCGTTGGGTGCTGATTCACACAGAGTCGATGGGTGTTGATTCACATAGATTCGATGGGTGATGAATCACATAGACCTACTCGGTGCTGATTCACACAAAATCACTCGGTGCTGATTCACACAGAATCGCTCGGTATTGATTCACACAAAATCGCTCTTCATTCTTCACGTCTCTCCTAGACACAGAATTCCCGATCATAGGATCCTTTGTTTCTCGGAGAAACCGCTCCTCAATCCATCGGTCATATTTCAACCGGAACAAATTCCCACATGGAAGTTATCAAAATATCTATCACATCATAAGGTTTCCAACGCAATAGATGGCGCGTCAACCGGACGCACGGTCTATAAGTTATTGGCATTTTAGTGTCGATGGCCCAGTTAGATTCAGGGTCGATTTAACCCGGTCATACTCCAACTTTCTCCAAAACTTTCTTTAATTACCTCAAAAGGACCGTCTCACTCCAAGGATCCAATCACTGTACACGGTTCATCAAATGGACGTCCGGTTTGCAAGATACGGTCATTTAACCGTAACTAGGCTCGAATGGGTCCGGGTCCAATCTGACTTGGCCTGGGCCGACCCGGCCTGTCTTGAACATGCCTGTTCCGGCCCAGTTGGGCTAGGTCGCGGCAGTCTTAGCCCACTGGGCCGCGGACCGCCCCGGCCCGCCGGAAGACGCGGCCCGGTGCGCTGGCGCGGCTCGCAAGCCGGGTGGCCGCCTAGCTTCCCAAACAGCTCAAGAAGAGTCGTTTGGATATTCAATTAGCGGCTCCACATGGCACCGCCCCATGGTCCATGGGACCTACATGGCATGGGTCCCCCTCCGCCATGGCTTCTATGTCATGACCCACTTCACAGTGGCACACGACGGCGCGTCGCATCGCTAACGTGGACGACTAAGTGTCGGACACCCCTTTGGGTTTGTCACAGCGCCAAGAAGCACCGCCCTCTTCCACGACCGGCGAGTGTCGGTTGCTGCCTTCACTTCTGGCGTAGGTCACCAGTGTCTCCGCGCCGGTGAATCTTGTTGTACCTCTCGAACCCCTCAAGGTTTTATTTTCATGATCACAATCACCCTCATATTTATCTAATCCTCTTTCAAGTGTTTTTGGTTGATAGAAATCAAATCAGGTGGCCAAGGAATTGGGCTAAGAAAGAAAGAAGGCAAAGTGGACTGAAAATCAGTCCACCGGCCAACCGGTGTCTTCACCACCGGTCGACCGGTGGACCCTGGGAAAAAGGCAGAGCCACTGCCTCCACACCGGCCAACCGGTGGCCAAGCACCGGCCAGCCGGTGGCACCCAGAATGAACAGGGTTTGCTACTGCCTCACCACCGGCCAGCCGGTGGCTCTGGCACCGGTCGACCGGTGGAGCCTGGACCAGAATTCTCAGCCACTGTCAAGGCACCGGCCAGCCGGTGGAGCTATACCGGCCAGCCGGTGGACCAGTCAAACTAGCCGTTGGCTTTGACCAGTCAACTCCTTTTTGGCCTCCAACGGCTCCGAGGCCTTTTCCAACGGCTCCAAAGCCCTCCAACGGATACTTGAAGGTTCCTAGCCTATAAATAAAGGCCTAGGAAGCACCGGATCATTACAAAAGCCACCGTACACATTTTTACATCTTTGGCGAAGCTCCGACGGATTGTTCCAAGGGAACCCAAAGTGCTCCAACAACTTCCACATCCAAGAGCACCTTCATAGAAGCTTGGAAGCGGCCCTCAAACATCATCAATCAATCAAAGGCGCCCAAGGATTCTCCATTACGGGTTTTATTGTTTTATTTATTTTGAGCTTTAAAATTGGGTTTGTACCTACAAACCCCAAACCCTTTTCTCAACCCCCTTTCTTTTGGGTTTCACACCACCATTAAGGTGTGAAGAGGTTTTCTCAAGCTTTTCCTTTAAAAGGCTTGTGTCACGGTGAGCTAGCCTTCACCCGTTAAAAAGGCTAGTGGGTTCTTGCTCAACCATCAAAAGCAAGTGGGTTCTTGCTAAACCACAAAAAGCAAGCTGTAATAGGTCCTAGTGCTACCTCAAAGCCTAGTGGGTTTCTTGCTAAAACCATTGAAAAGCAAGCGGTAGGAATCTCTCAACGGTTGAGTTGGGAGCGGAGACGTAGGCCGGGTTTTGGCCGAACTCCGATATCAATTTTGTGTGTCTTGCCTCTTTATTTCCGCTGCATCTTTACTTTGATTTTTTATTTGTTAATCAATTTTTTAAAAGGCAATTCACCCCCCTCTTGCCATCATTCCCCGTTTGTCTCCGACCCAACATTTGGTATCAGAGGGACCTTTGAGTAATACCCTAACCCGGTTTCAAATTAAAGATCCTATTTTTTGATGGCATCTACCTCTTTCGCCCCCGAGGGCTACTCATTGGGTCGGGCTCCATTTTTTGATGGGACCGACTATAATTATTGGAAAACCCGCATGACCACTTTTTTAAGAAGTATAGGATATCCCATTTACAAAATAGTCATGCAAGGTTACACTTTGTCTACCCCCGACGAATCCAAATGGACCCAAGCCGACATTAGAAATTTTGAGCTTGATGGCAAAGCCATGAACGCTCTCCATTGCGGCCTAGACCGAAATGAATTCAATCGAGTGTCTACTTGCACCTCCGCACATGAAATCTGGAAGCTTTTGGAGGTTACCCATGAGGGGACCAACAAAGTAAAGGATACTCGATTGGACATGTACCGTCAGGATTTTGAGTCTTTTTCAATGCACCCAAATGAATCAATTTCTGAAATGTTTACTCGATTTACTGATGTGTGCAATGGTGGAAAATCTCTTGGAGATGACATTTCTGCAGAAACTATGGTGAAGAAGATCCTATGGGTCCTTCCGAGCTCATGGGCACCAAAGGTGACGGCGATCCAAGAAGCTAAGGACGTCAAAAATATGCCGGTAGAGGAGCTCATCGGATCTCTCATGACTTATGAGATCACGATGAGGAGGCAAGCTCAAAAGGAGGGCACACCAATCAAGAAACCAAAGAACATTGCCCTCAAGGTACAAAAAGAAGTAAGCTCCTCCTCATCCTCATCTTCCTCATCTACTTCATCTTCAAGCGGCGACTCGGAAATGGAGAATCTCGCCTGCCAAATGCACAAATTTATGAAGAAGCATAAGAAGAAGAAATCCTGCAAGCACCGAAAGCAAGAACCCACCGCAAGATCCGAGCCCAAGGTAAAATTCTACGGGTGCGGCAAAAAGGGACATTACAAGCCCAATTGCCCACTCAACAAGAAACGGGCCACGCCAAAGGAAAAAGGAAAGAAGAAGGTCCTCAAGGCGACATGGAGTGACACCTCATCATCATCCTCCTCCTCCTCCTCGAGCGACCAAGGTACAAAATGCCTAATGGCATTCCATGAGGTAACATCTTCCGACTCCTCCTCCTCTTGCTCTTCAACTTCAAATTCTTTCAATCATTTGTCATATGAAGAACTCCAACATGCTAGAGACCAACTTGAAAATGGTTTTCATGAGCTTTCATCAAAATTTGTTGCTTTAAAAAAGTCTTTTAAAAAACTTTCCTCCGAAAAAGACCAACTTCTCAAAGTGAATGAGGAACTCACCCTTAAAATCCAAAATTTTCCAAATGTTGATTCCATGGAATCAACCATCAAAGACCTTAGAGAGACCCTAGCCAAGTTCACCCAAGGTGAACAAAATTTAAACAATTTGCTTGGTTCACAAAGGGTTTCCCGAACCACCAATGGACTTGGCTATACCAACCAAGCCTCCTCCTCCCATGCACCCACTGTTTTTGTAAGGGGGAGCTCTAGCTTTAAATTTTGTAACTATTGCAAAAAACCCGGGCATCTCATTTATGAATGTAATTGTAAAAACGCTCGTTACGGCCAACCCAAATCGATTTTCTATTCCGATGAATTTTATAGGAGAAGACCCGCCATGAAACAAATTTGGATTGAAAAATCCCTTTTGGCAAGTCTCTCCGGGCCTAAATTTGTTTCGGTTTCAAAAACCACTCCCCAGTGATTCTTTGTTTTTATTTAGGGGGAGTTAGGATTTTTTTTAAGCCTTGTTGTGTATTCAAAGTTTTCATTTCAAACTCAACACTTGGCTTTGAAATTCAAATTTTCTTTTAAATTTTCTTTTTTAAATATCCAACAGTTGGTGTCGATTTTTCAAAACTCTCAATTTCAAAAATTTCATTCGGTTTCAAATTTCAAAATTCAATTGGTTTTTGATTCAAAACTTTCAATTCAAACTGTTATTCAAATTTTTCAATTCAATTTTTCATTTCAAAATTTCCAACAATTAGTATCATTTTCAATTGTTTTAAAATCTCGTTTTTCATCGAATCCCTCAATCAAGTTTTATGCCCCATTCTATTTTGATAATCACAAAAGGGGAGAAATTTCTTGATTGATTGGGGGAGAATCATTTTCATCATGCTTAGTATTTCCTTTCAATTTCAGCATTTTACATTAATTGTTTTGGTGATTGTGATCATCAAAATAGGGGGAGATTGTTGTACCTCTCGAACCCCTCAAGGTTTTATTTTCATGATCACAATCACCCTCATATTTATCTAATCCTCTTTCAAGTGTTTTTGGTTGATAGGAATCAAATCAGGTGGCCAAGGAATTGGGCTAAGAAAGAAAGAAGGCAAAGTGGACTGAAAATCAGTCCACCGGCCAACCGGTGTCTTCACCACCGGTCGACCGGTGGACCCTGGGAAAAAGGCAGAGCCACTGCCTCCACACCGGCCAATCGGTGGCCAAGCACCGGCCAGCCGGTGGCACCCAGAATGAACAGGGTTTGCTACTGCCTCACCACCGGCCAGCCGGTGGCTCTGGCACCGGTCGACCGGTGGAGCCTGGACCAGAATTCTCAGCCACTGTCAAGGCACCGGCCAGCCGGTGGAGCTGTACCGGCCAGCCGGTGGACCAGTCAAACTAGCCGTTGGCTTTGACCAGTCAACTCCTTTTTGGCCTCCAACGGCTCCGAGGCCTTTTCCAACGGCTCCAAAGCCCTCCAACGGATACTTGAAGGTTCCTAGCCTATAAATAAAGGCCTAGGAAGCACCGGATCATTACAAAAGCCACCGTACACATTTTTACATCTTTGGCGAAGCTCCGGCGGATTGTTCCAAGGGAACCCAAAGTGCTCCAACAACTTCCACATCCAAGAGCACCTCCATAGAAGCTTGGAAGCGGCCCTCAAACATCATCAATCAATCAAAGGCGCCCAAGGCTTCTCCATTACGGGTTTTATTGTTTTATTTATTTTGAGCTTTAAAATTGGGTTTGTACCTACAAACCCCAAACCCTTTTCTCAACCCCCTTTCTTTTGGGTTTCACACCACCATTAAGGTGTGAAGAGGTTTTCTCAAGCTTTTCCTTTAAAAGGCTTGTGTCACGGTGAGCTAGCCTTCACCCGTTAAAAAGGCTAGTGGGTTCTTGCTCAACCATCAAAAGCAAGTGGGTTCTTGCTAAACCACAAAAAGCAAGCTGTAATAGGTCCTAGTGCTACCTCAAAGCCTAGTGGGTTTCTTGCTAAAACCATTGAAAAGCAAGCGGTAGGAATCTCTCAACGGTTGAGTTGAAAGCGGAGACGTAGGCCGGGTTTTGGCCGAACTCCGATATCAATTTTGTGTGTCTTGCCTCTTTATTTCCGCTGCATCTTTACTTTGATTTTTTATTTGTTAATCAATTTTTTAAAAGGCAATTCACCCCCCTCTTGCCATCATTCCCCGTTTGTCTCCGACCCAACAAATCTTTCGTGGGCCACCGGGTGAGCTCCGGTGGTCCGTTCTTCCTTCCGGATGTGCCTACGGTCCTCCTGGGATGTCGGCGTTATTACGCGCCTCTCGGTTTCAAGGTTCCATCTAGTTGGAACAACCCTCCTTTGAAAACGCAATGAAAATCAAGTGGCGGAGGGTCTGATCCTTGTTCGTTTGGCCCGTTCCCTATGAGTTATCATTATAACAAGTTAGAGTAATTTATATATCACATTAAAATAAACATAAATCCCATTCAAATCACCCGCAACGACTACCCGAAAATTCAAGAACAAGAGGACGAATCATGGGAATTTCCTGAATTAAAATACAACCCCTGCCTCATGAACCATTGGAGTCATCGCTGTGGTGGAAGGATAATGTGTGCTTTGATGAAGGTGTCGGTGTTTGTCGTTCCCAGTCTGATCCCTCTGATGATGTCCAAACTTTGGTTCCTCATAAGTGAAATACATCGCATCACTTCTACATAGGTTCTTTGCTTGATGAAGTCATGTCAAAAACTCTACCCCAAGCCCCATTTAAATAGAGGGGGAAAAGAGTGAGTAACGCACCGATAAATTTATGATGTTCATTAATTGATGTGATTAATGTGCCACATTAATTACACGAGTGGTGGTTACACAACCAAAGTGTAACCGGGCATTAATATCCCATATTAAGTGTTTGACTACCTCTGTGGTCCCCGCCACCACCGCTCAACAAGTAATAGGAAAAAAAGTAATAAAATAATAATCTCTATGTTATATTATTATTTCTTTAAAAGCCGCAAAAACTAAATTATACACCCGACCTACTATGGTTGAAGTTAATCTACACTTAAGCGAATCCTGGTGTTGTGGATTCAACGGTTCTCTCAGATTTTTAATCTGAGCATCGGTTCAAAAGATAGAAAATGTCATTCGTGCATTTACTGAATGTACTTTAAAAAAGTTCAAAAATTATTAACAGCCACCCTCGACCCATGCCTATTGAGGTTAGGCTTTTCCTAAGGAAAACATGCCCTCACGAGCTCAACGGTACTCTCAGATTTTCAATCCAAGTTACCATTTAGGATTTATAGAATTTAACAATAAAATAATTGTTACTTAATTATTTTATTTACAGCAAAAACTAACTTCCACTATTGGCCCACGTCGGCAAATATTAGTATCTTCCTAAAGAAAGAATACTCTCATGAGCTTAGCAGCGGTCTCAAAATTTTAATCTGATTCACCTTTCATGAGTTATAACCATTTAAAAAATAAAATAATTTTATTTAATTCTTTTATTTATGGTTATGTCATTTTCAGGTTGTCTTACCAGAGGCCTGTGATGACTAAAATTAAGTAGATCCTAGGGTAAAACCGCCATCTTGAATTCAATGGTGCACTTAAATTTCTGATTCGAGCACCCGTTTAATAGCTATTCCACTTTTTCAAGAAAACTACTCACGCATGCTATTTAAATCTTAACGAAATTTCGACAGATCATTTCAGGCACTCTGAGCCTCAAAATCATGTGCCGTCAGATTTCACAGACTCATAATAATCCAAAATAATTTAAAAAAATTATATGGAAATTCCAGGTCTTTATAAATAAGGCTTGTGATATGGGATTTGCATCCCACTTTTATTTTTATGAGACACATGTCATATTCACCACTTGTTTCTTTTATGTCGTGTATATATTGACCATGAATGAATTTTATAATGATTATTATTAATTTTATGGGTATTTACATATCCATATAAATTTATTTTTTTAATTATGATTATTATTCAAATTTTTTCAAAGTAGTAAGGGTTTTAAATTACAATCACATTATTTATCATGATTGTTTAACATTAAGTTTTTAATGAATACTTTTTACAATCTACGTCTCAATAAACTCATGAATTTTCCTATCTTCTATTTATTAATAGTGAATAAATTTTTTCCTTTCATTTTCATCACCTTAAGTAAAAAATATATCAAAAATATATTTTTATAGAAAATCAACTTTATTTTTCTCTTCGGTCAAAAAACATTTTTCTTCCAAATATATGTTTTCTAAAAAAATTAACGAATTTTTTCCCTATTCTCATATGATTTTTAAATTCATTTTTACCCATGTTTTAATTTTTTTTAAAACTAAAATGAATTTTCATGTCATTTTTTAAAAAGGGTTCTTTTTTACATTTTCTACAAAAGTTTTAAAGAAATTTTTTATTTTGACGTATACAACATAAAAATAATTTCCCGCTATCCTGGCTGAAAATGATTTAAAGATTCCATTAAAAATTTCCAATATTATCTACACTAAAAATTATTTCATTAGTATTTAAGAAATTTTTATTTTTAAAAAAGTTTATTTCAAATTGAAGAGGATATTTTTCTAAAGAAACTTTCCAGTGATCCTTTAAAGGAATTATTTATCTATTATAACAACCTTTGATATTACTTATTATTTACTAGGTATATAAACCAATGATTCAATCCTTATTATTCCTATAGGTGTTTTATTATTATTATTATATGTTTATGAACCACTTTATTTTCTTGGATTATGGTATACTGAATTGATGAAATTTTTATGGAACCATTTTTATATTTTTGGGTTATGATGTGATGATATAATGAATTATATTATGATATTGTGCCACAAATATTTATTATTTTAATTATTTTATGGGTGGTACTTGAATTAAATATCCCTACAATTCATTGGGTAAAGTTTTATATCTCATGAGATAACTATGGGAAACATGTTAATATGCATGATTCACTATAGAAAATAATATGAGGTGCTTTATCGACTCTAAGAAATAGGTTTTGAGGCTAGATCAATTTTTATTTAATTGTATTAGTAGATAACCTTGATATATTAAAATTGTCTCTATACTTATAATGGTGCCATAATTTTATGACATAAACATATGGTTCAAGATTGATTTATGATGTTTTATCCATCTTGTGAATCATGTATTTTGAAATGATAAATATTTATTCCATAAATTGTGTTTATGATCTTTGATATCTTAGGTATGAACTTTGTAAGTTTTGGTTATGATATCATACCCTTATTATTATATTATTTATTCATATGATCATTGATTGATATCTCCCATGTTAACCCTTATGGTGAATTTGGTCTCTGTTTTTATTATAATTCCTTTACCCAGGATATGATAAACAATTTTCAGTATGATATGTCCATGAAGGGTGATAGTTATGTAAAAATAAATGGGAGAATCTGAAGTCTATTTATGAGACAATTTTTTATGTGTCCAAGTTTCCAAATATAATAGCCCTATAAGATTTAGGTGTGGAACATTATTCCATGTAATGAATATTCATCTAATAATATGAAATATATATATATATATAAATTATGTGTCATTATATATAAATATACCCATGAATAGAATGATGGAGTTGCATAAATGATCAAGCGACAAAGTTGATGAAGGAAAAAAGATTCAAATTCCTACATGTAAAAATGTAGGAATAATCACCAAGAGAAATGTATCAAATAAATAAGAAAAATTTTAAGTGTGGAAGGACTTTCCATCAAGCTCATGATTTTCAAAGATAAATGAAGATGTTATCTAATACAATGGAAGTTAATGGAGCCCCAAATAATACACCATCCAAACTTCAACACATAACAAAGGGATTTTTGGTATTATGAAAATTTATTCCCCGATCCAAGTTTTAATAAGAATTATAGTTATAAAAAACATCCATAACGTAAGGACTAGATAAAGACTATCTAATCCCAACTACAAAATTCAATCATGAAAATTAATGAGAACTTATCCTCTGATATATATTTATGTAAAACATATTGAATTCTCATCTAAGGTATCTAGTAAATTTTCTATGAACATTTAATTATCACTCCAGTGATTTGATTATTGAAGAAAAATTCTTGTAATATTATATCCCATTATAAATTTTATGAGAACTTTCCTTGTGAAAATATTAATATCATTCATTCATATGAATTTCATTCAATTTTGGAAATTGATTGATCCCTTCTACTTAGATAAAAAAATTAATTGGAACAAGGAAATCACATTTAGTATCAACCTATGGAATTCTATCAATGAATGGATGAGTATGAACACCCTTTATAAGAAAATTATATAATTTGGGTATTAATATAAAATAATGATCGACTCTTGGATTAATTGGTTAGAGAAAAACATAAACATAGTGATAATAAAATTATAAGGAAATGGATATATTTCCTAAGTTTATATGGTAAATATCTCTCTAGAAATTTTATCCTGAATCTCATCTATATTTTAAAGAGCCTTATATATTTTCATTATAAAATGGTAAATAAAATCATGAGTATGCAATTTATTTAAGTTGGGAGAATGTAATGCCATATGATTTTACTATATGCCTCTCCATAAAATTAATATAATGTGTTCAACTACTTTCTCCACCTGAAACACCAAACTAAAATAAGAACATATTATATGAATATCATTAATAAAATTATATGAATAATAAAACATATAATAAATAAAAATATATTATCAAATTTAAAATGATTAAATTTGGAGTATATATAATTAATTTTGTTTTAAATTCTCAAATAAATGTTTAAATTATAAATAAATTAAATCAACCACTTTTAAATAATTATTATGGTAATATATAATAATTTAATTACCTATTATATTAACATTCCTTAAATTATAAATTAGTAGAAAATAATATTGAGAACACATAATGTTTAAGAAGATTATTTTTTAATAAAATTGGTATTCTTTATATTTTTATTTTTCATTTAAAATATAGATTTATAGATTTTATAATTTTAATTGCACAAAATTAAATTCATTAATTTTTATATATAAATATAATACTATGGTTATTTTTTGAGGTTATTATGAAATAATTGTTCATTAGATGAATAGTGAAAAATATGCTTTTTAATAGAATCATAACATTTATGAAAATATTAAGAAGTAAGTGTAACTTAATAATCTTTCCCATTTTCTGATATGAAAAATAAAACTTCCATTCATGAAATGTGTGTACAACCGCCTCCATGAAGTAACGTATTCCATTTTTTCACCACAACCTTTATTCATCAATCATAAGGATGGAATTGGATAAATATGTGACATATATAATATTATTATGATTGTTAACACATAGTTATCATTCCACCTTCTTTATATCTAATTCATCAAGAAATTAAAACCTTAATGGTTTCCAATAAAAGAAATGGTTTTCCCCTTTAATTTTAATTAAATATTATTTTCTAAAATTAGGTTCTTGATTGATTTTAAAGCCACATATATTTTATTTTTTAAAAATAAACTAATTTAACTGATGAAAATCAAAAACATTGATAATTTTATCCAAAAAATAAAATTTATTCTTAAAAATACACTTTTTCAAAAAAAAATTACGCATTACATATGATAATGTTATAGTTAAGTTTTATAGAATATTTAAATTTTATATAATAAAATAGATTTAATTTGTCAAATATTTAGGTCCGAATTATGGAACAAGTTAAATTTTATTTTTAGAGATAAAAAATGATTTACTTAGGTAAAAACTAGTTACTACGATAAAATCAAAAATAAAAAAGTGTAAATACTAAAAGTAAATGACTTAAAAACATGTTTAAAACATGTGTGAAAATTAATTTTTGATGTATTCATGAACTTATATCATCCCCCACTCCATTATTTTTCTTTTTCAAGTCTTATTGACATGTGAAACATGTGATCTCTTTATAAGGTTAAATATTTACAAAAAATCATTTTAACTACCTATAAAAGGGGCCTTCCATCATAACTTCAAAAAAATCCAAAATTTGAGTTCCCAATTTAAACTCTACCCTTTTTCCTACTCATAGAATAATATTCCTTATCGTTTTTATTCTATCTAAAATATATTATCCCAAGACCTCCATTTCCATGGAATCTTCTAGGGGCAAGTCCAAGTCCTCAATGTGAGTCCTTCTCCCCCTAATTTCTTTTATTTTCATTCTTAACTTTTTAAATATAATTTTATAATTAATATAAAATGAAATAAATATTTTTTTATATTGAATGATGTTATTATAATGGAAAAATTATTAACTAACGTTTTTGCTTTCCATTAAGCAAAATGAAATTGGAATTTATACATTGGGAGGACTCCCTTCTCCATGAAGTGATGTCTTCTATTTTTTACCACCACCACTATTTACAAGTAATTAGGAATAAATTGGAGAAAAAATTGAAATATATAATATTATTATCATTATGAACACATAATTAAAAATCCACATTATTTTTCCCTCATTTTTTGAGAAATGAAAATGTTAATAGTGCATTGTGAGAACTACAACCTCCATTAAGTAACATATAACATTTTTCATCTAGTTTCTTTATAATTTATTAATATATCTTAAAATATGATTCAAAAATTTAAATATATCTAAAAAATATCATTATAATTTTTTAATAGCGACATTATTCCAATATAATTCACTTTCATAATCATAATCATCAATTAATTATGGTATGTTCAGGTTTGGGTCAGTCTACCCACCTATGTGAATAAAGATATAAAATAATATCATGGATGACAATGATAAATTAAATATAAATAATATATTATATAAATATTAAAATAATTATTTTATTTTTGTTTTTTAATGATAAAATTAATATTTAAATTGTTAATTGAGATACCAACACTCATTCCTTAAAAACACTAAAACATGCTCATAGTTGATTTCATCATAAAAGGTCATTAAAATACCTAGGAATTAAATGATAAGATTTTAAATAATTAAAAAACATCAATTATAATACAATGTGTTATCTAGAAATGATGAACTTTTAGATAATAATTAAGAACTATACCACTACTATCAAACTAGATCAAAACCAATGAGATTATCCACACCTAATATTGAAAATAGATAACAACAATATACACATTGGTAATAATTATAATAAAGTTTATAAAATGATATCTATATATGAAATTAGCTATGAAATAGGTGATTTAGTTAGTAATTTTTGTTATAAAAGAGATTCAAGTACCTCAGTTAAAGTCTAGAATTAAGTTAAGGAGTTCATTGTCTCAAAATTAATTTCTTGAGCCATAGTTCTTATTGTGAAACATGTAATATTTAATTTTCCATGATTAATTATTAATTAATTAATTTCACATATTAATTTAATTCATTGGGTTTTAAGAATAAATATAATCTTCTTTATTTAAATAGATTTAATTTTAAAAGACACCATAGTTGTAAGGGTTACAGGGATTCCAGGCTATACCTTGGGAGTTGACATACCTCATTCGTAGATGTAAAGCAGAGACCAATCAAGTAAGGATGGTTCATCACAGTTGGAGGGAGAATAATTTTGTGGTGGACTCTCTAGCTCGCATGGGTAGGCAGGATGAGGAGATTATGTTTTATGCTGGTCTTGAGTCTCTGCTTATTGAGTTTAAGAGTGTAGTATAAGGGGATGCCCTTGGCCTACATCACTTTCTCCCTCCTTGAAGGGTTCGTTCCATGTATTTTTCAATTTCAATAAAAAAATAACTTCTGACTCCGACTCCTTCAATTATAATAGATTTATTTTATTTTATGATATATAAGTTTTTATTTCATCATAACCCTCTTATATTCTTTTGATCCTTACATTAAAATCATCATAATAGTTTCTTCCCCAATCTCAAATTTAAAATCATTGTTTCCTTTGAAAGATAATCCTTCTAGGGAATTTTATTATTCTTTATTTCTAAAACCCCTTTCATTTTATTCTCCTCTAGTTATTTTTTTATAAAATGTCTTCTCACTATTTTATTTTCCTTCTTGACTCATTATTTTCCCAATGTAAGGAAACCGACCCTACCGCGCATTTTTATTCAAGAATACTCCACTTATGTGGCCTTATTCATTAAATACTTAATATCCTTATATATTCCCCAATAATTGATTTAGGTAATTTCTTAATACTTTGGACTCATTTGAAAATATTTGAATATAACCTTTATAAGGGTAATGATCTATCACTGCCATTGTCAATCCAAATCATGAACTATTATAGGCTTGATTTTTCATTTAATTCCTTTTATATATGACACCATTAAATGTATTCTTATTATGAGGGATTTGTATATATATGTCAATATATTTTGGAATTACTTTAATTACACATATGATATTTATTGTTCAACCATACACCATATTTCTATGGATGTTTTATGATTATTTATTTACTTGGGAAATATTGAATATATATATATACTTGTTATTCAAATACTAATGTTTATTGATTAATCAAGAAAATTGATTATGTATTGTGTAACCATCAACCTTATTTATCTAGATGTACTATGTTCATTTAATGAATATAAAATTATTAAAATTCCATTTATTTGTATCTCAAAAGGTATGTTTGTGGACTAAGGAAAGTTGATTATGTATTGTGTTATTATTCATATATTTCATATGGTTAATTAATTGGAATTAAATAAGTGATAGATGGGCCCTGATATTATATATCCCATGGATGTATTGGTTATTCTCTTGAGAAAAATGTTTTGGGTGTTTTGTTTATTCCGATCCAGTGTAATCATTATTTATTTTTTGATTCCTTGATAGAAAGAATGATTTCTTGGATATAACCATTACAAAAATAATGATGTCTTGGCTGAGGCCTTGATGGTAATGGTCAATAAATAATTTATTATATATCCAATCGCCATGAAAATATTTTTTCTTTCCCATGAATTTTTTTATTTTGTTAACCATAGAATTATTTTAATCACATTTGATTAGTTATTTGGAATTATTAGATTATTATTTACTTCATTCCATATTATCCATGCCTTGTTTATTTTAGGATAGCTTTTGATATATGATTTCCCTTACCGAGAATTTTAACTCACCCTTATTATGTTTCTATTTCCCTAAGTTATAAAAAAAAGTATTAAACGTGATATTTATAGAAAAATAACATGTGTCGAGAATTTTTGAGATATTTTGAAGACTTATCATTAGTTAATTACTTTATTATTATAGTGGACACAATGTCCCTTAGAATAGAAATACATTATATTTTTTAGTTAACAAGTTATTCTAATTACAAAATCTACAAACCTAAAAGGTTGTGGGAATATAAGTAATGAAATATTAGCTTTAATTAATGTAATTATGGGATAGTTATGTCTAAAATGTTATAGTTGTTATCAAATGTAGAATTTAAAGTATGTGGTTTCAACTATGGATCTAGGAGTGTGGGTCTGGGGTGCTAAAATAACATAAAAACATCATGGGATGAAGTTTAATGGAGTTACATGTGTTATTAAGGATTTTATCACTAGTTAAACATTAATATTATATTTTTCATGTTAAATGGTGATGTTAAAAGTTTAATATTCAATTAATTAACTTGATATATGACTTTTAGTCTCTTAATATCTTTTGGTGTCTACCTCATCTATTGATGAAATTTTTTAAAAATTATAATTTTTCTATGCTTCCAAAAGTTTGATATTAATATAAAAAATCATTATGAATCAAATATCTATCCATATTCATATTACATTGTTATGAAGAATCTAATAGGCCTTGGAATAAGAAAAAACTTTATAGATTAGATATATGAATGGATGTATCTAGATAATAAACCATCACACATAATTAATCATATAACCTAAAGTACCGATGTCATAGACCTGACCAGTATCAACTCTCGCTTCACAAACCCTGAGTATTACCACATACAAAATATATAGATCAGATATCTTAGTCTTGAATCTTAACTCTTATCATTCATCTCTCAGATATTAGACCCTTGTCCATGACTCGTTCATCACATATTATAATATCATGGGGGAACACATAATTCCAAATGGTCAAATCAATACTCTACCCTTGGTAGGTTACCCTCATAGTCGTAATAGTCTATCATTGTTTTGTAACATTAGTCTAATATCTCTAAAAGAGTAACCCATGTAACGATGAATTAGATTATTATTCACAATTAAGAATATCCTGATACACAAAGTCCAAATGTGTACTGATTATTTAGATTCTAAATCACTAGTCAAACCTCGGTAGAACATACCTTATAATTAAACTAGGATTATAAAACATTCTAACAATAACACTGACCTAGATTCATAGGCTACTATCTCTTTGTGAAATACTTCCAAAAAAACTCTAAATAAAACCTATCTCTTAACAAAATCATAGCTCACTACACTCGATAGTGAATCATAATCTATCAAATATGACCTAACTAGGTCACCATATTGATATGTGTATTTCATGCATACATTTTAGAGTATTTTAATAAATTAACTTCTATATTTAATTGATTAATCTTTCCAATTTTCAAAAAAAATTGATTGGTTTTATGTTTTATGGAAGGGAAAAACATTTATTTGGAAGATAATAAAAAATAGATGAATTTTGGAGCTAAAATACACTTCACACAATAAGACAAGTGAATCGACACATCACTAGATTTTTAAATCAAAATGAAAAAATTTCAATAAGGAAGAGCAGGTTGTTGAACTAAAAGAATCCATTTACACATCATGTATTTAATTACATGATGTGAGTTCATTAGGAGAAATCACTACCATATATTCAAGTCGTGAAGTCATTATATTCTATAAAAATCAATTACAAGTCATGTACATTATACACGACATGAAATTTCAATATATAAAAAAATATAAAAAACTGATGATAATGTGGATTACAAACCATGTAAATTTACACATCATAAAAGTATTGGGAAACAAAAAAAATTATTGCATTGGATGATTAGGGTTTCATGCAAACCCTTATAAAACCACACCTTGGCCACCACTTTGGAGGATATCACAGGAGGAGAAACACACACAGATTCTATCCAGATTGGTGTATAACTACTATAGATCCCTGCTACCACCGTTATTTTGGGTTTTCTTCATTCTTTTCTAAACCCTATAGTGGCTATCAGGAGGGTTGATTTCATTATGTTATGGAATGTGTTGGGAAAGGGGATTGATTATATGAGGTATTTTATTTTTTATTGAAATTTATGTTGGGATTTAATGTTAGTTATTCATTTATGAATCTTTTTTTATTATTATTACATTGAAATTTTGGGTGTGGTTAGTCTGTGAGTTTAATTTCTTTCTATATTTGAGCATGATCATTTCCTGATTTTAGTAAATACCTTTATTTAATGTGAGTTACAGGGTTTATAATTCCACTATGTCTATTGGGTATATCTCTGTCCTACGTTTCAATGTGGTTTTTGGGTTTCCCATCCCTTGTAATATAAAGTACCTGACAATGAGAACTAGAGAGTTTCATATGGATAGTGTTTATCATGACCATTATACTCGCTAGTCAATGATTATAAAGACTGTGTGATTTTTAATTAATTATTTCATTCATTTCCTTCCCATGAATTTGGATTCATTGCTTCCCAACACCATTTTCCTATTTTATTCTCCTAATATCTTCATGAATATAATGCTTAGTATCATATATTCAATTTATATAGTTTGAAATTACTTTACCTCTTTATTAAATAATTAATATTTTCTCCAACCCTATCTTTTTGGGTTTGACCTCAGACTTTCATATCCTATACTCCCCAATAGTTTAGTGGTTTGTTTGATTTTTGTTATAAATTTATAAATTTGGTAGCCCTGTGGGAATTTAATACGCCATATAGGCTATCTCTTTTCATCACTCAAGGTCAAAAATCCTTTATGGTTTCTTTTATTAATTTATCCTAAGATCACCACCTAAAAAGGGTAGTGTAGTGTCAATAAATTCAAGGGAATGAAAAAATTATCACCATCATGACTATGATAGGCCACACTTATATTTTATTAGATCTATGAACCCTTGGGGTTCTATTTTTGAGCCCCTCATGATCATATACCACTCTTATATAACATACATCATAAGCATCCTAATATAAAATATAAAATAAATAAAAAGGTACCACCATCCTTAGAGAGTGGTACATAAAAACCCATTTAATTTTCACCATGCATGTATCGCAAGATCCCTTATTTCATTCAAATACTGAATTAATTAATTACAAGTCAAAATATAATTAAATTATGAATATTAGTTCATTTTAGTATAATACAATCACTACAAAAAAAAGGATCAGTAGGGGTGGTTTTTTTACTAGTGGTGGTTTAAACCGCCTCCAAATAGTTTAGCGACGAATATTAAAATTATCACTTATTACATAGTCTCTAGTCATTTACTAGAGGTTTTTTTAATTATGCAGTGGTTTTTAAAGTGTCATTTTTAGAGAATTTAGGGTCGTTTAATTGTTTATTTAGTATCATTTTTTTATAAAAAAATACATGGGGGATAAACAAATAAAATAAAAACCCATATTTATTAGCGGTGATTTATTTTAGCGGTAGTTAATCGTAACCACAGCTAAACATATTACATAAAATGTATTTAGCGGTAGTTACCTAAAACCGCTGCTACATCAATTTTATTTTTAAAAAAATTAATATAAAACTATAAATATAAAAAAACTAACATATAATACACAAAAACATAAATATATGATACACGCATCATACATGTATCATACATCCACAGTCATATAAAAACACTAGCGATCATTAACCTCAATCTAAGTCAAATTGTACATCTGTAAAAATATATATACAATATGTCCGACAACAACGCATGCCCAATATACATCCATGTCATGACCTCTACTGCATCTATCTACCTCCACATCATGTCATCAACTGAAACTAACCCCGTCATCTCACCAACTTTAACAAAAACTAAAACAAAAAATAGAACTACACATAATAAATCAGAATTAAAGTAAAATAATTGATAAAATTTTAACATACCATGAAAACTAAGAAACATCCTGACTTCCTTCTCAAGAATTTCCTGGATCATAACAGTCAACCACCTACCTACTATCGGTATCTATCACTTATAATGAAAACTAGAACATTTAAGAAAATAAATGAAAAAGAGAAATGACACAAAATATATTCTGAATGTTGGACATATAATTAGTTAATTTTTTAATAAAAAAGAAGAAATTTTAACATAAATAAAATAATATATAATTCAAATCACTTTTAAAACATAAAAATACCTATTTAAGATAAGATTAAATAGTTAAAATTGAAAAGGGATGAGTAAATATTATAATTTACTTTTAAAGCGATGTGTGGTGTTCTTGAATTTAAATAATAAATAAATTTAAAAGATTTTGATATCAAAGCATGTCCTATATTTCAAAAAAACTCAAAGGTTGTTTTCCCAGGATTTTACACCAATCTAAGGTCATTTTCTATGATTTTAATCATTCCGTACACATTTTAGGGTTTTAAAATACTAAAAACGGGTTTACATCCATAACGGGGAAACTATAATTAGTAATGAAGCACCTTCAATTCATACATTTCAAAATTAAATATACTGTTGTTTTCTTATGATTTTAGGGAAATCTGATGTTTTTTTCATAGTTTTGACCCCCAGACAATTGTTTTTAAAGGCTTTTATACCTTTCAAAAGTGTATAACAAGTAATTACAACCACAACACATGTCAGATTTATGTGTTATCTATATGTACATGTCAAAAATAACTCATCAGTGTTTTCCCCATGATTTAAATCTGAGTTTGTTTTGGTGGTTTTGACTGTTCCACGCACGTTTTAGTATTTTAAAACACACACAAAAATCAATTACGACCATAATGAGAAAACTATAATTCGAAATGACGTTATGTCAATTAAAATATTTTAAAATTAAATATATTGTTATTGACCCATGATTTTAGGGAAATAGGACATTTTTTGGGGGGGTTCTGACCCCCCAACATATGTATTAAAGGATTTTGTTCCTTTCGAATGTGTATAACAAATGATTCTGAAAAAACTACACATCAGATTCATGTGTTGTCTGGACGTACACATAAAAAACACAAGTAGTAGTTTTACCATGATTTCACATTAATATGAGGTATTTTTCTAGGGTTTTGACTATTTTATGCACATTTTAGTGTTTTAAACACTAAAAATGCCTTTATTGCCATAACGGAAAATCCTAAAACGGAATGGAATATCTCCGGTTTCTATATTTGATATTTAAATCTATGGTTGTTTTCCCATAATTTTATGGAAATCTAGCGTCGTTTTTCTAGTTTTAACCCCCATGACACATGTTTTTCAAGGATTTTGTACCTTTCAAAAGTGTATACTGAGTAATTATGACCAAATCGCACATCAAATTGACGTTTTTTTTATGAATACACCTAAAAAACAACACATTGGTGGTTAAACCATGATTTCACATAAATCTGAGATCTTTTTCTATTGTTTAACTATTCCATGAATGTTTTAGTGTTTTAAAACATTAAAAATACGTTTACAACCATAATGGGAAAATTGTAATTTGGAATTATGTTTCTTCAGTTTCTATTTTTCAAAATTAAATACATAGTCATTATCCAATGATTCCATGTCAATACAATATCTGTTTTCTAGTTTTGAACCCCCAACACTTGTTTTTAAAGGCTTTTGTGACTTTGAAAAGTGTATACCGGTTAATTTCAACCACAGCACACATCGGATTGATGTGTTGTCTGTGTGTACACATCCAAAACAACTAGTCATTGGTTTTATCTGAAATTTAGATCAATCTAATCTTTTTTTAATTGGTTTTTACCATTCCATACATGTTTTAGTGTTTTAAGACATTAAAAATGTGATTGCATCCATAAAGGGAAAACTGTAATTCAGAATTATGTGATGTCAGTTCCTAAATATCACTATTAACTCTACAGTAACTTTTAATTCTTTTAGCGTAATCTGAAAAAAAATTCCTAGTGTTGACCCCAGAAACTTGTTTTTAAAGGCTGTACATTTCAAAAGTTTATAGCGAGTAAGTATGAATACACTACACGTCAGATTGATGTGTTGACTATGTGTACACATTGAGAACAACTCAGTGGTGGTCTTCCCATTATTTCACAACACTATGAGACCATTTTCTATGATTTTAACCGTTCAATGAATGCTTTAGTGTTTCAAAACACTAAAAATGCATTTACAACCATAATGGGAAAACTATAATTCAGAAAGATATTCTGTTAGTTTCTAAATTTCACAATTAAATCTACAGTCATTTTCCCATGAGTTCATGTAAATCTGATGTATTTTTTAAAGTTTTTAACCCCTGAAACTTTTTTTAAATGATTTTATACCTTTCAAAAGTTTTTACTGAGTCAAAAAGGAGAAAACATGCTCGGATTGTTTTCAGAATTTTAGATAATGATCTATAACTAATTATTGACTTGTATGAATCAACCACACATAAATCTGACACAAAATACGGTTGTTATGACTTGAAATGTATGTTTTCTCTATAAAAGTTCCATTTTAGTTTTATTTATGGATGTAATATATGTTCTTTGAAAATGTGTGAATGATCTCTGTAATTTATAATTTACCCTAATGGGATGAGATATAAGGCTATAAATTTCTTCGGCGATCATGCTGATCATCCATTAAAATACAAAAACTAAGAAATTTTCCTTTTGCGACTATGACTAATCTTTTTTGCTTATAAAAGTCTTTTTCTAGGACTTTATCTTTTAATCTTTCAATTTCTATTTGTGATTCCGGATCAAAGGCAATACTCGAACCCCCACTGGGTGTCGAAGTAATTGATAAAACCACCCTACCAAAGACAGGTCATAGAGTAGGCCCATAACCCATCCCCCATACACTTATGGGATGCTTCTTCCTTAAAACTATTCCAATTGTATCATCCTGGGAAAACGATTCTGATTGTGAAGGGTATGCATCTGAGACTTCTTGAATTCTAACATGTTAATAAAAAAATAATAAAAATTATTCTTTAAAATATCTAAAGATCATAATATTATCTAATTAATAAATTTTTCATTCTTATTTATTCTTATTTTAAAAATATAAAAACATTATATTGAAAAATATATATTGAAAACAAAAAAACCTTAAAACCAATTAATTTGGGCCATCTATATGTATAAAACAATGCCAAATTGGAATCATTTGATCCATGCAGTGGGTCCCACTTAATTGGTTTTAAGGATTTTTAGTTGTTATAATATATTTTTCATTGTTACATTTTTATGGAAATAAAATAATATGAAATGGTAATGAAAAGTACTTACTCCAACATCTTGGGTAGGGTCATTTACAAAACTACCATCAGGTTTACAATGAATTTTAAACCACATCTCTATTTAGCCAACAGAGTTACCTAATTCATTAGCCTTTATAAAAAATGTAGATAATCTATAAAAAACCTTGAGTTATAATAAAATGATATAAATAATAGTGAATAAAATACAAAAAAAATCTTTTTCTTGAAAAAACTATGAGACCCTATAATGTGAGGAATTACTTTCTTCCCATGATTCATACATTTTTTTAGATAATTCCTACAAAAATAATAACATTAATAAAAATTATAATTTTATTGTATTTATGTTATTAATATACTCTAAAATATGTTATTACCTCATGAGATACATATATGTTGATATCGATAAAGAGATTTTATTTCTCCTGTGAAATGCCTTGAGCTCAGAAAAATGTCATTAAAATCATTCCATAATCTCTATTTAAAATCTATCCATTTATTTCTCAAAAATTTCAAATTCCATAGGCATGAAACAGAGTCAGGTACGTCATAATAAAAAAATGTCTAGAAATAAAAAACATAACACTTTATCAGTATATTAAAAAAATTACTCATGTATTTTTAATTAGTTTTCAAGAAATATTAAATTAATATTACCTTTACTTTAGTATCAAACTACATAAGTTTTCCAAGCTATAGGAATATGCCTCCAATATTTACAACTAATGTTAAATCTCACCATCTCAAAGGAAAGTTGGACAAGAATATTCCTATAGATTCTGGCAGCGTCAACGGTAGGAACCCCAGACTCGTCAAATGGAATGATAATCTTGAAGTCCATCAGGTCCCATACATATGTCATGTCAATATGTGTATCTCTACTATGGTTGTCTTCATCAATTTGAAAAATGAATTAAAAAATTAATAAAATATAAAGTATTTATGAAAAATGACCTACATACCAATAATGGTAACTCACTAATATCCCCTAGATAGAGGGGTGATGAACTACTCCATAATCGAAGGTGAATCAGAAGTGGGATATCAACAACATCTGGGGAAACTTCTAGCTCACTATCAGTCTTGGGTATAATAGAATTACTAGGATCTATAGAAGGTGATGGTTTTGGTGGTGTGCTCCGAGAAGCTGGTCGGCTATGATCCTGAAATTTGTTTTTTATCGGCATTCTTACATTTTGAATAGTTCAGGTGTATTAAATTTATAAAAATGAAAAACTAAAAGTATTTTACAAAAAAGAAATGGAAACCTAGAACAGTTTATATATATATGAAACTCTTATCAATGATAAAGTTTAATATATTTTTATTACAATTTTATACACTCAATTATATTTATCTTCATTATCTTCCTTGTTATCGACCTTCATTGCGATGAGTCCTTCATTTTCACCTTCACCTATAAGTTCTACTATTTTGATATTTTCAATAAAAATCTATACATTTTTTTTGGTTAATGATTTTAAATGTCAAAAATCACCAAATGATCTTCTTTTCACATATCATATAAGTCTCTTTACTATTAAGTTAACAATAACACTTCAACCATCATGAATTTTATCATCCACATAATAAACCATCTTCTCTTGTGAATCTAAGATAAATTAATCTTATTCTGCATGACCACCAGTATCCACAAAGTGAGATAAGTTTTCATAAGTAAAATGTAATGAATCTTTTATTATACCCATATCAATGTTGACTCACTTGCATTTGAGTAATATAACTAAACAATGGTCATGATATTTTAATTCAATTATATCATTCATCTTCCCAAAGTATTCCACCTCTAAAAATGTAAATACACCAATATTTTCAGTTTTCAAGTCTTCTTCAGGATGAATTGTACAAAACATGAAGCCATGAATATTTTAGGCATTTTATCTCTTATCCTCCTTTTGAGGACCACAAGACAAATACTTCAAATCATTTGATATTTTAACTCAATTTTCAAAATTCATTATCTATACAAAAATGTATAAGATTTTACTATTAACATTTACCTAATAAATACATGCCAACAATATAAATATGAGTATATACTATCATGGTGGAAAACCCATTAGACAAGCTTCTTATTAACAACTTTTGTTATTTCCAACTCAATGCAAGTTCGATCCCCTAGTTGCCTCTTTTTTTGTAGTAAAAAGTATTCAATAAATGGATCTGCAATAACACAATTGAGTAACACATATCTATGTGCTTGTAGAAACTCCAATTCAGTAAATGTAAAATTTGACCACATTCCAATTGGTCTTCCAATAGCTGTAAATACTGATGATAAATTTTCAGAATGAGAATTAGTGGAAATTTTTTCAGCACGTCTTGCATGATTGAATTTAGTCTCAATACCATCCAAATACCTAGAACAGAAGGCCAAGAACTATTCAGTTATGTAACCTTTAGTAATAGAGCTTTTTGGTTGAGCTTTATTTCTCCAATATGATTTCAAATGACCTAAGTACTTGATGGAAAAATAATAATAAATTTATTAAAAACATTTACGCAATGATTTGATAAAATCGAATTCACAAATGAAAATAAAAAAATATCAACATACCTCTCAATTGGATACATCCATATATATTGTATTCTTCCACCATGTTTAGTTTCTTCAACCAAATGAAAAATCAAATGAATCATTACTATAAATAATGAAGGGGGAAATAACATGTCTCAATGACATAGTGTCAAAAAAATATTTCTTAAATTTTATCAAGATTAGTTGGATTTATATTTTTTTCAAAAAGCCCTTGGAAAAAGGTACAAAACTAAAATATAATCTCAATTACTTTTTCAGGTAAGGTTTTATGAAAATGTAATGAAAAAAACTTCTCCATCAAAATATGTGAGTTCTGAATTTTTAATCTATGTAACTTTCGATGTTTTAAGTCAATTCACCTTGATATCTTACTTGAATATCCATATAGAACCTTTACATTCTTTAATGTTTGAAAGAATATGTCTTTATCATGGTTTATGATTGTAAAAATGGTCAAATTATACTTTTCATTCTCATTTTCCCACAAACCATGATTGATATTCATTTAATCCAAATCCTTATGAGAATTAACATGATCCTTTGACTTACCCTGCTCATTAAGCACTGTAAAAATTACATTGTCATAGACATTCTTCTCAATATGAATTACATAAATATTGTGATGTATCAAATTAAACTCCCAATAAAGAAGTTTAAAAAGATACACTTTTTCTTCTATTTTTTTGTTCTATATTTTTTGGATACTTTACCTCATACCCATTTCCCCCTTCTTTAAACTGATGACATTTTACAAATTCTTCAGTAACAATCATTAACTATCCCAAACTTTTTCAACCAGATAACACCTTCGGTGAATTTCTTATTTCAATATATCCATTTAATCATGTTTTATTAAACCTAAATTTATTATAAGCAATAAGAAATTTACTATGACACATAAAACACAATTTTCTACTATGAGGTAATCATTGAGGATCAAAATAAAAATTACAAACAGAAAAAGCCAAACCAATATTAGTGTTCCAACCAGATAAATTTCCTAGTCAGGGAATATTACTAATTTTCAATGTTAAATTAGCATTCATTTTTAATATCTTTCAGGTTAAATCATCATATTTTTCTATAAAATCAACCCATAATTCTCACAACTCTTTGATTAAAGGTTCAAGGTATACATCATTGTCATTTCAAGGAATTTTCTTTCCATGAATAATCAATGAAATAATGAAAAAAGTCTTCTTTATACACAAATATGGAGGTATACTATAGAGGATAAAAACAACATGACAAATGCTATAAATAATACTTAAAGTACCAAAAGGGTAAAACCCATCAGAAGCTAATCCCAAACATACATTCCTTGGAACTGAAGAAAAATATGTATATAGAGAATCAAAAATCTTCCATGATGTTGAATATTTTGGATGTCTCATTAAGAAATTATTACTATCCTGAGTATGCCACTTCAGGTTGTATGCAGTATTAGATGACATGAATAATATTTATAAGTGGAAAGTCACATAATACCTTTACAGAAGTTTTCTTCTTCTATTTCTCATTGTAGTTTCATTAATTTATACTATCATTGTTTTTCTTTAAATTCCATCTAATTTTATGACATCTTATGCATTCTTCTTTATTATACTCTTCTATCCAGTAAATAATTCAGTCATTAGAGAATGTATATATCATTATATAATCAATTCCAAGTTTTTTGATGATTTTATTCATCTCATTGAACGATGCAGGGATCTTATCTTCAATAAATTCATCATGAAGAAACTATAAAATTGTGGACTTTTCATTGTCAGTAATTCCATAGAGACACTTGATATGATACAACTTAAGTAAAAAAGTCAAAATTGAATACTTTCAACACACTTCAAACAATTCTTGTTATCCATCTTTAACTAATTCATAAAAATCATTTTTTTGGTCACTGGAGATCTGAGCAAGATTAACCTACTCAGGTTCAACTGAAGGTTCTTTTGATCTATTAAAATCTTTTATATTGTATTCTTCAAAACTAAATGCATCATTTAACAAATTTCTAATTGAATTCTTCTCCATAACATTACTTTTGTTTTGACTTTACATAAAATTTTGTTCACCATGCCAAATCCAACATACATATCAAGTATAAAACTGTTTCAATATCAAATTATCATACACTTCATTTCTAATCAACTGATTCTTTAATTTACAATCAAGAAAAATAAATTTTATTCTTCCATCCACTGATCGGTTTTCAATTGCATAACCTATAAATTCTTCTAAAATCTTAGCATATCGAGGTAAATTAATCCAAATTTTATCCATAGGTATTGGAATGTATTCTACATTCACATTCAGATATAATGATATAAATGTTTGATCAAATAGGTACAATCAAAATTAAATATCACCCAACTTCTTTATTCACTCTTTCATAAGAACTATAAAGAAAAATGGGTATCAAATAATGAAATTTTTCTTACTGAATTTATAATATAAAAACATGAATCAAATAAATTATTATTTATCACAAAAATAGATGAAAAAAGACATAAATTAGATGATCACAACATTTTATCACAAAGGAAAGCCATGATCATTCTAAAATATATCAAATATCTCTTCCAAAATTGATATTTGGAAGATGAAGTGTCTTTCTCAGTAGAGATAAAATTAATTTTTTTAGGTTATAGGTTGATCTATACAGCTTAGGATAAGACTCAAGACCATGGTATTTAAAGTTATATACATCATTGAAATAAAAATAATAATGATGTAAGTGTGGAAAACATCTTTTACATTAAAGTTTATAATTATGTAATTATTTTTTATATTTTATATGTAGATGATATTATTTTAATGGAATAAAAAGATAATGTTGTATTCTACCCAAGTTTTGTAATTAAGGAGGGTTCATTCCATTGAAAAAATAGATACATTGATTAATGTACAAGCCATTTCCTATGATATAACTAAGAACAAGAGGTGCCCTTTAAAAATATGAATGAAAAGTATACTTTATTTGAATATAATGATATGTCATGCAGACCCAAAATATTCAACTCTACATGTCTATATTCTATTGAACTGGTTTATTATGACTTCATGTTGTTCTATGAATTATATAAATCAACTATGTTCACATTACATTGAACCAGATGTTCCTTCAATTTGATCTAAACATGAAAAACATGATGTTAACATATATTTGAATAATGTGTATTGTGATTCTAAAATAAAATGATAAAAAATTAGTCATTTGACTAAAAAAATAGACTACACACTATAATTAGTTCTCTTAAAAATCATATTAGTTAAAATAAAATCAATAAAACTATGTTGGCTATTCTATTTAACCAATAATTGATTATCATGCATGTAAAATTTAACCATAACTACTCTATAATTATTTGATTTATTTTATTAAACTAAATTATTCCTAAAATAGTCATAAATCATGAAGCATTCTAATAATTCTAAAAAGAGTCTAATATCTCATTTTCAAGGCCTTTATCCTTAGAGACATTTTCAAGGTTGGTGATGAAACCATGTGTGATCCCAATCCCTACCACCATTTGGTCATGAGTTGTAAAATATTCTTAATTATGTATTTGTAAAAAATTAGAGGTGTTATCATATAGAACAAAGTGGAATTCATTAATATCAAATAAAAACTATAAAATTATAAATGATCTAGATTCCATAACTGACTTATATCATAAACAAATTTATTTTTTAATTTAATACAACATAACCTAAATTAATGATTATTATAAATCGAAAAAAAATAACTAAAAAATAAAAATAACACATTATAAATAAAAATTACATATATACGTTACTGTTGAATGAATGAAAAACAATTATATACTATTTTTATCACCCATGATTGTTCATCTAATGCTACTCAATAATAAATTTAGGGTGAGGATGATGCAACCTCTAAGGGGTTAGCATTGCCACCAAGGAGGGGATCTAAGCCGAGGAGAGGGAGGTCAACAGGGGTTTGTCTCACCACTGAGGAGGGGAACTATGTCAGGGAGAGGGAGGTTGGAGGAGAGGGGGTCCACATCACCAGTGAGGAGGGAAACCACGATATGAGAGAGGGAGAAATGGGGTTATGGGATTCAGGGTCAGAGGGGCGTCATGGGGTCTGGGTCTTTAGTGAGAAGTCATGAAGTATTTCAGAGGGTTAGGGGGGGATAGGTATTGTGGGGTCAGAGTCACCATTAGGAAAGGGAGAGGAGGAGGTTGGGGGAGGTCAGGGTGGAAAGTGGTGTGAGTCATGAGGGAGCAGGGGAGGGGGAAAAATTAGTGTTTTTTAAAACATTTATCATCGGTTTAATTAAAACTGATGCTAAATGATAAAATAATAAAAATATAGCAGTAGTTTGATCAAAATACTACTATATTATTATTAATTTAATCGGATTTAACTCATGGTGGTTACTAGAACTGCTGATAATAAAACTTTACTAAGCATCTTATTTTTTATAGTGAATTAAACTCACTGAGTAATTAATATACTCTAAAATCCCATGAAATTGAGCGTGGATGGAACATAGAAGGCTCTTAGGACACGCTTCAAGAAAAATATGAAAATTAATTTTTTTTATTCATTAATAAACCTAACCCTAAATGAAAAAAACAATACATGAAATAATCATTTGGAAAAATTCATTCACAAATATAATGACAATCCATTTCTGTTCCGCTTGAGCGAGCCAACTCTAGATACCACTTGCAAAAAATCCTTAATTTTAGAGAAATTTCATCATTATTCAATGAAATGAAATCCCAAATAACTATCTCTGAACTACTAAAATTGGTGGAGGAATAAGAGAAACTGGAAGGAGTAAGAAAAATAATAAAAACTGACCTCAAATCAATATAAAAAATTAGATATGAAATATATTGGATCAATGTGGAAGAATAAAGGATAAAGATAGGGTAAGAAGTTCAAATTCCATATCTACTAAAAAAATTGTGGAAAATACCCATAAAATAGTATTTGATAAAAAATCAATTCCCATTCACCTTATTTTAAAAAAAAGTTTTTTGGGTAGCATTGGGGACCTACTAGAACTACACTAGGCACTTAATTTCCATAACAGTGGTGTAGAACCATTAGGCACTTTGCTATATAATAATTAGAATCCTACCAAGTACCCAATGCCTTCTTTAAAAAACCCATTAAAATATATCTATCATGAAAAAATTGATAAGGCCACCTCGATTAACATTTTTGGGAATTCTATTTCCATCAACACCCAACATCATGGTTCATTAAAAAAATCTTATAATAATGCTTCTCACCTTTGATAAGTATCCTCATGTATTTTATATAATTGGTCTCTACCAGAAAAATTCTTTCTCATCATTCCCATGAGAATCAACTCATCATTTTCACCTAGAATTCAAAGTTTTATTATTTTTATTCTATCCATCACATGAATCCTTAAGGAATATTACATGTCACAACACTTCTCATGGACACCGTTTCTTCACCCAATATTTACCACTATGTTTCTTCTATTCACTAAAACTTACATCCAGTCAGTCTCCTATCACAATGACTCAAATAAACTCACATGATTTCTTCTAAACACCAAATAGAAACCTAAAACACCACTATTATGGGTTCATTATGCATGTCACCCTCAATATTCATGGAGATTTTATTAAATAATGGTTTCAATCTTGATAAATATATGGAGTAATTCCAACTATAGTATTTACAATAAAATATTTCTATAATAACCAAACTTTCAAGATTCCATCACCACTGGTACACATTCACTATTTTTGATGGATTTATTTCATATTAATATACCCTCTCACGAGCCTTGATCTATAGTTGAAGTATCTTATTGTGTTATTTACTACCACTATCCAATATCACTCTTGATCCTTCACAAAAATATATTAGTTACAATAGATATACCTCAAAATAAATAACCCAGTCATGGATGCAAGAATCAAATATTCTTATCTAATATAGAATCCACGCCATCCTCAAAGAAGTTCTATAAGTTATTTTGGTTTCTTATCTACCTCAAAGTTGAGACACTCCATCACTTTACTAATAAATGAGTTAATCCACTATTACTATAAATATTCTATCGAACCCACCAATCACCTTACAATGTTTTGAGTTCATCATGGGGTCGTATCTCACACTCACATGAGTTGACTAGTTTAACAAAATTATAGTCCATAAGAACCCGGGGTCATTACAAAACATATCCAAAAATATTTCATATCTCACACAAGCTATATTCTATTACATTAGTTCTTCTTATTAATTCATCATATGAATATCCCAAGAGTACTATTTTCCTATACTAACACATGATGTATAGTTGAAAGTCGTAACTCCCCTATCTATTTCTTAGTCAAGATGTCGTATCTAATAAATTCCAACTAACTATCTTATACCTGATCACACTACAAGTGTTATCATTCACTAAATTATCATATATAATCCCAAAACAAATCTATAATAATTTAAGGAATACAAATTTTCACAAACTTTATCCTCATTTCACTTCCAAGAGATTATTTCATCATCTTCAAATCAATGGGTCATACATGCTATCCATGAGGATAATGCCTTAATTGTTCACTAATCTCACTATCACAAATTTAATCCTAGAAAATATTATATAAATTACCATATAAGTATTATTAAAACCAATTGTAGAATCCCCATAGTAAGAGATTACCTAAAGAATAATCATTATAATTTTTTTAACCATCTCAAATATCTATTTAATTATATCCATAAGAGGTATACACTTCAGTACTACCTTGATATACAAATCAACTCTTCCCTTAAAAATTCATACCATAATGGTAAAAGCCTCACTATACTAATCAATGAACTATATATTACATACATGTTAATATCATTTTTCATAATACATTATTATCACTTCCATCTTAAACATACTCAAAGAAATCCATATTCATATGTCAATCGCTTGATCACATTTCATTTATGTATTATTCTTATTGTGTAAATAAAATCCCTATGTTTTAGTAATATCAAATACTTTTGTGTTCCTAAACTAATCCACTAGGGGTATTCCTACATAATAAAATCTATCCAAAGTATAAAGAGGGAAAATACATAGCTAATTTATAGATATAATCAATTTAAATCATCTTGATCCATACATCATCATTACTAAGCTCTTCCCCATAACCTAAAAATCATATTCTTTGCATAATACATAAATCATAAAGAAACCCCATATAATTCAATACCATATAACTTAAGTAATCTATTTACAAAAAAAATCATATTGTTTTGTTGCTAATTATGTATAGTTTAGTAGTTTATTTTTTTATTTTTAAGTCCAACTTGTTTGTACTTAGTTTTTTTGTTTTAATAGAAAGATCCATTTTAAGAAATAAATTATACAAATTGAACAATTTTTCATGAAATTATGGGACCAAGGTATCATTTTATAACTCAACCCTATAAAAGGAGGTGAATTAATAAACATGAAAAAAATTCACTTGGGTATTGTACCACATTTTCAAAATCCAATTCATTTTGAATCAATTAAACATTAATAAAAGTTCAATGAGGATACATGTTTGGATAATCATTATAAAATTTGGCACATAGTCATTCCATGTTTTCAAGAAGCTATGAAAATATAAATTTAAAAGTAAAATAAAATGATCATTATTGATGATGTTGAGGATGAGAGGGGAGGAACCTCCTAATTTATCATGTAGGATTGATCAAGGGAGGGAAAACACACAAATCAAGGGTAGAATTTGACAATGGATGATTAGTTGTAGGAAACAAATAATTTATTATATAATTTCTTTATTTGGTATTTTATTTTAGCTACTTAGATGTCCAACTAAGACATTTGATTTCGATGTGAGGATGAAACTCAATTAATTATTTCTATATAGTTGATGAATAATAGATTCTTTTTCTAATTTTATTAAATAGATTTACTAAGTATATATTTTGGATTATTTTTATAGAAAAATTGTAATAATTTCTTACATATTAATTATATTCATATAAATTAAAATCTTTATCACCTAAGAAATATTGGAAAATTGATTTTAGGTGGTAATATGTAACACCCCAACCCTAGAAGCTCGGAGTTAGTGCATTATTTCATTACATTATCATGATTACAAGGAATCAAATCCCGAAGGACTGATAATTTTAGCATTCTTGGAAAGCCGTATTATATACATAATAAACATAAAACATTGGGAAATAGGACATACAAACATGATAAATAATAAAAATAAATAAACAATATTTATGAAACTCATTAAAAGGATTCCACTTCATAACCTAGGGAAAGGAAACATAATAACGGTGAGCTCAAATGCATAGTAAGGGTAAATAAAGAGGAAGAAATAATGTATCAATGGAAATAAACCAACATGGAAAGGTAAATAATTATTAACACATTAAATTAAAATAACTAGATAAGGAAAATTCAACATGTTAAGGTAATAAACTGAAACACGTGCTATTTAATCAATGACTAAAAACAAAATGTATCCATAGATATGTCAACACAAAATATCATGGATGAATAATAACTACAATATCTATAAAATAAATGATTAATTATTGGAAGTAATGTCTTAGGCGCATGAGGACCAATATTGTCAATATCCAGCCTCAAATTAGTTTAAAAATACAGGTAGAAACTTATTTAATTTAGCCAATTTAATCATTAAATGATAATCGATCAATGCATCAAGAAGGTATATAAATTCTAGGATCCACCCATAATTACATGTAAAAATATTTAATCGTATCTAATAATAAATTTTATAAATATACAATATACCTTATAAAATCTCTGTATTGAATAAAAGATATAGATTTTTCGATAATTCCTCAGTCAATTAAATAGCTGTCAAAGTAAGCATCGTATGTGATATGATATAAGGTTTAGAAAATAATAATATCCATAGTATGAAAATATGGATATTCAGGGAGATACCCATTTAGAATTTATTAGAATAAAATAATTGTTTCAAGAGAAATTTAACAATAAAAAATGTAAGTGAGATTGAAAATATAATAATTAAGAACATTCTTTAAGAGAATAATCTTTAAACATTCCAAAGTATCTCATACCACTTTGAAACATTTGAATCATAATATCTAAAAATTTATGGCATTAATTAAAACTTATATTATAATTATAAAAAATGGATTCATGATATAACATTAAAAAGGTATTATATACACCAAATTAATTTTAATTGTTGCATAATAACATATAAGTCTCAATGGAATGTAAATTGAGATGAAATTCCATTACCTTAACTTTCCTTTTGTTTTGTGGTTATTTTCCTCCTGTATAGTGGTTTAAAATATGTTACTAAATTATAATATAACCATAATAACTCTTATAATGTCATATATTAACTTCTTATAAAATTTTATTACCTATTTGTTAACACTCTTTCATTATTTTAACTATTTGGGGTGTTAATTTCCTAGTTTTCTCAAGTATGTCTTTGACTTGTCAATTGTGGTTACTAATGATTCAATAATTATTTAATCATATACATAATGTAAACCATGAAGTAATTATCATATCATTATATATATTTTTATAATAATATATAAAGTTTTGATATAATAAATGAAATGCACTGTTAATGGAGATGGTAGGTCGTACATACACATGAATGATACTTTCATTTCTTTATTATGTTAAAAGAATTAAAATTAAATGATATATGTATATTATAATTATAGTATCATATCTATGTTATATATTATTCATGTTTTTATTAATAAAATACTTTATACATTCCATGTATTGTATGAATTATTCACGTCGCTTTGATAGGGCGGTAGTCCACACTTGCTCAGATGAAATTATCATATTTACACAAGGTGGAAAGCATAAAGTTATTTTATAAATAGAAATTACATAAGGATAAAAAAATTATAAATATAATATATATCATATATAAACATATTTTCCATCATAATGGTCACCATGAGAGGTGGTAAAGAAAAAATGAACAATCATCATTTCGTGAGGAAATAGTTTCCCATACACAGAAAAAGTATGTTTATTACCCATTAGATAGAGGTGTGTGTAAGAGTAGGTATAAATAATAACATAAAAACATCATAGTATATTTAGGATACTTTTTTGTTATTTTATCATGGAATAATAAGAGTATAGAGAGTGTAGAAACAAATGAAAGAAAAGAGATCATTGGAAAACATTAGCTTAAAATCGGGTAACTCTTTTTGGTTTATACCAAAGGGATTCCTTGGAAGGATTTCTTCCAAATTTAATTATTCAAGTTAGAGGTTAGGGATTTTGGGAATCTATCTGGGAATATATCATCTGAACATAAGTGTTTTGAGAGTTTTGAGGAATGGGGAGATGTTGTGATTTTTATAAGGGTGGAAAAGGACTCACTTGGTATTTTTGAAAATAAATTAGGTGTACCTACGTTTTTACCACAAAACAAGTCATAATAAATAAATAATGGAAGTTTCATTGAGTAATAATGGATATAAAATGGGTTTTGGACAAGTTTCATGGTCATTTGGGCCCTTAATATTAAGGTTTAGTCCCTTTCTTAATTTTACCTTAATCACTGTAATTACTTTTAATTAGATTCACTAATATTTTTGGTCAAAAAATAAGTTGACATTATTATAAATTATAAATTATTATATTTCTAAATATGGAATCCATTTTTCTAAATTTCAATCAAATAAGTGGAAGAAATTAATGTAAATGTAATCCTGTAAATGGGACGACAATGTAGGATTTTAAAGTAAAAATGTCTGAAATATTGCTTTGTTTTTATAATATATTTCAAACTAAAATTGACTAAAATGTCATAAATTATATTAATTTACAAAAATATGATCTAATTAAACTTTAAAAACCAATTAAAATTATAATTTAAACTTATAAATAAATTATATTAAAAATCAGTTTTGAACTAAAATTCAGAATTTTTAACTATTCGTTAAAAAAATTAAATGTTACATAAAAATATATAAAATTCACACTAACCTAATTTTGAGGTTTTTATTTAAAAAATTAAGTTTATTTTGAAATATTAAATCAATAAAAGTTTCAAAATTCATATTTAAAATGGGTTCTCCATTAAAAGGTGGTAAAATTACCTTTATAAAAATTTAGGTTTTTAAGAGTAAAATAGGGTTTGTTTTTATATTATGCATACATAACCTAATGGATGAATATAGAAAAAACTTGATTGAATAAAAAACATATATATTACGTTAATATCACTCACTAATTGTAATTAATTTAATTTATTAGGGTATAACTTCTTTCTGAACATAATAATATTTTCCTTTATAATAAATCGATTTCCATATTCATTTATAATTAACATGTAACCAATGGATTAATTTTATATATGTGTAAACCATAAATTTATATAAGTTAGTTAATCCTATCCATAACTACTAATTTAACAGCTAGGTTATATCTGATTATATAATATTTTAATAATGTATTATTATTTGGTAACGCTTCGTATTGCGTGTAATGCAAGCCATCGAAGAAGGTTGATATTGTGTGTAATAAAAGATAACTCAGTGTTTCATGAATTACCAAATATATAATATATCAAATATATTTAAAATAGTAAATATATTTTAAATTATCATGGTATTATATTCCCTTGCGCATATGGTGTCGTGTGTCATACACCCTATCAAATACAATATTCATACTCTATAATTTTGGGGTGTTACAATCTCTCCACCTTGATTAAAGTGCATCCTCGTGATTTAAAATTGATCTCAGTAATATAGGGATTTTTATTTGAAAATAAACTATTTTAAAAAATCCCACATCATGAATAGGGTTAATAACACATATTCTAAATAAGATAGAGATAGAGAGGAAAGTACAATGGTCATGTATCTAGGTTCCATATTAGGAGAACATAGGTGGGAAATGAGAACATGGATATGAAATTAAAATATAACAATCAAGTTATGATGGATAGTGATGGACAACATGGTTAGGAGAGATTTAACAATTAGAAAGCCCTAAATCTGTTATGATCTAAGGATTATTTGTTTCATTATATTTGAAGGTACTTAGACAAAAAAAATTTAAGATAATTTTTCCTGGAGTTGAGTAATTCTTTCACCCTCTAATAATATACGTAAATATACTTACTTGGTACATTTATATAAGCACAATATTATCTTATAGTCTTTACTCAAACTATTTCTACATCATCTCTTACAATAAGATTCATCGTATAGTGGTATAATATATAAATATTTAAAACCATATTAAAAGTAAAATTTAATCTATTTCATAAATGGTTAACCATTCCAAAATATTACAATTCAATACTTTAGAAAGACGAACACTAAATTTCCAAAATGAACTTATCATTATCCTTTAATCAATATATATAAGCTCAAACTTTTCACATCTAAAATATGTGAATAAATTCATCATGTATCCTCTTAAAATATAGTAATAACGTGAATCACCATATAAACTTATTAGAAACATTCAATCTTACTTATTCTTTAAGTAAGACACATGTTATTGAATATATTACTTAAATCCAAATGGGTTGTAAAATTCATCAATAATATAACAGACCAGTTTTCAACAAGTCATTATTCAGTTCCGAGGTAGTCATCACTTATCTAAATAAATCATTTCTTCATCATTATCTAAACATATGGAACATATTAAGTGTTTTTTTTTCCTAAATCATGTGTTTTCTGAAACTTTTAACTTTTTAATTAATATCTTTTCTTAGTACCATTCAAAATATGATTCTCAAATCCATAACAAGAAAATATTACAGTAAAATCTTTACATATTTCATAAATTATATGATTAAAAAATCATAAACAATATACTTTTACAACATATTTATTAGATCTAAATACATAAGCACATTAATCATTCCACTTCAGTTTTGGCAATAACATATGTTTGACCTTGATCCCTTAGCTTATTCGAAGGTATATTCTCTTGATGTTTGGGGAATTATTTTTCACAGTGACTCGTATCTTTGTAGTTGTAACACTGAATATTAGAATTTTCCTTCTTCCCTTTTCATTCTTTTTCATGGAGAAACTTTTCTCTGCACTTATAACAAACCCCAATCCTTTCAAGCATTTACCAGGGTGATTCTTTCCACATTTATCACATGCTGTAAAATCCTTATTTCTCTTCATCTTCATTGAATAATTCCCTTTTTTATGGTGTTCATAATACATATTATTCTATTTTTTCCCTTAAATTCATAGGAACATGATAATTCCTTATCTATTTTTATGGAACATAAAAGTATCTCTCATATGATGAGAAATTCTTAAAAAACAGAACCCTTCTAAGATTTGGATTAAGGCCTTTAAATAATTAGTTGATCTTATACTATTTTATGTGTCTATAATCTATATCATACCAAGATAACATTTTAAAGGTATCTTCATAATCCATAACAATTTCTTCTTCCTTATGATTTAAGCTAAGGAACTTCCTCTTCATCTCAATTTGTTGATCATGAGGGAATTATTTATCAAACAAATGTATCTTTAAAAGTTCTCTATTACATCAGTTAAATTTATTATTACTAACTTTTATTCTAGATTAGAGACCACCATTGATCAGTATCACCTTGGAGACAATAGACTGCAAGTGAAACCTTTTTCTTTAAACTGCATCTCAATGGAATGTAAATTTGGATGAAATTCCATTACCTTAACCTTCCTTTTTTTGTGTGGAATTTATCCTCCAATATAGTGGTTAAAAATATGTTAATAACTTATAACATAACCATAATAAAGTTTATAATATCATATATTAACTTCTTATAATATTTTATTACCCATTTGTTAACACTCTTTCATTATTTTAACTATTTTGGGTTCTAATTGCCTAGTTTTCTCAAGTATGTTTTTGACTTTTCAATTGTTGTTCCTATTAATTAGATCATGGTTTAATTATATAAAGAATGTAAAACATGACTTAATTATCATATATATTCAGAATATATGTCTTTATAAGAATCTATAAAGTTTGGAGATAAGAAATGAAATTCATTGTTCATGGAGACTGTAGGTTGTACATATGTATCAACACTACTTTAATTTATTTTTTGTATTAAAATAATTAAAAGTAAATGATATATGTATATATATTATAATTCCAGTATCATATCTATATTATATATATTACATAGGTTAATTAATACCATCCTTTATATATTCCATGTATGTCATGAACGAGTCACATCGCTTTGAGAGGGAAGTGGTCTACACTTCCTCAAACGAAATTATCATATTTACACAAGATGTAAACCATAAATTTATGTTCTAAATAGAAATTATAGAAACCTAAATACATTATAAATATTATATATATCATATATAAAAATATTTTACATCATAATGGACACCATGAGAGGTGGTAAAAGAAAAATGAACAATCATTATTTCGTGAGGCAATAGTTCACTATAAACAGAAATAGTATGTATGTTACCCATTAGATGGAGGTGTGTGTGATTTTAGGAATAAATAATAACATAAAAACATCCTAATATATTTTGGATACTGTGTTTTATGTAATCCAAGAATACTAAGAGTATAGGGAGTGGAGAAACAAATGAAAGAAAAGAGATCATTGGAAAACGTTAACTTAAAATCAGGTAACTCCTTTTGGTTTATACCAAACATCTTACAAGGAAATATTTAAACCCAAAGGGAATATTTAAGGCCTGGTATAGGGATATTGGTAATATATTTGTGAAGATCTTGGCCAAACCTAAGTTTTTTGAGAGGTGTGGGGAATGGGGATAAGAGGTGGCCTTTTATAAGGGAGGAAAAGGAATCCCTTGTTATTTTTGAAAATAATTTAGGTATACCCACGTTTTTACATACAAAAAACTTATAAAAAAACAAAACAAATCAATACTGTAAGGTTCATGGATGAATTATGTCGAACCAATGGGTTTTGGATAAGTGGCTATGTCATTTGGGAGCTTAACATTAAGGTTTAGCCCCTTATTAAGATTAATTTTACATAAATCGTGGTAATTAATATTAATTACATTCACTAATATTTTTGGTCAAAAACTAAGTTGACCATATTAGACATTATAAATAATTTTGATTCCAAATATGGAATCCTTTTTTCCAAAAATTTAAATCACAAAAATGAAAGAAATTGATTTAAATTTAATCTCGTAGACGGGGCGACAATGTGGGTTTTTAAAGTAAAACAAATTTGAAAGTTTTCTATATTTTTATAATCAATTTTAAAGGAAAATTGATTTCAATGAAATAAATTATATTAATTCATATAAATATTATCTAATTAAACTTTTAAACTAATTAAAATTATAATTTAATCTTATTGTTGGTCGGAGTGGATACTCAAGAGGGGGGTGAATTGAGTACCAATCAAAATTTCTGTTAAAATATTTTCTATTAAAATCCCCCAATTTATAAAACAAGTTAAACTGTAGTGAATTTGTAAAACTGTAAAGGTTCAATTAGATTCTCAAAAGATTGATTAGTTCTCATATAATCTAATCAAAAGATTAAATTAGCTTTTGAAACTAACCAACTGATTTACAATAGATACAAACACTTTCTAGATTAACTATCAAAGTAACTTTAAAAAAGATTTGTATTCCAAAGTAATAAGCAATGGAATATAAATTAGATACTGTATGTTTTGAACTTAAACTAAAAAATCACAGCAGATATAACCAAGAGGTTCAGTCTCAAATCGAGACTTAGTCCTCTAAAATTTATATATATAATTGATCCACACCCTGGATCGGGGTTAACAATAGTACAAGACTGTCCAGGCCACGCAGGGACCTCTACCACTATTCTTTGTGGGAAACAAAAATAAAGACCAGGCCACACAAGGACCTCTTCCACAATTTTCATCGGTAAACAAGAGTAAGGAGTTTTGGTGTGAGGATTGTGATATCCTCCAGTTCAACACAGGAGACAGTGTGTGTGTAAAATAAAGAGGATACACACACTGATTGAAAGTAAATAATAAATCACTTAGAGATAGTATATGGAATTGTAGAAAGCTCTAGTGATTGGCAGTGTAGCTTTGGACTCGTTGGATTCAGCAGAAATGCTTATGAGACCTTCTCTTGTTTTTTTGTTGAAAAACAGAGTGTCATGATTCAGCTTTTGTTTCTCCAGGAGAGAAGATGTTCTCTTGACTCCATAGTACTTCATGTGTTCTTCAGTAATGTAGGATTGCATGTATGGAACTTATTTGAGGATCGTGCAATGTGTTCTTCACAGTTGTGCTTAGAATTGTTCTTCGGTTCAGTACAGAGCTCGTGTGTATTGTAGTATCTGTGTCGAGACGTGTCAAATGTGAGTGTATCCTATACTGCATCTCAATCTTCTTTATATTCCACAAGCTCCGGTAATAGGAATGATTTCATTTCCATAGGTACGAGGTATGGTTTCCTGACATGCAACAACTGTCATTAAATAACATTAATTGCATTAAAAACATCAAATATGACCGTTATCAATATTTAAATAATATTGACAAAAAGGTTAAGAAACGGTGACATAGTAGTTGTGCAAACGGTGTCTCTTTGAACCAGTGTCTCCTTCATGGTATGTGCTTCACGGTGTGTCCAAGTCACGGTGTCTAGCTCACAGTGTCTGACTCATGGTGTGTCATTCACAGTGTTTGGGTCACAGTGTGTCCTTCACGGTGTCTGGGTCACAGTGTGTCCTTCACGGTGTCTGGGTCACAGTGTCTGGATACTTAGACAAATAACTATATTCAAACTTAAACAGTAATATGCATAATGTGAATTAATCTTAACTATTATAAGGTAAGATAACTTGAAACAGAAATATAGAGGCTTGATAAGATAAGTAAGATTTTTGATCATTAAAACGTGATTAATACATGAGGAGTCCAACAATCTCCCCCATTTTGATGATCACAAATCATGTATAGTTAAAATATAAATGAAATGCAACGTTAGAGAAAATAACATATATAATAAGAAAATAACATATATAATAAGAAGAGATAAAAGACTAAGAGATAACTCTTCTCACGGTTTCTTCCCCTTTTGGGATTATCAAAAAGTAGAGATAATGGAGTGAAACACTGCATTTGTCATTAATAAGGTTCAGAATAAAACATACAGGAGAAATACAAATAGTAAACAACAAAAGACATCCCATAAAAACTTAAGAAACATTGGTTGGCATCACGGATTGGTTTTCTCTTTGCCTTTATCAGCAGGAGCTGGAGCTTATGTAGAATAAGGCATGGAGGTAGTAGACAAAGATGGTAAAGGTAGACCTTAAAATATGGAGGGATCCAAAGTAGGAGCCATAGAAGATCTAGTTTGTGGTTGATCAAGAATGTCTGGTCTGATCTGAGAGAGGGCTTGGCTAACTGACATAGCAGTTGAGGCTAGGGCAGGTAGACTAGGGCTAAGGGGTGTAGCATCTAGAGCAATGATAGCAGTACTCTGCACATGAAGATACAGCTTCAAAAGATTTATGAAATCAGTAATGATTTCTCCACTATATTGCATAGCCTTTTAAAAATCGTCCTTATTCTCCATGAATTTGTCCAACAATCTGGTGAAATCTATAAGCTTTTGAACTTGATCTTTAAAAGCATGAGTCACTGGAGGGATTTTCAAATTCTCCACAAGATACTTAAAGTGATTGGTCATATCACTTTTAGAGAAAATCCGGTTGAGATAAACATCTATCTTCTTGGATATCTCCTGTTGAGAATCATTGGCAATCTTAGAATGAATTCTGACCAGGTCCAAAGCTCAATCACTGTTCTTAACCACTTCTGACAAAGGAGACAGATCTAAACCACCAAGGGAATTCTGAATTTCTTCCTTGATTATGGATCTCTGCAGAGAATCATCCAAAGAGGGAACAGAAGCCTGACCAGAGGGAGGATAAGCCTTTACAGCTATGGTGAGAACTTTGAGTTGTTTCAAAACCTTTTGAAGATAGCTAGTGTACTCATCTGTGATCTTATTCAAATTTTCTACAAGATACCTCATGCGTTGAAGCATATTGGTGTGTCTAACACCAATCTTCTCATCAAACGACAGTAGATATGGATGAACTTGAGATACAATCTCTCTAGAAATGTTGGAAACATTTGGTTCAAGAGAAGTAACAACAGGTGCAGGAGTAGAAATAGGAGCAGGCTCGGATCTCAAAGTTAGTTCTTTCTGTATGTCTACTACCATACTTTACAAAGTTGCAACATCATCACTTAGCAGCTTATTTTCAACTCTGACTTCTTGAATTTCACGGATCATCCTTGGTTGAATATGCAGAATGATGTTTTCCAAAATAATCGAGGCATCTTCCTGACTTAGTTGAGTCAAAGGACGAGGTTGAGACAATATAATCTACTCAACTCCAGCTAAGATAGTCTCTCCAAAGACTTTCAAATCACCTTTAGTTACAAAAGGCTATTGGTCAGGTAAGGTAGTAGGTGAAGGTAGTGGTATAGGTTCTGGTTGAGATTCTTCTTGAGGTTCTGGGATAGAAGCAGGTTCAGGTTGAGGCTCTGGGACAATATGAGTGACTGAACTCAAATGAAACAAAGAAGAGAGATCAATTCCAATTGCAATCACTTGATTTGATTCACTCACATCATAAAAACTTGGAAACTCATACCAAGTGTACACAGAATATGTGATAGTTGATTGTGAGGTTTCAGCAGATCCAGCTTCATAAATCTCAAGGTTTTGAGGTTCCTCCACCTCAAAATGTGCTTCCATTTCAAATTCTTGAGGCTCTAGAATTGGGTTAAGATCCATAGAATAATCTCTAATCTCTTCATCAAATTCTTTCCTTACCAGCTGAAAGGCAATTTTCATCCTCTCTTCAGTAGAGGGTATGTACTCAGGAATAGATTGTTCCTCAGGCAGTGCTTCTAGACTTTATTCCTTTTCAACAAGGAGATCCTCTTGATTAACATTTTCCTTAATAGGGATTTCTCCTAGATCAGCTTCTTCCATGACAGGGAGGTCTTCTGCACCACCAGACTCTTCCATGGCTTGCTTCTCTAAAACAGGGATAATAAAATCTTTTGCAGCCTCAGGTTGAATTTCCTGATCAACATCATCTCTAGAAGCATGAGCTTCTTCTCTAAAAACAACATAAACTTCCTCTCTAGAAGGTATTTTAGCAGGAACAACAAAAGGGACAGCAGTCCTTTCTTTCTCAATAGGAGTTGCTTCCTCTTGAGGTATTTCAACCTCTTCTTCTTCTTCTTCCTCTTCTGGGTACTCAACCACTTCATCTGGTTCCAAACCAGGATCAGTTATATTCTTTGTATTTCTTGGATAATCAACAGGATTATACTTCTTATAAAGTTTATCATTATCCTCAACCCACTACTTCTTCCAGTGGTTCCAATTAATCTCAATCCTTCTGATGATAGGCTTGGATAAATAGAAATCAAAATCCTCTAGATTTTCTTCATTAGGTCCAACTACTCCCTTGGAAACTAACATGGACAAAATCATCCTTGAGTAAAACAAGTAGGTGGATTTGTAAGTGACTTTAATCAGCTCACATATGTGGTGAATGACATATTTGAAAAGATTGATCTTATGGTTATTCTTCAACAGGTGAATCAGGAACACATCCTGATACTTCATCACAGCAAAATATCCTTTTCTTGGACTAATCAAATTCTGAACAAATTTGAACAGCAGTCTTGTCTCCCCATCCAATTCAGCTACTATGTCCCTTCGCCTGGTGCCATTTCCAGTCAGGATCTCTAGTGCATTTTCCATATCAAATATGTCAATTGTTGGAGGAGGGTCTCTCTGGTAATCATCACAAATCCCTTTATGAGGAATTATCAGGCATGCAGCCCATAACCTTGAAGAGAATGAACACTTTTGTCCATTGATCCAGTTTGTCAACATAAAACTTTCTCCAACATCAAAGGAAAACTTTACATACTGGTAAAATTGAGATACCAACCTTGGGTATATAGGTATATCTTTTCTAGAAAACCATTCGATCCATCCTTGTTCTCTTAAGACTTTTAGAACCAAAGACTTACTAGATAGCAGCCACTCATGGAAAATATCTTTTTTAGGTACTGCAGTACGGCTTACTAGGTTAGGATTTAGAGGTCCTTTGGGTGAAATATTCGGTGCTATTTTATGTTTCTTCGTGTGGTGCTTCTCAGATGAGGGTGAAGATGGACGCTTCATCCTGGGCTTTAACTGAAGGTTCGGTCGAGAGATAAGGAGAGAAGGTTTGTAATATTGAGAAGGTTCAGGAGAGAGTTCGGGTGAGGATTCGAGTGAAAACTTTATGTTTTATCATTTGGGAATTTCAAGCATCACAAAAATAAAAATGTGGGAAATCAAATAGTGGTGAAATAAAAAATACCGCGATACGGGTTAAAATGAAATTATAAACAGTCTTCATGGTGAGACCTTGAGTAGGAATTATGGTGCGATGAAAAGCAGTCGTCACGGTGAGATAGTTGTTGGTCATCATGGTGAGACAGTGAGTGAACTGTTCTGTCACGGTGAGACAGTTAAGTGACAGACCATGAACACAAGGTGTTAACTGTGAGACCATAATCATCAAAACAGTAACTGAGAAACAGTGAACATGAAACCGTAAAGTAAAATATAGTAAAAATAGTAAACAGTAAGATCTGTAAGATCTGTAAGATGTCTATTTATGATTGATCATACCAAGATCATGTATGATGTAATATAATCTCTCATAATTTAATGGTTTAGTGAATATATCAGCAAGTTGATATTCAGTACGAATGAATTCTAAAGTGATATCCCCCTTTTGATAATGATCCCTCAAAAAGTGATGTCTTACATCAATATGTTTTTTCCTAGAATGTGAAACAGGATTCTTTGAAATGTTAATAGCACTTGTGTTGTCACAATTTATTGGTACATGTCTGAATTGATATCCATAGTCTATTAATGTGTGTTTCATCCACAAAATGTTTACACAACAAATTCCAATAGCTATGTATTCATCTTCTGTAGTAAACAATGCAACAGAACTTTGTTTCTTAGTACACCAGGATACTAGTGACTTGCCTAAAAGATGACATGTTCCAGAGGTTCTTTTTCTATCTAACTTACATCCAGCAAAATCAGCATCAGAATAACTAACTAGTTTAAATGATTGTCCTTTTGGATAGAACAGTCCTAAATTGAGAGTATTCTTGAGGTATTTGAAAATTCTCTTTACAATATTTAAATGTGACTCTTTAGGGTTTTCTTAAAAATGAGGACACATACACACACTAAACATAATATCAGGACGACTAGTAGTCAAGTAGAGTATACTTCCAATCATTCCTCTATAAGTGGTTTGATCAACAGATTTTGCATCTTAGTCAAGATCCAACTTACAGGTGGTACTCATGGGAGTGTCACTATTTTTTGTGTTATCCAATCCAAAATGTTTTTAAATATCTCTAGTATATTTACTTTGAGATAAAATAATTTCATAATTGTTTTGAAAGATTTGAAATCCAAGAAAGAATATAATTTCACCCATTAAACTCATCTCAAATTCATTTTGCATCATTTTAGAAAAATCAGTACATAAAGAAGTTTTTGAAGATCCAAAAATAATATCACCTACATAAATTTTTACAACTAAAACATCTTTAGAAATTCGTTTTATAAAAAGAGTAGGATCAGTTATACCTTTTATAAAACCTTTAGAAATTATAAAAGTACTTAATCTGTCATACCAAGCTCTTGGAGCTTGACTTAAACCATATAAAGCATTTAATAATTTGAAAATATTATTTGGAAAATGAGGGTTTGTAAATCCAGGTGGTTGTTCAACAAAAACATCCTCGGCAATATATCCATTTAAGAAAGCACTCTTGACATCCATTTGATATAGTTTGAAATTTAGATGTGCATCATAAGCAAATAGAATTCTAATGGCTTCTAGTCTTGCTACTGGAGCAAAATCCTCCTCATAGTCAATTCCTTCCTCTTCACTATAACCATGTGCAACTAATCTAGCCCTTTTTCTAATTATGTTTCCAGATTCATCTACTTTATTTCTAAACACTCATTTTGAGCCTATAGTGAATGTAACACCCCGAGATTTTATGAAAAATATTCTTTTAATTTCATTAATGTCTTGTGTTGTATGCTACACCAAGATTACCTTGCGCTATACGCAACACCGTATTAGCTTACAGTATACGTAACACTATTCTTGGATCGTGTTACACACAATTTTGATAATAGTTATTCTACACAACATTGAGTATATATATATATATATATATTCAATGTATAAATGAAATATGGTTGTACTCTGTTATACGAAACAACGAAGGATTCTTTCACAACACGCAACCCTGACTTGGCTTGTATTACACGCAATCGCGACCTTCCTCGATAGCGTGTGTTGTACGCAATACCGGGTTTTACTAAACAATGATATATTATTATAATATTATTATGAAATAGCCGTTATGAATAGTATTAACTAAATTTTTAATTTTATAACATTATTATTCTTCTTACACATTTTCTAGAACATGGTATAAGAACAAAATAAATTTTTTGGGTAAAATAAGTATTTTTCAAAAAATGTAGTTTTGCCGCCTTTTGATGGCGCACCAACTTTAAATCTAGTTTTTGACAGGTTAATAAGTTCAATTTGAAAAAATAAAATTCTTCTTTGGAATCAAGAAATAAAAATTTACTTTGGATAAATTTTTCGTATTATTCTGGTAACTTTCATATTTTGATGAATAGTAAAAACACGCTATATTTTAATGAAAAACAACTTTTTTCATCGTAATAATTTATATGGTTAAATTATAATATTGAATGGTTTTAAAGTATAAATATAATATATTTTTACCATTTAATATAATTTATGTCATTAGCATTGATTTTGCATTGAATTCGTAGGTTAAATCAATTCAATCTTTTGCAATGTTTTAAACAAAAACCAGTTTTCATTCAACAACGGGATTAATTTTAATTTAATTTCTGAAACTTTTGTGTATTGAATTTAAAAAAATGGATTCCATATTTGGAATCAGTGGGTCCAAATTATGTTAATAGGCTACTTTTTATTTTTGGGAATTATGAATAGTAACTACGGTAAATTTTATTTACCATAGTTAAAGGTAAATCGGGTAATTAAGGGTAAATATAATATTATAAAATTACCCTAACACATGCCAAAATTCTATTAGATGGCTAAAAGTAAACCCATATCAACTAAGGGTCAGATTATATTCATTTTATGGACTTTTGACCGTGAAAATAATTTAATTATTATTAAAACCAAAGAAAGTGACAACATGTCACTCTCTTAAATCTTATAAGTATAATAATTTTAATTTAGTGATAAACATCATAAAACTTCGAACCTGAATAGTCTCGAGAAATCTAATAAAATTATCTACATCATGATAATTTATTTAGAATTTTTAGGGATTAAATAATTGTCATTAATGGTGATACATTAATGATACAGAAATTATTTATTAAGTGGAAAATAAGTAATATAGTTTTTATTGAAATAATAATACCCATTAAAAGGCCCACAAACCTGACCAAAACTTTTTGGTAGTGTATATATACACCTTAATAATCCAATGACCTAATATATAACCATTTGGATCCTTATAAAAGTGATTATGACACTTATATTATTTTATTTTAAATGATGCCAAAGTTGTCACCTTCATAATTTAATAAATATAACAATTTAAATATTGTGATTTTAAGATTATAAATTCTAGTAAAAGTATTATTGTGAAAGGTAATAGATTTATCTTAATCAGAGGATTTTATTTGAAATTTTTATGCAACAAATAAGTATATTAAATAATTATACAAAAATGCTCTAGTAATTATTTTATTAAGAGATAAACCAAATAAATAGTTTTAAAAATAATAAAATAAATATTATATAAACTATTTAATGTGATCCACTAATTTTATAGATACACGTGACCTTTTATGAATCTATTAAAGCTTTTATTTTGAACATATCTTCTGTATATATTTTATTTAAATTCAAATAAATGAATAGTGTCAAAATTGACACTACTGTTATTTTATAAAAATAACATATTATAAAATTGTTTAAAATCACAAAAATATTTAAAAATTATAAATTTAAATTTATATGGTATATAATGTTATAAATTAAACAATTATGGAAAATTCACAACAAATAAGTAATTATTTGTTATAATTTAAAATTTATAATTTTATTACCACAAATAAACTTAAATAGATTAAATAAGGATAAATCAAAATGATAAGGTTTAAAATAAGATCCAAACATGTCTAAATTTGATTTTTTTGATGAGCTTACAACCCTATCTCATATAATCTTCGAATATGAGTCATTTTTGGAGGTTTTTAAGTGGGGTTAGATTTATTATAAATTAATATTTTTAAGAATTCCAAAGGTGCCCCTCTCCTCCCTTATAAAAGGGCACCTCCTCCCTCTCCTCCACACCCCAATTTGAGCCTTCAATCTCGGCCAACCCCTACCAAATTATCTTATACACTTCCCTAGAAACATCCTAGAGGTTCTGGTCTACTTTAAAGACCAATCTTAGTGCCCTAAGAGGAGGTTTCAAAGAGGCGTATCGAAGAAGAGGTAATTTCTTCTCCCGATTCTTTCAAGCTTCTTTCTTCTTCAACTTATTCTTCTTTAGTTGTTTCATTATAAAGTAATAACATCAGTATCACTAATATACTGATTTGTTATTATAAATATTAAACAACCCCATTTCACCTTCTATCCATCCTACGGAAAACAAAATCACCGCGCGTGCGTACGTACGGAATACCGTCTCCACGCCGTGGTGTAATCTGTTTTTCCACCAACACCTTACATGGATGGGTATAATGGTGTAAAGAATAACTATACATAGTTATTATAAAATCATAATGATTCTTATATATTGTATCATCCACTCCAATTCAATTCAATAATTATGGAAACGATATCATCGCCTGTGCGTACGTACGGACTACCGTCTCCACAACGCGATGAGATTCATTCTCCATGTTAACCATTTAAGAATGATTATAAAGTATATATAAGAAATAATAATGAAATATATGACATTATAAAGCTAATGGATTTATGTATATATGTATGTCATCTACTTAATTCCATTCAACTCAATAAGGAAACGAAAATAGCGTTCATGCGTACGTACGGCCTACCGTCTCCATGAACGGTGTATTTCTTTTCTTTTATCGATCTATTATATATATATGTATATTCTGAATATATATTATATATAAATCATGTTTTATATTCTGGAATTATGTAATCGTGATCTAAGTAATCATATGAATAATTACAAGTCAAAACACGGACGACAAATGAAACGATTTTACCCAAAACACTCTTTAACATGGAATTTACAAAAGAACGGGTAATATAAAGTCATAAGTGAACCATATATGATATCATAACAATGAATATGATTCTGTAATAAGTCAATGAAATTATTTAAATCATTATACAGGAGGTTCGGATACATATGAAGCATATCGGACATAAGGTAAGGGATAATTTTGCAAATCTCATTTTTATCCAAGATTGCATATTCGTAAGTATTTACTAGGGTTATTTCTATCATCCATGTCCATGTTTTATAAAAGTTTTTTCATGTATTTTTAATGTCCTTTTTACCCACATTTGAATTTTACTACATGGTATGTAAGGAATCTTTCTTTTGTTTACGTTACGAGGTATTTTTTTTGACTTTTCCGACAAAAGTACGATAAGAATGTTTTTTTAACGTATACGGAATGAAAGGATTTTTATGGTTTTATAAAGCCTTATTTTCATGAAGCTTCCTTCAAAAGATTTCATGACTATTTTCAACAAAAATCTTTTCTTCTAAAATTGCATGACATTTTGTGAAAAGAAAATGATTTTGAAGAAAAAAGGATATTTTCCTCAAGAATTCATTTAAAGTGTTTTATCAAAACCATTTTCATCTAAGATGACATTATTTCACATGTGTATGTTTCAAGTGTAATGTCTCTATTATTTACATGGTTTCACTTTTTTTATTATGAAATGATATCCATTTCTTTTATATGGATTATGTGATGATGGGATGATGTTTATGAAACCCATTTTATTTATTGGGTTATTATGAATGATGTATGTTTATTTTATGGCACAAGTAAGAATGATTTCATTATGAGATGGGTGGGACCTATATCTCCCTCCAATGCATTGGGTAAAGATTTTATATCTCATGAGATAGACATGGCTGGAACGGTAAGTTCATCTGGTTCAGTGTTACAGGACTGAAACGAGGAGTGAACTCGATTCAGAATGGGACTTTGTCCACTAAGATGGTCTTGGCAGCAATTCCTTGGCTACTATGGAAATCATTACATGTTCTTAATGGATGCCACAATTACATGTTTTATTCCCATGCTATTTTATCATGGTTTATGTTCCATTATGATCTATGCCTTATGTACTTCCATGTTTTATGTCGTTGCTCAAGATTTTAATGTTTAAACATTATGTTCATGTTTTTAATTTCCAATGTATATGGTATGTTTTATTTTATCCATGCTTACCCTTACTGAGCATTTGAGATCACCCTTTTTATGTTTTATTTTCCCCCAAGATCAAAAGAAAGGTTTTAGGTCAGGAAACAAAAAAGTGGAAGATCTTTATGGGAGATGTTTAAGATCATTCACCACGATTAGAAGATTACATTCCAATTTTCCAAATATACTAAACTATTACGGTCCTTGTGTGTCTGTTTTTGTTATGTATTAAGTATTCCGCAAAAGTAATGTAATGTCCATGTACGTCAAGCTTAGGGTCTCTACAGTTAAAGTGTTCTTAGGTCTTTCTACTAGTTTCCAAACATTATTTCTTTCAAACTGACTAAGTTCTTATTGCATAGAAATTACCCAACATTCATCATTAATAGCATCATCAATGTTTTTAGGTTCAAGCAGTGACAAGAAGGCTTTATGTTCAATAAGATTTCTAAGAGAAGCTCTAGTATGTGTCCCTCTATCAAGATTTCCTACAACAGCATCTAAAGGATGATTCTTTAGAATCCTAGTTGATCTAGTAAAGGTAGGACTATAAATTTTAGGTTCCTCTCTAGGTTCGAGTTTATTAGGAGCAGATTCTAAAATATTTCCAGAACTGGTTGTCTTTACAGCAGGTTCATTGATTTTATAATTAAGGTTCAGAACAGATAAATCTTCTTCAAAATTTTCAAGAGATGACTTAGGTTCATGTGGATCAGTTTCATCAAATTTGATGTGAACATATTATTCCACACATTTGGTTCTCTTATTGAAAACTCTATAGGCTTTTCTAGTTATTGAATATCCTAAAAATATTCCTTCATCACTCTTAGAAGAAAACTTATCCAGATTATCCTTGGTATTGAGAATGAAGACTTTGCAACCAATGACTCTAAAGTAATTAACTTTAGGTTTCCTATTGTTCCACAACTCATAAGGAGTTTTTTGAGAACAGGTCTAATTAAGACTCTATTGATAATATAAAAAGTTGTATTGACAGATTCAGCCCAAAATTAAATAGGTAGGTCATGCTCATTTAGCATGGTTCTTGCAATTTCTTATAGGGTTCTATTCCTTCTTTCTACTACACCATTCTGCTGAGGTGTCCTAGGAGCAGAAAAGTTAGGAATATAGCCATTTTGTGAGCATTAAGATTCAAAATCTTGATTTTCAAACTCACAACCATGATCACTTCTCATGGTTTTAATCATAAGTCCACTGAGGTTTTCTATAGACTTGGAGTATTTAACAAAATAAGAAAAATCATCACTTTTGTGAGCTAAGAAATATACCCAAGTATATCTAGAAAAGTCATCTATTAAGACATAGACATAGTGCTTCCCATTTACGCTAGAAACTCTAGATGGTCCAAACAAGTCCATGTGAACCAACTCGATAGGTTGAGAAGTTGAAACTTATTTCTTTGATTTGAAAGAGATTTTGTGTTGTTTTCCCTTTTGATAGGGATTACAAACTTTATCATTTGGAAACTCAATTTTGGGTAAGTCTATAAATAAGTTCTTCCTAGTCAATTTTCTAAGTGAATGGATGTTTCAGTGTCCTAATCTCCTATTCCAAAGCCAAGACTCTTTATGAAAAGCATTTAAACAAGTAACATTTTTCTTAGCTAAAGAATTTAAATAAACAACATAAACATTTTCATTTCTTAAAGCAGAAAATATTATAACATTTTTAGAATTAAAAACATTAAAAGAATCATTTTCAAATTTAAAATTAAATCCATCATCACATAATTGAGATATGATTAACAAGTTATATTTCAATCCATCAAAAAATAAAACTTTAGAAATTAAAACTGAGTTAGTGTTACCAATTTGGCCAAGGCTGATGATTTTTCCTTTAGAATTATCACCAAAGGTGACATAGCCTCCATCAACCTTTATTAAGCTCTTGAAGCATGAACAATCCCCAGACATATGTCTTGAACATCCATTTTCCAAATACCATATCTTCTTATGGGAACTCTTCAAACACGTTTCCTACAAAATAGTTTTAAATAGAGAATGATTTTGGTACCCAGATTCTCTTGGGTCCAGAAAGGTTAGAAAGAAAAGATTTAGGTACCCAAATTTGTCTTATGGGTCTCATATAATAAATAGATTCAACATATTTTGAAAGATAAACTCTATTTGATCTATAATTATGTGAATAACTAGTTGAAGCATATGAATTTATAGAACTAGAACTAGCATAATTTTGTCCAGATTTAGGAATAAATCTAGTTTTAGTGAACTGCCTTTTTCCAGGTTGGTAGCCTATTCCAGTAGTGTATTTTGGTGCCACTTTCTTTCCTAGCATTTGAGTTAGAGTATCCTTTCAATTTGTGAACTTTTCTAAGTCCTTTCTAAGTTGTTCATTAGACATTTTCAGTTCTGTATTTTCCTTTAATAGTTGATCATTATTTTCTTTTTCTATATCAAGGGTGGATTTAACATTTGCAGTGAGAGCATGTTTTTTCTTTAATGACTTATATTTGTCCTCAAGTTCATTGCATGTTTCCTCCAGCATGTTATAGTATTCAGATAATTCAGCTTTAGTCATGTCTTTAGAATCAGAATTAGATTCAGCATCAACTCCAGAATAATTGGAATTTAAAACAAGAGTATCTAAGGTTACCTCAGATGTGTTGGTCATGAAACACATGTTGGCACGATTATTTTCAGAATCAGTAGCTTCTGATTCACTTGTGTTGTCTTCTGAAGCACTCCAAGAAGCTTTCATGGATTTCTTATACTTATTGTCCTTGTAGTCATATTTCTTTTTGAACTTCAATTTTGGACAATCAGCCTTTACATGTCCTTTCCTTTTGCACTCATAGAAGACTATTTCATCACTTTTATCTGGCTTTTTCCAATACTTTTTATAGTGACCTTTGTTGTCATATTTACCTTTGTAGTTTGTTTTTTTGAATAATTTCTTCTTCCTATAGAATTTCTTAAGCCTCCTGGCTATCTGTGCCATTTTAGCATCACTGTCAGAGTCTGAATTGTCACTTGTAGAACTTTCAGTTTGTATTTGAACTTTGTCTTTGTCCTTGCTCTTTGAAGCAGTAGACTTAAATGCCACAGATTTTCTCTTGGGTTCATCATCTTCCTCCTTATTCACTTTGAGTTCTTCCTCATACATCATAAGTTTAACAATAAGTTCTTTGATAGGCAGAGCTCCAATGTCACATGATTCTCTAATTGAAACAGAAGTGCCTCCCCATCGGTATGGTAGACATCTCAATATTCTCATGATTTTTTCCTTTGCTGGAACAGCCTTACCAAGTGAACTCATAGTGTTGACAATCTCATTAAACCTGAGATAAATATCAGAAATAGGTTCATCAGTCTTCATTTTAAAATTATCATATTTAATAGTATAAGTATTTGATTTCATTTATTTAACATTGGTTCGTTCCTCCATGAGAAACTCCCAAAGTATCCCAAATTTCATAGGCAGTTTTGCAAGCAGATATTCTGTTAAACTCTTAATCTCCTAAATCATAATACAGGGCATTCATAGCTTTATAATTATTATTGTAAGCAGTTTTTTTAGGTTCATCCCAAGTTGTTCTTTCGGTTTCTGGAATTTTATATTGAGACTCTATAGCAGTCCAGATATCAAAACCCATAATTTCCAAATGAATTCTCATATTAAGTTTCCACTGGGCATAGTTTGTACCATTAAAAAAAGGTTCCTGGTTAGTATCATCACCTTATAGTCTATTATCCATAACTAGATTTTAGAAAATAAATTTAAACATATAAAATTTAGAACTAACAGAAATTTAAGATCTTTAAAGATGCAACTAAAATCATTTGAAAAACAGAATGTTTTGAAAACTTGTATAAAAACAACCTCTGATACCAAATATTAGTCGGAGTGGATACTCAATAGGGGGCTTAATTGAGTTCCAGTAAAAATTTCTGTTAAAATATTTTCTATTAAAATCCCCCAATTTATAAAACAAGTTAAACTGTAGTGAATTCGTAAAACTGTAAAGGTTCAATTAGATTCTCAAAAGATTGATTAGTTCTCAGTTAATCTAATCAGAAGATTAAATTAGCTTTTGAAACTAACCTACTGATTTACAATAGATACAAACACTTTCTAGATTAACTATCAAAGTAACTTTAAAATAGATCTATATTTAAAAGTAATAAGAAGCAGAATATAAATTAGATACTGTATATTTTGAACATAAACTAAAACTGCACAGCAGATATAACCAAGAGGTTCAGTCTCAAGCTGAGACTTAGTAATCTCAAATTTATATATATAATTGATCCACACCCTGTATCGGGGTTAACAACAGTACAAGACTGTCCAGGCCACGCAGGGACCTCTACCACTGTTCTTCATGGGAAACAAAAATAAAGACCAGGCCCCACAAGGACCTCTTCCACAGTTGTCATGGGTAAACAAGAGTAAGGTGTTTTGGTGTGAGGATTGTGATATCCTACAGTTCAGCACAAGAGACAGTGTGTGTGTAAAATAAATAGGATACACACACTACTCGAAAGTAAATAATAAATCTCTTAGAGATAGTATATATAAGTTTATAAATCTCTAGTGATTCGCAGTGCAGCTCTGGACTTGTTGGATTCAGCAGAAATGCTTCTGAGTCCTTCTCTGGTTTTTCTGTTGAAAAACAGAGTGTCGTGATTTAGCTTTTGTTTCTCCATGAGATAAGATGTTCTCTTGACTCCAGAGTACTTCGTGTGTTCTTCAGTAATATAGGATTGTATGTATGTAACTTCTTTGAGGATCATGAAATGTGTTCTTCACAGTTGTGCTTAGAATTTTTCTTCAGTTTAGTACAGATCTTGCGTGTATTGTAGTATGTGTCTCGAGACCTGTCAAGAGCGAGTGTATCCTCTACTACAGCTCAATATTCTTTATATTCCACGACCTCCGGCAATAGGAATTATTTCTTTTCCATAGGTACGAGGTACGGTTTCCTGAAATGAAACAACTATCATTGAATAACATTAATTTCATTAGAAACATCAAATATGATCATTAGAAATATTTAAATAATATTAAAAAAAGGTTAAGAAACGGTGTCACAGTAGCTGTGCAAACGGTGTCTCTTTGAACCGGTGTCTCCTTCATGGTATGTGCTTCGCGGTGTGTCCATGCCACGGTGTCTAGCTCAAGGTGTTTGACTCATGGTGTTTCATTCATGGTGTCTGGGTCACGGTGTGTCCTTCACGGTGTCTGGGTCATGGTGTGTCCTTCATGGTGTCTGGGTCACGGTGTCTGGATACTTAGACAAATAACTGTATTCAAACTTAAACAGTAATATGCATAAGGTGAATTAAGCTTAACTGTTATAAGGTAAGAGAACTTGAAACTGAAATACAAAGGTTTGATAAGATAAATAATATTTGTGATCATTATAACATAATTAATACATGAGGAGTCCAACACTTATAAATAAAATAGATGAAAATAAGTATTGAACTAAAATTCAATATTTTTAACTATTCATTAAAAAATGAAATATTTCATACAAATATCAAAAATTTACCCTAACATAATTTTTATATTTTATATTTCAAAAATTAAGTTAATTTTGACATATTAAATCAATAAAATTTTCAAAATTCATATTTAAAATGGGTTCTCCATTAAAAGGCGGTAAAATCACCTTTATAAAAATATGTGTTTTTATGTGAAAAATAGGGTTTGTTCTTATCTTATTCATATCTAACCTAATGGATGAATATATAAAATATATATTACATTAATATCACTAACTAATTTTAATTAATTTAATTTATTAGGGTATAACAACTTTGTGAGCATAATAATATTTTCCTTTATATTTAATCGGTTTCCATATTCATTTTTAATTAACTTGTAACCAATAGATTGATTTTATATATTTTTAAATAATATATATTCACAAGTTAGTTAATATTATTCATAACTAATAATTTAATGGAAAGTTTATATCTCATTATATAATATTTTAAAAATATATTATTGTTTGGTAAAACTAGGTATTGTATGTAATGCAAGACATCCAAGAAGGTTACTCTTGCGTGTAATGCAAGCTAACTCGGTTTTGTGTTAATTGCCAAATATATAATATATACAATCCATTTAAAATATTAAATATATTTTAAATCATCAAGGTATTATATTCCCTTACACGCTTGTTGTCACGTGTCATGCAAGCTATCAAATATAATATTTATACTCTAGAATTTTGGGGTGTTACATAATGAATCTTCATAAAACTGGAAATAGACACCCTTTTTCTATTAATATACATATAAATAATAAATTATAATTAATAATTGAAATATTATTCAACTATTTATAAAATTAATCCATAAACTGAAATTTGAATCATCTACATTACACTTCTCTTGGTATTTTATAAACACTTTTGTTTTATTTCCTTAAATTGATTAAGAAACATTAAAAAAATCCATCACTCAGAAATTAATAACTTAAATATTTTTTATCTAAAAAACAATTCTTTTTTTACCTTGAACTACAATAATAATACCTGGAATTAAAGTGAAAGGGATTATAACTTTTTAAAACCTCATGTGTGTGTTCACAATAGTCATACCAAGGTTTTAAAACCATTTCTAGGGAGCAGTGATGATACATGGGTATAAAAATTATTTTTTTTATAATGTAAAATTATCTATTATCTTATTTCAAATTTTATTTTATTTTATTTTTTGGGGGGTATTTTCTATTGCTAAATCATGGTAAAAAGATTTATGGAATGATTAATCAAGAAAGTAAAACATTAATGAACATTAACATGAAACCATTTCTTAGTAAACTGTATAATATCATGAAAACAATTATTATGAACCAATATTTTTTGATAAAATTTATTCTTTATCAAAAGAATAAAAAGTTTTATAATTTGGTGTCTTTGTATTTGAAGGTTGAAATTATCACATTTCAAATTTCTTGGAAATTTATAACACATTCAGAACAAATAATTATCAAAATAATATAATAGTGATTATTTTATTCACATTTTATATAATGGGTAAAGAAGAATGTCGGTTTAACCAATTTCATAAAAACATTTAAGTCACTTGTAGTGAATTGATGCATACATTTTTGGTAAATTATTTTCTTCTTTTTAAGATGGCAAAATTCAATAGTGAAAATCCAAACATTGTAAGATAGTTGAAAAATATTTAAGAAATGTTTGAAACAATTTGGTTATAAATATTTGAAATTATTAATTCAAATTCAAATATTATATAAAGGATTGGTCTTTAAATTTTGAGAGATTTTGGATAATTCACCTAGACTTAACATCAATAACAAAATACTATTTGAGATTTTTGAATCACATGATGAAATTTCATTAAATAGATCTCAAAGGTATGTCAAAAAAATTGGATGATATAGAAAAGAATCAAGTGGATTAATTAAGTTATTATCAGGAAATGTTTTAATTTTTTCAAAAATATATAGATAATTTTAACATAAAAACAACAATGTTAATCAAAAAGAGTTTTAAATGATGTTAATGTGATTCAACATTTGATATGTATGCATGAAGACCAAAATATCTATTTCACCAAAACTATTATTAATAAAAAATATTCTTAATTAAAGGGATTTAAATATAAATGATTGGTATGATGAATTGAAAATTTCATAAAATAAAGGATTAATACTTTACTCAAATAAAATAAGATAAAACGAAGCAAAAGATGATGTAAGGATTTTAAAATGGAATGATGATAGTAAAGGATAATTGATATGTTATCAATAAGAAATCAATTTTTACAATTCTTTAAAATTTTGAACTAATTGAGGTATATTATTCCATTTTTGAAGCTATAAATAATATAATAAATTTTACTAAATTCTTAAAAGTTATTTTTTCAAGAAAATTAATGTCCAAAAATATTTATACCAATTATGTTAGTAAAAATTATTTTGTCCTGATTCAAAGAAAATTGTCTCCAAAATTTTTGCACCCAAGGATCTTCACTATTCTTTATAAGTTGGTCATATTTAAATTGGAAATTAATTTTATGATTTTTTTTAAATTATAAATTTGATGTTTTATAAAATTTTAAAAAATATATATAGGGTGTGAAGAGGAAAATTAAATCTCTATGACCTAACAATTAGAAAACTGGTCTATTAGGTATCCCAATAGAAATAAATATTGTATTATAACAGAGGTTGATAGATTAATGTTTTCAAATGAATTTACTACTATTGACATGAAAATGGATATTGAAGTGACTTGGATTTTTAGATGACCATTTTTCACCACTTTAAAGACACTAATTAATGTAAATGAAAAAAAAATGTTTTTTCATGTTAATGATGAAAAACTGCACTTAATATTATAAAAATTATAAATAGACATAAATAAATTGATGGTCGTTATTTCATAAAAAAATTTGATTAAGAATAAAAATATGATGTTGATTTTATTGGGTAATAACCTCAAGTGGAACCAATTTATTATAGATGAAAATTCTCAAAAAAAATATCTAATGAAGAACCACCTAAACTATAACTCAAGTAATTTTCAAATTTTATTCGATAATATTGTCCTAGAGTGGATATAATACTTCCACCCATAAAATATCAACATGATATAAATCGATAAAATTGAGTAGTTAGAGGTTTTAAATAAATAAAAGGGTGAAATTGGGTAGACTATAGAAGATGTTAAAGGAATAATCCGAACAATTTGAATGTGTCGTATACTGGTGAAATATAGAAGTAAATATTTGAGACAACCATAGTGGTGTCTCAATCCACCAATAAAATTAGTTTTAAATAAATAAATTAACAAATTATTTATCATAGGAATCATTTATCCAATCAAAAAAATTTCAAGGGTAATTTCATTACAAGTGCTACCAAAAAATGAGGAGTAGTGATGGTTTGAAATGTAAACAATGAGTTAATTTAAATAATATTGAAAAATATTTAATAAATTTTAGGGGTTAAAGAAATATAAATTATATAACTTAGAGTGATAATTTTTATTTACCATTCATTGATAAAATTTTAGAAAGATTGGATGGGAATCAATTGTATTGTTTCTATATGGTCATTCTGGATATAATCATATTGAAGTTTCACCTTGAGATCAGGAAAAAAGTACCTTTACTTGTCCATATAGAAACTTTTTGTAGAAAAAAATTCATTTGGTTTGTCTATTTTTCTACAAATATTTCATAGATGTATGATTTATTTGTTTCATGATGTGATTAAATATTTTATAGATATTGTTTTAGTTTATTTTTATATTCATGGATGTTATTTTAATTTATTCTTAATAAACCTTGATAACATTCTATAATAGTTTGGATAGAATAATTTGGTTTTGAATTGGGAAAATATTATTTCCTTTTATATAGTTGAATATTTTTTTGTCACATCATTTCAAAATAAGGAATAGAAATTGATACTGAAAATATTAGTGTGATCAAAGGACATCCCCTTTCAACTTCAATTAATGGAGTACACAGTTTTATTATTCATATAGGTTTTCATATAATATTTATTAAGAATTTATCTTGTATTTCAAATCCAATGATAAATTTATTATTAAGAAATTTGAAAAGTATTTTAATAAAAAAAATCAGAAAAGTTTTAATTAAGAATATAAATATTGTATCACTAGATTGATAACTACCTTTTGAACTTATGTGTGGTACAAATTATCAAGCTATAAGTTCCAATATTACTCTAGTGAAAGTTAAAAAAATTGACCAAAACACTATGCTAGTAAAACCTAAGATGAAGATCAAATGAATTATATAATTACAAAAAAATGAATTATTGTCAATATTGAACAATTATATATAAAAATATAAGTATAATACATTATTGGTCAAAGATGATATTTATAAAGACTATAGAGATAGAAATATACAATATGTAAAGATAATAAATAGCATGCCATCACCATCATCAATTGATTTTACTTTGATTGTGAAAGATTTTCATCAGGGGAGTAAATACTTTTTTTCATTTTTTTTAGTTTATTTTAATTAAATTAATGTTTCACTTATTTTATTAATCATTGTATTAAAATATATAATAGGTAATAAATAATATATATATATAATAACAAATTTTATCATTAAAATAATTCACATGAAAACTAAAAACATTTATATGGAAAGTTACTATAGAATATTAAGCCATTTCTATATTTAAAATATAACATTTTAATACTTAATTAAAACTAATATTTTCCAATTCTCCAATGATTTAATGAATGATAAGAATATTAAATATCTTAAAATATTTTTTTTATAAATTTTTTATATTTGTTTGACCTCTATTAACATTCATTCTCATCAATGTTGTCTCAAATCTAAATTTCAAACCAAAGAGGACACCAACCCCTTGTTATCATTTTATTTTTATCTTCTTTTTAATGGAATATAGGATGAAGTTATGTATTTCAAAACTTTCTCTTATTTTCTTCTCAAGATTATAGATGTATTTAAGAACTGTATTTAAATGATTAAGGAAATAGTTAAAACCCTTTGTGAAAAAACCATCAAATTTCAATTTTAATCAATAATAGACCACTTGTACTTCCAATAATATTTTCTAGTTTATATGTGATGGAATGAACATTTATTTTTTAAAAATTATATTTAAATAAAGTTATTTCATTTATGCCATGATTTCATTCAAATAGTTTATTATTTCAAAAATTTAAATTTTTTAAAGAATATAATTTTATTCTAGATCTAAGATTAATTACATTCAGTAGTTAGTTATGTGATAACCATTATTTTTAAGTATATTTACAAATTCAATAACCCATTACTTAATGAGGTAAGTATTTTCATATGAATAATATAAAATTAATTTGATTTTTTTATTTATTTATGGGAATATTTTAAGAAGGCTAAATCATTTTCTTGGGTACAATAAAATAGTTAAGTGTGGGGTAGCAATATATGAGATTGTATTTTATATTTCATGATTTTAATTTATGATTTATCCCCAAAACAAATAAAAAATACACTAACCCATAAACTCAAAAAAAATTGATATTTTGGACTACTCTTCATCATTTTATGAAATATTACAATTTTTAGTAGTTAAGATGTGAAATTATTTATAAACATATGGTAATCATCCATGTTTCTAAGAATTAACCATAAATTTAAAAAACATATTTAAATATGAGTATAATTGTGAGGTAGGTAATAATTATTCATATATGAAGATAGTGGTTTTAGAATATAATGAGAAAGTTGGAATTTTTATTTTGGGAAATTTGATTTAATAGAGATATGATATTTTTGGGTGAATGGATCCAAAAAAATTGAACTTGTAGTTTTTTTTGTCTAAGAAAAGGTGTTTTTATGTGTTACTTATTATATTTTCTTAAGGTTTAAATAGTTTCATTTTGTGGTAATTTTATGTGGATAGTTTCATTGTTAATTTTTTAGTTTTTTAATTAATTTTGTTTTTTTTTTTAAAATTAACATCTATGTTTTTAGTTTTTTTGCTAATTTTTAATAAAATGTCCATTGGTGGAGATAATGTGTACAAAGGGAAAAGATGATGGAAAGTCACAAGTCTAGGGTTTCATTTTATAACATGGCCTTGAAAAACATAATAATTATTATAGATAGACATTGATCAATTTTTAATGAGAATAAACATTTGGTTTAATGTTATGGAATTTAGCATAGGTTATCCAATGTTAGTACACTTTAATTCCAAATTATTTAAAATTTAATCAAATAGATTATTATAATGGATTATGAGGAAGATAAAAGTGGTACCACATAGTTTTTAGGGGAGATTCAATCAAGGGTGGAAGAAAATTCTAACAAAGAGGAGAATTTGGAAATAGAGAATTAAAAGGTTGAAATAAAGTCTTTTCTAAAAAAAATTAGTTTATCCTTTCTCGAGCTCAATAAATGTATTTCTAATGCATTTTGATGTCAACATGAGGATGAAACTCAATAAATTATGTCTTTATAGTTTATGAATAAGTGATTCTTATAATTATATTGATTTTTCTAAATTTATATCAAGGATATAATACGGTTTATTTTTAAAAAAATTATCTAAATGTGGTCTTTAAGATTTTCATTCTTTATCATTATAAAAAATTTCACATAATAAATACTTAAAAATTTAGTATAAGAATTTAGGAATCTTTTTTATACTGGGAATCACCCCCCTTTATCTCATTACACAAATTGAATTGAAAAAAATTTAATAATAATTGAAACATTATTTAATGACTTAGAAAATGAAGATACTGAGTGAAATATAATGCCCTAAAATCACACTTCTCTTGGTATTTCTTAAACTCTTTTAATTTTTATTTTCCATATTCTTTAAACAAACATTTAAAATTTTATCACTAGAAAATTAATTTCATATATAATATTATCTGTAAAACTATTCCATTTCATTCAAACCTAAATTCCATCTATACTACCCAGTATTAATGATTAATGGATTATAAATGTTTAAACCTCTAGTGTGTGATCATGATGGTTAAACTTGTAATTCCCCAACTTGAACCATTAGGTCTGATATGGATGGTTACATGAACTAATGTACTCCTTCCCGTATGCAAGAGATTCGTGACTAGCATTGAGGCTCTAAGTTTTTCAGAGGAACGACAATACCCTCAATATCATATCAAATAATGAATAATAAAAAATATATAATCTTATTACGTGTAGAAATATAAATATGGTGTGTATTTCATATAAGAAAATGGGCCCCCAATGTGGCAATCCAAACTAGAGTAATAATTTTAGATTAAAAAATTAATAAAGTGTACGTCCTCAAGATTTTTTTCAGGTCAACTAGAATCTCTAAGTTCCTCTGCTCAACTATCCACCATAAGGCCCCTGGATTTCACTAGATCTCTATCCATGAAATCTACAAGCGCACCGAAATTCCCAAGTATAGAGCAAGTACAAGACTTGGTTGGAAGCCACCAATGTGTCTTTAACCAAGTGTTTTTAAGTATAACAGGTTTCTTCCATGATAATAACAAATGTGTAATAATCATACTAACATACAGGATAAAATAGAGAGGTCATGCACCAACCAAGTCATCACAAACCCTCATCCATACCTGTTTTGGCTCCATCCTGGAAGGATAATGAGAAGATTTAAAAAATAACTAAACTATACACCAATCTAGTGAATCTTTCACTCAACTACTTCATGGAATCGTGCATACATGAGATTCAGTCTAGTCCTCAAGTACGTAATGCTACACACAAATCAATAAGAAATATACAGCCTAATATACAACATAAAACTAACAAATCAACTAGGAATAGAGTGTATGATGTACAGAATGAAACTTGAAGATCAACTAGACTTAAAGTAGCCTGATACTTAGGCATCGAGTGCATACGCAACATAGAATTACATGGTATCATCATACCTTCACTAAATTCTTAGATCCAATATTTCAAGCCTCACAAGTCAAGCACACTCTCCCTCTAATGGATAAACATTTCATGATGGTCCACATATTCCAAGCATTAAGAAAAATACCTCTAAAGTAAGGTAACACATATAAAAGGTAGAGAACACATGGAAATAATATCAACATCAGAATAAAGAAACAATACATAAAAGCATGAGATTATAATCAAACATGGAAAAATGCTACTCTAGGATTACACATAAAATCAAATATCACAACGGGTATCATGGGACACACACACACACACATGTGATCACAGTCAATCACGGTTATCAATTACACCAACATATAAATTATACCATGGAAACATGTGTCATAAAAACCCCAATAGTTAAGGATCTTCCTAAATTTTTTGAAATGATGTTCTGATGACAAGGGTCACTAATTGAGTCCAATTGCAACACTAAGAGACATTGTCTAGTGATAGAATATTTTATTATAATTATCAACATCTTTGATATTTAAGGTGTGAAAAAGGTATTAAATTAAATCTAAATAAAATACCTCACTTACTTCATTTAAAAAACAAAGGATTTAGTTTATACTCATTGAGACAAACCCAACGACACTGACTACACGTGAATTTGATTTGTATCGAATAAGATATCAAATGGAGAAGTTCATAATATATATATATACATGATGGAGAGGGAGGCATGAGGGAGAGTGACACAAGGGTGAGGATCTAATCCTATGGTGTGTCTTTTTATTTATAAATTCCTCCCCTTTCCCCATTTTAACATTTTATTCAATTCATAATTTATTATATTAATTTATCTCATTGTTTCACTTTATTTCTTTCTCTCTCCTCTTAAAACCATGTGCCTTACCTTAAAATACATAATATGTTTTTTCTAAAAATCCATCTTTAAAACACATTTAATCATTAATTTAAATATATTTTAATGGTAAATATATATATATACATGTTATACACACACGCACGCGCGCGTGTGCATATACATATATCCCCCACACACACACACACATATATATATATGTATACATATACACCCGTACACACTGATATATATATTTAACCCACATATATACACTCAAATAGATATATATATTTATATATATATTTAACCCAAGAATTCACAACATATATATCAACCTATATATATGTACATACACATGTATATATATGTGTGTGTATGTGCATATATACATATTTTAATTTAATGCACACAAATATTAATTATCATTTTAATAACAATAACAATAATAAACTTTATTATCATTAAGTCTTCTCCATTATACTACCATAAACATATTAACAAAAATATCAATTAAATGTCAATAATAGTTAATAAATTTTTATTAACCGCACACAATTCCACTACTTAGTACAAGTAACAATGTCACCATTATTACATTGACCACCAATAAAATAATTACTCAACCAATATTTCCACCGTAACATAATAATTAATCACATTTCTATATTTATTTTTCAATATTTTTTTAATGAAAATAATGATAAAAATAAAGATGTTATTATTATTTTTAAGTATATAATAAAATATTTAGATACCATATAATTTTATAAGTTCAAACAAATCAAAATAATTTGATAAATTTATTCACAATCTTATGTTCTATATTATTAATAAAATCTCTTAAACCAAAAATTTAAATCTAACACCATAGGTATGTGATTTAACCAAACACCAAACACGCATAAAGGCTATGTCACATGTAGGGTAGAATCTGTATTCAAAATTTAATAGAAGTATCAAATTTCCCATCTGAGACTGCATTTGGGAGATATTCCATTCTTTCATAAAAACTATGAATGTGTAATATAATATATTTAATACATTTTATATCAACACTAAGGCCTTACTTTCCTCGGAGGGTCACATGACCTCATGTGCACCTCCCCATATACAAGAGTTTGTGGGATACAAGTGAGGTTCTAAGTCTATTAGTGGATATATTATACCCTCAGTATCATTTTATAGTATAAATAATAATAATACATAATATAATAAATATAATCAGAGTACATGCATAAATATAAAGATGGAATAAATTTCATACAAATAAATGGGCTCCCAAAGTGGAAAGCCAAACCAAAGTAATAAGTTCATATATATAAATAAAAAATAGTGAGTCCTCAGCAGTCTGTCCTGACCTGTTAAGAGCTCCATGATTCCCTTCTCAGTCATCCATTGTATGTTCATTTCCCTTCATAAAAACTCTAATAATGAAATCTATAAACACATCAAAATGTCCAAGTATAGTGTGAGTAAAAGACTCAGTAAGATGCCACCAATGTTTCTTTAACCAAGTGTGCTCACGTATAACGTGTTTATTCCATGATAATAAGGAATGAATAAAAAGAGTAATAATATAAAATCTAAAATCGAGCGATTGGGAGATAACCAAGAAAGCACAACCCACCGGTCATACCTGGTTCATCTTCATGTTAGAAGGATAATGAGAAGATATTAAAAGTAAAAAAAACTATCCATCAGGATAGTAAATCTATCACTTGATAGCCTCATGGAATTTTTTGTACATGTGATGTAGTCTAGGACACAAGTAATTCATACTTCTTACAAATTAAATTGGTGTAGAGTGCCCTATATGGGAAATTCAACAAGCATATCAACTAGGAATTTATTACTTGATATATGAAATTCAACCCACAAATCAACTAGGTGTTGTGCATCCTGATAATTTGGTATAAAGTGCATCCTCACCATGAAATTTCAAGATATCATCATATATACACCTTGTACTTAGGTCCACCATCGCCATTCTCACAAGTCAAGCATATTCCCCCTCATAGGGATAAACATTTATTGATGGTCTACCAATTATAATTATAAAGAACAATGCCTCTAAATTAGGGTAACACATATACAAGGTAGAGGACACATGGAAATAATATTAATATGAGAAAAAGGAGGAACACATAACATCATATGATCATAATGAAACTTGGAAACAATATAATCTAGAATCACACATGGAATCATATATCATAATGAGTCCCATGGGCCACACACACACCCGTAGGAGATCATAGTTAATCATGATTATCAATTAACCCCAACACATAAATTATAACATGGAAACATGTGTAAAAAATCCCCTATAGGCAAGGAACATCCTAACTTATATGAAATGATATTTTGGTGACAAGGGTTTCTAATCAAGTCCAATTGCACCACTAAGAGAAATTTCCTATGATGGTTTTGAGCATAGTGGAATCACCGGTATAGTTGATAAACCAATAAGGTTTTGTTGATTTGGTGGATCATTTACAATGATGTACATGGCGTGAGCACAATGACCAATAAAATTTTCCCATAGAATATTGACATAGAGAAACCTAAAACGCATAGATGATCTTTGTAAATTAAATTTATAATTTATTTATTTGAGATATAATAAATGGTTACCTCATATTAGGAACTTTCATCGATAAAAAAGTTGTTTATTGTCTGAAAAAACACTCTTTTGGATTTCCTTCATTGCATTGTATGGATCTAATTGTAGAACCTGTCTAGCAGTAATCTACGCATGCTCCTTTGATCTTCTAAGGATGCCAATTGATTTATAGTTTCTATAACAATGAATTAATTTTCTTGTATTGTTCGTGTTTATCACTTATAGTTTCTTTCATATTTAATGAATCACTTAAATTCTTCCCATTCTTGAGAGGAAGATAGTGGTAGGAATAGAGTGGGAATTTCATTGTGTGTAATGATTCTCAAATATCAATTTTCAATTAACCCTACATAATAGAAATAACCATATATTTATAGAACTAATTTTTATGTTAATATATTATTTAATTTCATACCGGCTCTTAAAAATATAATAATTCTTAACAAACCTCAAGCCTTATAATAACAATATTGTTATTACTGTTATACGAAGTGTGCTTACTTGTGTAATGAGAAATTTTATTTATCAGATTGAAAATAAATATTCATCATCAAATAAAATCTTAGTCAACTTGAATACCTCTATATTTAATTAATTCCTAAATAAATATTTAATTAAATTTTTCATTCATCAATAAATAATATAAATATTTTATTCATATCCTAGTGAATAACTTTTTAGTAAAAATTAACATGATCACATAAACTATTTATTGATGAATAAATTATTATTTACTACCTTGTGAATATTAGCAATCAATAAAACTTGAATAAATTTATTTTTCTTACTAAAGAATAAAATGTATTCCAATAATTAAATTGAAATAAAATTTAATCGAGATAAACGAAAACATAGAGTATGTAACCCTCAAGTATTCTTTCTCATTGGTATTATGTGGGCTTGTGTAAAGTTCAATATTACTATCTAGAAATAGTTCGAGGAACACAAGAGAAAGAATATAATTTCTTGATGATGACAATCAAATATGAAGGCTCATTGTGTAACATAATCCCTTTGTCTCAATATCTCATCAACCAGGTTTCACATATGTGTCATCAACCTATAAGCTTGATACATGTTTGTTTGACTATCTGAAACAAAAATTTCATTACACCATGAAAATGGAATTTAATGTGAAGTTTCTATTCTAATAAAAGAGATGAGATATTAGATTCCATAAATATAGAAGAGACAAATACTTCATTGACTTGTCCATTAATAACATGTCATTTATGACACATTGCTAGGTCCACTAGGTCGAATACCCTAAGAGGGGGATGAATCAGGATATGAAAGATTAAAACCTTTTCTCATTCAGATCTTATTTTGTTGTTAGAAAAAACTCAATTCTCACTCCCTCCCATAGCAATATACAAAAATATATGAAATTATGCACAGGACACAGAGATTTTTACTTGCTTTACCCTAAATGGGATACGTCCAAAAAGTATACAAAGGAAGTGTACCGATGTACCAAATTCACTAAGGATCACTGCCAATAATGATTACAATGTTCGAGCTAGATATTCTATGCTCGGGCTCACTACATTCCCAAGGGTCACTCCCTATGCCTCTTTATCTGGCTCACTGCCGGTAGAAAGGGTCACCGTCTTCCTCTTCCTTCACTCACTGCTCTTGGAAAGGAATCCACTCATAGTTTGTTGACTTGTAGGTCAAACATAGTTTATGTACATATAGGTCCCTTAATTTTCATGAAATCCTACATTAATTACACCTTCCCATATACCTCTAGGTACCAGAAAATACTTTCGCAAACTGAATTGAAGCTTTCGCAAACTTCCTTGTGCAAATAGTGAACTACCTTGCTCCTCTGCATACTATGTACCAGGTTTAGTACGTGGTCACCTACTCCACATACTACTACTCCCACTACGAACCGACCTTCGTCTTTGTATTGCCTCTACCTTCACGATCGCATACTGCCACCGCGTATCGATTCTGCGGACTTCTAATGCAAATCACCCTCTGTCTGTGATCTATTCTATATTCACGGATTGCCTTCGCTTCTACATACCGGAGCTCTCCCTCTGCACACCACTTTTGGAATTAACTCTCTCATGTACTAGAGATTCATCCTCCACGTACCGATTCTTAAGCGGATACATCTTTCCATTTAAATCCTTTGGCATAATTTCTTCTGTGCGGTCCACTTTAGACTTTGTGAGATTATCCCTCACGAACCACCTTCGGAATTTTCCTAAATCCTAGATCAAAAATATGTTCTAATGATATTTGAACTCTGTAGTAATTGGTGGGATTATAGATTCCTATATAGGAAAAGATATATTAAAATCGGCTAATACAAGATTTACCAAATCATCAATCCAGCCATCACTACTTACTGATTATTCTGCCATCGCAAACCGCAAGACACCTACGAACCATTTTTCACACCATCTATAAACTGCCTTTTCTCCTATATGGTCTATTTCTTCTTTCGATGACAATCCATCCATGTACCGCACCACCTTCCTCTGTGAACCATTTTCAGATTCACGAACCTCACCCACATACTGTTTTTGTTGCTCTACATACTGTTCTCAGAAGATGATACGTAGCCCATGAATTATGGTATGTGGTTCTCATCCTTTTCAAATTTTATTCAATTTTCTTCATACCATTCACTCCTATGAATAAATCCTTTCTTTGACACCAACCATTATCATTCGTGATTATCTGGATTTTTCAAAAAACACAATCACACCCAAAACATTCTGAGAGGACACCTTGAGGGATTTTTTCGCAACAACCTCCCCCTTTGGGTTTGTTGATAACTCTTCTCATAACAATATTTCACATTTTGACCCCTCATTAATAATCCTTCAAATTACAACCACTATTCGCTTCATACGATTAAGATAGCAATCAAGGATTTACTCGACACATACTCTAAGCCCAAATGAGCCATTCGCGGCGTGAGAAACAAGAGTATAATGAAAATTTTATCAATGAATCACTTCATTGATAATCAACAATTGTTGATACCATACTGATACACTGATACTAATGAACTGAACTACATTCATTATGATCCTTAGCCATTGTGATATCTAATCATTGATCAAACACTTTTAGAATAGTCATATTTAATGCTCCCCCTATCTTATAGCTCTTCCAAATAGATTCAACTCAGCTCCAACTCTCTCTATCTCACTACTCCACTTAACAGTTTCTCCTCATGCTTTTTCTCCCTCTAGAAGTCACACTTTCTTCCCCTTTGTCAACGAACCTGAAGGGCACTTCAAAGTTGTCTACAATAGGTTAAAGAACACATATCATCACAATAGGGAAAGACACATCATACCTCAGGGAGAGGGGGACCCACACCCACACTTTTTCAAATGCGGGAGGTCGACAGGACTCCCAGAGCCAGTCGATTCCTTTCAAACGCTTCTTTGGGTAAGGACTTTATAAGAATATCTACAAATTGTTATTCTTTAGGCACATACTTCAACTTCACAAGACCTTACTCCATTTTCTCCTTAATAAAATGATATTTGATTTCAATTTTCTTTGTCTTTGAGTGATGGACTGGATTTTTTCTCAGATTTATAGCACTTGAGTTTTCAAAATGGATTTCGATCAAAGATGTCACTTTAATTCCAATATCTTCAAGTTGTTGCTTCATCCATAATATCTGCGTGCAAGCTTGAGTAGCCACAATGTATTCAGCTTCTATGGTGCTCAATGAAATGAAATCTTGTTTCTTTCTTAACCAAGAAATACACAACCCTCCAAGAGAAAAGGCACCTCCTGATGCTGATTTCCTATCATCTGCTAAACCAATCCAATCCGTATCTGTATATCCCAATAACTCTGGATGAGATTTATCATTATACATTATACCAAAATACAATGTGCTCTTGATATACTGAAGAATTGTTTTTATTGAAATCATGTGTCTATCCTTGGGATTTCATTGATACCTTGTTGTTTGGAATGTGGAAAATAAAATATCAGGCCTTGTCACTATCAGGTACAATAGACTTCTAATGATTTGAATGTATTCTATGATATTAACTGTCTTTCCTTCATCATCTTGTGACAATTTAAACTGGGTAGCAATCAGAGTCTACATCTCTTTGGAATTATCCATTACAAACCTTCTCAAAACCTCCTTCGAATATTTATATTGAGAAATAAAAGTGACATTCCTTCCTTGTGACACTTATAATCCAAGAAAAAATGTCATATCTCCAATCATCGACATTTCGAACTCACTTTTTATAAATTCAGAAAATTTTCTGCATTGTGTTTTATCTGATCCACCAAAGATTATGTCATTGACATAGACCAAAACCATCATCCTTTTACTATTTCCAATGTTGTAATACAAATTGTAATCAACTCCACAATGATTAAAACCGAGCTTCTATAGAAACCGATCAAGCATTGAGTACCATGCTCTTGGTGCTTGCTTCAAACCATATAGAGCTTTCTTCAAACGACAAACTCTATTATCATCTTCATTAATGAGAAAACCATCTAGTTGGCCAATGTAGACTTATTCTTTCAAAACTCCATTTAGAATGCTGATTTGACATCCATCAGGAAAAATTTAAACTTTCGTTGCACATCTATGACCAAGAATAATCTAATTGTCTCTAGCCTTACAATAGGTGTGAATGCTTCATTGACATATATACCCTCTATCTGGGAGTACCCTTTTCACTCAAGTGTTGCTTTGTTTCAAATCACAACACCTTCTTCCTTTATTCTATTATGAAAGTCCTATATTGTCCCTATGAAATTCTTGTCTTCTAGTCTCGAAACAATTTCTCACATTTGATTCCTCTCAATTTGGTAAAGCTCTTCATTCATTGCCTAAACCCAATTCTCATCTCTAGCTGCTTCACCAAAGCATTTAGGCTCCACTGGTGATTAGTATAATGCTTACTGTAGAGACTTCATCATTTTTGTCTGCATTGGAGCTGTCTGATAACCAATTATGTTCTTCCTATCTGTCACGACCTGACCCTACCCGGGATCAAGCAGCAACTACTCTAAGCCTGCCTCCATAATTCAGGGGCTGGCGACAAGCGTCGAAGGCTAAATAACTCAGGGAGGCCTTTTCCTAAGTACTTGTACACACACACATAGCCCACCCAATGTAGAAGAGCAGAGTAAAAGGAAAAGTAAAGTACCAACTTCTATAAACAAACCACAAAGGTGAATCGACCTCTAAACAGTACAAAGTGAGTGTTGAATATAAACTAAAAAGAAAAAGGGAAAACACGCGCCCAACCAGAAAAGTGTCACAACTCAGCAACAGGTAAAAAAAAGTAAAACAACTGGGAGAGTCCCACACCTGGAACCCGACTACGACCACCGCACGTAGTCCAAGCTCCCAAACTCGTAAGCTCCTCTGTAGTCACGAGCAACCTGTCTATTGTCTACAAGGGTACACCAAGTGCAGGCAAAGCCCAAGTAGGGGTGAGTATAAAAATACTCATTAGGATTCCCTGAAGGCTTGAGGGAGCAAAAAAGGAGGTACCTAAGGGTGAGAAGTAGATCGAACAGGGAATAGTAAAGGAGTACAACAGAGAGTGCAGTAAATAGTACAGCTCGACCCAATAAGAGGAAGGAAGTAGACTCGTCCTAACACAAGGATATAGAAACATTGAAAAGATGAACTTCCCATCAAGCCTTCTCTACCTATAGCAGGAGAGTGGACTCTTCCAACCATGAGAATCTAGACACGGAAATCACGTGGCATACCCCGTGCGTCTTCACCTCTCCTGGAAGGAGAGTAACAAAAACCCAATAAGTGGCTATTGGAACAAGGTATATACATATCCATATTCTCAAAAAAGAAACCCGAACAAGGTCGAAAGGGGGTCTCCATCTCATAGATCATCCCAAGAAAGTGAGTCGCCAACAGTCCCAGAAGTAAACACCATCGATGCCCAGTATCTGGCACATCTACCCTGAACTACAAGTCAAGGGGCTCAAATCACCACACCTTGACACTATCCTCTTTGGGTGGTATTGACTCTCCTGCACAGTTTTAGGTCGCGTCACAAGGACGCGTCTCGGTGGGGAACGTGCCCCTCATTCTTAAGAGTTCTGGGTAAAGTCAAACCAGCCCTCGTCACTATCACACAGTCGAGAGGTCTTCTCAAAGTCAAACCTGTCACATCACTATCTCGTACAACCAAGGGTCTCGCTCCGGTATTCATAGAGAAAAGGCATAGACTAGCCTAGTAGAAGGGACTGAGTCTGAGAGAAGTCATCGGGTAACCCACTACCCAGCCCAGCTAGAGGGTAAACCCTAAGAGGTTGGTGGGTAACCCACTGCCCAACCTAGTTGGAGGGTAAACCCTAAGAGGTCATCGGGTAACCCACTACCCAGCCCAGCTTGAGGGTAAACCCTAAGAGGTCGTCGGGTAACCCACTTCCCAACTTAGTTGGAGGGTAAAACCTAAGAGGTCGTCAGGTAACCCACTGCCCAGCCCAGTTGGAGGGTAAACCCTAAGAGGTCAGTGGGTAACCCACTTCCCAGCCCAGCTGGAGGGTAAACCCTAAGAGGTTGTCGGGTAACCCACTGCCCAGCCCAGCTGGAGGGTAAACCCTGAGAATTTGATGGGAAACCCACTACTCAGCCCCGCTGGAGGGTAAACCTGGAACTGCTCTGGCCATCCCTATCGGATGGTACAACACTGGCTAACGGAACACGGAGTGGGTACCGCGCAACAACCCGACTCTGGAATAACTCACCAAGTAGAGGGCCAGCGCCCAGGTAGTGTGGGTCACACTGATACCTAGAACTCTGCCTAGGGAAACACGTCATGGTAGATCTCAGAATGAAGATATGATCATGATACTCAGCTAGGGATTTTGTGCCCATGGCTCACTTGGATCCGCACCCTACTGGAAACAACCTCCTAGATAGAGGATCGGTGCCCGTGTAAAGTATTGGTCACACTTAATCCACAATAACCCTACTAGGGAACATGAAGGGACATAATACTGAAAGCCCGCATGGCTAAAGGGAAAGGGGAATCCAAACAACTCAGCCGATCAAACCGTCAAGAACAGAACTAGGGGAAACCACTCCACCCTGCTGGTCTAAACCATTATTAACAGAAGGACCCTCTGCATCACGAGAGGTCAAAGGTACGTAAAGTAGAACACGGTACGCACATGAGGCCCTCATGACGTGGGCCCTATCTCATCTCCAAACCACGTATACAAACATTCTCAGGTACAAACTAAAACATGTACCTCCAAGAAAACCCGTATACTCCCAGAGTATACCACATTTCCAGCACAAAGGCTATCGTGCATACAATTCCCAACTTCAACGAAAATAGGGCGAGAACGTAATTTCTTTAACTTGCTTCCACCACGGACCTAGCACAGTCAACCACACCTCTTCAAACATTTAATTCACTCTCACAGTGGTGCTCACAATCACACGCCAAGGGTTCTCTGCAAACACCACGGGAAGAACCTCCACCCGTACAACTTTCATGCCTCCACATTTAATGAGATCTCAAATGAGGCTCCGCACATCCAAACAGATCGTACTGTTTTAATCCTTGTGTAAAAACACGTGAGATAGACTATCTACTCACCTCAAACGGATATCCTATTGAATATTTGTCCAACACCGCTTTACGCCCGAACGATGTCCCGTGGTCCCGAGCCTCTATCCCAAAAATAGTCAGGCGCATCACACCATCGCGATCCCCTCGGAAAAACACGTCAAATTGACTGATTACCCGTGTGGAACGGATATCCAGATAAAATAATGCATTTTGTCATACCGCACACAAGCGGTGCTACGTGGGACCCACATCACAGTCTCGATGCACTCCCAATGGATCGCACTGTTGTGATCCTCTCGAAAATGCACCCAATATTGACTATTCACTTGTCTGAAACGGACACCCGGTGAAGAGGATAGAAATCACTGCCAACGCCCAAAACGACCCCCGTGGGGCCCACTCCACCATGCTTAATTAAAGTGGGAGTATTGAGCCATTGCAATTACCTTTTAAAAACACCTAGTATCGACTACTTGCACGCATCGAATGTACATCCGATGAAAAATTTGTTAAACGCTGCTCGAAGCTTAAAAGACAGGCCATGGGGCCCACGCCTCAACTCCGGTTTCAACGCCTGAACCCACCCTGGAAAACTACACCTCGGCGCCAGGGTCCCAACACCACTGACAGCGCTCAAAACGGACTCTAGATGTGTCTGTGCCGCCCAAAACCAGAACCCCCGGAATAACACCAATCCACTTAACGGGCGTGTCGCGCCACCGAGCCCCCATCTTAGGAACTAAAATTTTCCGAGACCATATCAAAAATCTTGGATTGTACTTCCACAGACGGAATGCAAAACATACACCATTAGTGAAAGTTACGGGTGTCTGGAGTCAGAGGGGACGAACCCCTTGTGCTGGACCGGCCTGGGTCGGCCGGTCCGCCCGGCATGGGCCGGCCCGCGCTGGCCAGCCCAGCTCGCAGTGTCGGCCCACGGCTCGGCCGCGTAGCCCGGTAGTAGACCCCAAGTCCACACATTTCCGACCAGACCTTGTGGCCTGTCCTTTTCTCACGCGGAGACCCACCGAGAGCGGGTCTCGGTCTCCCGCGCGAGGTTGCGGCCGCGACCCTCGGTCCACCCTGCGCTGACGACTCTGTCACGCCGCCTGGAGCCTGCCGCACCGCCCAGAGCCCGCCGCTGCGCTGAGGAGCCATCATCGCTCCTCCGTGTGATTCTTACACCATGCCACCTGGATCCGCCGCGCACCGCCGCCGTCGCCCACCGGACCTCCCTAGAACCGCCGGAAAAAGGAGGTAAACGGCCGAGAAATTTTCCGGGGCCACCCCGGACGCCCCGGGGCTCAACATTTTGATCTGAAAGGATCTTTGGAAAGGTAAAAACAATCCCTACACATACATGGGCTTTGATCGATGATCGGATGGCGATTAGACATAAGAAATTTAATTTATAGACAAAGCGGAAACCAAAACGAAAAATGAAACCTCCTACCTCATTGGGCGTAGCCCGAAGCTTCATGATTGGTCCGCCAGAGTTGTCACGCCTCACCGGGGAGGGGGAGGAGATGGGAGGAGCTCGTTGATAGGAAACTCCAAGGAGGGGAGCAAGGGGGAGAAGAGGGTGGGGTGGTGTTTAAATAGAAAAACACTTAAACCCCCCTCGCCCGTCGAACACGTACCCGAACATTCAGTGTGGTTGGGATTAAGCCACCCCTAGGGTAAAACCCACGTTCTAGGTGCAACGACAGTCTCGTAATTTTAATCTGATCCTTTGTTCAAAAGTTTTAAAGTCCACGCCTGAGGCCACTAAATTACGAAAACGCCCCTAGTGGCGTTTTTCACAGAAGGGTCACGCCCGCAAAAGTCATACCCCTCATAGGGTAAATGGCACATTCTGAACTCAATGGTGGCCTTGGTTTTCCCATACGAGCAACCATTTAGGATTTATTCTTTTTATTCGGCGTGCCTGGTGTGAACACACCAAAAAAAATTAATTTCAGCCACACCGGGGCTCGGAATCACATGCCATCTGAACACCCTACCCTGGAATAACATCAAGAATTTTCCAAAGTCTTTTATAGCAAAAACCGAGTTCTTACATAATTACCAACTTCAAGATTTTCATCCCCGAAAAGCAAAACCAAGGAGAAATACAGGGTACTAATCCCACACCTAGCTCTCTCATACCCAGGAAAACTCTTGCACAGTTCTGCGTCACCACACACAAAGGATTTGATCCGTTCACGCGAGGTATGCCCTATCCGATGATGTACATAGAAGACCACACACATCTCCTCAAGTATGTCACATGGGAGGCGTCGTGAACCTGCTCCAGACTTTGGGGGGTTAGGTCATGGTGGTATATAACTTCTCCATCCCTTTGCACGGTCTAAAACGGCCCAAAGGCCCTTGAGGGTAGCTCACCTCCCCGGTCGAACCCCCACGTCTCACGTCATGACTGGAATCACCGTTTGGACCTGGGACAAAGCCTGATGATTCCATCCTTCAGAATATCCATATGGTGAAACACTCAAGGATATCCGGTCACCCAAGGTTTCACATTCGATGTTCTGTGGCCAAGACTCTCTTACACGCTTAGAAAGCGAAGGAGTTGATACCATCGACTAAAGAAAAGGTTTAACATCTTCTACTCTATTGACACATGGTTACACCGATGCCCTGTGTCACCCTAGTAACACCTCAAACAAGGAGTAGGGAGAAAAGCATTTCACATACAGAGTCTAACAATTCTGCTACAAAAAGTAGAAGATTTGTAGAGAATACCTCTTATCAACTCATGCTCTACAGGATCATATACATCCAAAGCTCACGGTTGTCTGTGGTCCCAACTGTCAGCTCCCGGAGCCTGACATAGACCACCTGGTGGTGATGGGAAGACCTCGTAATTTTGTCCCCCACTTCAAACTTCTCCCTCTCCTCTGCTATCACCACCTCTCTGGGCACTACTCTGATCCCGGTGATACCTCTGTCGTGGTGGTACGCCTACTGCCTACTCGAAGTTCTCAGTATACCTGGTCAGGTAGTCCCATGCCATGTGACCTCTCCCATCACAAGCATAGCACCGGCGCTCTTTGGGCTGCCCTGGTGCCCTCCGGCACCACTGTGGTGTATGACAACGGCCCAGAGTCCACTCACAAAAGGGTCTCCTCGGCTGAGGCCCTGTGCTTTTCCGCCCCAGTCGTGCACAACCACATCTCCAAATCCGGTGGTGGGAAGGCCACCTTTGTCGAAGTTCTGTTATCTGGCGCCTGCTAGCTGCGGTAGACGTCTCGACTCTGTCGTGCCTACTTCCACCACCAACTGTAAAACGTGACAGGAATATCTCTTTCACCAGCACTTTCTCTAGAACCTCAACATAAGTGGGGATGCACAATGGTACGATGGTGGCACAAATCTTTCTGTGGAGACCCTTCTCGAACTTCCACGCTCAGAAGTTGTCGTCATGGACCAAGTCCGGGTAAAAGCATGCACGATTCGCGAACCTAGTCACGTACTCAGTCACCATCATCCATCCCTCCTGAAACTGCAAGATCTCCTGGATCCGAATGGAGAATAATCAGGAGGGGTAAAACTCCCCACGAAATAGCAGCTGAAAGCCGTCCCACAAAAGTGATGACTCGTCGAGTAACTGAGTCACCAGACTCCACCAACACCCAGCTGCTTTGTGGAAAAGGCTGGAGGCCAAAGCCACCATAAGATCTTTCAGCGTCTACACAAGCCTGAAGAGGCGAACCACTATCTCTAGCAAAACCTCTACTGCCTGAGGGTCTGCCTCACTGCTGAACCTCAGTGGTTTGTGTCGCTGGAACTCACGGAGTGCGCTCAATCCACGCTCAAGCTCAGTCTTCTCTACTGACACCATCTTCCCCTCACTAGGCGGGGGTGCTGCTACTGGCACACCTGGAAAAAGGGACTCGCGTGATGGGTCCTGGACGGAGGCCTCATCGCTCACAGAGTTTTCGTCACGAACCAAAGCTGGTATCCTGGCTGGCTATCTTCGCGGAGGCATCCTGAATGTTATCAAGGATCACCATGATCAGATGAGCATATATGTATATGACAGTAACAATAATGGGGAGATGACTCAAGAAGGACGGTCAAAGACTCAATCCTATGTGATGCACAAAACAATTTTCCCTGCAACGGGTGTCTCGCCATGCCGGGTTGACAAGCGAGTTATCAGGGTCCTGGTGAATGGATACGTAGGCCACCGCACCATTACTGGACTCCCTGGCCTAAGATCCACTCTCGAGACACGTTGACATTGTTTCCCTAGATCCCAACCAATTCATTTTTAGGGACGTCTGAACAACGTCCCAAGGAACGAACCACCTCTGATACCACTTTGTCACGACCCGAACCTACCCAAGATCAAGCCGAAACTACCCCAATCCCGCCTCTATAGGCTAGGGGCTAGCGACGAGAACCAAAGGCTAAATAACTCGGGGAGGCCTTTGTCTAAGTACCTGTACACACACACGCAGACCACCTAATGCAGAAGAGTAGAGTAAAAGGAAAAGTAAAGTACAACTACTATAAACAAACCACAAAGGTGCATCGACCTCAAAACATTACAAAGTGAGTGTTGAAGGTAAACTGAAAAGAAAAGGGCAATGTAGGGCACACCAAGTTTGGGAAAATCCCAAGTAGGGGTGAGTATAAAAATACTCAGTAGGATGCTCTGAAGGCTCAAGGGAGCAACAAAGGAGGTACCAAAGTGTGATTAGTAGATCAAACAGGGAATAGTAAAGAAGTAAAACAGAGAGTACAGTAAAGAGTAGAGCTCGACCCAACAAGAGGAAGGAAGTAGACTCATCCTAACACAAGGATCTAGAAATAGTGAAAATATTAACTTCACATCGAGCCTTTACTACCTATAGAAGGAGAGTAGACTCATCCAACCACAAGAATCTAGACCTGGAAAGCACGTGGAAAACCCTATGCGTATTCTCCTCTCCTAGAAAGAGAGTAACCAAAACCCAAGAAGTGGGTACTGGAAAAAGGTATATACATATCAATATGCTCAAACAAGAAACCCGAACATGGTCTTAAGGGGATCTCCATCTCATAGCTCAGCCCAAGAATGTGAGTCTCCAACAGTCCCAGAAGTAAACACCATCAATGCCCAATATCCTGCACATCGGCCTCGAACTGAAAGTCAAGGGGCACAAATCACCGCACCTTGACACTATCTGCTTTGGGCGGTACTGACTCACCCGCACGGTTTTAGGTCACGTCACAAGGACGTGTCTTGGTGGGGAAAGCACCCCTTGTTCTTGAGAGTTCTGCATAAATTCAAACAATCCCTCATCACTATCACACGGTCGAAAGGCCTTCTCAAAGTCAAAGTTGTCACATCACTGTCACATACAACCAAGGGTACCGCTCCGATAGTCACAGATAAAATCCACATACTATCCTATTATAAGGGAATGAGTCTGAGAGAAGTTTTCGGGTAACACACTGCCCATCCCAGCTAGAGGGTAAACCCTAAGAGGTCGGCTGGTAACCCACTACCCAGACCAGCTAGAGGGTAAACCCTAAGAGGTCATCGGGTAACCCACTACCCAGCCCAGCTCGAGGGTAAACCCTAAGAGGTCTTCGGGTAACCCACTTCCTAGACCAGCTGGAGGGTAAACCCTAAGAGGTAGCAGGGTAACCCACTGCCCAGCCCAGCTGGAGGGTGAACCCTAAGAAGTCTATGGGCAACCCACCGCCCAACCCTGCTGGAGGGTAAATCCGGAACTGCTCTGGCCATCCCTACCGAATGGTAAAACACTGGCCAATGGAACACGGATTGGGTATCGCGCAACAACCCAACTACGGAATAACTCACGTAGTAGAGGATCAGTGCCCGTGTAGTGTGGGTCATGCCGATACCTAGAACTCTGCCTAGGGAAAAATGTCATGGTAGATTGTAGAAGGAAGATATGATCTCGATACTCGGCTAGGGATTCTATGCCTAGGGCTCACAGGGCTCCGCACCCTACTGGAAACAACCTCCGGGATAGAGGATCGGTGCCCGCGTAAAGTTTTGGTCACACCGAATCCACAATAACCCTATCAGGGAACACAAAGGGACGTGATACTGAAAGCCCACATGGATAAAGGAACAAAGGAACCCAAACAACTCCGCCGATCAAACCGTCGAGAACAGAACCAGGGGAAGCCACTCCACCCTGCTGGTCTAAACCATCATTAACAGAAGGACCCTCTGCATCACAAGTGGTCGAAGGTATGTAAAATAGAACACGGTACGCACATGGGGCCCTCATGATGTGTGGCCCTACCTCATCTCCAAACCACGTATACAAACATTCTCGGGTACAAACTACAACATATACCTCCAGGAAAACCCGTATACTCCCAGAGTATACCACATTTCTATATCAAAGTCTACCGTTCATATGATGTCCAACGTCAATGCAAATAGGTCGAAAACATAAGTTCTCCAACTTGATTCCACCACGGCCCTAGCACGCAATCCACACCTCTTCAAACATTTACTTCACTCTCACAGGAGTGCTCACAATCACACGCTGAGGGTTCTCTGCAAACACCGCGGGAAGAACCTCCACTCATATACCTTTCACGCCTCCAAATTTAATGATATCTCGAATGAGGCTCTGAACATCCAAATGGATTATACCATTGTAATCCTCATGGAAAAACATGCGAGATAGACTATCTACTCACCTCAAATGGATATGCGATGGAAACATTGTCCAACACCGATTTAAGCCCGAACGGCATCCCATGGTCCTGAGCCTCGGTCCTGAAAATAGTCAGGCACATCGCACCATCGCGATTCCCATGGAAAAACACGTCAAATTGACTGCTTACCCACGTGGAACGGATATTCGGAGAAAATGATGCATTTCGCCATACCGCACACGAGCGATGCTATGTGGGACCCGCATCACAATCCCAAAGTGCTACCAATGGATCTCACCATTGCGATCCTCTCGAAAAATCACCCAAGATTGACTATTCACTTGTTCGAAATGGACACCAGGTTAAGAGGATAGAAATCACCACCAATGCCCAAAACGACCCCCATGGGGCCCACTCCACCATGTTGAATTAAAGCGGGCGGATTACGCCATTGCAATACCCTCGGAAAAACACCCAGAATCGACTGCTTGCACGCCCCGAACGGACGTCCGATGAAAAAGTTGTTAAACGCTGCTCGAAGATTGAAATACGGGTCATGGGGCCCAAGCCTCAACTCTGATTTCAATGCCTGAAACCACCCTGGAAAATTACACCTCAGTCTCGGGTTCCCAACACCACTGACGGCGCTCAAAATGGACTCTGAATGTGTCTGCGCCGCCCAAAACAAGAACCCCCGCAATAACTCCAATCCACTTAACGGGCGTGTCGTGCCACCGATCCCTCATCTAGGGAACTACAATTTTTTGAGACCATCTCAAAAGCTTTTCCTCGAGCTGGGGATTGCACTGTCGTAGACGTCACGCAAAACGGACACCCGTAGTGAAAGTTACGGGTATCCGGAGTCAGAGGGAACGAACCCCTTGGGCTGGACCGGCTCGCAGCGCCGGCCTGTGACTCAGCCGCGCGGACCGACCGTGGACCCCAGGTCCATGCAGCACCGACCGGCCCTCATGGTCAGTCCTTGTCTCGTGCAGAGACCCACTGAGAGTGGGTCTCGGTTTCCCGCACGGGGTCGCGACCGCAACCCCCGGTCCACCCTGCGCCAATGACTCTGTCGCGCCGCCTGGAGCCCGCTGCACCGCCTGGAGCCCACCACCTCGCTAAGGAGCCACCGTCGCGCCACCATGCAAAGCCGCCACTAGGCCGCCTGGATCTGCCGCGCACCGCCGTCGGAGCCCGCCGGAGCTCCCTAGAACCGCCGGAAAAAGGAGGTAAACGGCCGGGAAACTTCCCGGGGACGCCCCGGACACCCCGGGTCTCAAAATTTCAATCCGAAAGGATCATTGGGAAGGTAAAAACAATCCCTACGCGACCATGGGTTTCGCTCGATGATTGGATTTCAATTCAACATAAGAAATTTAATTTATAGACAAAGTGAAAACCAAAACGAAAAACGAAACTTCCTACCTCGTTGGTCGTAGCCCGAAGCTTCACGATTGGTCTGCCGGAGTTGTCGCACCTCACCGGAGAGGTGGAGGAGAGGGGAGGAGCTCGTTGAGAGGAAACTCTAAGTAGGACAGAAATGGGGAGAAGAGTGTGGGGCGGTGTTTAAATAGAAAAACACTTAAACCCCCCGCTCGTAGACCCCGTACCTGAACTTTCGACGGGGTCGGGGTTAAGCCGCCCCTAGGGTAAAAACCACATTCTGGGTGCAACAGCAGTCTTGGAATTTTAATTTGAACCTTCATTAAAAAGTTGTGAATTCCACGCCTGAGTCTGCTAAATTAAGAAAACACCCCTGGTGGCGTTTTTTAGATAAGGGCCATGCTCGTGAAAGTTATACCTCTCCTAGGGTAAACGGAACATTACGGACTCAACGGTGCCCTCATTGTTTCCATACAAGAAACCGTTTAGGAGTTACTCTGTTTATTCAGAGTGACTAGTGTGAACGCACCAGGAAAAATTAATTTCAGCCACACCAGGGCTCCGAATCACACGTCGCCTAAATGCCCTCCTTTGAAATAACATCAAGAATTTTCAAAAGTCTTTTATAGAAAAAACTAGGTTCTTACACTATCAATTTCAACTCTTCTTGTTGGTCCTTGGGAAGACCCAGATTTATAATCACCATTTGATTATTCTTATGAATTAATCTCTAGAGCTGGAGTGTCTCTTGATTTTCTCATCTCTCCATCTCTATCTTCCTGAGTTTAATCATGTATTTTCTGAAGATTCTATTCATTTTCTATAGTAGTCACATCATGACTTTCTACTATCCTTCCCAATCACTTATTAAAGAATTTATACGCTTTTATTTTCTTTGAGTATCCAAGAAATATCTCTTCATCCCCACAAGATTCATATTTCCTATGTTTCTCCTTATTTATAATGAAACATTTACTTATAAATATTCAAAAGTACTTTAATGATGGATTGTTTCCATACCATAAATCATATGTATTCTTCTCCTCTTTTAGAAAAATTAAATCTCTATTTTAAGTGTATACTGCTGTCATCACTATTTCTTTACAAAAAAATTCCGGAAGGTCTTTCTCAATGGGCATTGTTCTAGCCATGTTGTTGACAATCTGATTTCTTCTATCAACTACTCCATTCGGATATGGTGTTATTAATGCTGAAACTTGATGCCTTATCCCGTGTTTTTTGAGATAATCCTCCACTTGGCTATTTGTGAAATATGTTCCATTATCTGTTCTACTCGTTCGGATTTTCTGACAAAGTATCTTTTCACATTCCCATCGATATCTTGTAATGAAACTGAACACTTCAGATTTGTGCGTGATTATTGAAACACATGCCATTCTGCTATATTCATTAATTAATAGAACATAATATCTCATCCCATCAATATCCATTGGTTAAATTGGCCCACACACATCAATATGTACTAGCTTAAGAAATCTTGTTGACTTTTTCTCCTTTTGCTTATATGTCTTTATAATTATCTTACCATATTGGCAGGCATCGCACGTATGAGTACAATAACGTGTTAATCTAGGGATATTTTGAGCTACATAATATTTTACAAGATCTTCCAAGGAACTTTGGATTATGTTCCCAAGACGCTTATGCTATAACTTGTTTTCTTCATCCTTGGACAGAAAGCACGTATCTTCTTCTCCACTCACGAGGTAGATATTCCCTTTTGTATGCTTTCCTTGTAACACAACAACACCATCTTTTTCATTGATGATACATAATTTCTTGGAAAAACTTATGGCATGTCCTGATCCACGCAATTGACTAACACTAAGAAAGGTGTGATTAAGCCCCTCAACAACCAAGACATCTCCTCGTCTCATATCTTTTCTTCCAAACTAGGATTTTACTGAACCAATAATTTTTAAGCCCCCATCATTACCGAATCTTACAAAACCTTATTTATCATACCTAATTCTGGTTACTAGATTCTTATTTCCTATCATATGGGAAGTGTATCCATCAATTATCCATATCCTTGTGCGATCTAATGCCTTGAACGTAATTTTTGTAACCACGTCCTTCTCGACCCTTTTCATTTTGACACAAGCCTTTGAAATCATAATAGGAGTAAAATTATAATCTTGATATTCCTTATTATTTGATGGGTCATCTTTAACCTACAGATCTGAAAATTGATTTTGAATTTTCATATCACTTGAAGATACTTTTGGCTGAGCCTTGGGAACAAATTCAGATTGCCTTGACACATTCCTCCTTATTGTTGATGTGCAATATCTTGCCATATGTCTGAGTCCTTTACACCTAAAAAAATGACCATCAAATACTGACTTGTAATTTTGAGTTCTGTACGACTACCTCTGTTGGTCTTGTTCCCTTTGGTACCTCTTTGTTATGGAACATACATTTTGAGAGTTTCCCATCTTACCAAAACAATAGCATCTTATGTGAGGTACATTCCTATATTTCAATGATGGACCACTGGTTGTGCATTGGATTCTCTGAATCTTTTTATTTTTCTTCATTCCCAAATCAATATTCAATCTTGGAATGAGTTATTTTGGTCTGACTTGAACCATAACTTCTTCCTGTTTTAGATTAAGCCCCATACCAGCCTTATCATTCGGAGCTAATTTTTTCTTCTGTTCTGATGGACCACTCTACTAAAATCTCACCTTCTTTGTTTCCTATATGATATTCTTTACTATCATTTTTTTTTTGATTTTTAATTTTTCATCACAGACTGATGACTTATTCTTCTAGTTGTTTGATATGCTTGATTTGATCTTTTCCAATTTTAGTCAAACTATCAATTTCAGTTTTATGTTCTTCAATTTGGATTTTGTACTCAACCACCTTTTCGGAGCTTTCTAGCATTGAATACCTCAGCTTTTCAATTTCTTTATTCAGCTCAGAATTATCTTCTTCCTAATGCTGCAAAAAGAGTTTGGAATCACGAACAACTTTGTTATATTTCTTTGTTTTGGCTCTCCAAATATCTACCTCTTCAAGGTTATCTTCTAATTCATCATGAAGATCAACTCTTCCTTCAATTTATCCTTCTTCAGTGTCACTTTATTCTATTTTAAAAGAATTTATAGCAACTACCACCAAAGAATCTAGTTTATGATCTGTGCAGTCCTCCAACTCTTTTGCCTCATATTCTTTTCAACTTTCATCCTCTCTTGAAAGTATATTTATCTTTTTGAAGAAATTTCTCCTAGTACTTCTACTCCCTTTCTAATTTGATGAATATTTATTTTAGAGAATTTCATAATTTTCTTCATTTTCAGCATCAAACTTCATAGGACACTTTTCTAGAAAAATTCCCAATCTTTCCACATCGAAAGAATGCCAATGGAAGATTACCTTTGAACCTCCCTTTTCCCCTTTGCAGATTGGAGGAGATAAATGACATGAAATCATTCGTATTTTCCTCCTCAGGTTTATCTTCAATAGAGAGATTCTTCATGGCCTTAAATGTCACTTCCTTAGGCTTCCCTTTTTCCAATAAATCATTGTCATCATTTCTTATTTCATATGATACAAGGGTACTGTGTAGGTTATCTAGTGTCGGCTCTTTTGGGTCTTTGTCTTCTAACACTGAAAATTTCGTATTGAACCGTGGTGGAAGTTTCCTCAAGATTAGTTTCAAAATCTTTATATCTTCAATGAATTCTCTAAAACACCCCATGTCTTCAACAATAATATTTATCTTGTCGAATAATTCATTAACAATATCACTGGGATTCATTCTGAGATCCTCATACTTGTTCCATAGAACCTTCATCTTTGCTTCTTGGACTTTTCTGTCACCCTCATAAATTTTTAACAATTTTTCACACATCGCATTTGATGTTTTACAGGACATCACCTTAGTATAAATTTCATTTGATAGGGCTTATCCTAAATCATTGATCCCTTTAGAATCGACATACAATTATCTTATTTCATCTTCTGATAAAGCACCACTATTAATGTCAGTTGATATTCCACGCATAGTTGCTATAAAGACATTCATCCCTACTGATCGGAAGTAGTGCTACATCTCATTCTTCCATAGTTGAAAATTATTTATGTCAAAGATAAGAATTACTTTATGATTGGCCACCTCTATTTCTTCTTATTTAGAAAGAACCATTGACTTTCAACCTTTCCTGCTGATACTAATTGTTAGGTCCACTAGGTCGAATACCCTCAGAGGGGGGTGAATCAGGGTATGAAAAATTAAATCATTTTCTCATTCGTATCTTGTATTGTTGTTAGAAAAAACTGAATTCCCTCTCCCTACCATAGAAATATACAAACAAATATGAAATCATGCACAGGACATGGTTATTTTAACTTGGTTCACCCTCACTGGGCTATGTCTAAGGAGCATACAACGGAAATGTGCCGATGTACCAAATTCACTAAGGCTCACTAAAAATAATGAGTACAATGTTCGGGATAGATCTTTTATGACCATGCTCACTTCCTTTACAAAGTTTAGAGTTTTCTCACTACATTCCCAAGGATCACTCCCTATTCCTCTTTCTCTGGCTCATTGCTGGTGGAAAGGGTCGTCATCTTTCTCTTACTTCACTCACTACTCTTGGAAAGGAATCCACTCACAGTTTATTGACTTGTAGGTCAAACACAGTTTTTTGACATGTAGTTCCCTTAATTTCCATAAAATCCTACATCCTCAACTATAGGTAAATGCTCTTTTGAAGGCCCTTTTTCACCCATAGATGAAATCCACCTTCCTGGGAACTGCTAGGTATCAGAAAATACTTTTGCAAACTGAATTGAAGCTTTCTCAAGATTCCTTGTGCAAATCGTGAACCTCCTTGCTCATCCGCGTACTGTGTACCGGGTTTAGTACGTGGTCACCTCCTATACGTACTCCCAGTCCTGCTACGAACCTCCCTTCATCTATTGACTTCCTCTGCCATCGCAGTCATGTACCGCCACCGCGTACAGACTCCGCGGACTTCCGCTACGAATCACCCTCTGTCCGCGAACTATTTTATGTCCGCAGACTACCTTCGCTTCCGCATATCGGAGCTCTCCCTCCACGTACGGCTTTCTGAATTCACTCTCTCACATACTAGAGATTCCTACTCCATGTACCGGGTATTAATCGGATGCAACTTTCCACTTAAATCCTTTGGTAGAATTTCTTTCGCGCGGACCACTTTAGCCTTCACGAGATTATCCCTTGAGAACCACCTTCGAACTTTGCCAAAATCCCAAATCAAAAAGATGTTCTAATGATATTCAATCTCCACATTAATTGGTGGATTAGAGATTCTTATATAAGAAAATATTTCCATGAAACCCATTAATCCAAGATTTACAAAATCTTCAATCCAACCTTCACTGCTTACCAATTATTCTGTCATTGTGAACCGTAAGCCACCCGTGAACCATTTTTCAACATGGTTAGCATACTACCTTTGCTCCTACGTGGTCAATTTCATCTACCGATGACAGTCCATCCACGTACTGCACCACCTTCTACCGCAAACAGTTTTCAGTTTCATGAACCACACCCATGTACCATTTCTGACGCTCCATGTACCATTCTCGGAACATGATACACGGCCCATGAATTATGGTATGTGATTCTCACCCTTTTCTGATTTTCTTCAATGTTATTCATACCATTCACTCCTATGAATAAATCCTTCCTTTTCCAACATCAAAACTTTCTATTTTGAGGCCCTAAAATTTGGAAAACACTAGGAAATTGTGCTACCTTAAAAACATGTCTTCAGCAACCACCAACCATTCTCATTCGCGATCATCTGGCTTTGTCAACAAACACAATCACACCCAAAACATTCTGAGAGGACACCTTGAGGTATTTTTTACCAACACACATCAAACGTACCCCACTTCCTCTGAACATATGGAATCATTGTTTTGGTCATTAAATATAAGTTCACAAGTCATGGAATGAATTAATGATAATATTAAAGTCAAAGGAACATTACACATTCTTGCATATAGGAATATTTGATGACACAAAAACATACCAAATTCATGTTAGCAAGTCTGTTCTCATAATTTCCCATCATAGAGATTACCAAGTGTGAACTTCATGAGAATAAGGCTCATCTGCTTAAAAGTGATCGCACATGATAGTCTAGATACTATGTTCCATGTCATAGTAATTCATCCAACCATAGAACTATTCTTAATAATATCATCATATAACTTCAAGTTTCTCATTTAAACACAAACAATGTAGGATAGAAGGTACTTATAAACTAATTGTTTATACATCCTTTGAAAAAAACCTCATCCTATCACTTGTTAAGGTTCATAAAAATATTGACTTTCCTAAGAGAATCTAAATCATTGGTTGTGTAATACAATTTTCTATGTTTGGTAAAATTTGTTTTTAGTTTCATTGTCTTTACTATTTCAAAATGGATTCTTATACAGTTTTAGTGATTTAAAAAATTCAAATAAGTTTTAAAAATGGGTTTTTCTTATAAAAATGTGAGATTAATGAAATGAAGTTTTGTTTTTAAAAAAACATGTATTTTTGTATTTTTCACATTGATAATTGTTGAAATAGTATAAATAAATTGTTTTATGGTACCACTGTGGTGAATTGATGAGTTATATAGAATTTATTATGGTGGGGAATATCCATGATAAGGAAGTGATAAATGGTGGAACAATTGTAACTATTTTTTGAGTGTTATAAAGATTATTTATAGTAGGAAGTACCCACTTAGAGAAGTTAGTATGAGAGTGGTCTTTTCCAACTGAGATTTATAAAATGAATGTTTTCAAAAGTTGTTTTCATACAAGTAAAAGTGAATGCTTTAAAATTAGAAACTTTTATTTAATTGAACTGATATTTTTCTTCAAAAACCTCGACTAAAGGGGGATTCTCGAGGGTGATAAGCAGTTTGATGGGTAGAATTGCAAAACCACACTTTTTATTTTTTATTTTTAATAAATTTTTACTTTATTAGTGATTTTTGGAGTTTTATAGTTGAATTTTGTAACAACTTGATATTTTATGAAATATTTTTTTCCAAATTAATTTAATTTTCTTGATAGTCTTCATTACATGCAATGATGAGTTTCTTTGAAAGTGTGCATGACACGCGATACTGAGCTTCAGCGAACCATGAAATAATATTATTATAACCTAGATATTAAGTGGGAAGGTATAAATAGTATTAATTAATATATTAAACATACATATAAATTTCCTACATCATATAAATTTATTTATAAATACTTAGTAAATATTTAATCAATTTTTAGTAAAGGTATTGTATTCATCAAAAATTTGTTTTCTTTAAAAATGATTTGTATTTATGTTTATGAGAAAATAATATAGATCATTTAGAAAATTTATTTGATAAAATAAAATTCATTTTTTAAATAATCATATTTAAATTAACTTAGCATGAAATTTTGGTATTTTTCAGAAAATATTTATTTTTTAGTGAATAGTAAAAAATACTGATTCTTATAAAATTATCATTTCTTTTCAATAAATTATGTAATCTAAATTACTAGTTTTGTTTTAAATTAACATAATAATTATTTATTTATATTTAAACAATATAATTACTTTTTAATAAACTTTATATTGTATTTCAGTACAACTTTATTTTTGGGTTTAAAAATGGTTTTTCAGAAAACTATTTTAAAGTGAATAATATTTCTCCATTTTAATTAATTAAAATAATACTTAATGAATAATGTTTTAAACGAAATTTATACATTATATATCAATAAATTTTAAATTATATTCATTAAATAATTATTATTATACATGGAGATAATATAAAATCATCTTTTGCTTGAAAAATACACTTCTCCAAAACCCGCTTTTTCATCACGTCTACGGATTTTGTTTTAAATTTATTTTTTCTAAATTTTAAAAAACTTATTTGACAAAATAAAATTAATTTTTTAAATAATCATGTAAAAATTATATTAGGGTGAATTTTTTTATAATTTCTCGTAAATATTAATGTTTTGTGATGAATAGTGAAAAATAATGGATTTTAATTGAAAACTGCTTTTTCGTTTAAATTATTTATAATGTTTAGATTATATTTTAAATTGGTTTTAAATTAATATGTTAAATTATATATATATATATATATATATATTAAACCAATTTAGTTAAATTTAATCAATTTGATATTGAATTTTCACATAAAAACTTTATAAACTTTTAAATAATTTCTGTTTGAAAACCCGCTTTCTCAGCGTGTCTGTGGGATTAATTTTAAATTAAATTTTAGCACTTCTATGAATATAATTTTTTTAAAATAGATTAAATATTTGGAACCATAATAATATATATTATCTAATAATTTTAACTTAATTTTTTACCATAATTAATAGTAAAATAGTAAAAATTATTTATTGCGGTTAAGGTAAAAAGGAATTTACCAGGGGTAAACTAAAAAATAATATTTAAAATAACCCAAACTTGTAAAAAAAACTATTTTATGGAAATATTTAAACATTATATCTTATAAGATCAAGAATGGTCCATTATTGGTGCCTTGTGACATGAAGAAAATATGGGTGGAATTAATTCTTTCAAAAAATTACAAGTTTGTCACTCACCTCACTTATAAAAGGCTACCCATTCTCCTCTCCTCTTCACACCTTCAAACTCTTTTGGTTAGTCTAATGCCTAACATAATAACTTCCTAAATTTACTCCTCTCATCCTAGAAGCCTAGGTTTGGATAGAAATCCAAATTAGGAATGATTATGGTGTAGACCTAAGAAGGATACCCAAAGAAGAGGAGGTTTGAACATGTGCAAAGGAAGTAGAGACTTAAGGTAAGTGATTTATAGTCTCTATTTTATTTCTATAATACAAATAAAAATTCATTAATATTTTCTTTTTTTAGTTTATATAATTCCCCTTTGACATGATATATCATGAATATCCTTCTTTTTCAGGATATTCAAAGTTTTATTTGATGTTATGCTTTATTGGGGATTACGATTCAAAATATTACTAAAGTGGTAAGGGATTTCCATGTCACTTTTTACTTCTATAATAAACTTTCTATATACACCACCTATTTATTTTATCTTGGGTATATACTACCTTTGGATTTATTTTATCATGCTTACCTATATGGATTTACATATCCATTTTAGGATCTCTCTTTCATGGGGTTTATAGTTTAAAAGTTACTAAAGCGGTAGGGGATTTTTGTCTCAATTTTCCTTATTTGATAAGTACATTATGTTATGCAACTATATTCTTTCACGAGGTGCATATATATCCTCGTGACATGTTATATCATGAATATATTTACCCTCATAATATTTTAAGTTCCATTTTATGCTATTCATTCATGGTTATTGTGATTCAAAGTTACCAAAGTGGTAATGATTTTATGTTACAATCTCAGCAATTGTCAGTATTGTTTATGATTATGTTTCTGGTGATAAAATATTTTGATCCATCTCTCAATAAACTCATTAATTTTCTTATCCCCTAGTTATTCATGATATTTTAAAGTAATATTACCATTTTCAACTCTATGGTACTGAAAATAATTTATAAAATGTTTTTAAGAAAATATGGATTTATTTTTCTCTTTGATTGCAAATCTATTTTCTTTGAAAAAAAATAAAAAATGTTTTCAAAAATGTTTTATTATTTTCATATTATTTTTAAAAGACATTTTTAGCCATGTTTTACTTTAAAAAAAATGAAATGAATCTTCATGTCATTTTATAAACAATGCTTGTTTGGATTTTACTAGAAATGTGAAAGGAATATTTTTTTTAATGTGTATAACATGAAAAAAAACGTCTCATCATCATGGCCATTATTTTCTTTGAAGATTCCTTTAAAATTTTCCAAAGTTATTTTCAAATAAAAATATTTTCAAAATTTTTTATGTTTTAAAAATTTATTTTCAAAGAAAAAAGGATATTTTCATCAAGAAATGCTTTAAAATATTTTTAAATATTATTTTAAAAAATTTCAATGTTATTTTAATATAAATGTATTTTCAAAATGTTTTATGTTTTAAAAATTTCTTTTTCAAATTGGAAAGTATATTTTCTTCAATAAATGTTTCAAATGATTTTTAAATATTCCTTTATAAGTTATCAAGTTAATTTTTAATGAAAATGATTTCTAAGATATTTTATACAGTTTAATTTTAAAAGGTTAATTTTAAACAAAGGTTATTTTCCTCAAGAATAGCTCTAAATGATTTTTATTTCAAAATAATTCTCCATATAAGATGAAATCCTTTGAGGTTACGTATAATTTACTGAGGATGTGATCCAAGAATACCATTCATATTATTTATCTGAATGGTTTTTTTTTATGATAACATTATGTTTATGAAACCTGTTTACCTCACACGAGTTATACCATGATAGAACACTTATAAATATAGCTTATTTTCATAGTTTCTGCTATGATGAAATGATTAAATAATTAAGAAACTTGTCTCTTTTTCATAGGTTATGATATGATAAAATGTTTATGAAACCTATTTCATTTCATGGGTTACGATATGATTGATGTTTTATAATCTTATGGAACACATAAATATGGTTTTCATTATGAGATATGAAAGACCTATTTCTCCCTCCAATGGATTGGGTAATTATAAATGTTCTACAAGATCAAAGGGTGCATGGGTGGTTAGATAAATCCTGAAAATAGGGTACATGAGTGGTTAGCCCAAGACCAAAGCAGGTACATGGGTGGTTATCCCCAGAATAACATGTTATGGATTTATTTGTTTGTAGCCTTGAAATAAAAGTTTGTATGATTATGTATATTCCACAATTATATGTCTTATTTCAATGTTATGATCTCATGTCTCAGGTTCTTTGATTCACTTATGGTTCATGTCTCATGAACTGCTAATATTTATTCCATGACTCATGATTGTGATATTTGATATGACGGGTATGCTTTTAAAATGATGTGTTCATGTTATTATACCATTATGTTCATGTTATTCTTATGTATATCCATTTTTTACACCTACTGAGCATCTGAGCTCACCATTTCTTGTGTTTCCTTTCCCTAGGTTATGAAGAAATGTTTTAAGTAAGTTATTTTGTGAAGAGTATTAAAGGGGAATATTTTTATGGAAGATATTGAATATCTTTCATGAATTAAGAAGATTTTTCTCCAAGTATCCAAAGCTGTTAAAGTATTATGGTCCTCATGCATTTATTTTTGTAATTAAATGAATATTAATATAAAAATTTGCAATATCCATGTATTAGAAGTCTGGTCATTATAGTTGGTATCAAAGGAAAGGTTTAGATAACCCTTATAAACTAGGATGAGAAAATTTTAGTGAGATCCCTGTGGATTTTTCTAAGGATATTTCTTGGGATTTCTCTAAGTATAATTCTAATGATGAGTTAAAGTATAGGAAAATTTCCTAGAATTTTGGTAAAGAATAGAGAAAGTGATTTCCAAGAAATTACATCCTTGTTTAGATACTACAAGTGGATGTGGCTCAATTATAGAGGTACCTATGGGTAATAACTCAAAAAATGTTGAATTTATCTAGACTCGATCATCACTTGGTGCATGAAAATTGACCTTGAAGCACACTTAGTTTGACACTCCTTGGGGATGTGCTTTAGAAATTCACAAACTCTTTATGAACCATCATAAAGGATTTAAATATATGATGATTATGAACCAACTAGGATAAACCTAAGGTGTCATATATTAAAAAGAATCTATAATTATTTTTACACCATATAAGTTATTTTTTCATGATTATGTGGTTCCTCGCTATGATTATTGTTTCTCATACTAAGATTTTTTGTTTTAGTCAATGGAAAGAACTAGAAGGAATCATGTTAAAATTGAATCTAATGGAAAAATTTTTGACTATGAGAAAACAAATTGGATGATGAATGGATAGAAATATATTATAATTATTCCTAATTATAAATCATGATATGTGATTAACAACATGAACTTTAGTGAGATTCCTAACTCATATAATAAGAGTAAGATGGAATTTTATGAAATTTTATGTGGTAATAAACATAAAGTAAAGAAGATTTATATTATTATATGTCAATAATATAGGAAGAAGAACATTGATAAATATCTCAAATAGAGGGGAAGATGTTATAAGTGTGGAAAAGAGGTCTATATAGTTACAAATCATTGAGGTGTTCAATGTCTTATGTTCAGGGAACATGGGCATTACCCAACATAATGCCCTGACCTGAGAATTAACTTCTAGACCAAGGAAAAACTTATTCCATTCCAATCATTTAAGTGTAAGTATTAAAGTATTTTTGTATTTGGATTCAATAATTAGGTTATATGAATTGTTAAATATATAAGTATTGTTTAGTGTAAGTTTTATGTTAAGGATTTGAAAGAATATGTTGAAATATGTTGATGACCTAGAAAATTGATTTAATGGAAAGGTGATATTCATTTAAAACACATGATCAAGGGAAATATAACCCCTAATATGTTCCTGATGTTGAGATAATGATTTTGGGATAAAGATATGATTTATTTAGAAAAAATAAATTGGATGGTATTGACGACCATGAAATGGATTAATTATTTGTAGACAATGTGGTTCATGTTATCATTGATGGAGTTTATATCATTATTGTATTTATGAAATATATTCAATAATAAGTGTTTTTATTCAAGTAATAAGGAAGAATTTATGTTTTCAGTAAAATTTTACGGTAATTAAGGTTATTACCATGTTTTAATAGAATACATGATGAATGTATTCACATGTTTGGAATGTGAAAATTAAGATCTAATTCATGGTATTTAGGGGATTAATCTTATATTTATTTTGAGAAACTTAACTACCTTTTTATAAATTCTAAATTTTGGAAGGGTTATAAGTCTAACCATTATTGGAATGGTTTAAATTGTATTTTGTGTGAAGATTTAGATATTGATTTATTATTTAAAAATATGAAGATGTATGCATAACTTGTGTTAACCATTTTTTTTTATAATAACTATAGATTTAAGGAATTAATTATAATTCTATTATGGATCTTAAGATCCATTAAAAGTGAATTTTAGTACTTTGGGCATAAAAATCATTTTTGGATATTCATTTCTAAGAGGAAGTTATTAATTATAAATTTATCAAATCATGAGATGAAATTGTGATTATAAAATAGAAATGTATCAATCAATTATATTTCTTTATATTTTTATATAGTAAAATAATTACTAAACCCAGGTAAAAGGATATTAAAACAAAATGTTGTCTTAATACCTTTATTTTTTTGAACTGATGGTCTTTTTAATCATCACAATTCTATGTTTTTTAGGACTTTAAATTTCTATTGATCATTCACTTTATTTTGATCAATGGTCTATATCACTCTATATAATTATTTACAATTTTATTCCATGTACAAATATTCAATTCCCACATATGTTCTCTTACTTATAAACCTAGTGTGTGTTATTCCAAATTAATTTCACACATCCCTTTCTCTTCTTTAAGAGGAATTTTTATTAACAATTTTTAAGATGTGGGTTTTTATGATGGAATTTTCAAATGTTAAACCCATGATGATCGAGAATAATTTCAATGGAGAAATTAATTATAAGGTGGGTAGGATGTTACAAACCAAGATTTTATAAAATATATTTTTTCAAATTAATTTATATTTTTAGATAGTTTCTGTTACACACAGTAATGAGTTTCTTCGATAGCATGCATGACACGTGACGCCAAGATTCAAAAAACCATGAAATAATATTATTATAACACATCTCTTAAGTAAGAGGGTATGAACGGTATTAAATAATTTATAAAAAATCTATATAAAATTTACTAATCAATATAATTTTTTTATAAATACTTAGTAAATAATCAATCAATTTTTACTAAAGTGATTATATTCATCAAAATATGTTTTCATAAAAAATGATTTTTATTTATTTTTAGGAGAAAATATTGTGGTGAATTTATAAAATTTATTTGATAAAATTAACTTTATTTTTGAAATCATCATATCAAAATTAACTTATAGTGAAATTTTAGGATTTTTTTGGAAAATATTGAATTTACATTAAATACTGAAAAATACTGATTTTTGTAAAATTGTCATTTATTTTCAATAAATTAAGTAATTTAAATTAAAATTTATGTTATAAATTAACATAACTACTATTTATTTATATTTAACCATATTAAATACTTTTGAATCAAATTTATATTGTGTTTTAGTATAGGTTTAATTTTGGGTTTAAAAAAGGTTTTTCTTTAAAATAGTTTAATGTGCATAATGTTTGTCCATTTTAATTAATAAAAATAATTACTAATTAGGAATGTTTTAAATAAAATTTATAGATTATATATCATTAAATTTTAAATTATATTCATAAAACTATTATTATTAAATATATATATAATAAAAAATCATCTTTTTCTTAAAAAATACACTTCTCAAAAACCCAGTTTTTCATCGCATCTACGGTTTTTTTTATTTAATTTTTCCAAATTTTCGAAATCCAATTTTAAAAAATAAAATTAATTTTTGAAATCATATTTTCAAATTTGTTTTATGATGAAATTTTTTATAATTTTCTTGAAAGATTAATTTTTTTATGATAGTGAAAATACATGATTTAATTGAAAACTTCCTTTTAGTTTAAATTATTTATAGTAATGGATTATATTTTAAATTTGTTTTAAATTAAAATTAGTTAAATTATATATCTATTAATACAATTTAGGAAATTTTGATTGTTTTTATCTTTAATTTTCATATAAAAACTTTATAAACTTTTCAACATTTTCTGTTTGAAAACTCGTTTTCTCATCGCCTCTATAGGATTAGTTTTAAATTAAATTTTGCCACTTATATGAATAAAATTTAAAAATATGGATTCCATATTTGTAATAAACATAATTTATATTATCTAATTATTTAAAATTAAGTTTTTACCATTATTAATATTAAAAATATTAAAAAATATTTACCGTAGTTAAGGTAAAAATGGGTTTAGCGGACGGTTAAACTAAAAATACAGGGGTTAAAAATAACCTAAAACACCTCCAATGCCCATGGTCTAGCCATATTTCAGACTTATATTTTCTAGGATCAATAATAGTCCATTATTGGATCCTTTTTACATGAAAAAATGTGGATGGAATTATTTCTTTCAAAACATTACAAGTGTGTCACTCACCTCACTTATAAAAGGTTACCCCTTGTCATCTCCTCTTAACACCTTAAAACCCTTTTGGTTTATTAAATCCCAACACAAATAACTTCTAAAATTTCCTCCTCTCATCCTATAATAATTATCTTGGACATAAATTTAGCATAGGAAGGATTTTGGTACAAACCTAAAGAGGATTCTCAGAGAGGAGGAGGATTGAACGTGTACAAAGGAAGTCAAGACATAAGGTAAGGAATTTCTAGTCTCTCCTTTATTTCTGTGAGACACATTAAAATTCACCACTCATTTATTTTTTATTGTGTATATACAAACCCTTTGACATTTTATATCATGAATAATCTCCTTTTCAAGATATTCAAAGTTTTATTTAATGTTATTATTTATTAGGGCTTATGATTAAAAAGATTACTAAAGTAGTAAGGGATTTACATCTCACATTTTACATCTATGAGACACATTCCATATACACCACCTATTTATTTTATATGGTTTATATAATTCCCATGAATGTATTTTATGATTTTTATATTTAAAATTACATTGATTTACATATTCATTTTAGGATCTCTCATTCATAGGGTTTACGGTTCAAATGTTATTTAAGCATTAAGGGATTTTTGTCTCAATTTTCCTTCTTTGAGACATAAATTATGTTATGTTCCTATATTATTTCACAAGGGTTACATAAATCCCTTTGAAATGTAATATCATGAAATCATTTATCCTTATAAAATTTTGAGTTCCATTTTATGTTATTCCTTCATGGTGATTATGGTTCAAATTTATCAAAGTGGTAATGATTTAATGTTATAATCTCATTGTTTATTAGGATTTTTTATGATTATGTTTCTGATGATAAAATGCTTTAATTCATCTCTCAATAAACTCAGGATTTTTCTTAAACTATGGTTATTCATGATATTTTCAAGTAATATTACCATTTTTTCACTCTTCTTTACTTAAAATAATTTATAAAATGTTTTTAAGAAAAGTTGGATTTATTTCTCTTTTCGGTCAAAAATCTTTTTTCTTCCAAAACCATGTTTTCCAAAAAAAATAATTTTTTTTATTATTCTCTTAATATTTTTAAAATAAATTTTTATCCATGTTTTACTTTTTTTAAAAAAAATAAAGGAATCTTCATGTTGTTTTCCAAATAATTCCCATTTTTCTTTTACCAAAAATTTGAAAGGAAATGTTGTATTTACATGTACGGCATAAACAAAACTTTCCATTATCATGACCATTATTTTATTTGAATATTAAATTATAAGTTTTCAAGGTTATTTTGAAAGAAAAATATTATAAAATTTTTTATGTTTCAAAAAGTGTTTTTCAAAGTGGAAATAATATTTTCCTCAAGAAATGTTTTAAATGATTTGTAGAGCTTACTTTATAATTTTTCATGCTAATTTTAAAAAAAGCTTTTTCAAAAAAAATTATTTTCTAAAATGTGTTTTTAAAATTGTAAATTATATTTTCCTCAATAAATTTTTTAAATAATTTCTAAATCTTCTTTTCTAAGTTTTCAAGTTTTTTTCAAAGAAAGGGATTTCCATGATATTTTATAAAGTTTAGTTTTAAAATGTGATTTTCAAAGAAAGGTTATTTCTATCAATGATTGTTCCAAGTAATTTTTATTTCAAAATAATTTTCCATATAAGAATAAATACTTTGAGGTTACTTATTATTTACTAGAGATATGATCCACAGATACCGTTCTTATTATTTATCTAAATATTTTATGTTTATGATGATGTGATTTCTATGAAACTCGTTTCTCTTCCACAGGTTATACCATGATATAAATCTTATGAAATTCAATTCTTTTCATAGTTTTTTCTATGATTAAATCTTGAAATGATTATTAAACCTATCTATTTTACATAATTTATGATATGATGAAATCTTTATGAAACCCATTTCATTTCATGGGTTATGATATGATTAATGTTTTATGATCTTATAGAACACATAAATATGGTTTTTATTATGAGACGGGTGATACCTATATCTCCCTCTAATGAACTAGGAAATGATAAATGTTATATAAGATTAAATGGTACATGGGTGGTCATAAAAATCCTAAAAAATAGGGTAAACAAGTGTTTAGTCCAATCACGAAGTAGGTACACAGGTGGTTAGCCCAAGACTAACAGGCTATGAATGCCTTAGTGGGTAGCCTTGATATAAGATATTATACGATTAGGTATATGGAACAATTCTAGGTGTTATGAAAATTTTATCCTATCATGGATTCTATTCTTTTATTTACTTATGATTCATGTCTCATAAACTGCCAATCTTTATTCCATGACTAAACATTATGATCTTTGATATGTAGGGTATGGTTTTAAAATGTTATGCTCATGTTCTCAAACCCTTATTTTCATTTTATTATTACATATATCCTTTGTTTACCATTATTGGGCATCTAATATCACCATTTCTTATGTTTCCTTTCCTTGGGTCATAAAGAAAGGTTTTAAGTAGGGTATGTTGTAAAGATTACTAAAGGGGGGATGTTTATGGGTGACATTGAATATTTTTCATAAATTAAGAATATTGTGTTCCAAGTTTCCAAAATCACTAAGCTATTATGTTTCTAAGGATTTTGTTTTTGTAATGAAATTAATATTCATCAAAAAAAATATATAATATTCATGTATGAGAAGCATGGGTCTCTATAAATTTTTTATTTTGAAAATTTTCATGATTCATAGTTTAATAATGGTCAGTGTATAGTTAGAAATAACCATGAAGAATAAACTAGAATATGAGGGTTATATCTTAGTGCTTGATGCATTTTCAATGCATATTTGGTGCCTAGATTAGCAGTAATTGTGTGGCCTTATCTTATATATGAGTAACCTTACACAGTTGGGGGAAACTATGTGATTTTATCCTACATAAAGTTCAATAAAAGTAGATGTTGTGCAATTTATGCAAATCTATGAGTAACCATACAGACTAACCATGTGAGTGCCCCATATTGATTTTAATGTATACTATATGGTTGATGAATGTTTTACTATAAAATGCATCCAAAATGTGCTAATTATCTAAAAAATATTTCTAGTTTTTCAAAAATTACCCTATTAAATTAGAACCCTATTTGGGGGTTTCTTCTCCCCATTTTCATGCATCATAGATAAATAGATTATATAGACCTAAGATTTTATGCATAAATATCACATATTTTTAGTTTAATAATCAATAAATTTCATAAACAGCAACCTAAGGACTATAATAGTTTAGTGTATTTGGAGAATAAAAACACAATATTATTATTTCATGAAATATCTTTAACATATCCCAAAAATATCTTCTCACATAGTAATCCTCTTAGGCATACCTTACCTAAACCTTTCTTCATAACCTGGGGAAGGAAACATAATAAAGGTTGAGATCAAATGCTTAGTAAGGGTAAAAATATGAGATATCAATCTATGATAATATGAAATCATGATATAATCATAAGGTTATTTATCATGACCATAACTTAGGAAGCTCATATCCAACATGTCATATAACATAAATATGATTCATGGCATAAAACTTTATAATTTTATAAAACATAGCCCATAAGAGTGATAAATCACCATAAATCAATAATTAACCATAATATCATTTAAGAAAAGTGTGGCAACATCATAAATTTAGAAAAAACCATTTCATATGTAAAGGTTAACTACCAAGAACATAAATATATTTGATGAAGAATTATCACCTATTTCTCGTTATGGATCAGGATTCCCCTACTTCCCATAGTGGATTAGGATGCACCTATTTCCCATAGTGGATCGGGATGCACCTATTTCCCATAGTGGAACAACCCATCAACTTATTTTCCATTGTAATATCATCAAATATAAAGCTTTACCAAATTTATTGAAAGGGGATATAGGTCCCACCCATTTGGTTAAAACATAACCACCATACTTCGTTATAAGGTAACCACTATCACATATTAAAAATCATACTTATGTGTGAAATAAGATCATAAAACATTTATCATATCAGAACCCATGAAAAGTAAGGGGTTTCATAAAAATTTAATCATAAGAAAAACTATGGAAAATAAATCTATTTCATATTCATTTCATAATTTCATCATAGCATAACCCATAGAAAAAATAAGCGGGTTTCATAATAATTTTATCATTGTATAACCCATATAAGAGAAATAGGTTTTGTAAATATCTTGTCATCATAAACATAAACCATCCAGAGAAAGAATTTGAATGGTATCCTTGGATCATATCCCTAGTAAATCATAATTAATATCAAAGGATGTTATCTTACATGTAAAATTATTTTAAAATATCACTTGGAACATTTCTTGAAGAAAATAAATTTTCTTTGAAAATCACTTTTTAAAACTAGAATTTCATAAAATAATATGGAAATCCTTTTCTTTGAAAATAACTTTTAAAATTTATAAAGGAATATTTAAAACTCATTTAAAACATTTCTTGAAGAAAATATCCTTTCCTATTTAAAAAAAACTTTTTAAAGCATAAAATATTTTCAAAATACCTTTATTTTAAAATAACCGTGAAAACTTGTAAATGAATCTTTAAAAATTATTTAAAATATTTGTTGGAAAAAATATCATTTCTTCTTTGAAATATATTTTTTAAAACATAAAATATTTTCAAAAATACTTATCTTTTAAAATACCCTTTAAAAATTAAAAATGGAAGCTTAAAATAAAATAATTTTCATGATGGCGGTAAATTCCATTTATACATTATAAATTAAAATAAATATTTCTTTCACATTTTCAGTAAAATTCAAACGGGAATTGTTTATAAAAAACATGAATATTCTTTTAAAAAAGTTATAAAAATTAAAACATGGGTACAAAAAAATAATAAAACATTTTAGGAATTTTAAAAAAAAATTAGAAAATGTGGTTTTGGAAGAAAAATGTGTTTTCCACCGAAAATAGAAATATAGATGATTTTTATTGAAAATTGTCTTCTTAAATATTGAGTAAATAAAAATAGTAAAATGAAAGGAAAACATCTTTTCTCATGAAATAAATATATTTGAATAAAATTAATGAGTATATTTAGATATGTATTATAATATTTTGTCATCGTACATATAAACATAAACAATCCTGACAAATGATAAGCTTGTAACATAAAACCCTTACCACTTTGGTAACTTTTTTACCGTAAACCCCATGAAAGAGAGATCATAAAATAGATATTTAAATCCCAATATTTTTATTTTAATAATCATAAAATACACTCCTGGGTATTATATACACCACATAAAATAAATAGGTGGTGAATATGGCATGTATCTCACAGAAGTAAAAAAGTGAGATGAGAATCCTTTACCATAAGTCTTGACTTCCTTTATACACATTTAAACCTATTTTATAATAAATATAATTTTATTAAACATATATTACATAACCATAATTATATATATCATACCATATATTATTTAATTTTTATCTTTAATCAACCATTTATTAACAATTTCATCTTAGAGTCGTGTTTTCGGCAATAATTGGTTTATTTTTCGTGTATGTTTTAATTTTTTATTTTGGTTCTACTATACTGATCATGTTTAAATTATATTTATTAATTTAAACCATGATATCAATAACATATATATTCAGTATATATGTATTTATAGTTATCCATAAAATTTAGAGATAGAAAATTAAATACACCATTCATGGACATGGCAGGTCATACGTACGTAGGAAAATTATTTCCATTATACCAATAGAAATAAATAAATAAAGGTAAATAATATATTACCATTAAATAATAATTTTTATGTCATATAAATTACATATATTAATTAAACTCATATTTATTTCCTTCCATGTAAAGTATGAACAAATCACATCGCTTCATGGGGCGGTAGTCCGCTGTACACATGAACGATATTATTGTATTCCCATTAAATGGAAGGTAAGAAGAAAAATGTGATATCATTATTTAAAATCATGGTAATATCATAAATATAATATATAAAAAATAAATCCATAATTATATCCATCAGTGATAGGTGGTGATGGAAAATAAATAATATCAGTTTGTGAGGAGGTATTATGTTGTACACACAAATGATGATTTCATAACCCATTTTATGGAATATGGGAATGATTTATATTATTACATTAACATAATAACATATTATTATATTTAATATAATATGTTTATTATATTACAATGGTTTAATAATAATTGAATTATGTGAAGGAAGAAATAAAATAAACCTCTTGGTTAGGGACATTGCCTTTTCTTTAGACCACTTCTTTTGGTGAGCACCAAAAGGATTATTAGGTTGGATTTATAAAAATAATAAGGATAATGGTATGATATTATGGAATTAATAAATTTATTATTATTGGTTTTTTCAAAATTAAATGGTTTTAAAAGTGTGAAGATGAGAGGATGAGGGTAGCCTTTTGTAAGTGAGGTTAGTGGCAGACTAGGAATTTTTGAAAAGAAAAAGGTTTTCCCACGTTCTTTACACGCCAAAAGTACCAAAAATGTTACATTATTTATAATATAAGATATAAGGTATAAATATAGACATAAAATGGTTTTTTTCATGTTTTGGGTCATTTTCAACCCTTATCTTTTTAGTATAACCTCCCGGTAAACCCATTTTTACCTTATGTGTGGTAAATAATTTTTACAATTTTTACTAATCATTATGGTAAAAAATTAATCTGAACTTATTAGATGATATAAATTATTATAATTCAAAATATAGAATCTATTTTTCTAAATTATATTCATATAAGTGGAAATTGAAAATTAATCTCACAAACACGACGAGAAATCACTTTTCCAAAGGGAAAATGTTCAAGAGTTTAAAAGGTTTTTATATAAAAATTCAATATGAAATTGATTAAATTACCTAAAATGGATTCATAAATATATAATTGAAATAATTTTACCTATAAAACAATATTTAAAAAACTATTTTTTTATATTTTTTAAAATAAATGATAATTTCTAATAAAAACAAGTATTTTTTCCTATTCATCGACATATTTATTTTTTTGAAAATTATAAAACATTTAACCTAAGATAATTTTAACATGAATATTTTAAAAATTAATTTCATTTTTTAAAATATATTTTCTAAAATTGTAAAAATTAATATTAAAATAAGTTCAAAAATGCAAAAAAAACATCTTTTTAGAAAAAAAGTACATTTTTTAAGAACAAAACTGTATTTAATCTTATCTCTTGTCTATAAAACACATAAAAAATGTTAATAATTTTATTTAATATATTATATATAAATTTCATTAAAATCAATCACCAAAAGTGATTTATTTAATTTATAGGGATAAAAGATCTTTGTACGCATAAAATAGTTTTTTAGAAAAAGATTCCCCTTATTTTTAATTGGTTTTTATTTTAATTTATAATTAATTGGTCATGAATTAATTAATTATATATGTTTGTGTAAACTATATGTTTTCATAATTTAGTTAATCTTATTCATACCCTTCATTCCAATGGCTAGGTAATAACTATCATATTAAATAATAATATTTTAATAGTATGTTACGTTTCTTTTAAACTCTGTGTTGTGTGTAAAGATTATTAAACTCAGTGTTGTGTGTAACGTTAGCTAAACTCGATGTTACATGTAACAAAAAATATTTAACTTATTAAATTTATTCAAAAATATATATTCTCAAAATCTCGAGGAGTTATAGGGATCCCCAAGTGATCTTCTCTTCCTCTCCTCTACAATATTCTCCATTGAAGATCTAAAGGGGGTGGTATTGGTAAGTCTCTTTGTATTTTTCTACCTTATTTCACCTATTATTTATTTATTTTCTCATTATCACACTTTTCTATATGAGGGTTCATGGAATATTAGGGGTTTTCCCATGGCAAGGAAAGATCCTCATTTCTATAGGTTTTTTAGCATGTAAAGAATGTTATGGTCATTGTTAAACTCAATCCATTGTGGTTTCATAAAGGTGACAAGGTTCCATATTTTTCTGGGTAAACGTCTCTGATTAATTTATTTTATTTGGAATAATATTAATTATTGGTTTTTCTAACTTGATTTCTACCCCATAAAATATACTCATTACACTTTTAATAGGGATTTCTAGAAAGGTTTCTATGAGATGTTATCAAATTCATGTTATTTCAAAAACATTTTCATAAAATATTTCTATGTAAAATTCTACTTGTATGGATTTCCACATGTAGATTTTTTGATAAGTTACCTTTTAGATTATCTCCACTTAAAATAAATTATTAAAGAAGGTTTTGAATAAAGTTTTATTTCTATAAAAATTACTTTCATTTTTAAACAAGTATTATTCCCAAAAAGGTATTTTTATTCATAAAGGGTGTTGGATAAAATTTTGTTGAGACGTTTTTGGTCCTAATGGATTTACCTATGGTTTTGAATTATATTTGGTACCAATGAAAGCTTATTTCCATATTTTTACATGGTCTTATGATTTTTATAGGCATACTTTGTGCTTTTTCTCAATATTTATTTTTGATGAAGTTCTCTTAATTATACTCCTTGAATTTTTGGATACTTGGTAATTATTATGATGTTATTCACTATGTTGTGGAATTGATAAAGGGTTTTTGGTTTGGTATTTGGGTTTTGAAACATGGGAACCTTGGGTAGTTATTTGGGTAACAGAATGAGTTCTCCTCTAGATTATATTACTACAACGGCTGATGTCCCCAGATGTAGCTCATTTCTTGGCCAAGGGGGTTGTCACCCGATGAGACCGGGAGGGTAATTAAAGTCTCGGAATCTATTATATTCACCATAGTTTATCCATTTTCAAATATTTTTTAAGAGAGTTCCTAGATTATCCTAGTTTACTCAAGGTTATTATCCCATGTTTTGGTTTATTTTATGAGATGAACATTTTATGTTGTGTTTTATTTTATGATGTGTTGTGACTACTTATTTCATGTTTTAATTTAAATTTTATTTTAATTTATGAGGTATCTAACTATATATCTATTTATCCATATTATTAATTTATTTTTATATTTATTTTAGTATTTCACTTACGTCATCATGATTTTACCAAAGTAAATTGTATTTTTAAATAAAAGGTAACATGATTTAGATTTTCATCATTATTTAAATAGGAACAATGGTATTTTCTAAATTTATTTCAAACTAGTGTTGTGAGTATGACCAAAAAAATAAAATACAAAGATTAATTGATGTATCCTATTGGTATTTACCTCACATCATAAATACACACCCCATTTTTTATGTAGTTCTATATTTCCTTGATATGTCATGTAAGTATATTCTCTAGAATTAGCTATCGATTGGAACATTAGCTTGGATAGAGAGTGTAGTGAAGGTAATGGAATATGGAACTTAATGTTATACATAGAGATATTTTGATCTTATTTTCATTTTTGTAGAAATTTTTATGTCAATATTACACTTCCTTGGTTCTTATAGTTCATTTTATGAATGATTTTTATGTAAGTGGATGGTATTACATATATCTAATTTACCTTGTTTTTATATATTCTTTATATCATATAATGGGAAAATAATTCCCATTATACTTGAAACACAGTTCTATACTAGCTTTCATCCCATAGTGATTTGGAACATTATTGAGGCTTATAGAAGACCTATTCCAGTGTCAGGGCTAGTTATCTTGGGTTATTTAATTACATGAATCATATAAAAAACATTTGATATCCTCCTCCAATGGCCCGAAGGCCTTCATGTTTTATTGATTTTGATAATCCAGCTTTCAAGTGGTGAGGTGGAAGCCTTAAAAGGCCCATAGGCATAATTATTACATGTCCCGTAGGCCTTAGAGGAATTCACTAATGTGCAATAAAATATATAATGAATCATACATTGATTATCCATTGGTTATAAATAAATATATAGTCATTTAGAAGTAAAATGAGTTGTTTTTTTCAAAAAACTATTTTTTCAGTGCACAATGTATTTCTATTTTAATAAATTAAACCAAAAACTATTTATAAATGATGTTAATGAAATGTATATATTATATATATAATAAAATACATTAACATTCATAAAATTATTTTTAATAGTAAATGAATGATTATAAATTCATTTTTATAATAAAAAATTCATTTTTTATAAAAGTGGTTTTCATTGCATTTTGTGCTATTATTTTAAAATTAATTTCTTCTAATATTAGAACTTTTTTCGTAAAAATAGGAATACTTTTTTAAATAAACATTTCAAAATTATCTTAGGATGAATTTTTTGTATTTTTCTGAAAAAAAGTTTATTTTTGGGTGAATATTGAAAATATTGTTTTTAAATTTACCACAACTTTTATGATACCATCATTATGTATAATTGATTAAAAAATTCAAAAAACCATTGGATAAACAAAATGTGTATTTTATTATTAATATAAATCTTTTAAAAACAGTAGTTTTAATTTGTAAACTCATGCTTGAATTTTCAAAACCTAAATTGTATTTTATCCTTGTTAAAAACTATCTTTTTTCTTTGCATTTAATGGTATTGTGGGAAGGTTAAAAACTATATTTGTTTATTTTAAATTAAAATGTAAAATAACCTTAATTTTTATATTAATAATATAATAAATCCATTGGAATCTCCTTTACTCAAAATTATTTTTCCAAAATAAGTATAAAATCATTTTTTTACACATAAAAAATCGTTTTTACTAAAAATTGTTTTTATGTGCTAATATAAGAATTAATTTCTTCCAATTCTAGAAATTGAATCCTAAAATATGGATTTAAAATTTTCAAATCATAATAATTAATATTAGGTAATATGTTTAACTATATTTTTGTTCATAAATAATAGTAACCATGCTAAATAGTTATCACTACGGTTAAGGGTAAAATGAGTTAAAAGGGTTAATATTAAAAGGATAAGGCTGCAATATAAGAAACAAACATTATTAAACCTCATTGGATTACTTAATTTTTACCTTAACATTATAATATTAAAATATATTATAATTTGGTTCCATTTTCACAATAAAATGACCTTATATTATTTAAATATTTTAAGTAATCTCATGTGTGTCCCACCCCTCACTTATAAAGGGGCGCCTCTTTTCCTCCCTTATTCGCAAACTTTGATTCCTCTATCTCAAAAATAACTAACCTAAAACCATAATATCTTCCTTCTCTTCATCCTTGATCTCTTTATCTTATCCTAAGACCATCATATAAGGTCTTAAGGTGTAAGCCAAAGGAGGTCTCTCAAAGAAGTGGTAATCGTCTTACCTAACTCTTTCAAAGTTTATTTATTATTATAATTCCTCTAAATATGTTGTGTATATCCTAAAATAATTAATTTAGTATAAAAAATATACTTATATTTTATTATTATTATTATTATTATGGTATAATCATTTTCCACCACCTTTGCATCCTATGGAAAACAAAAACATCACTTGCGTATACGTATGACCTATCATATCCACATAGCAGTGTAATTTATTTTACATCACCAATTTACTTGACTAGTTATAAAGGTAAAATTATTAAATATATATGATATTTATGAAATAATTATGATTATTTAAATATAATATATCAACTAATTTCTCACCCTTCCATCCATTGTAAAATGATAATGTCGTTTGTGTGTACATGCGGACTACCACCTCCACAAGCATTGTAATTCATTTTTTTATTACTATTATGCATAGATGACTCTAACATTTTATATAATGAATAAAAATTATATTTATGGATTTATAAAAATTCTATACATAATTAAACCATAATCAATGTGCAATGTATAAAACCATCGAACCAAAACATACACAAAAAACAAAAATCTAACACCCAAAATGATGATTTTAATGAATAATTATTAATTAAGGGGAATTTATATGTTATAAGTTAATCATATATGGTATTATAAGTATTAATATGGTTCTTTATGAGAATTAAAAATTATAAGAAAATTATATAGGAGGATAAAACACGTGCAACTAAGCAGAGACCAAAGGTAAGATATTTATATTACAATATCTTTTTATTTGGAGATTGTTTAAATTCAGATTTCTTTTGGGAAAAAATATATGATAATAATATCTTAAACCTCATATATTTTATTCTACTATATATATTCTTTTATTTTACCTATTTATATTCCATTTATTTTCTTTTTGGATTAAGAATCAATAATTAAGTTACTTAAAAAGGGATTTCTTTTAAAAATATTATTTTAATTTTTTACTTCCAACTCTTTTTCTTCTAGGTCAAGGTTATTTTAAATGTTTCAAGAATTATTATTTATTATTAAAATTTTAATAAATTTCATTTTCAATCATTTTTTACTTTATTTACAAAGGATTATGTAACTTCCCCAACCCAGGTTCCACTAAACTAGTGCCCTAAGCTGGGTCGTCACATGACCTCAAGCGCACCTAACCTTATGCTAGAGGTTGTCGACTAGAAGAAAGGGTCTAGATTGTTCATGTGGGAAGACTATACCATATTTATTAGATTAATACACAGCATATCACAAAATAAATATTGGAACAGTAATAAATATCCAATAGCATGCATATCCAAACGTCTTCCAAACTGGTACAACCACAAGTAATAATAAACATGTCATGTCATTCTACAAGGGAAAGTGAACAAAACCCAAAATAAGGAAAATAGAGGAATCCCCAAAATGGTATTGACTCCAAGTTGGGAACCTCATCCATGCATGCCTCATGTCCAACTTAACTACCTAGTACAGGATCCTTGCTCTTTTCCTCACTTGTAAGTATGAAATCTTCTTGGGTACCCAATAGTGGTCCGAACAAGGTGTGAGTACAACTCAGTAGGACACCACCAATGGTGTCTACAAAATACCCAGTCTAGCAGATAGTTCATGAAAGTAAATATTGATGGAAACTAAGTGAAAGATAATAAGGGGCCACTATTTAAGAATCACCACTTTTATATTACGATTAGGATTATTGTGCCAAGTTCATAATGCACATTATCTCATCATTTAGTTCATCATCAATATGTAATCCATGGGTTATACATTTACATTATTCACCAAATATTCATGAAATTTATCATTTATAATAATAGAACAAGTCAAATCACTAACTCACTAGAGATGAGCATATCAAGTAATCACCACACTTACCTTGGAGCCTCAATCCAGGTATTTTCATTGAATACAACCATTGGGGGCATATATCATCTATCCAAATCCCCAACCTATGCATTCCTATATAGGTTAGAGCATCAGTCCAGCCCTACCTGTGGCAGGATCATCAGTCCTTTATCCAACCACCAAGCTATGTGTACATGCTTATTTATCTATCCACCACACACAAACCATATCATAACCAATAAAACCAATAAATATTGCAATCATTATTCACAATAATCAACATGAGATTCAATGACATGCCAAATCCCGTTCACAAATCCATTTTACACTACACAACCCATTATCCCAATCTCTTTCCCAATTATCACCCCATTAACCATATTCATCAATTCACAAGCCATTACCAATCCCATGTGTCAACATTTCTCATACACCCACCCTCTTAGGGTTTTTAACATAATTCATTATCCACAAGTCACAATCCACATTAACTAATTTAACCCATTTCTATTACCACACCAAACAATCTATTAAGACATTACTAAGCATATTCACATGCCAATAATTCATTTTCAATCCCATTAAAAATTTCAATATGATTATCTAGGGCTCTACATTGTTTCAAGAAAACCATTATCATACTTAGTTAACTTCTAAGTTTTAAAAGTATCAGTGCACCCCATGGGTGGCCCTACAAAGGTCAATTCATCCTCTATGTGTCTCATAGGGACCATGAGGGTTTCTATTCATCATATATACATCTATTACACCAAAACTAATAAAATTATATAAATAAAAACAAGGGGTAACCAATAAATAAATCCAATAATTCACAAATCTCAAACTAAACTATGGGATATAACTTGTATACCACCTACCTTGGATCTGTTGGAGAACGCACCCCTAATCGAGGACTTGAATCCAGATACAACACCCCTCTGAATTCTCAACCTAGATCTCATAGAAAAATAATGTTTTTAGATCTTTGGAAGAATATAAGGAAGAAATGTGAAAACTAAATCAAAAAGAGAAGCAAGAGGGGGATTATCCTTACCTGGATCTTCGATTCGCAACTGACGACACTCCAAATGACCTAGAGATGAGAGAGAATCACCATTGGGAGCTCTTAGGAGATTTGGTTCATCCCTATGGTTGAAAGGGGTAGAAAGGAGGAAATAATGAGTTGGGTTTTAAAATCTCGTAATGTCATTTTTTGTAAATTTATCAACTTTACAGGGTTGCACAGTTTATGTGCATGGTTTTCCAAACCGTGTGCAAACTGTGAAAGAGCTAATGTTCCAAAATCCCCCTTTAATATAGTTTCCTAGGAATTCCATATAGTTATCTTAACCATGTAGTAACCATGAGAAATCCTCTGTCCAAGGTTTTATGGTTACCTAGGATGATCCACACAGTTTGTATTAATTGTGCGTAAACCGTGTGAGATGCCCAGAAACTCCTTTTTCCTCTATTTTGGTGTCCCAAACCCCAAAACACCCCTGAGCCTTCACATGAACTTTGGGAAACAATTATTTGACCAAAATAAATACTTAAACTGAAACATAAACAAAAACATACCTTAAGAGAGATCCTGAATCTTACAAATTAAAACGGGGGATTTTTCAACATTTCCCATGCATATTATTTTTAACTTTTTATAAAAGAGCATTAAGAATGTTTTTTAACATGTACGGATTAAACTGTATTTCTTGACATAATGGTTGTTATTAATTATCAATATTATTTTAAAATTTACTAAATTATTTTTTAAATAAAATATTTTTTTCAATATTCTATGAAATTTTAGTTTTTAAAGATACCGAAAGAAAAGGATGTTATTTTCTTAAAGGAATAAAAACAATTTTAAAAATTATTTATATCTTTTTTAAAAAAAAATTAAATCCAAGTTAATTTTAATGGTCTTATTAAACTTTTTTTATATTCCAAATAGTATTTATTTTATAAAAAACCTTCATTTTTTTGAATTTGTGGTATTCTTTCATCCTTTACTGATTCATCATTTTTTGGAAATTAACTTTCTCAGGATCACATTCCTTATCACACTCCATCATTTCATTAGCCATTATTTTCTATACCATTTACATATTTTAAGTATCATGGACTTAATGGTATCATTTCTACCACTTTTATGTTCTCTTAACTAGATACCACTTCTATATTTGGTGTCATTTGAAGGAATTTTATTGAGAATGGTTATTTCATTGACTCAATAAATATTTTATATTCTTGATTCAATACAGATACATATTTATTTATAAATAATTTTGACAATGAATTATATTTATCATTAAATATATAATAAATGCATAGAAAATTATAGTGATGAGTATATCCCAGTTATAGATAGACCCTCAATGCATCAATAGGTCTCATGCGATAAAATAAAAGGAATGCCATATTAAATGGGTATATAGTTAACACTTATTCATTTATTAATAATAGTGTCTTGTTTGAGACCTTTACAATAATATTCATTATAATAGGGTTGTGGCCTTGATATAAAGTTTGTGAATGTCTAGATTTATGCATTTCATTTACTGAGAATTTAGTTTCAATTACCCATGTGATTTCTATGTTGATATTATCCATATTTCTTCATTAAACTAAAGTTGTTGATTTAATGTTGTGTGTTTTGATTATCCAATCTTCCATATTGATTATACTGACTGAAAAAAAAATTATTATTATGCAAACACTTTTAAGGAGAAGGTGAGAAACCTAACATGACATCACCACAACACCATGAAAAAACATACAATGACTGAAAACCATTCATGCTTTCAAACTGAAAAACCATCACAGTTGGAGCCAAAGTCACCAAGGAATGGCCTGGGACCCATGATCTAGGGGGAACAAATGTCAGAAGATCTGGCCAAACCTCAGAACCGGTCATTGTGAAAGCCCACCAGTGCGACCGTCGACACCAGCCCAAATCCACAAACCCGCCGGCAGACTCCAGTCGAATTCCTCCCAACCCTCCAGTGAAGTGAGATGGGCTCTGAAAAGAGAACATCCAAAAAGGGCAACAAAACTACCAGAGCAAGGAAGACCAGTTTATCCTGACACTACACCCTACTCCACAGGTAACCGCAGTGCAACCTCGGACCAAACGCCACTCTGAAAACCCTTATCCAGCATCTCTCAAGCATTCCAAGAGATTGCAGAAGATTCAAACCATCATCATTGCAAATGATACCTCAAACACCACTCCAAAAAATTGATCACACCCCATATACACTGCCAAAGAAACTTAACAAACAACTTGAACCCCATAAACATCATCGCAACACTCATCGCCGCCCATAACCATGCACAAAGAGACCACGTCAAGCCAACCATGGTACCCCGTCCAGAACTCGAAGCATCCAACGGAACAACATATTGCTTCATGGTCTGATTCACCAATTTTGGATCACTTCATGCAATGGATTTCTTAATATTTTAATGGAACTACTAATTTTTTGGTAATTGAACAATGGATTAAGTCCCTCTAAAAGATATTTATGTCCTTCTGAAGTAATGATAAGGAAAAGGTTATTCTGGCAGTTCATTTTATAAAGGGGGATGATGTTCAATGGTGTTCATTAATCCAAAACATGAAAAAGGTTTATAAAATATAAAGTATGGAATGGGGAACTTTTAAAGTAATTTTATGTGAGAAATGATTTCCTCAAGAGAACAAATATAAAATGGAGAAGAATATCCTCACATTAAAGAAGAATGGGGAACAAAGTATTATAGATTATGAGGCTAAATTTACAATATTAGATAGTCATATTATGGACTACATATATAATATATAAAGTAATATTGACCATTTATTTGATGGACTTAAGTCAAACCTCTAGAGGGAAATGTCACACCAAACATTTGCATCATATGATGATACAGTATCAAGTGACATTAAGATAGAAATATAATTCTCTAGTTCATATATTTTTTAATGAAATCAAGAGAAGAAGAGGATGATTGATCATAATTAAAAAGAAAATGTGAGGAAGAAAAATAAGGGAAAGGTGTAACTTCAAACATGTAACAATTATGAAAAGAAACATCCTGATAAATTTTTAAAGGGAATGGGAATTTATTAAAATTTTGGAGATAAGGTAAATAAGACTCATGAATTTAAAGGTGAGAAAGAAGACACTGATATACATTTCTTTAACTCTAAGGAGATGGGGTACTGTTCAAATCAATTCCCTGAGCATCAATGATTTCATTGATAATTTCATTGTGATATTTATTAATTTTATCTTGATTTACTATAAAAGGGATAAATATCATGAGAATAAAATCTGAATCATTCATGAAATTCTAATAGGAAATATTTATTTGATAAATTTAGCATATGTGTATTTTATCTTCAAAATGTTTGTTTTCTTGTAAATATTATCTCTAAGGGTTGAATATTTTTTTATGTTTCTAAGATAAGAAATACCTTCACCGTCAAATATAACCATAAGGTTATTATTTTTTAATTAAGTTTAAATATTTTAAATTTATATGAATATATGATTATGTTTTATTAAAATTTATTCTACCTTATTCTTAAGAGTTTTAGGGTTTAATAAAAAATGTTAAACATTGGGTGTTATTATTAAGGTTTTAGAGATTAAAATATACTTAATTAAATAGTATACTTTATTCAGTATTATTTTCACTTGTATTAACATTTTTTTTTATTAAAAGGCTATAAATGAAAGGAATTTTCATTTATAAAATATTTCATACAATAAAGAACATTAAATTTTAATAGATCTCATAATCCCTTAAAAGTTGATTTTAGTAATTTTGGCATGAAAATTTATTTTTTTCATTAATTATGAGATGAATTATAGTTATAAAATAGATGAAAACATAACTGATGAAATAAATAAGGTATATTTTATTATAATTCCTCATACTCAAGAAATGGAAGATAAATCTATTAAGTTTTGTGAGGAAGGTATCAATTGATTATTAAGGTACTCTTATAGAAACACATTCACAAGTGTAAGTCTTATAAATGAATTTATATTATTTATTCATGAAATAATAAGTTCCATATTCTTAACCTATAAATTAAAATTTATAATAAAATATATTAAAATGGCATGATATGCTCAAAATGAATTAAAATTGTGAGTATGCAATTTTTGTTAGGATGGAAAAATGTAACACCTGAGATTTAAATATAGTAACTTAAATTTCATTCTAAATAAGGTATATTATAATTCACATTTTAATATCTGATAGCCCAAAATTTCTAATTATATAGTATGAATATCATTTTTGAGCTTACTGTGACAAAATAAGCCTAGAATGAATTTTTGAAATTTTCACTTAGAAATGATTTTTTATGAATAAATGAAAATTTATTATTTCTATAATGTGTTAAAACACATATAACCAATCATAAATTGATTATTAATTGGTTATAAATAGAGATAAAATCATATGAAAGTAAAAAAAGAGTTATTTTTTTTTCAGAAAATTGTTTTTTTAAGTAAACAGTTTATTTAAATTTTAATAAATAAAAATAATAACTATTAAATAATGATGTTAATGAAATGTATAGAATGTATATTGAATAAAAAATTTAACATTAATTTAATGGTTTTTACTCGGAAAGTAATCCCAACAAATTTAGTTTTATTCTTAAAATGAATTGTTTTTCTAAAATCTGTTTTCGTTTCTTTAAGTGAACTTCTTTTAAAATTATTTTATTCTAATTTTTTAAATTTATTTAAAAAAATGGGGAGAATTTATTAAATAAAATTTTAAAAATTATCTTAGGGATAATTTTTGAGATTTTTATGAAAAATTATATTTTCCGGTGAATATTGAAAATATTGTTGTTACGTTTATCGCAACTTTTATGAATCTTCATTTTGTATATTTGTTTTAAAATTTCATAAAAACTTTTTATTGGAGAAATATTTGTTTTAGTAGTATTATAAACCTTTTCAAAACATTATATTTAATTTTAAAACTCATCCTTGACTTTTCAGAAACTCAATTATATTTTATTTTTATTAAATGAAATTTTTGTTTCTTTACATTTAATGGTATTATTGAAAGGTTTAATTAGGTTTTATCTTGATTATAATGTAAAATAAACTAAATTATTTATTAATAATACAATAAATTTATGATAATCACCTTTACTTAAAACAATTTTTCCAAAATAAGTATAAAATCATTTTTTACACATAAAAATGATTTCTTACAAAAAATGGTTTTTATGTGATAATTTTAGAATTAATTTATAACACTTTTAGAAATTTAATAATGAAAAATAGATTTCATATTTGGAATTAAAATAACAAATATTATGTAATAATCTCAAATTATTTTTTGTTATAATGAATAATAACCATGGAAAATATTTATCACCTTGGTTAAGGGTAAAATGAGTTAAAATAGTTAAAAATAAAGGGATGAGGATTCAATATAACACAAATCACTTTCTTAAACATAATTGTTTGGTTTTATTTATACCTTAACCTTATCATATTCTATTCTATGAAAATTATGTTCCAATTTCATAAGAAAATGACTTTATACTATTTAAATCTTTTAAGTAATTATATATGTGTCTCTCTCATCACTTATAAAAGGGAACCTATTATCCTACCTTTATTAAAAAACTTGGGCCCTCTATTTGGGAAAAACCCTACCCAAAAACCTTCCTAAATAAATTCCATTAATTTTTTATCTTATATTATTATCCTAAGAACATCATAAGAATGCTTAAGGTGTAATTCAAAGGAGGTCTCTCGAAGAAGAGGTAATCATATTACATGACTCTTTAAAAGTTTATTTCTTATTATACTTAAAATAAAAATATTTTATTCATACTAACATAATTACTCCAGTATAAAAAAATATACATGTTATTATTATTATGGTATATACATTTTCCACCTCATTTCCATTCTAAGGAAAACAAAAACATCATTCACGTGTACATATGACCTATCATCTCTATGTAGTCCTGTAATTTATTTTTCATCACTGATTCATTTTCACATGAGCCTCAACCTGGTTAGTGAGGACTCGGCAAGTGCATCTAAGAGACCGGAGATAAAATATGAGTGGAGACATAATTCTAGGGTACTATGACAGTACTGTAGTAGGACATGTAGCAAGTATTGTAAAAGGTATTGTAGCAGGTACTGTAGCAGCAACTGTAGCAGGTACTGTAGCAGGTACTGTAGAAGGTATTGTAGCAGGTACTATAGTAGGTAATATTTAGTACGGTTATAGCTGGAACTATTCATCCATCTGGGCCTTTGGGACACTGGTATGGCACTCAGGTCCTGCAAGGATTTTGGGCCACCCAATGCCTTTAGGCCAGTTGTCTCTCAAAGCCTTCGGGTCACCTCAAGGCCTTTGGGCCACCCCAAGGCCTTTGGGCCACATGAATTTTCAAATGTAAAAATAAAAATACAAGGGAAAATGCTCTAGATGAGGATTCAGAGCAGTCATGTTCACTGGATCAGAGCTACCATAATTGGAAGAATTAGAGGGTATGGCATTACCATCGGTACAGGGCTTGTGCAACTCTGCACAGGACAACTAGTTGACCAGCCTTGCAAAAGTAGAGTGCTGATATCATGACATGTGTTGGGAAGGAGTAATTGAAATTTGTCTTGTCTTGGTGATTTCTTGTAAAGACCAATGGTTCATGTAATTTTCTCTAATCCTTTGGGCCTTGTAAGGGCTCCACCTCACCCCTTGGAAGGTGGATTATCAAAAAAATGAATGCCTTTGGGACATTCAGTCATCACTGATTCATTTGGATAATTATATAGTTGTAATTAAAGATTATATATGATATTTATGACATAATTATGATTTTTAAAATGTAATATATTATCTACATTCTTACCCTTCCATCCTTTAAAAAATGATAATGTCGCTTGTGCGTACGTGTGGATTATCACTTCCAAAAAATGGCGTGACTCATTTTTCTATTACCACTATACATAGATGAATATAGACTTTTATATAATGAATAAACATTATATTTATAATTTTTTAAACATTTTAGAGATAATGAAATAAAAATCATGGGGCAAGGACTGGAACCATTAAACCAAAACATGCCTAATAAATGAAATAGTTAACAACTGGAATGATGATGTTGATGAACACTTATTAATTAACAAGTGATGAAATGATATAAATTAATCATATATTGTATTATAAGTATTAATATTTATTTTTTATGAGTTAATAACAATTATAAAATCATTATACATGAGTATCATACACGTAAAACTAAGTGGAGACCCAAGGTAAGGGATTTCTATTACAATCTCATTTTATTTCAGGATTTTTTATGTTCAAATTTCCTTTGGGAAAATTATATAATCCTAAACTCTTAAACCACATATTTTTTTATTATATATTTATGTTTGGGTTTCACATGTTTATATTCCATGTATTCTCTTTTTGTATTAAGAATAAATGATTAAGTTACATGTAAGGTACTTTCTTTTAAAAATATAGTTTTCAAGTTTTCCTTCTAACTATTTTTCTTCAATGTTAAGGATATTTTAAATTTTTCAAGAATGTTATTATTTATCCTATTAAGGTTTATAAAATTCATTTCAAATAATTTTTTACTTTCTTTACAAATTATTAAAAAAACTTTTCAACATTTTCTTATGGGTTATTTTTGACTTTTTACAAAAGAATAAAAATAATGTTTTTAACGTATACGACTTGACCCCAATTTCCCATAATCATAAATGTTATTAATTATCTAGATTACTTTAAAATTTTCCAATGTTATTTTCAAATAAAATATTTTTCTTAATATTCTAGGAATTTTTAGTTTTTAATGATACCAAAATAAAAGGGTGTTATTTTCTTAAAGGGATGAAAATAATTTTGAAAGTGATTTATAACTTTATTTTTACACTAAGTTACAAGGAAGTTATATTTAATTTTTTTCTTATACTTTATTTTATATTCCAAAAATGCTTGGTTTTACAATAAAACCTTTATTTTAGATAAATTTATGGTCTTGTTTCATCCTTTAATGATTCATGGTTTTTTTGTCATTAAATTTATCATGATCACATTCCTTATTATGCTCCATCATTTCATTGTACATTATTTTCTCCACTATGTCCATATTTTAAGTATCATGGATTTAAACAGATTCATTTCTACCACTTTGATGTTGTCACAATTGTATTCCACTTCTATATACATTTTCATTTGAAGTAATTTTATTAATAATGAAAATTTCATTGCCTATGGAAATATTACATATTCTGGATTTAATATAGATAAAAATCAATTTATAATAAATTTTGTGAATGAATTGTACTGATCATTATATATATGAGAAATAAATAAGACATACAAGTGATGGATGGGTCCTGGTTATAACTAACCCCTCAATTCATTATCAGGTTTCATGAGACAAAATAACAGGCATTCTATGTTATTTGGGTATCTAGTTTTCCCCTACACATTTATTAAGAATGGTGTCCTAGTCAGGGCCTTGATGATAATATTCATGATAACATAAATGAGGCCTTGATATAAAGTTCATGAACGTTTGGATTTATGCATTTTATTTATTGATAATTTAGTTTCCATTATTCATGTGATTTCTATGTTGATATTAGTCATGAATGTTCATAGAACTAAAGTTTTTGAATGAATGGAATGTGTTTTTATTATCCACTCACCCATATTGATTATGTCTTATTTAATCATGATAGATTCTACTATACATAACCCTTATTGATCATCTAAGATCACCCTTTGTTTGTTTATCTTTCCTCGAGATATAATGAAGGATATTTTGAATGATTTTAAGGATGAAATAATTTTTCATATGATATGTTTTTATATTTCCAATGAAATATGAGAATCAAGTATGTATCTAGTTTTCCAAGACTACCAAACTGATTGATCTTGTATGGTGAAATCTCTTGTATCTTCTACTAGTGTAATAAAGTAAACATTGTCTCTTTGTTACTGGAGTCGGGGTTTTTATACAGATCAAGAGATATATGATCATGAGAAGTTTCCTCAATAGTATTTCCTTGAAGGAAAATGCATGAATTAGGCTTCTGATTATCAACTTTACAGGTTTACCAGGAGGGAAAGGATCTTTCTTCATGTCACATGTCACACTATATCAACGCATTTGGCATTACAATCCATATTTGTTTCTTAATTAATTTATTTATTTATTTATAAGTTCATTTATAATATATAGAGAGATTAATCTATATTTATATATATATATTAATAATAACCAAATAAATGGTCATTAATGTATAAATTAAAATTATATATATATATATAAATTTAAAATTTTATCTATATATCAATTTACACACACACACACATACACACACACACACACGCACACACGCACATATATATATGTATATATAAATTACTTTAATACTTATATATTAATTTATATATTAGTATATATATAAATATAGTTTTACTACCATATTAATTAATATATGAATATTAATATAATAATTTATATATAAATTTATAAGTATAACTGTATTAACACATATATACATATAATAATATATGTTTATTATATTATTATACATATACATACATATATACATGCATATATATATCCAAGGAAGCTTGCTAGTGTCTAATATATATCAATGATTGACTAATAGGGATATTAATCTAGATATATTGGTTTTCACACACATGTGTGTGCGAGTTGATATGTATGTATGTATGTTTTTATGTATGTTTGTATGTATGTATATACGTATGCATGCATGTATGTATGTATGTATGTATGTATGTATGTATGTATGTATGTATGTATGTATGTATGTATGTATGTATGTATGTATGTATGTATGTATGTGTGTGTGTGTGTGTGTGTGTGTATGTATGTATGTGTATAAATATCTATGTATGTATGTATGTGTATAAATATATATGTATGTGCGAATTAATTCTTATATATATATATATATTAATATATTAGTTTATATATAAGTTCATGTATATTAATAAATTAATTTATATATAAATTTATAAATGTGAATTTAAATATAAATTTATAAATATGAATAAATATATGTGTGTGTGTGTGTGTGTAGAATTTAGTGTTAATTTTTTACATAAATAAGTTCCTGAATGAGTGGTCTGGGCACCCCACTTTGATCTCTGCCACCCGAGTTCAAATCTTGGGTGACTCACAATTTATGTTCCCCAAATGACACATATGTGGGGGCGTGAGTGATGGTAGAAGGTGGGGGGTGGGGGTGGCTAAAGCAGCGATGTGCAGGGGTGGTACGGTGATGGTGGAATGGAGGGTGAGGGTTGGAACGATTTTTCAAAAAAATGTAATTGAAAAAAAAATAATGACATTTTGAAAAAATTGTATTTAAAATTTTATTAAAATATAGAAATAAAAAATACCCACATTTTCATAAAATGTGGGCAATTGGAAATTCATTTACATGTGTTTAATTTATCGATGTTTATAAAAAACATAGGTAAATGGTGTATGGTTAATTAACCACGTTTATAAATACAACTAATTTAGCAATGTTTATAGACGAGGCTAATTATATACTTTTATAAACATGGATAAATTACTGACATTTATAAAGGCAGATAAATCACTAATACATCATTTCTCGATGTTTTTTATGATATGCTAGTAAATGGTTTAACTATGTTTATAAACATAGCTAAACTAAAAACCAAACACATCTAGATTTATTTTTTTCATGTAGTGACACAACTTCTTTTGGGGAGACTCTAAATATGGATCTAGAAAAAATTTAATTGCTTGGAAGAAACTATGTTATAACTCTTAGTAAAATGGACCTGGTTTTAAAAGTATCAATGGCCTTTCAAAGGCTTATATAATTAAGCTTTGGAATAGGCTTGATAATAGGGTTAGCCCGTGGATATATTTCAGGAGTAATATATATGCTCTCTCTCAATCCAAAAATCCCTCTCCTTTCTGAAAATAGATTAATTCAACCTCTGATAACTTTCTCCTCGACCAATTTGTTCCTAATTCCCTCTCAATTAAAAAAATCATCTAGATATATCACTTGATTCATGTAAAGAAGAATTATAATGTTTCATATAACACATTTTAGAACAAACATATTCTCATCAAAGTCTCCTTGATTTCTTTGGAGAGTACTAAGTAATTTCATCCCCATTGATGGAATTTTAGGTAAACTAGTCATTCATATTCCTTCAAGGTATTTCTTATATCACCCTAAATAGGAATTCCCTAACCATTTAATTTTTCATTTTGATCATGGTTGTAAGGTTTGGTCTCATTATTCCAAAAGTGTTGGCATCACTATTCATTTCATTGACTTTATTACTTTGGAAACCTTCTTCCATTAATCAAAGATACATTATAACATAAAATATTGTAAATTCATGTTTTATCTTCTCCGTATCACCATTATTTTTTGTATATGGGATTCTTGTAATATAATCATGCCTAATAACTATAAATTTAGTTAAAACTCCTTGCGAATTGATTTTTATTTTCACATGTATATGATATCTAATGTGAAACCTCTTAAACATGATAATTTAACTCCTTACTGGATGAATTCAAACTATGTATATTACCTGAATTAAATGAAATATTTGAAACTTTATTTGACCTCCCTCAATGGACAATATGTTTGATCCAACTAGATCAATTTCTTGTATGCTCAAACTGTAATATCGACACCCTCCATGACTTTTCTGATTGAGTGGGGTATGTGTTTGATATGCACTAAAATGTACGTCTATGAGATGCATGTACACATGAATATGATGCATGATGCATGATATATATGTGTGTGTGTGTTTGTGTGTGATATTTATTATTTATCTCTTCTGAATGTTTTTTACATCAATTACAATACATTATAAATGGAGTAAAATATTTTCTTTAATACATTTAAATTATTCAATGAATTATACCCAATAGATGGAAATTCATATGATGTGATTCATAAGTCTTTTACCTATATTATAGGATGATATACTCTCTGTTTGGATGCAGTTACTGTAATGTTTATAAGCCACTGCTAAATTATCTTCCTCCTGAAACTCTATTTATATCTTTTGAGAAGGTTCCAGTACCCCTTCATATTGCGGGTATCCTCACAAAGTTTCTGTGGATCCTTTTTCCAATGTACTCTCTCTGAGGCAAGGTGTTTTTGTTCACTGCTCCTCATGATCTTCCTCAAACATTATCCATTAAAGGAAGATGAAAACTGCTACAAATTTTGAATACCAGGTACTCTATTTTAAAGTATTATCTCGTGCATTTATTTCTTGAAGATAGATATCATGTTTTTGGGTTTTCTTCCACCACATATGATCATAATATGTTCATACGAAACTTTTAGGTAATATTAGAGGGATTTTATTTAAGATATAAAAATGATTGAATCACTATTTTTTGAATAAAAATGATATACAGTGATTTCATAAAATCATATGCAGTTTTTTGACCCTTACGTGAGCTGTGTAAGGGTAAATATGATTTACCCTTATGTAGGTAGGATGCGTAAAGTTTATACCCTTACACAATTCATTGGGTAAATGGTATACACTTATGTGAGCTGGTTACGTAAATGTAGGTATGTCTTTACACTTATGTGATACTGTTAAACAAAAATGAAGTAGTGCAATGTAAAGGCAATACTCTTATGCAAAAGGGTTTAAATAAGGTTCATCGATACTTTACCATTACATGTAAAGATATTTGAGCAACTGCGGAAAGGTATATGATGTTTACCTTTATATAGCATGTGAATATTAAGGTTACCTATACATAAAGGTGTTGCGTAAAGGTAATACCTTTATGTGAGGTAGATATATAAAGGTAATTTGCATATTACCTTTATGCAATGTCTAAAAACATCAGTACCCTTACATAGGACATCTTTGTATGGGTACTAACTGGATACCCTCACACATAATAGGGGTTCTACGTAAGGGTAAATAGAAAATTGTTTAAAATATTAAGATATTAAATGATTTTTATGGTTTATAAATTGATTATAAATTATATTAAAAGATATTTTAGGAATATTTTATTTATAGAGAATTTATAAACTAATTAATTAATTAGAAATTGTTTGTAATTAATTTAATAAAAAATGAAACATTTTTGACAAATATTAAAGGTTAATATTTTAAAAATAACTTTTGAAAAATTTAATGGAAAGCCTTGTGATATAGAAATAAAAAGTTTATTTATAAATCATAAGTGGTGATTTATAAAGTGTTTATAAATTCCAAAATATATGATATTTAGATTATATAAAATTTTTATATAATAGATATTGAGTTATAAAATGTTTATAATTCATAAAATATCATATAAAATCCATTTAATATAAAATATGAAAGGGTTTGTATTGAAATGAATATAAAATGTTTATAATCTTGATAAATTATAAAAAGTTTCTAATTAATATATATTTATGAATAGTTCATAAATGTATCATTTTTTGGAAAATAAATAAACTGTTTGTTTATTAGTTAAATTTCCTATATATTCATGTTAGTAATTTTTTTATGAAATGTGAATATTGTGTATTCCCATTTATAAGATAGGTTAATTTTAAGATAGAGAATGCATATCATAATAGTTGTTATATCATAAAATTTAGTTTTCAATTACCTTGACCATGGTTTTTAATTTTATTTATGATCTTTATAATAGTTTTTGGGAATAGTTTGTACATTTTAGGTGTTAGAGTTTTTATGAAATGAATTTTCTCTTTTGAATAGGGTTGGATATATATATCTCCAGGCTAACTCATGTGGAGTTTGTCAATATCACGTAACTCTATGACTTTATATGAATCATTCATGTTATTTATGTGTATGATTCATTTGGATATGTATGAATATACTTGACTTATTTTTTTGTTGATTAACATAGACTTTTGGGTTTGTATATAGTTTCACATTAATGTGGTGTGAACACGTTAATTTGGTGGTTGGAATAGGGATTTGCAAAACTAAATTGTTAGAAGCATGCATACACAAAAGGAAATAATACATGAAAATATAAAGATTACATACGATATAATAGTTATAAATTTAATATGCATGTGATGTATATTCAATTTATGAGACTAAAAACCCTTCAAATACTAAGTGTGATATTATTTATAAAATAGTACTTGTCAAGACCTTGCTTATTCAGCTGGGTAGGTTCTATCTAAGTAGGGTGACCTTGAATTATCTTATGTAAGGAAAGAAAGCGATAGATAACACCGATTCATCCTTGGGTAGGTTTTACCCAAGAAGTTTTCTCTTGTATTTTCTTGTGTTAGTATATTCTTTATGATTATTTTGGGTTACACTTAGCTGGGAAACTCTTGGGAGGGTTAATAGAGGAATATAACTAAATTTATCCATATAATGGATTTGGAAAAAGGGTCATCCACTCAACTATAAAAGAGTAAAAACTATTTTGATTGGGATGATTCTCTAACTAAATAACTAATTAGTGTGATAAACACTCAAGTGGAATCATTGATTAGTCAAATATAGATCTTGGATCACTAAATGGATATGATGTATGGGGTCATATTTTTTAGTGTGAGCACTTTAATTTAAATCCATTAATGAAAATATGTAATACATGATACTAACCTACTTATATGTATTTGTTTTAGATTATAGCATAATTCAAACTAATCATATTGAGATCATTAATAGGTATGACCTATAAAATAGTTAAATATTGGTATTTAGGATTGAGAAGTTTTACTCAAGGAGAAACATTAAGAGTACCCAAATTTTAATATTATAGAAATAAATTTATCTAAATCTGACTCATTGGTATTAGATACTGGATCAGTGTCTCACATTTGTGATCATAAACACATAATCTGATATAGGAGGTAATTTATGGAGGGTAAATTAGATCTTTTTGTTGGTGAAAGAGAAATTTTTTTTGTATTACAGGTCGACACTTATGATCTAATTTTAACAAGTAGATTGATTATAGGATTAAAAAATGTTATTATGTTCCCAATATTAAAAAAGAATTTTATTTTTGTATATTTTTTAGACAAGATGGTTTTTTCATTCATTATTAAGAACAAGAGTTTTTTATATATAAGAATGAAATATTTTATGTAATTTGGAATATAATGAATGGCTTGTGTGTTCTTAACATGGATAATCCTATTTATATCATTCAGAAAAATGATAATGTCAACTTTTGAGAGAAAAGTTGATAGGGATAGTGGATTATTAGATCACATACAAAGTGATGTATGTGGACTAATGAGAACTCAAGAAATTTGTGATTTTATGTACTTCATTATTTTTACCGATGACTTTAATTGGTGTGGGTATGTGTTTCGGATGAAACACAAGTATGAAACTTTTGAAGAGTTCAAAGAGTTTTATAAATAAGTACAGAATCAACTGGAAAAAAGTATTAAAGTCCTTTAATTGGTTTGGTTGTTGAATACTTGATCCAGGAATTCATAGCTCATCTAAGAGATTATAGAATTCTTTCAAAACTCACTCCTCCTAGAATACCATAATCAAATGGAATGTCTGAAAGGAGAAATCATGACTTGTTAGACATGGTTCAATCAATGATGATATTATGTGACCTTCCTATCTTATTTTTATTTTATGCTCTAGATATTGTTGAATCCCTACTAAATTGTGTTTCATCTAAATAAATCATAAAGAGACCATATGAGATATAGATTGGAAAACATATTTTTATGTATTTTTGTAAATAATTTGGGTATTGAAGCTTAAGTATGACGTTTTTCTTTTAATAATATTGAACCTGAGTTTTATAGATTCTTATGTGTTGGCTATACTAAGGAACCAGTGGATTTTATTTCTATAATCCTACTGAGAACAAAGTAATTATGGCCTGATTTGCTACACTCCTTGATAAGAAATGTAATAATCAAGGTTTTAGTGGTAGGAAAGTTGAACTTTGAGAAGTTCAACACTAATATACAATAATTGTTTGTGATATTTAAGTTCATTTGGTTCCACAAAGAGTTAAGGAAGAAGAACTGACTCAAGTTACATAAGAACCTCAAAGGTCTTGTATGATTCATTAGTAACCCAGGAGATATGGATTTATAAAGGATAATTATGATAAAGTAACTTTCATAAAAGATTAACCTACATCCTACTGAGAGGGAATTGATAATTCTTATTCTAATAAATGGTTAAAATCCATGGAATTTGATATGGACACCATATACACTAACCAAATTTGGAACTTGGTGTGTCACGAACTGAATCGGTCACCACCAATACTGGAACCAAACTTAGATTGTGGAAAGTCCCAAAGGGAATTCCCTATCCCCATGGGATAGCACAAGTGTCTGGGTATCATTTATCTTGGTTTGGGAATGATTTACCCGAATACGTATACATAAAACATCAAAAACATTTGGTAAACTGAATCTGAAAAATTCATACCAACAAGGTTTATACAAAAATCCAGAACTGAATACATAAGTTCAAATGAAATAAAAAAGGTCCAAAGACATAAATAAATAGCAAAAAACATCCCCAAGGACTCCACATGACAAGGGGTCATCACCCACAAGCCGTCTCCACAACTCCGCCCCAAGGATGGGAACTAACACCCCAGACCACCACCACCCAAAGCCTTTCCTTTACCTGAGTCAAATATAACCAAGTATATATAAACTCATTGGGTGTAAGTAGGTTTTGATTCTAATCCCAATAGGATACCACCCAATGATTCTAAATTTCATGCAATAAAAGTTGAAAAAGCAAGAAGTTTTAATATGCAAAGAAAAGTAGTGATAAATTCCAAGAAACATGACTTTCAATTGAAAAATGTTTTCAAACTAAAACTTTCAGAAAGTTAAAAAATTTAAATAATACATGTTATATAATTTAATTAACATCCAAACACACCCTAAGACAAGGTAAAATACCACAAATCCAATGGGAAACAAAATCGGGAACACCCCTAGGCACTAGATTGTCTCGGGCCCTATGTAACTCGTACCTCGATGTAAAGTAACCATAGAAAAATCTGTTCTCATGCACGAGACACTAGTAGGTAACATAACCATAACCTATTGGTCCTAAATAATCATATATATGGTTTATTTAGAGTTATCTTTATCCAAATTCTAAGTGAAAGAGGGACAAAACCCATCCGGTTCACTAGCTGTACTAGTACAAATCCGCCCACCTAAGTACCCGGGCTTCCCCCTTTGTGCTCAAAAAAATTCAGAAAGATACATATATACCTTTTCATATAAAACATAAATACTGGTTACATAAAAATATTACAGTATCTTTTCACACTTTATACCACTTAAGTCACACAAAAAAACATTTTTATTTTTTTTTTACAAACAACTTCACAAAAACTAACAATGCTTTGCACACAAAAATCACCTTTAAAACCCCACTTTGAACACTGTGTTCATAATCATATTCTCCAATGAAGAATTCTCAACACCCAAAACATTTATATAAAACCATTACATGAGTTATAAAATAACCCCAAATAATCATCACATGGAATATCTATGTAAAACACCCAATTTGACACCAAATTGGTACTCAAAAAATCATTTACTTAACAAACGTTACCCAAACCCAATTTCACAAAAAAATCAAAGGATAAGAACATTTAAAACATTATTTCAATCCTTAATATAGTTAAATAAAATAAAATAAATAATTATAGGGAATCCCTTAATAAACCAATAAAATAATTATATGAAAAACCCCCAATTTCAGCAAAATTTGGCACTTAACATTCATTTGCTTTATAATTGCCACTTAAACCAATTTTTTCAGAAACGTTAAAATTAAATAGACATGAAAATAACATAAATACAGCATCTAGGTCCTAAAAATTGAATACCAAAAGGAATCACCTACCAAATCAATGGAAACCCTTGAATCACCGTGCGAAAATCAAGTCGCACCACCGCCGCACCAAGAGGGACTTAGATCAAACCTAAAACCAAAATAATTGACCAAGAAAATCCAAGTTTAAACCCTATGTTCTAAAACCTACCCACTGGTCATTTGTGACTTCAAGTAAATTGAAATAAACTTCATGGAAAGGGTAGGAACTAAGGAGGAGAGATACTTACTTGAGATTCTTTGAAGTTCCTCCACCAAATCCCCCTTCAAAATGGGGTTCCAAAGAAGTTTTGAGCGACTTTGAGTGATGAAATTGATGTTAGGTTATATTAGGTGGAATAAGGGTCTAATTAGGAATTGAAATGGAGTAAAAATAGTAATAATTGAAAGAGTTATGAGGGAAGGAAACTACCTCTTCCAATCTGGACTATTTGAGAAACCCTAAGAAGTTATACACTAAATCGCGATGAATCCGAGCTACAAAGAGGGGAAAAAGAGGATGGGAATGCGTCTGGGTTCAATGGTCTTGGGTGATACTTAGAATCTATAATAAATCCTTAAAATTGAATAAGTTATTAATTAAACATTTTTTCTAAAACTAGAAATGGGCCTTCGGGCTGGCCCAATTACTTAAATAAAAACTCAAATATACCATTATTATAGATTAATAAAGGTTCCAAATTTCAATGGTGGTATTAATAGGTCAAGGGATTCCATTTTGGAATTGTAATGGGTGAAAAATATTAAAAAATAAAATAGTTATAAAAGAAACAAAATTGGTTTTTAAATCTGGAAATGGGCTCACGGTTTGGCCCAAATCATGAAAACACACCTTTCCTCCAAAAATGCATGGGAAACCCCCAAAAAATCAATAATGGAAATTAAATGAAAAATACCTTTAAAATATTTCATGTATGTGACAATTCTCCCCACCATTAAAACATTCCATCCTGGAAAGTCAACCTGAAGCTTGATCGGAAAACAAGAACGGGTACTCTTCCTCAACCCATGAATTCCATTCCCATGTCTCTTGTGTATCACTACCATGCTACCAACAAACCCAGACTAGCAGAATATAATTCCCTCAAAGAACCTTCTCTTGGGAGTCCACTATTTTCACTGGACACTCAAAAACTGACAAGTCAGGTTCTATCTCCTGTTCTTCCCAACTCAGCACATGGGATAGATCCGGATTGTATTTATTCAACTGGGAGACATAGAAGACATCATGGATGGATGTAAACTAAGAAGGTAAGGAAAACCTATATTCCACATTCCCAATACTCCCAGTTATCTCAAAGGGTCCGACATACCACGACGTCAGCTTCCCTTGCTTTCCCAATCGACGATGGCCCAAACAAGGGGCCACTTTCAAGAATACTCAATCACCCACTAAAAACTCTAGGTCTAGAAGCCTCCGGTCAGCATATGATTTATGATGACTATGAACTGTCAATAAGTGTTTCCTGATCAACTTGATCTTCTCATAAGTATCCTACACCAGACTCGTCCCAAGTAGTGAAGTCTCACCTACCTCAGCCCAACACAGGGGGGACCGATAAGGCCGACCATAGAGAACCTCAAAAGGAGACATTTGAATCAAGGATTGGTAACTATTATTATAAGAAAACTCAACCAATCCCAAATGGCTATCCTAGGAACCTCTAAAGTCTAGGACACATGCACGAAGCATTTCTTTCAAAAACTAATTTGCCTGCTCTGTCTGACCATCCGTTTGAGGATGGTATGTCGTGCTCATCTTAATATGAGACCCAAGGCCTTATAAAGGCCTTCCCAAAACCAAGAAGTGAAGCGGGGGTCTTTAACTGATACAAATTCTGATGGCACACCATGGAGTCTCACCACCTCTTAAAGATACAAACAGCCCAACTCATCCACTTTAGATGTATCTTTTTTAAGAATGAAGTGGGATGATTTAGTCATATGATCAATCACCAAGAAATGGAATTCTTACCCCGAAGTGTACGAGGCAAGCCAACAATGAAGTCCATGGAAACCTCATCCCACTTCTAGGTAGTAATTGGTAATGGATTGAGCAAACCAGAGGACCTTTTATGATCTTCTTTCACCTGTTGGCATGTGTAGCACCTCAACACAAAGTCTGTTATGTCTTGTCGCACACCTAACCACCAGAACTATAGACGGACATCATAATAAGTCTTAGTGGAACCCAGATAGACAGTCCACTGAGACTAGTGGCTTTCCTCCATCACCACCTTCCATAGAGATAACGGCACTACTGAACAGACCTTAAAGCACAAGATGCCCTCGGGAGATGATGACCAATCAGAGGATGTCTCCCCACCATGAATAAACTACTTCGACCACTGACAAAGCTCATCACTGGGCGGTTCCCACTGAATCAACTCCAACAAAGAATGATTCAACTGGACGCTCTCCAATAACACACCTCCACTGTGTTCCTTGGTCTCCATATGCATCTAAGAAAAGAGCCCCATCAAAGTCCACTCATCACTGGACTTCCTCAAATCCTGCACTAGAACTCTTCTACTCAAAGTGTCAGCCACCACATTACCCTTTCCTGGGGTATAGACAATGTCAGAGTCGAACCCCTACAAGTACTTGATCCAATGATGCTGCCTCAAGTTGAGGTCCTTCTACGAGAAGATATAGGCCAATATTTTTTTATCAGAGTAAACCACAAACTTCTCCCCAAAGTGGTAGTGACGCCAATTATTCAAAGCATGCATCACCACTTCCAACTCCAAGTCATGGTTCTGGTAGTTCTTTTCATGTGGTCGGAGTTGTCAAGATCCATAAGCAACCATGTGATCATCCTGCATAAGCATGCACACAAGACCTGTAACGACCCGAAATTTTGAATAAATCTTATTTCCTAATTTTATGTGTTATTTTATTTTATTTTTATACTCAACAAAAATGTTTCATTTGATAACATGATTATAATTAAAATGAGACCGTTGGGTTTAGAAGGTTATATGACCATTGGTCAATATGACCGCTGGAAACTAAACGTTTTGATTATTGTCTCTAAATACAAGTAATATTGGTTAATTATTATAGAAAGAAGATTCGATGGCCTCACCCAGTAGTCTTGGACCGATCGAAGCACATCTAACAGAACTTGGGAAGGAGGTAGCACCACTGGGCTTTGCTCTGGACCAAACCCAAGACGAACTTCATCGTGTGAAGCTAGAATGGAATCGCCTTTGCGAGAGGTTCAAACTGATAGAAATTACTACTCGTGCGATGTTAGTCGAGCCTCCCTCAGATTCTCTCACCTTAGCACACCTTACACTTAGGTCCTATGCTGGTGTGATAAGGGGCTATGTAAGGAGACCGTAACTGCCTTGTGTAATCCTTTGTTTTAAATAAAAATTGGGATTTCTTCTTATGATGAACTTTATGAATTTTCAAATGACCGGATAAATATAGTATGCATATTTTTGATGAATTTTATAAAAAAAGATATTTTAAAAATGTTTATGTAAACCTTAAATAATTAAAAATGTGTAATGATTTTCAAAAAATGGTCTTCTACAATTATGTTCAGTATGAAATTTAGAGTCTAATAAGATCAACTTAATTTTTGATGAATAGTAAATTATGAATAGTGATTTTATGATTAGGATTAGTAATGTATCCAAATGAATTATTAATCTCACTTAAATAAAGTATTAATATAATCTAGGCACCTTGATTAAGTAATGTGATTCAATAAAATGGTTAAATAACGATTTCATAAATTATTATTCAAGTATTAGTTTTTTCAAGTGAATAGTGTTTTTTAATTAAAAATTAAATTAAAAATATTTAAAAAATTATTTTTATAAAATGGATTTCATTTTTGAACTCAGAGCATCGATATTATGTTATGGTAATTTTTGGGGTTTTTTCTGAAAAAAATGAATTTTCGGTGAATAGTGTATTTATTTAAAAAATAAATTAAAAATATTTAGAAAATTATTTTTATAAAATGGAGTTCATTTTTGAAATCAGAGCATTGATATTTGGTTAAGGTGAAATTTTGGGATCATTCTGAGAAAGTTGAATTTTCGATAAATAGTGAAAATACAGTTTTTAAGTTATGGGTGTTTAATGACATCATTAAATGATGTATTAAGTATGCAATCAATATGGTCGACTTATGAATAGTAAGATAAGGTATTAGTTGTCCCAAGTGGCTAATACCATGGGAAAATACCATGGGCAAGCCCATGGTTTTTCCAAAACCACTAATGAGGTGTCCCTTGGCCATTAATGCCTTGTCCCCTCACTTTCCCTATAAATACCAAGCCATCCTCTCATCCATTCGACTCCCCACTCTCCCCCAACGAAGTTCTGGTCTCATTACCTCCAAAGGAGTCCTCCCAAGGTGCCCCCAATCCCTCAAGGTCCCAACCTTTGAGTTTTAAGAGTTACGTTTTAAGGTAAGGGATCTGATCTCTCTCTTTCTTTTCAAGAGATCTCTTTTATGTAATTTCATTTATGCTCCATGTTATTATGTTAAAGGGTGTTCTTTTATACTCCTATTACTACCCTTTTCATGTTCACATAATGAGATATCCCCTCTTACTCCCATTATTTCGTTTTATGAAGTTTTAAGTGGCGCCGTTAGGTTGCCGAAATTTTTGTAACGGATTCTTTCTCCCTTCTCATTTTTCAAGATCTATTTTCAAGTAAAGTATTGAAAGTTACTTTTTATTTTGTTGGGGTATGATCTCTAAATTTATTATACTGATATTTTATTACCATATTATGAGAGACCCCATTTTATCTCTTCAATTCATTATTTTGATGTTTTAAGTGGCGCCGTTAGGCTGCTGAATTTTTAAGTGGTTCTTCACCCTTCTCATTTTGAAGTTCTACTTTCATGTCAATTATTTCAAGTTCCTTTTGGTTATGTTGGGGTATGATCTCTATATATATCATACTTATATTTTATGACCATATGATGAGATACCCCATTTGATCTCTTCAATTCATTATTTTTAAGTTTTAAGTGGTGCCGTTAGGCTGCCAAATTTTTAAGTGGTTCTTCACCCTTCTCATTTTGAAGTTCTACTTTCATGTCAATTCTTTCAAGTTTCTTTTTGTTATGTTGGGGTATGATCTCTATATCTATCATACTGATATTTTATGACCATATGATGAGAGACCCCATTTTATCTCTTCAATTCATTATTTTTAAGTTTTAAGTGGCGCCGTTAGGCTGCCGAATTTTTAAGTGGTCCTTGCACCTTTCTCCCTTTTCAAAGTTCTAATTCCATCTCAAGTCTTGAAAGTTACTTTTTATTATGTTGGGGTATGATCTCTATATCTATAATACTGATCTTTTATGTTCATATGATTAGAGACCCTATTTTATCTCATCAATTCATTTTTAGTTGAAGTTTATGTAACGCTGTTAGGCTGCCGAATTTTCATAAGAGAAATCTTATTTTTGTCTTCCTTCCATGTTTTTCATTTCAAATGGTATGTCCTTCAAATTTCATTACCATGTTCATATATCCTTCTAATTCTTCCCCTCTACTGTTTTATGTGTCATTTATGAATGTTGGACCCCTGTACCCTCTCTTTTCAATGTTTTCTAAAACCCCGAAACATAGCCATTATGCTGCATAATTTTCGTCTCAAAATGCCTCTCTCTTTTCTCAAAATTATTTTATGTTATAAAGTGAATAATCAAATCTCTTATTTCTATAGGTTTATTCACATATATATCAAAATTTTCTATTTTAAATTCTGGGATTTACATACATGAGACCCGCTCTCCCCTTCCGTGGGTTTAAAGTGACGTAAAGATCATGTCCTTAAAGCAGTTTTTAAAACGTTATGATTATGAAATGAAACCCATTTATTTTATGCTATATGGGTTATTTATGAAATGTTTGATGATGATATATGTGGCTCACATGATAATAAAGGCAAATTTAAGGGTGCGCCCTGATAGCGCTCCAATGCATTGGGTAATGATGTAACCACTAGAGATTACAATTTTCACGATACCTTGGTGAATAACCTTGGTAATTTTCAAATGACACCTTGGGGATAGACCTTGGTGATATGTTCATGATTTTCTATGTTAAATGATGTAGCCACATCTTCAAGTTATGAAAAATTTTATTTTTATTATGATATGCCTCATGATTTCTTTCTCATTCCTTAATGTTCTTTTCATGACCTTATTGAAGTATCTCAAGTTCACATGTAAAATGTTTCTCTTGTTTCCCTTAATGGGCCTTATGATCACCCTTTCTTTTGATGTATGTCCCCAGGTTATGAGATGTAGTAATGAACCTAGGATGAATATTAGGAGAATCCTTTCAAGTGTTTAAGAATAATCTTTTATGTTTTCATGTTTAAAGATCCTGGTTTCCAAGACACTAAACCTTAAAGATCCTCGGTTTTGTAAAATGTAATGAAAGTTTATGTGATAAAAAGGCAGGATGCTATAAGACCCATACCTAAAGCATCACAATAGACCACATATCCCTTTACATCCTATGAAAAAATCATCATGTGGGAGGTATTCAACCACCTATTAAGATCCTCGAATGATGCCTCGCATTCTAGGCCCCATACAAACTTCACCCTTTTCTGGGTGAGCGTGGTCATCAGTGAAGTAAGCCAAGAGAAATCCCGAACGAATCGCTTGTAATAACCAGCCAGGCCATGGAAACTATGGATCTTAAACACATTATTCGGATACTCTCATGACATAATCGCGTTAATCTTCTTGATTTCCATTGAAACCCCCTGCTCAGATATCACATGCCCCAAAAATATCACTTCCCTAATCCAAAAAGTGAACTTTGACAACATTTCATAGAGGCGGTGATCCCACAAAGTTCCCAAGATGATCCTCGAGTGATGTTTGTGTTCCTCATCAGAGCCAGAGTATACTATAATTTCATCCACAAACACCACAATGAAGGAATCAAGATACTGATGGAACACCCTTTTCATGAGTGCCATAAAGACCATTGGAGCATTGGCCAATCTGAAGGGCATGACCAAATACTCAAAGTGGTCTTACCTTCTTTGGAAGGCTGTCTCTGGGATATCTTCCTCTTTCACCTTGATTTGATGATATCCCAAACGCAAGACTATTTTTGAGAACCAATTTACCCCCCTCAACTGATCGAACAAATAATATATTCTGTTCAAAGGGTATTTGTTCTTAATTGTTACCTTATTTAGCTTCTGATAGTCAATGCACAACCGGAGGGATCCGTCAACCATTCTCGTGAACAACACAGGAGAGGCACAAGGAGAGATGCTCGGGGGAATGAATCCTATGGATTCTAAGTCGTCTAGTTGTATCTTTAATTCCATCAGCTTGGTGGGGGAATGCGATAAGAGGTAAGGGATATCATCTATGTTCTCGATGCCAGTTCAATCGAGAACTCCACATCTCACTCTGGGGGGAAACCTGAAAAATCATCTGGGAATACTTTCGGAAACCCATTCATGAGGTAGTAAACCTTCAGAGGAAAAACCATCATCCTCTAGCGCAAGAGATGATAAATGGAAGATAATACTTCCAACTCTGGGAGTGGAGGTCCTACATGACCTGACTGAGGATCCCATTCTCCACGAAAAACCTGACGACTCCCATCAGGTGTCATGAAACTTAATTGCTTCATGTAGCAATAAATGTGTTCCTAGAAGTGTACTATACAATCCATGCCAAGTATTATGTCAAAAAATTTCATATCTAGAACCAAGAGGTCCCACTCCATCTCAACCCCTGACACGGAAAGCGCACACGAGGGGCACCTGAGGCCATGCTCCTTCTTTCCCAGTGGTTTCACCAACTCCATCGCGAAAGACATCAACTTGGTTGGAAAATTAAGTATGTCAACAAAACAAGCATAAATTAATGAAATAGAGGAACTAGTATCAAAAATAGCATCATCTATAGAATATGTGATCATAACGGTACCTCAAACTGTATACGATCTCGCCTCTGATCCAGTTGGTGCCTGATCCACTGCATGGAGATGTTCAGTCTCTGCCTAAGGACGACCGCTAGTCTGTGGTTGTGCCCTAAACTAGATATGCCTAGAAGATGACCCATACCTACCAACACGACCTCCAAATTTAGATCCCCTGATCCTTGACAGCTCAGACTGTGCTGGCACTCCTCTTAAATCCACTGACCCTGCCCCACTCAGAAGTGGACGTGCCACCCCTAAGAAACACTACAAATGACCCAGAACACCACATTGGTAATAGGTATTCAAAAGAAGTGTTCATGTTGGTCGGATGTGCCCCAGTTTCCCACACTGGTGTCACATGACTGATCTCGCATCAGAATCCCCAAATGAAAACTGCCTGGAGGAGTGGCCTGAACTGCCACCTCCCTTCTTCACCTGATCCTCTCGCTTCCTCTTCTTCTCTGTGGAGATGCCACTTCCCACTACTAAAACTGTCCCAAAAAACCATCCCTACTTTTATAGTCGATATCCACCATACATTCCTATTCAACGACCTTAACGTAGTTCCTCATATTGAATAGGAAGACCTGAGAGTATATCTCGGGTCACAGGCCTTTCTCAAACCTCTGGGCCTTCAATTGGTCATTTAAGAAAATTTCAAGGGAATAACGAACCAACTTAGTGAAACGGTTGGCGTACTCCATCACAGAATGATTACCTTGAACAAGGTCCATGAACTCTTGGGACCTGGCATATTCCAAGACCTCAGGGTAGTACTATTCATTAAAGAGGGCCTTGAAATCTCCCCAACACATCTACTCATTCTTCCCAGTCTAAAGCACTGATTCCCACCACTTACAGTTGGGACCCTCCAATATAAAATAGGAACAATTCAACCTAATCTCCTCAGGTGTTTCCAGAAAATCAAATATACGCTCTATCTTCTTGAGCCATTCCTCTACTTTCTGGGGTTCTGAGATGCCTTAGAAGGTAGAAGGCTTGTTTTTCAGAAACTCCTGAGCTTTATATTTTCTAGGATCCATCTCTTCTTCCCTAGATGAATATGGAATAGGATCCTGTTCATGTCCTAGTCCTTGGATAGCCCGAACCACATCCTCTACTATCCTCTGATCAAGCGGTGAGGGAGAACTCTCTTTGGCTTCCTCCCATGGGTGCATGGGAGCTTTCTAAGGAGGCATGTAGCGACAAAAAGGAAACAGTCACAAGAGAAGAAATCAATACAAAAGTTATGAAATATTCCATCAATATCATCAGATTTAATGAATCTAAAAACATTACAATAATAAAATAAACTACTACTTCACCCCCCCCCCCCCGCCTGATGTCCACGTGTAGTCTGCAGCCTACACGTCGCACCTTGAAGTGAAGTCAAACAAAAAATTCCATTATCCCATGGTGAATCGAGGTCTTCTAAGTTAGGTGTGATCCAAGAACCTTACTCATGACCAAAACACCGAGTCCCTATAGTCCTAGATTCTTTCTATCCTGACTCATCCCAAAATAATAATATAACCCAAAAACATTAACCTCCTTTGATACCATTTTGTCACAAACTGAATCTGGTCACCACCAATATTGGCACCAAACCCGGTCTGTGGAAAGGCCCGAAGGATGTTAACTATCCCCACGGGCAGTCACAAGTACCTTGGAATCATTTATCTTGGTTTGGGAACGATTTACCCAAATATGTATATGTAAAACATCAAAAACATTTGGTAAACTGATTCTGAAAAATTCATACCAACAAGGTTTATAAAAAAATCCAGAACTGAATATATAAGTTCAAATGAAATAAAAAATGTCCAAATACACAAATAAATAACATAAAAACATCCCCAAGGACTCAACACAACAATGGGTCATCACCCACAATCCATCTCCACAACACTGCCCCAAGGATGGGAACTAACACCTCAGATGACCACCACCCAAAGCCTTTCCTTTAACTGAGTCAAATATAACCAAGTATACTTACACCCAATGGGTGTAAGTATGGTGTGATCATAAGACCAATAGTATACCACCCAATTATTCAAAATTTCATGCAATAAAAGGTGAAAAAGAAAACAGTTTTAATATGAAAAGAAAAGCAGTAATAAATTCCAAGAAACATAACTTTCAATTGAAAACTGTTTTCAAACTAAAACTTTCAGAATGTTAAAACATTAAAATAATAAATTTTATCTAATATAATTAAAATCCAAACACACCCTAATATTAGGTAAAATACCACAAATCCAATGAGTAACAAAATTAGGAACACCCCTAAGCACTAGATTGTCTCGGGCCTTATGTACCTCATACCTCGGTGTAAAGTAACCATAGAAAAATCAGTTCTCATGCACAATCCACTAGTAGGGAACATAACCATAACCTATTTGTCCCCAATCATCATCTATATGGTTTATTTATAGTTTTATTTATCCAAATTATAAGTGAAACAGGGACAAAACTCATCTGGTTCACTAGTCGTACTAGTACAAATCTGCCTACCTAGGTACCCGGGCTTCCTCCTTTGTGCTCAAAAAATTTCAGAAAGATAAATATATCCCATTTCATATAAAACATAACTAATTGTCACATAAAAATAGTACATTATATCTACATACTTTATACTACTTAATTCACACAACAAAACATTTTTATTTTTTTTACAAACAACTTCACAAAAATGAACAATGATTTGCACACAAAAATCCCCTTTAAACCCCCACTTTGAACACCATGTGCATAATCATATTTACCAAATCATAATTTTAAACACCCAAAACATTTATATAAACTCATTACATGAGTTATAAAACAACCCCAATAAGCATCACATAGAATAGCCATGTAAAACACCCAATTTGACACCATATCGGTACTCAAAAAATTCATTTACTTAAAAAACGTCACCCAAAACCGATTTTTCAGAAAAAAAACAAAGGATAATAACATTGAAAACATTATTTTAATACCTAATACAGTTCAGTAAAATCAAATAATTAATTATATAGCATCCCTTAATGAACCAATAAAATATTTATATGAAAAACCCCCAATTTCACCAAAAATTGGCACTTAAAATTAATTTGCTTTATAATTGCCACTAAAACCAATTTTTTAAAAAACATTCAAATGAAATATACATTAAAATACCATAAATACATATTCTATGTCACAAATATTTTATACCAAAAGATATCACCTACCAAATCAAAGGAAACCCATGAATGATTGTGCGAAAATCAATTCGCACCACCGCTACCCTAAGAGGGACTTAGATCGAACCTAAAACCACAATAATTGACCAATAAAACCCAAGTTTAAACCCTAGGTTCAAAACCCTACCCCTATTAATTTTTGAATTCAAGGAAATTGAAAGAAACTTCATGGAAAGTGGAGGAACTAAGGAAGATAGACACGTACTTGAGATTCTTTGAAGTTCCTCCACCAAATCCCCATTCAAAATGGTGTTTCAAAGAGGTTTTTAGAGAATTGGAGGGATTAAATGGATGTTAGGTTCTATGAGTAGGATTAAGGGTCTAATTAGGAATTGTAATGGAAGAAAAAGAGTAAGAATTGAAAGAATTATGAAGGAAATAAATTACCTCTTCAAATCTGAACGATTTGAGAAACCCTAAGAAGTTCTGCACTAAATCGCGATGAATCCAAGCTCCAAAGAGGGGGGAAAGAGGATGAGAGAGCTTCTGGGTTCATTGGGATTGGGTGAGACTTAGAATCACTTAAAATCCTTAAAATTTAATAAGTTATTAATTAAACGGTTTTTTAAAAAAAACTTTAAATGGGCCTTCGGGATGGCCCAATTCCTTAAATAAAAAACCAAATCCACCATTATTATGGATTAATAAATGTTAAAAATTTAAATGGTGGTTTTAATAGGTCAGGTGAGGCCATTTTGGAAGTTTAATGGGTGAAAAATATTAAAAAATTAAATAGTTATAAATGAAATAAAATTGGTTTTTAAATCTGGAAATGGGCTCACGGTTTGGCCCAAATCATGAAAACTCACCCTTTCCTCCAAAAATGCATGGGAAACCCCAAAAACAAATCAAGAATGGAAATTAAATGAAAAATACCTTTAAAATATTTCATTTATGTGACATGGTTGATGCACTTTAATGGATGATACCCATATGGTGAAAGTGGGTTTTCTGTAATAAAACTGACATGGATGATAAAGTGTAAACCTATAAAGCATGATTAGTGGAAAAGGGTTACAAACTAGTTCATGGTATTGGCTATGAAGATACCTTTTCACCTATTGTGATAATAAATTCCATTTGGATTTTTATAGCCATATTAGTTCATTATGATTATGTGATATATTAAATCTATTTAAAAACCAAAATCATTAATAGGAATTTAGATAAGTATGTGTATATGATACAACTTGAGGGTTTTGAAGTTCCAAGTGAGAATGTTAAGGTTTATTAGTTGCAACAGTCTATTTATGGACTAAAGAAATATTTTTAGAGTTGGAATATATGGTTTTATGATGTAGTCAAAGAGTTTGGTTTCTTCAAGAAAGAGGATAATTATTATGTATACAAGCATCTTAGTGGGAGCATAGTAGTATTTCTAATATTGTATGTCGATGACATACTGTTATTGGAAATGATGTCCTGAGACTTCACTTTGTGAAGATGTGGTTGGGTAAATGTTTCTCAATGAAATACATAGGTTAAGAAACTTACATACTCCATGTGAAGATTTATAGATATAGATCTAATAAGTTGATTGGACTAAGTTAGAACACGTATATTGGTAAAGTGATTAATTAGTTTATCATGGAGAGCTCTAAGATGGGGTTTTTAATGGTGTTTCATGGAATGAATATTAGAAAGTTTTTTAATCCTTCTAAAGAGTTAGAATGGATTGATATGATTTCTTATGCATCCTCCATAGGATCTATCATGTATGTCATGTTGTGTACTCGACCTAATGTCTTGTATTCTTTAAAGATAGCAATTATATACCAATACAATACTATTGAGAGTCATTGGATTGCCTTGAATAAAATTATTAAGTACTTGAGAAGGACTAAGGATAATTGTTTGGTCTTTGGAGAAGAGGATGAGATCTGTGTAAAGGGTTACACAGATGCTAATTTCCAATCTGACAAAGATGATATGAAATCTCAATATGTATTTATTTTTTTCCTAAATGGTGAAGAAATTAGTTAGAAGAGTTCCTAACAAGCCACCATAGAAAACTCAAAAATAAATATAGAATATATCATTGCATCAAATGTTGTGAAGGAATCTATTTAGATAAGAAGTTCATTTCAAAACATGGAGTGGTTCCTAGCATCAAGAGAGAAATAAATCTATATTGTGACAATAATGGTGATATTTCTAGGGATAAGGAAGCCTAGTATCATCAAATTACCAAAGGCATTATTTGAAAATACCATATCATACAGAAGATCATTGAGAGGGTAAATGAAAAGATAAATTGGGTGGCTACAAAGGATAATATAGCAGATCTATTGATGAAACCATTATCACAGTAACAAAATGAGGATCATATAGAATCCATAGGTGTTAGACACATGAGAGATTGGTTTTAATGATTATAAATGTATCATGTTGTAGCTTCCCCAATATTATTAGCCACACGAATAGTGTTATCAAGCCAGTTTCCACTGGCCTTAGGTGTGCAAATGACAAAGGTTTCTGACTAGTAGAGAGGGTGTGAAAGAGGTGTAGCGGGGAGGCTATACCCTTTGGGGATGATATGAAACTAGTCTGAATAAATACATATAACATGTAGTGGAAATGTAAGAATCAGAAGACTCAAACTAGATATTCAAATGGAAGAACCATAGATGATGACAATAAATAGCAGAACCAATATAATCAACAGAATAAACTACAACAGAAAATAAATAAACATTCTATCATGAAAAACACACCACTTGTAGCACTAAAACTAAGCATGCATAAAAAGCAGGTCATATAGATGAAAATAAAGAATAGGGGAACCCACATAAGACCATAGTATCTACATACATATAGGAATGATGATATAGAAATAGAAATAAAAGGAAACTCTAGATAAGAATGACCTCAAGGTCCCATGCCAACATTCTATGAAAAAATTCTACTACGATCTAGCTTCTGAGGTTGATCTTTTACCTGAATGTAAATACATAAATTCTACATGCATCCCGAAGTTCCTGTGTGGGGTATGAGAATGGGTCTTAGTAAGATACCATTCAAGTGTGTGTACCCAACATAAATATTTAAGCAGAAGAGTAATATGAAATTAAATAAAAGTAACATCTCATGCATTTATAATAAATACAAACTTCACTAGTGCTCAATATCCACCAAGGAGATGTCACCTACTTTGACCAATGTTAGAAGTCTAAAAATGATAGGATCCTTGGCATGTGGCCTAAGGTATCCCTCTAATTTCAATAGCCCAAGTGAACCCTTAGGTTCCACCACAAATAAGTTTCTCATCACCACATGCCTCTTGACACCTTATGTCTCAAATGAATCATCGATGTCCTTAAGGCATGCCCAAAACAAGTAACCAATCCCTTGGACCCCTCCTCTAAGGCACATGTCAACTCGAATCTTGACATTCGGAGACACAATGATGTTTGTCCTCAAATAAAAGTCATTGTAGGACCATGGCACGACATCCTAATGAATGGTGATATCCATCCTACAATATAAACCCAAGCTCATCAGCTACAATCACAGTGAACCTCAGCCCCCAACCGATAGCCTCATCACAATAAACCGAAGGATCCTCGCATTCTACTTGGATTTCTATGAAAAGAACCCCCAAAACTATTCCTAAGAAACTATACTGGGGGACTCTACCCACACGAGTGGTCAAAACCACCTCATTGTAGAGTCAACCTGTGTGCACCTGACTCAATTCAGTGCTTTGGCCATCATGGGTGAGCGAAAATCACCAGATATAGTCTCTAAGACACACCATCATCAGCACCTCATGCCCCTATGACATTGTTTCTCAAGTATGATGGTCTTTCCACCCAATAACACAAGTTATGTCCAACCTGACGGTCTCACCACCTTAATCTGTCATCCATGACACCCAAACGATGGTCAATACCACCCAAGTAAATCTGGTACAAGCCCAACCAAACAATCAACATCAACTTAATCTTGATGGCCTATCCATCTCAATATCGGGCTGAGCCCATCACAACCCCATGGGCCTCAATAGTATATCAAAATCATTGTATATAAATGATTTATTTATTAAACAATTAAAATTAAAATGATTGAATTGTATAGCCTTTAATAACACACAATTCAATGTAATTGAATTGTAAAACTTTAATTAAATAAACAATAAAACAATTCATTATAATTTTCTAACATAATTCAATATAACCAATTCAATTTTAATAGGAAATTTGATGTAATTTAATTTCACCATATCAATTAAAAAAATTAAACCAATTTCAATCAAAACACACCTCGGTCTAGCTGTTCAAGGTGGTTGATAGCCTCTAATCTGACCTTTCACCTATGAAATTATCTTGGGAATGCCCAAAAATATCCCATAGGGTAAAATGATCAATTTAATATGCAATAACTGGGTCTCTCTCAAAACCCAATGATGTGCTAAAAAGTCACACCCCCAAATCGGCCATGAAAACACAAAGTAAGATATGCACCACCTACTTTGGACTCATAGATATAGGAATTTCTGGAATTAGCCTCTAATTCAAATAAAATTAGAAGAGATCTAAGTTTACATCAAGGGACTTGAAAATAGGGTAAAAGGTATCAGACATAATTAGCATTATGTGATGTGAAATTTAAATTAAAGGAAATCTAGGGTGAGTTTATCCTTACTGATATGATCCTATCTCACCAGACGACAATGAAAACGAAGCACCGATGGAGGATACAGCTTAGAAACTAGGAGGAGGATGAGGAATGGAGAAACTCCCATCCTATTGTATGCATGACCAAGAAAGAAAAAGGGGAGAAAGGTAAGAAAAAAGTGAAAACAAAAGAGGGGGAAATGTAAATTCCTAACTTTACTAGGATTTATGGTTTAGCTCGCATGGTTTTCCAAACCATATGAAAACCGTGTGGGCTACAGTGTTGAGGTATTACCTAAGTGGTGGTACCCATGTGGCTTGCCACATGGTTTTCCCTAAACATACAAAAATTGTGTGGTATCCCTCTGTAATGGTTTTCGCTAACCATGCACAAACCATGTGGCAGTTCAAAAATGAGTTGTACGGTTACCTAGAATGGACCGCACAGTTTACCTTAAACTGTGTGCCATGAACCGAAACTCCAAAATAGGCCTTCAGTCATCTGATACTTCCAAGAGCATTATAAAACACCTAATTAATTTTTCAATCCTCTAAACCTATTTAAAATATGATATAAAGGTGACGGAACTCTTAAAATTGATTTCCAATCAACAAATAAAGAAAATTGAACCCCCATTAATTGAAAAGTTCAAAAATTGAGTGATTTTCAACCCATTACAAAGACATTACAATCTCCCCACCTTAACATATCTCATCACTAAGCTATCAAACCAAACATAGAGATGGTACCGAACATACTCATCCCATTAGAAAGTACCCGAACTACCCCGGTATCAAGGGGACATGTCAACTGCCAAAAGGGGGATCCCCACCTTAGGAGTGACCTACCCCGGTCTCAATAGACCCAACACTCAAATTAATCAATGGTCCAACAACCAATTTCTAGAATCAAAATTCCCCCTATGACGCATCGCCACTTATGCACCTTGCCAGGTAATCCCATGTGATACCAGACACCCATTCAATTTCTACACTGCATCAGTGCCCGCCCCGTGCCCATGGATCACATGGCACCTATATGGACCTACATCTCAACAGATGCTAAATTCAATATCGATGCGTCACACCTCATTCAAGTCCCACACCGCATTGGTGTCCATATGCATATGAACCTCAATCAAGTACCATGTCTCCTTGATTCCCTAGTGCCATGAACCTCATAAAATCACATCCATTGATGCTTAATCATAGAACTCGGTGCCTCACACCTCATATATACATCACTCATCTGATATGATGTCAACCTACTTACCAGTGTCAGGTCAGTCCATTTACATATCATGTGCACCTCGTGCATCCGAACGGACATTTCTTAACAAAACATTCAAAATGAAAACAAAAGAACTAGGTTATGCACATGGCGTACCTTTAACCATCATTGTCTCACTAGCCTACTTAAACCCTAGAAGCTCCATAGAATGAACCTATCCTAAATATCGAATGTCTGATGGCTGACCTCCCTATGATGTTTCACCAGTCACCGGCCAATGACCCCACTGTTGGGTCTCTTTGTCTCTTCCATGACCTCTGTGTGCATCTGAAGTTCAAAAACCCTCACTCGGTACTGATACCAAACTGATCTCAGACACCTGAGTCTGCCCCTAAACCTGACTAGCATCTAAATGAGAAGGCCTCCTAAAAAACCTCTCGAGATACCTGACCTTTCCACATCCTTAGCACTCCTTTATAGGCCGCTCACAATGAGTCTGGAATTTTCATGGCTACCCACACTAAAATCAAATTGTAGAAGAACCACTCTAAAGTGGTCTAGATAAGTCCTTGGCCTAAATGCCTTACTAGAACTCGTTTCTGTCTCACTTCCTATCAACTGAAGCTTCACTATTGAAATCACTTGAAGTTGTTGTCTGGCTTGAATAAGACCTATCTGTCAAGTTTCCCTCATCTATGAGCACCTGTTTCACCGCCTATGAGAATGATTCCAACCTGAAGTTGTTTACTATATCTTGAATGGAATGTCATGAACCATCCTCTAATTGCCTCACTCTCAAGGTTTCATCACTCACCATTTTGGGTGAAAAGTGAGACAGCTTGGTGAATGTCGTTTCATAGTACATGTTGGACATTTTTCCCTACTGAAGTCTCAATAACTCTCGATCCCTTTCTGCCCTCAGCGTATCTCAGAAGAAATTATCTAAGAACCTGACCTCAAAATCCTTCCAGGCCAGTCCCTCATGTCTTCCAGCCTGAACCTACACATCCCACAAGTTCTTAACCAGTCCTCTGAGCATATAGGTTACCAGTTTCACCCCCTCCATAGAGGCGTCTCAAGCTTCTCAAAGATCACTTTCATACTCTCGATCAAATTCTCAACCACCTGTGGACCGCCCTCACCCTAAAAAATCAAGGGGTGTTGCGACTAGAATTTCCAAGTTAGATAGGCCATAGATGGCTCTGCTACCAGATCACCACGGTCGATTCCCTATATAATCCACATAAGGCTCGCTCAGAGCTGCTCCTCAAGCCATAGCCCAAATTCTACAAGATATGGAGGTTACCCCGCCTACACTGGATCTTGTACCTATCCCCGAGCTTGTACCAGTGGCACTTACTCTTCCTAACCCTTAGGGTCCTCAACCTGATCATGATCTAATGGCACCCTATCCTTACATTCCTAACGCTCCATCTGAGTCATCTAGGAGGAACCTACGGAATTCCATAAAATGTTCAGAAATCCCATAATATATATATATATCACGTAAATAGGGTAACAAGTAATAGTCAGTGTGATCTCACTACCCTTACCCTTCCTCATTGTAACCATGACACATTGAATACCAGCCTCAAGTCCTACTTAACCACCCTCAATAGATCTATGTATCAAAAGTACCCTCGGACATGCCCATCCTAACAACCAATGTTTCCTTAATCTAATGAACTTGTCTCCCAACTTGGTGATCAAAATCACCTCATGCCATACCTACCTTCTTGTATAAGATTCGGTCCCATTTCCCACATCACATGGCATAATAAAAATCATACCACGTCATATCATATTTATCAAAGCATTACATATCATGTAACATGCGTATTTAGAATTGAAACATTCTAATATGATCCTAAACAAAGCATGAATGTTAGGTCCACTAGGTCAAATACCCTGATAGGGGGTGAATCAGGGTATGAAAGATTAAAACATCTTTCCCTTTTTATCTTTTTTCATTGTAAAAAAAACTATATTCTCTCTCTTTATTGTAACAGGGTATGAACAAAAATTAAATCATGCACAGGACACAATGATTTTTCTTGGTTCACCCTCACTAGGCTACGTAAAAGGATCATACAATGGCGATGTGCCGATGTACAAAATCTACTAAAAGTGCACTATTTTTTACAATGTTCGGATTGAACTCATTGTCCCTCCTGGTTTACAACCAAACACAATTTTAAAGCTCACTGCTCTCTCAACTGGAGTGTTCTCAATTCTTCAAAAGATCCACTCGTAGTTTATAGACTTTTAGGCCCCTTCATTATCTAAAATTAATGCATCATACACTATATGTAGATTCTCTATTAATGTACCACTTTCATCCACTCATGAATACCACTTTAACGCAGGTGTACTGGGCAACTAAAAATCTTGCATGCAACCCTTACTATGCCTTGCGTGCAACTTTATTGCCTTGCGCGCAAGATTTAACTTTTATCACGAAGCACCTTTTGTATGAAACTTCAATCTTATACGCAACTCAAATCTTATGCGCAACTTCTTTAGCTTGCGCGGAACTCTAGTTATTTCACGCAACTCCATTTATATAAAAATCTTGCATGCTTTATATATCTGATCTCCTATAAGTATTTATCTTCTTCGAATGAGGGTGTCACCTATTATTTATAGGCATCATTGACCTCTGCACGGAAGATTCGACGCATCGTTCAGGATCCCCTCTATGCATGTAAAACCCAATTTGACGTCTCATTAGACGCGCAAGTTTTTTTCACGCAACCTCATCTTTCGCGCACATCTTCAAATTTTTCATACACTTCATTACTTTTCCATATTTTAATATTCTGATCCTAAAACATGCCTTGCGCATACATTTCTCTACCATATTCAATCTTTCATGTAACTTCCTTTACCAAAAACACATATCTCCATTTTCCTAATTTTGTGGCCCAAAAATTTGCAAACATTAAAAAACAATGGCACCTTGTATCTGTTCTTTTTGTACCGCCTCCAAATCATCCATTCCTTTTTCATGTTTCATTGTCAGCATAGATTGTCAAAAATATCTCTAGAACCTGACAAATCACCATGAAAATCTTCTTTTTAAACAAACATAATCGACCCAAAAATTATTTAATGTTAACTTGAGGGATTTTTACCCAAAAAATATCCCTCTTTGGGTTCATTGATAAATATTTCATAAAATGATATATATTTATAGCTTCATCCATCTTCTACCACCATTATCTTCATGCAATTCAGATAGCAATCAAAAATTTACTCAACACATACTCTAAGATCACATAAGAAATGATCGGTGTGAGAAATAAGAGTATAATAAAAAATTTGTCAATGAATCACTTTATTCTTGACACTAATTCTTGAAACCAAACAACTAATTTCATCATGAACTTTAGCTTTCCGATATATCTTCTTTGATTGATCACTTCTAGCATCGTCAAATTTAATACTCCCTCTATTTCACCATTTCAGTTCTCATGTTTTGGAATTCTTAAAGATGTCAAAGCTAAGATATGATTTTTTCTTTATAACCTCAAGTAATTTTCAACATGTTCTCAGCTTCTCCTTCTATCTCTCTACTCCCCCTATCTCGCTGAGCCACCTGTCAGCTTCTCTCTATGTCTTGACTAAGCCATTTTCTCCCTTTTAGAAACCATAATTTCTCCCCATTTTTTAATAAACCTAAAGGTAACTCCTTTGCGGTCTAGAATAAGGTAAAGAACAAAAATCAGTGAATTAGGGAAAAACACACCATAACTTAGGGAGAGGGGGTCCCACATCCACACTTTTTCAAGTGCAGGGGGTTGACTGGACTCCAAGATCTAGTCGATGCCTCTCAAATGTTTCTTTGGGTAAGGCCTTTTTCAAAATGTCTGCAACTTGTAGTTCTGTAGGCACATACTCTAACTTCACTATCCCTTGCTCCACCTTCTCCTTGATAAAATGATATTTGATTTCAATGTGCTTTTTCCTTGGGTGATGGATTGGATTTCTGTTAAGATTTATAGAACTTGAATTTTCACAATGGATTTCAATCAGATACTTCACATCAACTTCCATGTCATCAAGATGATGCTTCATCCACAATAACTATATGCATAATTGAGTAGCCGAAATATATTCACCTTCTACATTTCTCAATGAAATACAATATTTTCTCTTACTCAGCCAAGAAATACACAATCCAACAAGATATAAAGCACCTCCTAACATTGATTTTCTATTGTCTTCTAATCCAACCCAATCTGCATCGGTATATCCCAATAGATCTGGCTGAGATTTTTCATTATACATCAAACTAAAATCTACAGTTCCCTTGATATACCGAAGTATTATTTTCACTACAAGAATATAGATTTCCTTGGGATTGATTTTATATATTTCTTCTTAGACTGTGGAAAAAATAATATCAGGTCTTTTCGCAGTCAAGTATAGTAAACTTCTAATAGTTTTCCTGTATTAAGTTATATTAACTGCCTTTCCATCATTAACTTTTGATAGTTTTTTATGGGTAGCAACCGAAGTCTTCGTCACCTTGGAATTATCTATTCCAAACCTTCTCAAAAATTCCTTATAATATTTTGATTGAGAAATGAATGTTTCATTCCTTCCTTATGTCACCTATGAACCAAGGAAAAATATCATTTCACCGATCATTGACATTTCAAACTCACTCTTCATGAATTCAGAAAACTGTCTGCATTGTGCTTCATCTGATTTTCCAAATATTATGTTATAAACATATACTAGCACCATCATCCTTTGATTACTATCATTGTTCACATATAGATTTTAATCAACTCCACCATGCTGAAAACGAATCTTCTTAAAATAATGATCTAGTATTGAATACCATGATCTTGGTTCTTACTTCAACCCATATAGAATCTTCTTCAGCCGATAGACTTTTTTCTCATCTTCATGAATGAGAAAACCCTATAGCTTTTCGATATACACTTCTTCTTCCAGAACCCCATTCAAAAATGTGAACTTAACATCCATCTAGAACAATTTTAACTTTGGTTGTACTGCAATGGCCAAGAATAATATGATTCTCCCCATCCTTGCAACAAGTGGAAATGTCTCATCAACATCGATACCCTCTGTCTAGGAGTACCCTTTTCAAACTAGTCATGCTTTGTTTTGAATTGTTGCACCATATTCATTCATCTTGTTGTGAAAGACCCATTTAGTCTCGATAACATTCTTATTTTTTATCCTTGAAACAATCTCTCACATCAGATTCTTCTCAATATGGTTTAGTTGTTCTCCTTCATAGACTGAACCCAGTTTTTATCATCAGTTGCATCAGCAAAACATTTAGGCTCTGTTTGAGATAGAAAGAATGTTTGCTGTAATGACTTCATTGTTCTTATTTGAACTGAAACTGTTTGACTGCCAATGATATTTTTTCTATAAATTTCAGATCAAATATTTTTCTTCTTCATAGATATAGACTTGAATTACTCTAACCCATCATCAGAATCTTCTTTTAAATTAGCATCTTCCACTTTTTCTCCCCCTGTATTGCTTTCCTCCTCATCAATTTCATCAGGAAACTGCTCACTGCATTATTGAATATTCTATTTAGCTTACACTACAGTGACATCATTTCTATCAAATAATTTTCTTAGCCTCTTATTAAATAATTTATATGATTTGATTTTTCCTGAGTAGTTGAGGAATATCCCCTTATCTCCACGTGACTCAAATTTCCTGTGATTTTCTTTATTGAGAATAAAGAAATTAATTCCAAATATTCGAAAGTATTTTAACATTGGATTATTTTTGTACCACATCTTATATGGAGTATTTCCTTCTTTTGAACACAACAGTACCTATTAGATATGTAGATTGATGTCAAGACTACTTCCTTCCAAAATTTCTCTGGTAGGCCTCCTTCAATAAGAATCATTATGGATATGTTTTTGATGATATGATTTCTCCTCTCAACTACTCCATTCTATTGAGGATTTATCACTGAAGAAACTTGATTCCTTATCCCATGTTTCTTGAGATAGTCTTCCACTTGACTATTTGTGAATTCCATACCATTATCAGTACGAAACTTCATAATTTTCTTTCCAATCATCCTTTCACATTCCCTATGATATTTTTTTATACAACTGAACACATCAGAATTATTGTAAATGAAAAATACCCATGTCATTATTCTATAATAATCAATGAAAAAAATGTAATATCTATTCCCGTCAACATCTCTTGGTGATACAGGTCCACAAACATCATCATGCGCCAATTCAAGCACTCTTGTTGAATTCTATTCCTTTACCTTGTATGTATTTCAGATGATCTTCCCTTTTTTACATGCATCGCATGTATGAGTATGATCACATGATATCTTAGGGAGGTATCTAACTGCATCACACTTTACTAGATCTTACAAGGATGGTTGGCATAGATGACCAAGTTGTTTATTCCACAACTTGTTTTCTTCATCTTTGGATAAAAGGAACATATCTTATTCCCCACTTACAAGGTATAGATCTCCCTTTTTCATTTTTCTCTATAGAACAACTACACCTTCTATTTCTTTTAAGATACGCATCTTCTTATTAAATCTTATAGAATTCCCTGAGTCACATAGTTGACTGATGTTAAACAAGTTGTGACTAAGACCTTCTACTTCTAAGACATCAGCACGTCTCATTTCTTTGCCCCCAAACCTATACTTCCTTAAACAAATTTTCTTTAGGCCTTCATCATTTCCAAATTTGAAAACTCTTTATTTGTCATAATTTATGCTTATAACAAGATCCTTATTCCCTGTCACATGGGATGTGTAACCACTATCAAGGATCCATACACCAGAACGATCTAATGCTTTAAAGGAAATTTTAGCAACCACTACCTTCTCATATCTCTTCTTCTTGATCCATGTTTTTGACTTCATACTCAGTATAGATAGGAAATATTGATCTTACTTAGAGTATGATGTAACATCTTCATCCTGTAGAGCTATAAATCGATTTTTCATTTTCATCTCACTTGATGGTTCATTGATTTACTTCTTGTGACCACTTTGGTTCTCCTTTGGAACATTCCCTTGAATAGTTGATGTACAATATCTAGACATGTTCCTAAATCCTTCACACTAAAAGAAATGTCCCTTAAAAGATATTCAATAGTATTGAGATCTGTTTGGCTTCCACTATTGTTCATGTGTCCTTTGATATCTCCTGGATATGGAACACAAATTTTTTGAATAAACCATCTTTCCACATAAATAACAAATGATATAGGGTGAATTCCTATGTCACTTTTGTACTTATGGTTTTCCCTTGAGTTCTCTGCATCTTTTGATTATATTTCATACCAAAATCAATCTTTGTTCTCATAGCATACACTTGTGGTCTGACTTTAACCATGACTACTTTTTGTTTATTATCAATCCCCATACCAGCCTTATCATTTAGATTTGTTTGTTTCTTCTATTTTTCTAGACCTCTATGCTCCACTTACAACTTTTCCAACTTTTCCATCTTTTAAGTGATCTACTTTTCCTATGTCATGTTGGGAGTCAAGAGTTTTTCTTGATCCTTAACTTTTTGTTGCAGACCGAAAAATTCTTCTTCAAGTTATTTAATGTGTTTTATTTGATATTTCATTGTGTTATTCAAACCAAAAATCTCCCTTCTTTGTTCTTCAACCTTGAGTTTGTTCTCACTAACTGTTTGTGAGTCCACTAGTAATGAAGACTTGATATTCTCAATTTCTTCAATTAAATCATAATTCTATTTATCCTGCTACTGCATGTAGATTTCAGAATCATAAACAACCTTTTTGGATTTCTTCATTTTGTCTCTCCAAACATATATCTCCTTAAGAGTATCTTCTATTTCAGCCTCCATATCAATTATTCCTTCAATTTATTCCTCATCAATATTAGTTTCTTCATTTTTATGAGCACTACCTACAAACACTGCCATAGAATTTTCTAAATGATCTTTGCAGTTATCTATCTATTCAAAATTTTAAACCTCCAATTAATTTGAATTATCACATTCTTATGAAAGAAGATTCTTTTTTCTGAATAAATTTCTCTAAAATACATTATTTCCTTTCACATAGGCTGAATACTTCTTCATAGGGGTTTCAACTTCATCCTCGTCATCTTCTTAAAGACTCTTGGGAAACCTTACTACAAGATGGCCATCCTTTCCACATCTAAAGCAAGCAAGTGGAAGTTTCCCATTGAATTTTTCTTTTCCTATTTATAGATTTGAAGAAAGGAATGGCATCACCTCGTCTATATCTTCTTCTTCCAGAGAATCTACAATAGTGAGATTCTTCATGGCCTTGAATTCCACCTCTTTATATTTCCCCTTTTCCATAGCATCTTTATCATCATTTATCATTTCATATGCTATAAGGGTACTATGAAAGTTATCCAGTTTTAGCTCTATTAGATCTTAATCTTCCAATACTAAAACTTTTAGACTGAACCGAGGTGGAAGTTTCCTCAAGATACACTTCACAATATTTATATCTTCAATGACTTCTCCAAGACCTCGCATTTTTTCCACTACAGCATTTACCCTGTCAAATAATGCATCAACAGACTCATTTGGGTTCATTATCATATCTTCATAATTGTTTCACAGAAACTGCATCTTTACCTCTCTGACCTTTGAATTACCTTCATATATATTCAATAGATTTTACCGCATGGAATGTTATGTTTTAATTGACATCACCTTCGTATATATTTCATTAGATAGGGCTCCCCCTAAAGCATTGATTCATTTGGTGTCAGCATCCAATTCCCTTATTTCAGCTTCTGATAAAGTACCACTATTGATATCGGTTCAAATACCATGCATCGCTGCTATAAAGACATCCATTCCTAAGGATCGTAAGTAGTGTTATATTCGATTCTTCCATAACTGAAAATTATTCCCATCAAATATTGGAATCCCTTTGTGATTGATGACCTCCATTGAGATAGAAACACTAATATTAACTTTTCCCTTTGATACCAATTGTTAGGTCCACTAGGTCAAATACCTTGAGAGGGGGATAAATCAAGGTATGACAAATTAAAACAACAACCCCTTTTGATCTTGTTTATTTGTTAAAAAAAACTCTCTTCTCTCTTTCTCATAGCAAGGTATGAATAGAAATTAAAGCATGCATAAGAAACAGTGATTTTACTTGGTTCACCCCCACTGGGATACGTCTAAGGAGCATACAATGGTGATGCACTGATGTACCAAATATACTGAAAGTGAACTATTGTTTCTAATGTTCGGAGTGGACTCATTGTCCCTCCTGGTTTACAACCAATCACAATTTGAAATCCCACTACTCTCTCAACTGAAGTGTGCTCACTACTTCTTCAGGAGATCCACTCATAGTTTATAGACTTTTAGGTCTATTCATTATATCAAATGAATGCATCATCCATTGTATGTAGATGATCTATTGATGTACCACTTCCATCCACTGATGAATACCACTTTACCATAGGTGTATTGGGTAACTAAAAATATTTCATGCAACCCTTACTACACCTAGAGTGAAACTTTAATTCCTTGCACACAAGATTTAACTTTTGTCATGAAACATATTTTGCACAAAACTTCAATATTACACACAACTCAAATCTTACGTGCAACTTCCTTAGCTTGTGTGTAACTCCAATTATTTCACACAGCTCCCTTTTCTTAAAAATATTATGCACTTCAGAGCTCTGATTTCCTCTAAGTATTGATATTCTTTGAATGAGTGGGGTCACCTCTTATTTATAGGCATCGCCAACCCCTATGCGGAAAATTCAACACGTCACGCAAGATCCCCTTTGTACGTACAAAAGCCAATTTGACGTCGCATTGGGCGTGCAAGTTTCTTTCATGAAACCTCATATTTCATGTCCATCTCCAAATATTTTACACACTTCATGAATTTTCTGTATTTCAACATTCTGATCCTGAAAAATTCCTTGTGCGCAAGTTTCCATACCATCTTCAATCTTGCGTGCAACTACCTTTGAAAAAAACACATATCTCCATTTTCCCAATTTTGAGGCCCAAAAATTTGGAAAACACTATAAAATATCACCACCTTGTATCTATTATTTTTATACTACCTCCATATCTTCCATTAATTTTTCATGGTTCTTTGTCAACATAGATTGTCAACAATATCTCTAGAACCCAACAAATCACCACGGAAACCTTCTTTGTCAACAAACACAATCAACCCAGAAATGCTTTAATGTTACCTTGAGGGATTTTTTACCAACAATAAACATGCATAACACACCTTTCCTTACTAATAAAAGGTCTATATCTCATCCCTTGCCTTACTAGGTCAAGGGAAACATATCATAACAATAACCATCACATTTCAAATAATCCACTATAGGTGGAAATTAAACCAACCATAAAATGAGAAAAATAGAATGGAAATTCACACTCATTGTAACTTAGTCCATCCCTCGTACATGGGGCTATAGGCACCCAATCATGAGTTCAAAATCTAATTCCTACATCACCTATTATCTAATCTACCATAACTCAAAAAATAAGACTAGAAGAATGAAAAACAAATCAAAATAATTCTCGATCTCATTAGGATCCATCCTTACACTATTACTAAATCCCAATAAAGAACTTCTCTAAGACCAATTATAGCTTCCTCGATCTAATTATCTACCTAAACTATGCTATCGGGTCAGGTTCTGCTGGACTTAGGTGTGCATCCCCAAACTCCAAAGGTTACCGACTAGCAGTAAGGGTGTAAAATAGGTATACTAGGGAGGCTATTCCCTATGGGGATGATATGATACTGGTCTGATTAAATACATATAACATGCAGTGGAAAAATAAGACTCGAAAGACTTAAACCAGATCCTCCAATGGCAGAAGCACAGTCAATAACAATAAATAGCAGAAACAATATAATCAATAGAAGCAACTGTAACAAAAAATAAATAAACATTTCATTATTCCAAACACACCACTTTTATCACTGAAACCAAAAATGCATTCATAGTAAGTCATACAGATCAAAATAAAGAGAGTCACCCATGGAAAACCACAGTAGATATATACATATAGGAATGTTGATACGGAAATAAAAACAAAAGGAAATGCCAGCTAGGCACAAACTCAAGGTCACATGTCAACATCCCATGAAAAATTTCTACAAATATCCATCTCTTGAAGATTATCCTTTGTATAAACGTAAATACATAAAGTCTATATGCATCCCAAAGGGCCTGTGTAGGGTGTGAGAATGAGTCTAAGGTAGGATACCACCCAAGTGTGCATACCCAACATAAGTGATTAAGAAAAATGTTAATATGGAATTAAATAAAAGTAACATCTCGTGAATTTAAAATAAATTCAAACTCCACTGGTGCTCAATAGCCACCAGGGAGATTTCACATACTTCAGAAAATGTCAGAAGTCTAAAAAGGAGAGGATCCTTGACTCATAGACCAAGGTATCCCTATAATGTCAATGGCATAGGTAAACCCTTAGGTTCATCCTCAAATAAGTAATTCTGACACCACATGCCTCTTGAAACCTTGTGTATCAAATGAATCATTGGTGTCTAGAATATATGGCCAAACTAAGTAACCAGTCCCTCATACTCCTACTCGAAAGAACACTCCAGCTTGAAGTCTGACATCCTTAGGAACAACTATGTATGCCCTCAAATAAAATTCATTGTTGGCATATAGCATGACATCCTGGGAAACGAAAATATCTATCCACTAATATAAATACATGCCCATTTCCATAATCACAGCAAGCTTCAACCCCCAACTGATAGCCTCATCACTATCAATCGAAGTCTCCTCTCCTTCCATGTGTCTTTCTATGGATATCACCCAACACAATTCCTAATTCTCACTACTGAGGGCCTATGCCCACAAAAGTGGTAAAAATCACCTCATCATGGAGTCAACCTATGTGTTCATGACTCAATTAGTTGCATTTTCCATCATGAGTGAGCAACAATCACCAGATATAGTTCTTAAGCCACACCATCACCAACACCTCATACCCCTACAACCTTGTCGCTCAAGTATGATGGTCTTTCCATCTAATAACATGGGCCATTCCCAACCTGATGGTCTCGCCACCTCAATCTGATTTCCATGATTCCCAATCGACAGTCAACACCACCCAAGTAAATCCAATTCAATCCCAACCCAATGATCAACATCACCTCAGTCCTGATGGCTTATCCACCTCAATCTCGAGCCAAGACTATCACGACCCCATGGGCCTTAGTAGTATATAATGAGCATCATATGTAAATGATTCACTTAATAAACAATTAAATTTAAAACAATTGAATTGTATAACCTTTAATAACAAAAAATTCAATGTAATGGAATTGTACAACTTTAATTAAATAAACAAAAAAAACAATTCATTAGAATTGTCTAACTCAATTACACACAACCAATTCAATTTAAATAGGAAATTCAATGTAATTTAATTACATCACATCAATTAAACAAGTTAAACAAATATCAAACAAAACACACCCCATGCTAGCTAACCAAGGTGATCAAAAGCCTCTAACCCGGCCCCACACATATGAAATTGTCTTGGGCATGCCAAACGACATCCCATAGTATCAAACAATTAATTTAATATGCAATAACAGGGTCTCGCTCCAAACCCAATGGTGTTCTAAAATTACTCACCCCCAAATTGGCTAAAAAACACAAATTAAGATATAAACCACCTGCCTTGGACTCGTAGATGTATCCACATCCAGTATTAGCCTCTAATTCAAAGTAGATTAGAAGATATTTGAGTTTTTGTTGAGTGCCCTAAAAATAGGGTAAAATAGATCTGGCCTAATTAGAATTCCACGAGGAAAGAGTTAAATAAAAGGAAATATAGGGTAAGGTTATCCTTACCAACGCACCCAAAGGTGATGAAAACAAAGCACCAATAGAGGATATAGCATAGAACCTAGGAGGAGGAGGAATTGAGGAACTCTACTCTTACGGTACATATGACCAAGGAAGAATAAGGGGAGAAAGGGAAGGGAAAAAGGAAAAATAAAAGAGTGTAAAAAAATTAAATTCCTACCTTTAATGGGCCTCATGGTTTAGTATGCACAGTTTTTCAAACCATGTGAAAACCGTGCAAGCTACAGTGATGAGGTACTGCCTAAGTGGTAGTACCCATGCGGCTTGCCGCACAGTTTTCCCTAACCATGTGCAAACTTTGTGGTAGCCCTCTGAAATTACTATATACAAGGCCTCATGGTCATGTTCCACACTGAATAGTTTACCCAAACCTTGAGGAATTCCAAAAACTAGCCACGTTGTTACCTGGAAGGGGTCACATGGTTTACCCTAAATTGTGCACCCTGACCTACAACTCCAAAATAGGTCTTCGGGCCTATGATGCTCCCAAAACATTTCTGAAATACCTGAGGCACTCTCCAAGCCTCTAAACCTATCTAAAAAAATATAGAGGTGATGGGACTCTCAGAATTGAGTTCTGATAAATGATAAAGAAAACAGAACCCCCACTAATTGAAAATTTCAAAAAGGGAGTGATTTTCAACTTGTTCCAAAAACCTAGGATGCTACACATGTTATTATAATAAATTCATTCTATAATTATAATTCATTCATGTGTGATTCAATTTTATTGTACATGAACAGCCAAATGATAATATCCCCTCAAAGTATGAATTTTATTTTTCCCTAACCAATGATCATTACAAATTATTGTGGGTTGTAATTACATGATAAGGTTAGCATGAATAGAATATTATATTCATTGAAAAGAGTTTTATATGAGATATAAAGAATATATTCATGTGGTATTAAGTAGAGACTTATTACTTGGATTAATTGTTAAATTATATCTCATGGAATATCATATATCCATCGATATACTTAGGGGTGTATACTTATTATCAATACTTATTACCAAAGGTTAGAGAGATACCTAGCATGAGAACCTTCATACTTTTATTCCCTAATTACGCAAGTCAATATATGAACTTAGAAAATACAGTGGTGGTTGGATATGTTTCAAATCATGTTTTCTGTTGGATAGAAACCAATATGGGATTTTTCCTATTGTATAACAAGAAAATACATATGGACCTTGATTAAATTAGATTGAGGAAAATGCATGGTCATGCTTACTTATTTCCTAAATGATGTGTTTAACTACTAAGATGAATGAAATTTGATGTATTCATCGACTTGGTCGATCTTTTTTAGAGAATAAATAAATGAGTAGAGTCCAATGCTATATTGACATGTTCTATGTCTAGTGGTCACTCAATGTCATAGAAAAAGAGATTATATAGTTATATATATGATTTATATGATACATCTTGTAGTGTAAATTTTCATATATAGATATTAATATGTTTGATAAATATCACATCATACCCCTTAGTAGCTTGAGTAGCATTGATGCTTTACTAGAGGCTGTTATTTTCTTACATCTATGAAATTGGGATTTCATAGCTGTTGTCAATATTTCTAAGGCCTATATGGTCATACAGTTAGGACCTTGGATAAGGATAAAAATTATGGACTAAATTTTTGTTCAAAATGAAGATATTTTTATGAAAAGCTATATCCAAAAGAGTTTGTATGTATTTACAAAGAGTTGTGAAGTTTTTCATAAAGTCCATATGGTATTCTAATGCAAGTGTGATATTATTGGGTGTGCACTAAATTTTATATGAATGATATGCATGTACACATACATATGATTCATGAGATATATATATATATGTGATATTGTATATATAAGTGTATATTTAATACGTGCATGTGATGCGTGTATTTTTCATGCATGTGATGCATAAGAATAATATATATATATATATATATATATTACATTTCTCTATAATGGTTTATACATCAATTAAAATCCATTATGAATTGATTCACTGTTATATATCTGCTTTTAAAAGCACTAGAAATGGGAATTTTCCGCACTAAAAAAGCATTGACATGTTAAGTGCCCTTAAAATTTATAGCCTTTATCGACGCTAACAAAATCACTGATAAATTCCCATTTTATTGGCACTAAAAAAATTGATAAAGGACATCTTTATTAGTGATTTTTGATATCTATGATAAAGGGTGACTTTATCAGTACTTTTTTAGCACTGATAAAGGTGTTCTTTATCAATGCTTATTTTTAGTATTGATAAATGTGGTCTTTATCAGCACTTTTGTTTAGAGATGATAAAAATCTATAAAAATTGTTCAACCTAGCACCTTTTTAGTGCCTAAAATTCCCTATATAAGTGTTATGTGCCCCCAAACACCCATCCAGCCTTGATTGATCCCACCCTCTTTATAAGCACTTTCCTATACCTTTATCAGTGTTTTACATGCCCTTTATCCTTGCTCATGTATGGAATCGAACCTACGACCTCTTCCTTCAAGTCCTAACATCTTTCCACTACACTATCAATATTTTTATAATATTTTATTATATATATATATATATTGAAAAAATATTGAAAAGGGTAAAATTAGAATATCAGAGAAAGGTGATATGAAAGGGAAGAAAGGTATTTTATTAACTCTTATGATGTCTCACTTATATCAGTAGCACATATCCAAGGGGATTCACTACCCTTTTATAGGAAGTGTAGCAGGGTAGGTTAAGGGATTGGGGGGTGAGCATCCTACCCCAATTGAAGTATGAAACCACATTTTTGTAGCTTCCTAACACTCCCCCATGGGATATACACCCATACCAATGTCATGCATGTTCTAATACTATCTCATTAAAAACCATTTTTGTAAAAACCCAGTGGGATAAAAACAGGAATAAGGAAAAGAGTAAATTCATGTAGACTTCCCATAAAATTTACATTGCATTAAAAAAAATCAATCTACATATACCTATATTATTTATAATCATTCCAAAGATAACGGTTGGTAGTGCTTTTGTAAATAAATTTGCAACATTATTAATAGATCAAAAATATTGCATGTTGATATCTCTATTCTTCATTAACTCTTGTGTGAAGGAGAAAGATTCGGTGGTATGTGTTTTTTTAGATCATTCTTTATGAATCTTTCCTTTAATTGTGTGATGAACATAGTATTATCTTTGAATAATATTTTAGGTTACAATCCATAGGAAATCCACTTTCCACTTAAATGTGTTGAATCATTGACCGCAACCAACCACATTCTCGACAGGATTCATGTAATGTTATTACTTCTATGTGATTTGAAGATGTTGTACTGGGTATATGATTTTTTGACCTCAGGTATATTAAAGTACCTCCAAATGTTAACACATGACCAGTTTTTTATCATAAATTATGTGGATTTTATAAATAATCTTCATCTTCAAAACCATACATATTCTTTTCTAATTTTTTAGAATAGAATAAACCAAAATCAAAAGTTCCGCAAGATGATGAATAATATTTTTAATTCTATTATAGTGTATTCATCTAGGGGATGAACTAAATATTTTCAATAAATTAGTATAAAAATATATATCAGGATGAGTAAAATTATCAAGATACATTATTTCTTTGATAGCACTGAGTTATGGTACTTCTAGACCAACCAACTTCTCATTTTCTTCACAAGTTTGAAATTGATATTTCTCTGTATTTCAAGACTAAAATTTTTTTGGAGTACTTAAAGAATTATCTTTATTAATATTAAATCATTTTAATACATTTTTAGTGTAATTTGAATGATAAAGAAATATACCACTTGGCATATGATTAATTTTTAATCCAAGAAAATACTTGTTTTCTCTGAGTTCTTTCATTTAAAATTCATCCTTTAATTTTTTTCATTGATTTATTGATCTCTTCTAAAGTTATGATGATATTTAAATCATTGATATAAACATCAAGGATTATATATCTAGATGTTGTTTTCTTAAAAAAAACATGGTCATATAGGGTTATTTACATAGCATTTATTTAAAAAATATTATCTCAAACGATTATACCACATACACCCATATTGTTTTAACACATAAATGGATTTATGTAATTTAATTGAATATAGGTATTTTGGTTTTTATTTAAATACTTCAGTTATTTTGAATCATTTAGGGATTATAATATATATACTAATATCAAGTGACCCATATAAATAATTTGTAACAACATCCATAAGACACATATTATCCTTCTCATCTACTTCAAAGTAGATTAGATATTGAAAAGTAATATCATCCATAACAATAGAATATGTCTCCTCATAATCAATTCTTGGTTCCTAATAAAAACCTTGTGTGATAAGATTATATTTGTATCTTACACTCTTGTTTTTATCATTACGCTTATACATAAAAACTAATTTATATCCAAATGGATTCATAGATTATAATGTAATCATGATATGTCCAAAACCCCTTAACCTATTAAGTGAATTTAATTTAACTTGTACTGTTCCTTTCCATTTATTCCAATCAGTTCATTTTTTGTTGGAGTTGGTTCCCTAAAACCAACTTATGTTTACTTTATGATAAAATGCATTCATTTTTTTGAATATAAATAAACTCATTATCACATCGTGATTATTCTTCTATGTAACATAGTATATGATAATTTCCTAAGAGTAGTTTTCATACTGAAGGTTCATAGAAATTTTCCATTATAATGAGAACCCATAAGTGTCATGAAAGTATTATTAAATATATATTCTATATCTAGGTGAAATCATTTGATGGAAAAAATGATATGGGCTATTGGGGGTGGAGACTCATAGTACTTTGAGACACCTTCTCATGATGTACTCCCTTGGTAATATTCAGTGTAGGATATTATGAGAATGAGACCTGGAAATATGAAATAACATTTATATGTGTCATTTTATGTTCTTGTCTACATACATATTTATCCTTAGACTTTAAGATTAATATTAATGATTATTATATGTCAAGCACTTTTATGTATTGATAAAAACTAAGATGACATATGCTCACGGTGAGGTAGGGTACGTTGGGTGTGTCATGAGTAATATTTCATTAATGAATAATGTGAGAAAGGATTATTCCCTTATGTTATTTAAATAAAGTTTATATTTTAATCCATTTTATGGAAATGATATAGCCTAAATAAATCCATGACCATAGTGTTCTATAGGTAAGCTCGATTTCCAAAAATTCAAAGAAAGAGACATCGAGCACATAGGTTGATGGAACTAGCATGAAAACTGATTGATTAGCGATATCATGATAAAAGGATTATATTACACAGTAAGCGTCTGTATGAGGTCTTGTTTCATTGACATTAACTACTTTCTCTATGTGTTCCTTGGTATGTTACTAGATACTAAACTTGTACTTTAGGATATTTCACTTAATTCCACTGAGAAAGAGGCCTAGAGGGTCATTCGCTAAGTGTATCTAGAATCTCATTTAAATAATATATATTAATATTTATTATCTAAAAATTAGAATAAATATAATTCCCAAAGGTGATTTAATAATTATTCATGTTTACTTGATTGCATATATTACATCACTAGTTATTCAAGAGAATATTATATGAGAAGAATATTTAATAAATATTTATTTTTTATTTAGTGAATATTGAATTTTTTTATTTATTGGAAAATAATACAATGATATTTATTTACTAAATAAATAGTAATTATTCAAGGCCAGATAAATATTATAGAGGAATAGAGGACCGAGTTTAATGTTTTGGTGAGAAATAATACATATTGAATGTTATTTAAATAAATAATATTTAATTTAATTTGTGAGCTTAGCACATGTCAAGAAATAAAAATATTATTATTATTATAGACATGGGGTTCTACATGGATTATGGAAATAATAAGGGTGCATGTGCGATTATTATTTTATAATCCTAACGGTATATAAACCCAATTATATTATCTTATTAAGTGATTCAATTATTGTTATTTTTGCACAGTAAGATTCATATAGAATCCTCTCAAAGGCCTAGAGATCACTCTCTCCAAGAATGCTCTCAATAATGGAGAGTGATCCTCATTTTCCACCACTCTCAAGACTAAAGACATCGAAGATAACCCTTACTTGAAGTGGTTCTTGAGGTGATCAAAGGATAACGACACAAGCATTAGGATCTATCATGATAGAACCTGGAGATTCATACAGTGACATTTGGTGGTTTGTAGAACATGTGTGGATCGTCACTGGAGGGAATCTACTCTTTATTTCTAAAACATAATGATAGTATGACATAGAGATGTTGGCATATCCATCAACGAAGAAATAATTTCTCACATGGTAATTATTTAATTACTTAAATTAATTATAAATAATATGTGATGATCATGTGATTTGGTTCTAGATTTTATCCATTATCTATATTCTTTGATTAAATTCCACTGATCACAGCTTTTATCATCATCTAAATCTTGGATTAATCATTGATCGTGATAAAAATAAGAGTTGGTCATACCCCATCAGACACTTCCACTATGCCTGTAACATTCAAGTGGTATCAAAGGGGTCACATAATTATTTATAATTATTTAAATATCATTGATTGATTTATGAATTTTTCATTAGTTTTCAATTCCAGTTTAATCATTCTTTAATCCGAATTGCGAGATATGTTTTCTTCCTCTTTATTTTTTGAAAATATGATTAAATTGATTAATTTTATGAATGAAATAAAGTTGAAGATATTATATAGAGGTGGTGAGGATTCTATCTAGATATCACAAGAGTACATGCCATGTAACCCGAAGATACACATCATGTACTATTGGTTAATACACCCTGAATTAATTCATAATTAATTCAAGCTATGTGAATTTATTACACATGGTAAATTTAATTATGAACCATATGTTGATTGGGAAATTCTAGCATACAGTCAGTCAGAGTATACACTGTGTAACTTCTATACATGATGTGTAGTCCCTTAGTCATAGATGGTCTGTGTATCCTCTTACACGACCTACATGACTGATGATCGTGTAACTCAGATACCACACACTTTATACTCTAATATTTTATGTGGCATGATTACATGTCGAGTCCTTAGGCATGTTTCGTGGCTAGGCGTTAATCATAATACATGTCGTGTAGATTCAATGTACACATCGTGTACTTTTACCAAATTATGCTGATTTGAAAATTAATTTATTATATTTTTTAAACTTTATAAACATGTTTTTTTGTGGTTATTAAGTTGATAATACATACCATGTGATAGGTTTTATATATATAAATGTCTAATTAATTTATGTGTAATTTCCAGGTCTGCATATCAGGTATAAGTTGTATTACAGTTATTACTCTCCATGCATTGAAGAATAACTCTCTATGTAAATACCATGTGTTCCATGTGTTCATTAAGTTGATAGTAAACTCCATGAAATTACATTATAAGTCATGTAGTCCACATGTCACAAGAGTAAATAGTATATTATCATAATACACATTGGGTGGTTCGGATGGGTACTCACCATGTTTCCTCCAAGGTACATTTTTTTGTACACAATTAATTTTAAATAAATTTATTTAACTTTTTTAAAATTATGATGGATGAGAATCTCAAGAAAATTTTTATAGTAATTAATATAAAATAACTTATTAATTATATAATATAATTAATTTATTTGAGTGTGATTTATCTTAAATAAGAATGATTATAATTGAATATTAATTTTATTAAATGCCTAATTTGTTGCATGCATGTGGATGATCATGAGACTAGACTAGAACTTTGTATGTGATTGGTTTCTTTTAATTAATTATTAAATTAAATATTTATCCTATGTGTCATCCCTCTTCTCGTTATTTAAGGATCTACATGATCATGGTTACTTTTATGTAAACCCCTTAACCAATCATTTGGTTCCCCTCACCCGTGTGTGAGTAAAAATCATATGTAATGGATTGAGATCCCAAGCTAGTGGAGGTGGTTCAAGTTTTTAGTTAAGGTGAAACCAATACAAGAGACATACATATGTGGATAGGTGAAAAGTTGTAACACAAACCATAAATGGTTCAATGTTTTTTCCCCTAGGTCGATGGTTAGTTTATCATCTGCTAGATAAACTAAACATTAGTAATAGCTCATAATCATACCACTTTATTATTTTATTTCTTTCAAGTTTCATGGTTATTTAATTATGGGTCACATGAATTGATGAATTAACAAGAATGTAAGATGAAACTAAAATAAATTTACTTCTGAGTAAACATTATCTAAGATATGGTTAATCACTTAAGTAAATCTGATTAATATTAACAAGAATGCAATCAAGATAATAATTGGAAATTTATGCATAAAATATAAAATTTCTCAATTATATATATTAGGCCAGTATAGCCTTCCACTAATTTAGTTAAAATCAAATCATAGTTCAAAGTGATTGGTCAGCCAAAGTTAGGGTGCTTTCAATTATTGGGGAATTTTAACTCGAAGTTTTGTGTTGACTTAACTAAATTCACATCAAGGATTGACTACTAAAGTGGGGATTGGTGTAATAGAGAGGCAAGGGTTAAGGAAATCCAATTTAAGGATTTTAGTATTGGGGATTCCACTCAACATATCAAAGAAATTTGAGTTAATTCAGTTGTAATTTGGAATGTCTGCCTAAAACCTTTCAAATTTATTGATCGACCAAATTTAGGGTGATGAGAATGATAATATGGATCTTTTACACTATAATGTTTAATAAATATGATATTATGAAGCCAATGGTGAGGGATTTTGTGTTTCAATAAAATAGTGGAAGATTAATAAATATAATATTTATTTATTTGTATAAATTTTATCAGATAAACTATTACAACTATACTCATCTTATTTTTATAAATAGCAATAAAATGACTTCAAACATATCATTGTGATATATACTTGATAAGGATAACCTTATAACTAGAATAAATTTCCAAGAGTGGTAAGGGTGCTTACATGTTATCCAACACCATTAAAGGAAATTATATGTTCTAGAAGAACATATTCTTGATGCACCTGGTAAAGAGGCTGATGATAAAGAGTTATCTATCTATAAGAAACATTTGAACGATTCCACAGATGTTCAGTGTTTCATGATATCATCCATGACCAATGATATTTGTAAGTAACATGAGGATATAGATATGTATATCATGATATCTCTCCTTAGGGATCTCTACCAAGTGAAGGCGAGACAATAGAGATACGATATCTCAAATTCTCTTTTACAACAAATCTTGAAGAGTTGGCACTAGCTGGGTCTCATATAGTCAATATTATTGGATACGTTTAATGTTTATACATATTAGGAATTAAATTCCTAGATGATTTTTGCATATCTATCATACTTTCTTCACTACCCAAGTCCTTATCTAAATTTATTGTTAATTATAACATGATCAATAATGAGAAGATTCATTCATAACTTCTTACTCTAATTCATTAAATGGATAAGTGCATGGGGTGTGATAAACCCACAGTCCTTATGGTGAATAAGAAAAAGAAGAAGAAGGATAAGGGTCCCAATAATGATAACAATTCTAAAGCTCCTGAGAAATTCCCTTTTAAGAAGAAGAATAACCAAATACAGGGAAAAGAAAATAAAGTAGTATACTTTTCATGTTTCAAACAAGGAAACTAGAAGAGAAACTACATATAGAAGCAAGGGGAGATAAATGTGTATTTTTTATTGAATGTAATCATTTAATATCTAAACATTTTTTATTAGATACATATTTTGGTGATCACATATGTATATAAATGAAGGAACCGATTATATTTTGAAATATTTCTAAAGGATAGGTGGATTTGTGAACTACCAATGGTGTGAGGATGGATGCTCTAGTCATTGGTGACCACCAACTTTCATTTCCAACAACAATGCTATTTTTTAAGATATTATTATTATGTACCAACTGTTACCAAAAACATAATTTTTTTATCATTCCTAGATGCATATATTTTTATTTTCAAATTTTGAAATAAAATTTGTTTCTTTTATAAAGAAAACATATATTATGGTATGTCACATTTAAATGATGTTTTTTATGTATTAAATTATGAAAACCAAGTATTGTAAATAGATGATGGATCATGTTCACATGAATCATATAACACCCAACTATGGAATCACCATCTTGGTCATGTAAATGAGAAATGTTTGACAATGCTTAGTCGAGATGGTTATTTAGGCTCTTTTGAGATAAAACCATTTGAAAGATGTCATGCTTATTTGTAAGGAAAAATTATTAAATCACCATTTAGTGGACAGGGTGAAGGGGCCATCGGGATTTTAGGATTAGTACACACTAATGTGTATGGACCATTTCCAGTAGAATCTATAGGTGGGTATTCTTACATCATAACTTTTATTGATGACTTGAGTAGATATGGATATGTCTACTTGATGAGGTATAAGTTTTATCTCTTTGATAAATTCAAAGAATTCAAGAATGAATTAGAGAATCAAGTTGGAAATAAGATAAAGAAGAATATATCATATCTAGGTGGTGAATATCTTAACCAATAGTTCATTGACTTTATATGGTAGTTTGGGATTTTATCTCAACTCACTCCACCTTGCACGCTATAGTGGAATGTTGTTAGTGATAGACAGAAATGTACCTTGTTAGACATGATAAGGTTGATGATGAGTCATGTAGATCTTTCATTATCCTTTTGGGGATATTCATTACAAAAATATGGAATACACACTAAATTGAGTACCAAATAATGTGGAAAATAGAATTCCTTTTGAGTTATGGAGTAGAAAGAAACCTGATTTATCGCATACATATGTATGGGGTTGAGAGGAATTTTTAAAGACTTATAAAGAAAAAAAACTATAACTTTAGGGAAAATTTGTATCTTTATAGGGTATTATAAGGAAAAAAAATTGATAATACTTATACAACACCTCAGACAAGAAAGTGACTCTCACCAGATAAGTCATCTCTCTTGAGAGAGAGCACTCCCTAAAAAATTATAGTGGAAGAAATATTTACTTTGATGAAGTTGATGCTCAAGATATACAAGAGTTGGTACAGGAATAGATTCCATAGGTCCCCATGGAAGAATTAGTTCATAAAACACAAGTACTATTTAGGAGTACTATAGAAGTAAGAGAATCATAGAGATATGGTTTTATAGTCATTGAATATGGTGACTCATTATTGGTTGAAAATGGTGAGCCTCTCTCCTAAAAAGAGGGAGTAGAGATATCAAAATCTTCAAGATGGAAAGAATCTGTGAATTCTAAAATGGATTCCATATATTAGAACTAAGTTTGGGTTTTGGTCGATGCACCAGTTAACGTAATGAATGTAGGGTGAAAATGGGTATTTAAGACAAAACTGTAAATGGAAGGTAAAGTAAATATCTATAAAGAAAGTCTAGAGGATAAACTATTTAAATAGCATCAAGTAATTGACTATAATGAAGCATTTTCCATAGTTTCTATGTTTAAATCCATCAAAATTATACTTTTTATAGAAGATTATCATGAATATGAAATTTGGAAGATGGATATCAAAACAACTTTCCTAAATGGTAACCTTTAGGAAGATGTATATATGACCAACCAAAAGGGTTTGTGACTCTAGGTGATGCCAAGAATATTTTCAAGTTTTAGATATCCATTTATGGATTGAAGCAAGAATCCAAGTCATAGAACATTCGATTCTATAGATCTATAAAAGAATTTGGTTTCATTAAGAAATAATGTGATCCATGTGTTTATAGGAGCTTTAGTGGGAATGTATTAATTATTATAGTAGTATATTTTTATGAAATGTTGCATATTAAAAATGGAATACCGGTCTTATAGTCTTTTAAGGACTGGTTAAACAAGTGTTTCTCCATTAAAAAATTAGGTGAATCAACTTGTATTATAGGGATCATGATCATTATTTATAGATCCAACAGTCTTCTTAGACTAAGTCAAAGTATATACATTAACCAGAACTAAATATATTTAGTATGGAACAATCCAAGAGTGTATTTGTTTCCAGTTTCACATGGTATACATATTTCTAAGAAAATGTGTCCTTAGAAACAATAGGAGAAAAGAGAATGAGTAAGATTTCATATTCTTTAGTGATAAGATCAATCATGTATGTCATGTTATGTACTAGACTTGATGTTTCTTATAAATTGAGAATGGTAGGAAGATATTAAGATGATCTAGAAGAACAAAATTAGTATGTTTTAAAGGATATCCTTAAGTATCTATGAATAACTAAGGATATGTTCCTCTTGTATGGATGAGATGAGGATCTAGTCATCAGGGGTTATATTGATGCTAGTTTTAAAACAGACCAAAATGATATAAAGTCGCAGTTAGGAAATGTTTTCAATCTCAATGGAGGAGATATGATCTGGAAGAATTCAAAGCATCCAATTGCCACTGATTCTACAGTGGATTCCAAGTATATATCAGCTTCTGATGTAGCCAAGGAATCTATTTTTATATGAAACTTTTTTAGGAACTTTATGTGGTGCTTAGAATTAAAGATCTTATCATAGTGTATTATGATAATACTACAACGGTGGATCTTAAAAAAGATTTAAGGTCACACCAATGAACAAATCACATACTTCATAAGTATCACCTCTTGGGGGATTTTTCTCCGAGGGGTGAATTTTTTGTAAGAAAAGTTCTCACAAAATAAAATTTGGTGGACCCCTTGACTAAAGGCCTATCTCAGAAGAAGCATGGGTATCATGTGAGAGTTAAAGAACTAAAGGTTGTTAACAATTGGCTCTAGTGAAAGTGGGAGTCTATTGGAGTTTGTTCCCTAGAAACAAATTTTTTCTACTTTATGATAACCTATATTCATTGTTTTGAATATTCATTAACTTCTTATCACATCATGATTATTCTTCTACACAATATAGTATGTGATGATTTCCTAAGAGTATTTATCACACTAAAAGGTCATAGTAGTTCCCTATTTTGATGAGAACCCAAAAGATACATGACAATATTCTTATATATATGTTCTATAGTCAAATGAAATCATTTTAGGGAAACAAATGATATAGGCTATTAGGACTCATAAGACTTTGAGTCACCTTCTCATGGTGTACTCCCTTGATAATATCCAATGTATAATATTATAAGAATGATACCCACTAGTAAGAAACTAACATTTATATGTGTTATTAGATGTTCCTATCTGTAGACGTGTGTATTTATCTTTAGACTTTAATATTATTGTTAATTAGTATTATAAGTCACATACTTTGATTTATTGATAAAAACCATGGTGATATATGCTCACGGTGAGGTAGGATACATTGGGTACATCATGAGTAATATTTAATTAATAAATAATGTGAGAAATGATTTATCCCTTACAATCTTTAATGGAAGTTGATATCTCATTCCATTTGATGGAAATGATATACACTAAATAAATCCATATCCATGGTGTTCTATAGTCAAATTATATTTCTGAAAATTCAAATAAAAATACATCGAGTGCATAGGTTGATGGCACCAACATGAAAATACTTGATTAGAAATATCATGATAAAAGGATTATATTACACAGTAACCATCCATATGAGGTATTATGTCATTGAAGCATTAACTTCTTTCTCTATGGGTGCATTGGTGTGTTTCTTGATGTTAACCTTGTACTTTAGGCTTCTTCACCTAATTCTACTGAGAAAGGGGCCTAGAGGGTCACACACTAAGTGTATCCATAATCTCAAATAAATAATATACATTATTATTTATTTTTTTAACAATGTGAATAAAAATTATTCCCAAATGTGGTTTAATAATTATTTATGTTTTTGATATCATATATTTCATCTCGAGATAATATTATTTTAGAAAAATATTTAATAAATATTTATTTTCTATTAATTGAATATAAAATTTATTTATATATTGGTGAATAATACAGTGATATTTATTTATTAAATAAATAGTCATTATTCAAGACTTGATAAATATTATAGAGGAATGGAGGATTGAGTTTAATGGTCCGACGAGAAATAATATATATTGAATATTATTTAAATAAATAATATTAAATTTAATTTGTGATTTTAGCACATGTCAAGAAATAATAATATTATTATTATTATAGATATGGGGTTTCACATGGATCATAGGGATAATTAGGGTGCATGTGAAATTATTATTTTCTAACCCTAGTGTTATATAAACCCAATTATATTATTTTCTTAAGATAGACAATCCATTTTTTGTGTATAATAAGATTTAGGGCGAATCCTCTAAAAGCCCTAGAGATCTCTCTCTCTATCTCTCTCTAAGAATTATCTCAATAATGAAGAGTGATACTCCTCCATCACCACTATCAATACTAGAGAGATCTAAGAGAACCCTTACTTGAAGCGGTTCTCAAGGTGATCAATGGAGAACAACACAAGCATTAAGATCTGTCATGCTAGAACCTGAAGATTCCTACAGTGACGTTAGGAGGTTTGTGGAACATGTGTAGATCACTACTAGAGGTAATTTACTCTTTATTTCTACAATGTAATGATTTTATGATGTAGATACATTGGTAGATCCATCAATGAAGAAATAATTTCTCACAAGGTAATTATTTAATTGCTCAAATTAATTATAAATAATATGTGATGATCCTATACTTTGGTTTTATTGTTTATCCATTATATATATTATTTTATTAAATTACATTGATCATAGTGTTTATCATCATGTAAATCTCATATTAATTATTAATCATAACAAAAAAACAGAGTTGGGTATGCCCCATATGACACTTCGGTTGTGCCCGGAACCTCTATTTTTTACATTCCATAAAAAACCTCGGTTCAAGGTCTTTATTTTTTATATCATGTGACATTGAATATAAAAATATTTCATCAATATTTTCCAAATTACTTATATTCCATATATTGGCTATAGTGGAATAATTTATAGATATTTCATTATTTTCAAAACCTTCTGGGTTTTCTATATCCTGTGAATTCTCTTTATGAATCTCATCTTTTGTTTATTTAAGAACACTTGAATTATGTGTTTCTTCTATAAAAAATGCCTCCATAATGGGGTTTTTATTTTACAAGTATTTATATCCTTATATATAATTGTTCTTTCATAATTCAAGTGTGGTTTTGAGATTTCTGTGACATCGTTATGTAATTGTGTCTTTGGGACATCAATTCTAGCTAGTGAATTTACAGAAGATATGTATGATGTAGTCATGCCCTTTGAATAAGTAAATGCATCAGGAAATTGATTTAATAGTTCTTGGAAATGTAAAATATTTTTTACTTCCATCTCCCACTTCTGGGTGGGATGATTGAGAAAAGATAACGTTTGCACATTCCATGAAATCTTCTCCCTTTGATTCTTTTATCCCCCTAATGCTAAGAATAATTCTTTATTGAAGTCACAATTAGTAAAACATAGTATAAATACATCACTATTTTTTTGTTCAATATATCTAATGGTGGATGAGGATTCATATCCTATATATATTCCCAAACATCTTTGAGGTCCCATCTTTGTACGGTGTGGGGGAGAAATTGGTACATATACAGCACAACCAATGATTCTTAGGTGGGTAATTTTAGGATCTTGGACAAATGTCAATTGGAGTGTAAAGTGATTATTATATTCACTTGGTATGATGTGAATTAATTCTAAGTCATTCAATATTTCATGACGCAATATAGAGCTCAACATCTTTATTCTCATTATTAATAGTCTAGCAATAAGTTAGAGGAATTTTATCAGTGATTCAGCTAAACCATTTTGTATATGCACACGGGAGACAGGATTATCTATAGTAATCCCCATTTACATATAATAATAATTGAAATATTGAAAGGTAAATTATCTAGAATTATCAATCATTGCTTTCTTGATGACATAATCAGGGAATTATGGTATCAATTTTGTTTTTTGAGAAAGAAATTGTGAAAGGATGGAATTTCAATTCATTATATAAAATATTTAAATGTCCCATGTGATGAATGAATTAGTCCACATATATCCCTTTTAATTAATTCAAGAAAGGCTGGAATTTTAGCCTTAATTTTAGCTAGAGATGGTCTCACAATCAGTTTTCCAAGAGAACGAGCCCCATATGGATTATTTTTTTAGTCTAGAGATCTTTAGGACATTTATCGAATATCCATGTGAACTTTCAATTATTTTTCAAATCATTCTTGAAACAAGATGACCTAATCAGTCATGAAAAAAAATAATGATTTTTAGTCTATTTTTTACTATCATATGTGTTTTGATTGTACTTATATATGTATAATGCAATCCAAATGATAATTTTGGTAGTTTTTCTAGTACATGACTCCTACCAGATTTATTAATGGTAATACACATGTAATTTTAATTTCTCTCATATATAGTTTGAGTAACATACCCATTCTATTATATATAATTGAAACTTAATAAGATTCTTTTGGAATTTGGGGAAAACAATGGATCTCTTATAAAAAAAATATGTCTCATTAGGTAAAAAAACTCACTTTCCCGATCCCTTCTATCATATCTATAAAACCTAATATAGTATTCACAATTGGTCTATTGGTCAGAATGGTGATGATGAAGATAAAGACGCAAGAGGGGAGTTAATTTTTTTCTTCAAAAACTTTGATAGATTCATAATTCTCCTCTTGTTATGTAGTGAACCTTTCCTTCTCTCTAAGATGAGTCAGTATAAGAAATAAAATAAATGAAATGAACAAAGTGATGTATAGTGGTTTAGGTCAAAAAGTTCACCTAGTCCACTCCACCAACTCTCAACTCCATGAACTTTGTGATTTTACTATCAGGGCCTCTTATTCTAATACCTTTAAATAAACAACTGAGTATGGGTATTTGACACCTTACAAGGATTTTATAGGGACTTCTAGTTCTTTTACAAGGAACTGAATATCCAAATCTTAGTACAAGAAGCTAACACTTCACCATGAATAAGTAAGAGCATATGAGACTCAAATAAATCAAAAAAGATTTATTTTTTTGATGGTAAATGTTAAACTTCATAGTTGCAGCAACAACTGACAGATGAATTTAGATCTTCAATATAACACAATAGTAAATAGATCTTCAACATTGCACTGGATTTATTCAAATAGAAACAAATATAACACCATATATATGTTTAAACATGTATGTATCCAAATTTTATCTTCGCCAAATGCTTTTTTGTTCTTATAGAGTAAGATATAAGAATAAGATGCAGTAGCAACGACAGAAACAATAGTACCAGTGAGTCGATAGATCAAAACATATATGTCTCCAAAGTGTAGCTATGATGGTAAAGACACACTTTTTGTTTTAGCATATCCTCTCATGTATATGTATATGTGTGTATATATGTTTCTAATGAAGTCTGTCTCAATATTTATATAATATTTTGAACAGCACCAGGTCAAACTAACTCTATAAATATCGCACAATAAATAATGAATATTTGAATTCAAAAACATTCAAGAGAATCGTAACTTTCCAAAGGAATAGTAATGATTTACTCCATTGAATATAATACTTTAAAACAATAATAATGATCCTTTTAATTGTTTATAAAATAGATTTGAAAAGATATTTACTTTCATCAAGAACGTTGCATAAATCTTGGATAATATCACGGATTTAAAACTCCGTTGTTGAATAGTAAAACGTAGGGTTCCTTCATGTAACAACAAAACACCAAACGCAGGGTTGATTTACCATACGTTTTTTTCCTCAAATGTAGGGTAGATTCCGAACATAGGGTTGATTAACCATACTTTCCCTTTTCTCAAACGTAAGGTTCCATCCAAACATATGGTTGTTTAACCAGACTTTCCAAATAATGTAGAGTATATGATTCATACATGCTGATCCAAATGTATGGTTTCTTAACCATACTTTCCTGATAGAATAGGGTATATAATCCATACATGGTGGTAAAAATTTAGGGTTTATTCCTTACGTTACGCTTGCATGTGTAGGGTATGAATAGTGTTTCCAAAATATACTTAAATACGTCTAGAACCCTTTAACAAATATTACCCATAGATCAATAACTTGAATATATTTCCAAAATAAATATTTCAAAAAATATTAATTTTCTAAATGTCACTTAAAATCAAATTTATTAGTAACCTAAATGTGGGTGTTTGTGAGAATCAAAACCAAAAAGAAATTAACAAAAGTGTTGAATCAACACATGATCAATAATCTCTCCCCATTTGATGATCACAAAACCCATAACATAAATTAATAGAATTTAAAAAAAAATTAGAAAAATCCAAAATAAATTTATCCCCCTTTTTCTCTTTATAAAATTTCTTTCATTATAAGGATTAAAACTTTTCCCCATATTAATTGTTTGATAGAAAACTTCTCCCCCATGAAGATAAACATGTAAACTAAGATTATAAACTATAAACTTCTCCCTTTATTATCCCTTTATATAATTTTTATTTTATAGAAAATTTCTCCCCTGTGTCATGGAAATTAAAAATAAATAAGAATAAAATTTCTCTAACTTTATAATTATGATAATAATATTAATGTTTTAAAACTTCTTCCACATAAACTTATCCCCATTTTTGTGACATCAAAAATATAAGAGCGATAAAAATAATCCCCCCTAAAGTTATGCTTTCACTAAAAAGATATAAATATTTAAACGAGGGTCATATATAAGATATTAATGAATAAATCAATTTATTTTCTTAAAAATCCCCCAACATTATAGAATATTAGACTATTTAATGAATTAAAACATATAAAATTAATTTTTACATAAGTAAAATAAAACCAGAATTTTTACTTACATTTATAAACTAATTTAAGAGATAATTAAAAATTAAGTTCATTCTTATGTAAGAAAAATAATTAAAAAAATTAAAAAAAATTACGAAGCAACTCATAACACTATTTTCACTAAAAAATAAATTAAAAATAGTATATATAACATTGAGAAATAATTAGAAAATAAAAATAGAGGGTTAATAAGGAGTATATTGTTCATCTGAACTTTATAAACTTTGAACTTTTTCACTTAAATTAGATAAAACTCTTGACAATTCTTCTAATCTATTTTGAATATCTTATGTTCTTTGATGAGAATAAGATGAACACTATTCTACCAGAAAAATGTTTAGTTTATCAAGATCTAGCTTTGTAACAGCTTTACTTTTTAGCAACTCTATTTGACTTAGCATTTCTAACTTGAAAGATTCAAAGTCTGCTTTTAAGATTAAACTATTATAATATTATTTTTTCAACAAATCAAAAATAAATTTTGATACAGATCCTTTCTGTAGATTATCATAAGACTTTCTAGATGCATCCAACTCAGCTTTCAGCTTCTCTTTTTCTTTATTCAAAGTGTTGACTTTGAAAAAAAGACTTTCATAAGACATTTGAGAAGAAGATATTTCTAATTATTCATGACTATGAACTTTTTTATTTCTTCAATAAGATTTTTCATATAAATCATCAACAAATGAAACTTATTGTTCTTTCAACAGATTAGAAGTATTAATTTTTGTCCTTTTGTGAGAAATATTTTCTTTTAAACCTGAAGTAATTGACCACTTTATCTTTATATGATTGGTTTTCAACAGTTGTTTGAACAATATATTTTGAATAATAATAAGAATAAGAAGATGGTTAAAATAAAAAGTTTTAAGAAAAATATGAAATGTTTGGTTCTAGAAAAATGTAAACGATGTTTCATTTTATTTAGATGAAAAATACAGAATAATCATTAGATATTTTAAATTTTGGAAAGATATGTTACATAAGAATAGTTTTTTTGATTACATGAACAAATAAAATTTTATGAACATGAAATATAAAGATTTCAATTGGTTTAAAGATGGAAAATTTAAATTTTACATAATTTAAATAATTAGTGTATTTATTGAAAGAGTAAAATAATTCTTAAAAAGGTTTGAAATTTTTTTTTCAAATAAATTATACAACCAAAATATACTAAGTATTTATTTAAAGAGTAAAGAAGATTTTTTATCTTTCACTCTTTCCCTATATAAAAATGTTAATGAACCAAAAGTATGTAGTTATAAAAATGAAATACTTCCTGAATCAGTGTTTTTAAAACAGAGTATTTTTTATAACAAACTAATTTAGATTTGTTCACTCCTTTAGTAGAGAATTTCATATATTAATTGATCAACCACTTAAATATTTAATGATAAATATTAGTGGTGTAATCCTTCAAAACATCAAATTCAAGTGCTTTTTGGTACCCATATACTTTTGGGTCCATCAGTGTTAGCAACAAAATTTTTAGGTAACCAAACTTATTTATTTTGAGTAGGAATTTTACTATTTAAATTAGATAATTATTTTGAGAAATAAACATTTTTAAAACCATAAATTTTTAGTTTTCTAAAATAGTAATCATTTTCATAATGACCATTAATACCACAATAAAAATATTTAACAGTAGACATGTTTTCTCTATTTATACTAGGAACAAAATAATTCTTATACAGTTTTGGTCTTTCGCCATTAATTCCTATTCAAAAACATTCTTTTGGTATTTTATTTTTGACAAGGATTTAATTTAAATATTTTTATCCTTTTATCATCATACTAGAAGATTGTTTTAAATTATCAACTTCATCCAACATTTCTTTAATTTTGTTATCATAAAAATCACAAGATATTTTAGATGAATTATATTTTAAATATATAATATATTTTGGAAAATTTTCTTTATCTAATAGAACATTATCATAAGATTTCTTAATTTTTATATGGTATTTATTTAAATATTCATGTTTTTATTATAGCATAAAGTAATAATTATTTAATTCATCATAAGATAGTTTCTCACAACTAGAATTTTTATAGTAAGAAGATTGTACCTCATGATCAGTATGGGTCAAAAGAAATAACATTTTTTTATACTTAGAATCAAAATCTATAGATATTTATCATGCAAGGCAGAATTATTACTCCAGTTATCCCTTATATCTTTCTTTCCTTTTGTATTGTAATTGGATTTCCTTTGAGATTTGAGTAAAGGTCAATTATCCTTTGTATGAATTATTTTACTACATTCACAACATCTATTTTCTTCAATTACTTTTTTTTATTTCTATACAATTTTTTAAAATTTTCAGAAAGATCTAATAAATATTTATCTAAATTTGTATGACTTGAATCAGATTATTCATCAGCTTATTTATGTTTGATATAAAATTAACATTAAACCTGCATATCAACTTCATACATCATCAAAGTCTTACTCAACTAAATAATTGTCAAATTCTTTACTGATGTAGACTATTGTATAGCTTCAGATATTTCATTCCACTTAGGGGTTAATAATTTGAGTACTTTTGATGTTTGATCTGATTGAGAAACTGGATCTCCAGAAGTGGAAACATTATTGAAAATATCTATCAACCTTGTGTTCATTTGATTGATAGTATAATTTTCATCTATTTTAAAAGTATCAAACTTTAACTTTTTAGTAGTGTATCTTAATTTTTTTTTGTTTTTAGTTTCCTCATAGGTAACAACAATTGTTTTCCACATATCATATGTAGTAGGAAATTGAGATACTTGATTGAATTTTTCATTTCTTAAACCACATAAAATAACATTCATAGATTTTTAATTGATATCATATTCCCTTTTTTATTCATCATTCCAGTCTTCCAAACCTTAATTAGGGATATCATAATGTTTAACAGCCTTCATATAAACCCGGATTCCAAGATTTTTTAAATAAATAATCATACGTGATTTCCAACATCCATAATTATCATCATTAAAGTATGGATCATGGATCATCGACATACCTTCTCTAGAATTAGTCATTTCACGATGTATTCATCTGAATCTTTAACAAAGGCTTGTTAGAGCCAGTAAATATTTATTATATCCTTATGATACCACTTATTGATATAGAATATATCAAATAGAATATTCTAGAATAAATCTATCTTATAGAGAACTTCCTTTGATGTTAATAGTAGATATCGTATAAGAAAAATAATTTTCAAGAAGAAAATATACTAGTAAAGTCCTACCTTTGATACAAATTTTTGGTTGAAATTGCGATGACTAAAATAAAGACACAAGAGGGTGAGTGAATTGTGTTCTTAAAAAACTTTGAAAGATTCAAAATTATCCTCTTGTTATGAAGAGAACCTTTCCTTCTCTCTAAGACGAGTGAGCATCATAAATAAAGGAAATGTGCACAATAATGTATAGTGGTTCAGGGCATAAAGATCCCCCAATCCACTCTAGCAACACTCAACTCCATGATCTTGGTGATTTTACTATTAGGTCCTCTTATCCTAAGACCTTTAAACAACAACTGATTATAGGCAATTGAAACCTTACAAGGCTTTTATATGGCCTTCTAGATCTTTTATAAGGAACCAAATATCCACAATTTAGTACAAGAAGCTGACACTTCACCACGACTAAGTATGATCACGCAAGACTCAAATAAATCAAAAGAGTTTGATTTTTTTGATGGTATGAGTTAAACTTCACAGTTGTAACAACAACTGATCGATAAATTCAGATCTTCAATATAGAACGGCAGAAAATAGATCTTCAACATTACATAGGCTCTCTTCAAACAATAACAAATAAAACACGAGACAAATTTTTAGACATGTATGCATCCAAATTTTATCTTCACCAAATTATTCGTTGTTCTTGGGGAAGAATATATAACAATAAGATGCAGTAGAATAAATAGCAACAATATTACCAGTGAGTAGATAAATCAAAACATGTATGTCTCCAAAGTGTATCTATAATGGTAATGGAACACTTTTTGTTTTAGTATATCCTCTCATGTATATGTATATGTGTGTTTGTATTTCTTCTAATGAATAGTGTCTTGATATTTATACAGCAAGTCGATGGAGATTCGACATCAGATCTGGTGGGTGAAGGCATTGTGGAAAGCGTAAGAAGGCCTCTCGGTGTCGGATCTTGGTCTGGCGTCGGCGGGGAAGGAGTCGTGGTGGTCGAAGTTCCGATTTTCATTGGCCCCAGAGTATAGTAGAGGGGAGGGGGATTTTTGACTTTCGACGGTCCTACAATCCTTCTAACATGTCTATTTTGTGATTCTACCTTGTTTTTTCCTTCTTTGAATTTCGGTTGGCTCGATGTTGCTGCAATTTGTCTTCTAGGTTGAATTTTTGGATATGATGATGGGTAATGTGCGGCAGATGTTACTGTATTGGTTGAGGCTACCTTCTGAAGTGCTTTGTTATGATTTTGGGGTGAAATTTCATTGGATTCATGTCGGTGGAAAAGAGGTCTACGGTATGTCGCTTGGTTCGAGGTTGCGCTGCGGTTATCTGTGGAGTAGGGTGCGACGTCCGGATAGCATGGTCTTTATCATTCTGGTTTCTTCATCTCCCTTTGTGGATGTGATCTTTGGGTCCATCTCACATCGCTGGAGGGTTTGGGAAAACTCTAACTGGATTCGGCCGTTGGGTTTGTGGATTTGGGATGGTGTTGATGGTTGCACCAGTGGGTGTTTGAGGAGACTGGTTCTGTGGTTTGTCTATATTTTCTGATGTTCGTGTTCCCTACTTCATGGTACCTTGGTCTTCTCTTGACGATTTCGGCTCCAAATGTGTAGGTTTGTTTGTATGAATGCTTTAATTGATTTGAAGGTTGTGTGGTTTTTATGTTGAAGTGGTGAAATGGGTGTGTGGTGAAGTGGTGAAGCGCTGATGTAATGAAGTCCTGTATGGTTTATCACTTTTTCCTCAAAAGTGTTTTAATACTAAAAAAATAATTTTCAGTCAAATATTGCGAATTTAAAACTTCATAATTGAATCTTCAAACATAAGGTTCCTTCATGTAATAACAAAACCCCAAACGTGGGTTTGATGTACCTTACGTTTGTTTCATCAAACATAGGGTTGATTCCAAACATAGGGTTGATTAATTGTACTTTCCCTTTTCTCAAACATAAGGTTCCATCCAAATATAGGGTTGCTTAACCATACTATCCTGATAGTATAGGGTATATTATCCATACATGCTGATAAAAATATAGGGTTATTTAACCATACTTTCCCAAAATCTTAGGGTATATGATCCATATGTGTTGATCCAAACATAGGGTTGATTCCTTACGTTACACTTGCACGTGTATGGTATGAACAGTGTTTCCAAAATATGCTTAAACACATCCAGAACACTTTAAAAAATATTCCCCATAGATCAATGACTTCAATATATTTCAAGAATAAATATTTCCATGAATATTAATTTCTTGAAAGTCACTTAAAGTAAAATTCATTAGTAACACAAATTTGGGCGTTTGTGAGGATCAAAAACAAAAAGAAATTAACAAAATTGTTGAATCAACAAATGATCAACATGGTCTTGTTGGTTTAAGATCAGAAAATATTTTTTATTCTTAATAATTGAGTGCATTGTTCCACTATCTGGTATGAAAATATCCATCTCATTTATGAAATCCATTTCAATGCTTCAAAGTAAAGAAAATAACATTATAAGAAACACCTTATGAAATTCAAATAATACAAGATCAAAAATATAAAGAATACAAAACAAAACAATATATCACATATCATAACTACTATAATTTTTTTAAATTATTTCTAGATATCATCTCATCAAATTCAAAAGTAAAATCACCCACTTCGAGGTAAGTAAAATCATAATTTAATGGCTCGTGATTATTAATAAAATTCACCTATTTTTCTTTCCCTTTATATGATGTCTCAGAAAAGTGTGGTTCATTCTTCTTTGCTTCAAGAGATGTTTTATAGATCTTACAAAGATACTATGGGGTTTGAAAAACTCGAGAACAATGTTCCTTAGAACCGTGCCTGTAGCATGAATCTTCAAGATTTACCAGAGCACTTGATCTGATATTTCATTGATTCTGATATTAATTTTGAGCATATCCATGGTTATGACCATTTCCTCAGTCGCGTCAGCCACCAAAACTATATCCACCATGCGAATCATGTCCCAGAATTTTTTCATGATTATTTTTATGAAATATAGAATTTTCTTCATGAAATGTAACTGTTAAACCAGTAGGATGATACTGATGTTTTTTAATCAAAAGCTCAATGTTCTTCTCTACTATAAGTAATGATGATATGAGATCAAAATATTTTAAATACCCTCGCAAGTGATATTTATTTTTAAGAGTGATGTGAGATGCATGAAATTTCATATATTCATTTTCAAGCATAATGTCATCTGTAACCCAATACCAAAGTACTTTAACTATGATATAATTCTATACATGATAGAACTGTAATCGTTGACCCTTTTATATTCTTGGAAGTATAAACCATTTCATTCATTATAGATATTAGGAATAACAACCTCATTTTTATGATCATAACTCTCTTTCAAACTCTTCTAGAGTTTACTTGGATCTCTTTATGTTAAGTATTCACATTTCAATCCCTCATCGAGATTACTTCTGAGGAAGATCTTTTACTTTTCTTAATTTTGGAGGGTTTGTGAATTATTTTTTTAATTTTCTCTATGAGATCCTTCGATTTGAGATACATTTCAACATCCATTTTTCATAAAATGTAATTACTTCTAGTAATATTAAGAGTGGTGAATTTGAGTTTTATGAGATTTTACATGATGATAACTAGGAGAAATAAGAAGAAAAACATTATAATTATTCAAAATAAGAATACAATGATAATTTACATTTGGGTTAAAGAAAAATAAAACAGTATCAAAAAAATTAAAATCAAGTTAATATTATAATTTAATATTATATATATATATATATATATTCTACCTTAATTGGTCAATAAAACTTTCATCTGGGGTTTTGAAATAAATAAATCAATATATCACATTACTTAATTAAAATTTTCTTGTGTGTACTGATTTATTAATTGGACCATCCAATCAGGCAATGAAAAATAAATAAATTCAAACTATCTGAACATGTGGTGACCCGACCTTTATAATGGTAATTAAATAAATCATATAAACCATCCAATATAGTGGTAAATAAATAATATTCTATAAATAATTAGAATTTTCCAACCATGCGGTGACAAATAATGTTTAAGATGAAAAAAATAAATAATTAGAATCGTCCAACCAAGCGGTGAGAATAAGGTTAAAAATAAAAACATACCTTTTCTCCCTATTTGAGCATTCATGCTGATAACATGTTGTGAAAAAAAAATTGAAAAGTGTAAGATTGGAATGACAAAGAAAGGTGAGAAGAAATGATATAAAATTATTTTATTAATGATTTTGGTATTTCTCTTCTATCAACAATACATCTTCAGGGGGTTGTATTTCCCTTTTATAGGCAATACAGTAGGGTAGGTGGGGAGGATTGGTGGGGGTGGGCACCCCACCCCCATTAAAGACTGTAGCCACCTTTTAGCGGCTACCCAAAAATATATATAATTCATTTTTATGTATATATTTATTCATATAATCATATACATTTATATAATTACTTTCTAAATACATTTTAAAAATATGTCTATGTAATGTATATTTAGATATAAATTTTATGCATATTTACACATATATTTATATGTATATATATTTAAATATATATGTATACATATTTATGTATAAATGTATATTTAGATATAACTTTTTTATAATTTATTTATAAATATTTGTTGTAAATAATTTTTTATACTATATTTAATAATGATGATATATTTATAAAAATACATTTATATATGATGTATCTACACAATATTGACATACACATGAACACACATGTTGTACACACGTTCACATTTATATTTCACACATACACACACAAATATGTACATATATGTATTTATTTACATATATTAGAATATAAATATAAATAAATATTTTTTTATTGACACACACACATTTATATAAAATTTTACTTGTATAGGTGTGTGTGTGTGTGCGTGTTAATGAATTTTTATAAGGTAACTAAAATGGATAATGTTTTATTTTAAATAAAATGAATAATAAATATTTATTTCAATATGGTTTATATATTTAAAATTATATTTTTACTTAAAAATTCTTAAATGTTTGTTTTTACAATTGATTTATTATATGTAAATACATGAAATATATATATATATATATTTAATTATAAATAACACTACAATATGAAAATCTTAAAATTTAAACACTGTAATATTTATATGACTGTAAGATGTGAAAATAAATTTAGTCTTCACTAAAATAATACAAGAATACTCTCTCAAATGAGGTTAAAATTTCATCACATGTTCAAAAATTAAGGTACTTAGACAAAAAAAACTTAGTTATAGAGGCCATACAGGCCATTTTTTACCTTGAAAAAATGTTGACCAATGTGTCCCATAATTGATACTTCGTATATTTTTTGTAATATTTGATTTGATATGTGGTAAAACCTAAAAGGATGCTCGAATCAAAATTTATGATCGTTTGAATTTCATGTCATATTTTTAACTTATCTTATACCGTTCATTAATTTATTAAAATTTTATGTCATCCAATTGTTATTAAAGGACTATTAATCAAAAATAATTAGAAGGTTATTAATTTATATCAATTTTTAATTATTTTATACTCAATTTTTCACTAAATATCTTATATATTAAGTATAAATGCATATTTATTCTTTTATAAATCACATATGATAAAATAAATTATATTTATATCAGTATAAATATATTTATATAATAATATATGTTTTTTAATGATATTTATTTTTTTATTAAATTTACATTTTCTCGACACTATTTTAGCACAGATAAAGGTCGCCCTTTATTAGTGCGAAAAAAAATGCTAACAAAGGAGAACTTTTATCTACAGTTTTTACTAGCACTCATAAAGACACCCTCATTTATCAGCACTTTTATAAAGTTTTAATAAAGGGTATTGGTTGATATTGTGCAATATTTTTTAGTGATTAAATGCTTTACATTTTTTTGAAGGTAAAATGATCATTAAGAAGAAAATTGAAAATCAGACGGCATGATAGTGTTCATCCATAAAGGGAAATCATGCAACTAGATAGATGAATCGCCTGAAAGACCACGGGTCGCCAAATGGTGTGGCACATTATTACATTTTCTTTTGATGAATGATAAGGAACAACTATATAATAGATGGCAAAAATAATGGATCTTTCTAGCCAACATTGCAAACGGTTAGTGGTCGGTCTCTAGGGATGAAATGGCGCTGATAATTGTCAGGCATTACGACTCCATGATGATGGAGCACCATCCTCTATCCAGGGAAAAATCCATACCAGCAATGATCACTTGAACCTCTGAAATGGGTGGGCTTCATCTTGCAAAGAAATACATGTGGCATGAAACCAGGGTATATCCAAAAGAGTCTCGGCCAATCACACCCACACCGGAGAAAGGTCCATCAGTGATCGATGCATCAACGTTAATTTTCATCAAATCTCTCGAGGGTAGCTGCTAGGAAGGAGATTCGGGATTTGTTTCATTTCCAACGGCATGAGAGACATATTTATTCTAGTTTGACAACCAAAATAAGGCATGTTCAGCCCAAAAAAATTGGTTTTCATAAATGATCAAACACAAAGTCGTTCCTTTGAACCCAAACCATCCACTCCATAGTGCACATGGTGTAAATAGTGTCCATAGGTAGGTATGAATAACACCTCATAAGAAACTAAAAGAATAAATACATTCAATCCAAGAATGAACAAAACTAGTTTTTTCACCCATACCAAATGACTTTGGATACCAAGCATTCAAAAATTGCATGAATAGAAGACTCGGGTGCCACCCTACAGATTGGACAATATGGATAATTGGAATCATGGAGAGCCTTGAGGAATGCCATAATAGGGAGAATTTTAGTGCATGCTTACCACCAGAAGAAATGATCCTTGGGTGGAATCAAAAGTCGCCGAATGGTTTTCCAAATTGTTGTTGAGTCCAGCTTCAAGGAGTTGAGAGCCAAAGAATAGCCAAATTTCACTGAGTATGCACCTGAGGAAGTTTTGATCCAACAGATATGATCGCCCCCCATCCCCCTTGAAACTGGGATACACAAAATAATGTTCTGGTCACACTCATTAAACCATTCAATCAAGGTTTCATTTCTCTAACCATTTCCATTCTCATTAAACAAATAATGCACCTTTTCATTTTCCATACCCAAAACAGCCATCGACATTGCCAAAGGGTCATCATAATCCACTAGCCATGGTTCATTCCATATATAAACACTAGCACCATCTCCAATCCTCTAGTACATGACTTTAACAAGTAGATCACAATATCCCCACAAGCTCCTCTATAGGAATCTTGAGTGCGGGCCAAGGATGGAACCTATGAAGTCCGAGTGCGGGAAATATTTGGTCTGATGGACCCTATTTCAAAGTGCATGGGGATGCTCCAACAGCCTCCATTCTTGATTAGGGAGAAGGGAATCATTAAAAAGTATCAAATAATGAAACCCCATTCTTCTATAGGCCTTAGGGACACATAGATTATCCAAAGACATCCAATGGGTCTTATGTCATCCATTATTCATGCCCCACCAGAAGTTTTCCAGTTTGGAAATAAATTGGTCAATAAAACAACTGATCAATTTTAATAGGTACATCACATAGATGGGGATATCCTAGGCCACTGACTTGGTTATGATCTCCTTACCATCCATTGAGATCCTTTTTTTGGTCCACCCTTAGATCTTCTTTGCAACCCTATCCAAAATCCCAAAGAGCAACTCTTTTTTTGAGCGACCAAAAACCATAGGAAACCCAAGATATTTCTAGTGTTTATCAACCACCCGGATCCCCAAATCAATTGGGATTTTATCCTTCCTGCTCAGAGGAATTCCAAAACTAAAGGAGATCTCATATTTTGAAGTATTAATCAATTTCCTAGAAGTCATCTCATGTTTATGAATAATATTGTGGATATAACTTCATTCATCCAAAGTAGATCTCGAGAAAAGTAGGCTACCATCCATGAATAAAAGGTGGGTAAAATGGGGGCCCTATCGGAATACCTTCACCCCATGCACCATATTATCCCTAGCTTCCATCAATAAAATCTTGTAAAAGACATCAGAAACTATAATGAATATAAAGGGGGGAAGAGGGTCACCCTAATGCATACCCTAGAGGGGGAAAAGCCTTGAGAGAGGCCATCGTTGATCTTTATACTGAAAGAAATAGAGGAAACTCATTGCATAATGACATCAATACATTTAGAGAAGAAACTTAGCTTTCTCATAACCACTTGGAGGAATGGAAATTCAACTCTACCATAAACATTTTTCATGTCAAGCTTCCATGCCATAATACCTTTTTTAGAGACTAATCTAGTTTTCATAAAGTGAAACACCTCATGCATAATAATGGAATTATTAGAGATCAGTATCTTGGGGAAAACACACTTTGGTTTTCATAGATAATAGAAGAAAGCAACATCCTGATATGATTGACCAAATTTTTTGAAAATATTTTGTAGGTCACATTGCATAAACTGATTGGATGAAAATCCAACACCAAAGTGGGTTTTTTGATTTTCTAAATGAGCACAATAATGTTTTCATTAAGGGCATGAAAGTTCGATTTTTCCATCTAGAGACTTTTCATGAGTTCCAAAATGTTAGATCCAACGATGTGCCAATGTTTCTTAAAGAACAAGGCATGGAATCCATCCGGCCGAGGCACTTTAGTGTAATGAATTTTCTTCAGTTCCAATAGAATTTTGTCTTTATAAAAATCTTGTGCAAGTTGATCGTTCATCATATCATGGATCATAGGCTCAATGAAAGCCTCAACATTTTAGAGGATGACTGAATCCCCTTCCATAAATAGGTCCTGGTAAAATTGATTGATAAGATCATAGATCCCCTTCACATCTAAAATATATCTAGCCTAAGAATCATAAAGACATGAGATGGTGTTCCTTCGCCTCCTCACATAAGCCTTATGGTGAAAATAGAGGGTGTTAGAGTCTCCTTTTTTATGTGAGATTCATGGGCACGAATATCCTAATAACTTTCTTTAATTCTAAGTGTGACATCAAGATCAGTTTCCAAGATTGAAATAGAGGATAAAATATAGTCATAAGGGGGTGAGAATACAAGACATTCAACATTTTTTTTATTGCATTGCATTGTAAATCCGGTTGATGAAATTTTCCATCACTCCAATATTTCAACCTGGAAAGTCTCATGATGAATGTTTTCTTTGATGTATGACTCCCCATTCTTCTAGATTGAGTAGACCACATCTTCACATTCTTTATCCTCCACCCAAAAACTCTCAAACTTGAAAATCCTTTCATGCCTGCTCTTCCCATACCCAAGTGAGGTGTCAATCAAGATCAGGTAGTGGTCTGAGGATGCAGGGGAGATGTGGGAAATTTGTAAAGAACTAAAAAGGATGATCTAGTCATTCAACCCCAAAAAAACTATCCAACCTTTCATAGATGTAGGTTTGAGTAGAAATCCCTTGAAACCAAGTAAAAGGGTTTCATGAATAACCCAAATCAGAGAGCCCCACCAACTAGATTGCCTACTAGAATTCCTGCAAAGCAGCATGAGGTCTGCAAGTACCCCCATTCTTCTTATAATGGAATAAAATTTCATTGAAGTAACCTCCCAAGGAGAGGTCTATGAAGAATATCCTATAGATATTTAATTGAATTTCATGATTTCCATTTCTCCCTTTGTGAGGTCCAACCATAGAAACATGCAAATGCCCATGGTGGTGCATCACTATAATGAAAAACCGCGCCAATGTGGTTAGAAGAGAAACTTTTAACTCTCATATCCACATCATCCCTATAAAGCATATTGTGACCCCCAGCATGGACTTTTTGAGAGATCGATAAGTAACCAATGAAGCCATATTTTTTGGCGATGAAATCCATGTCCTTGAATTATAATATGGTTTCGGACCAAAAAACCAAATCAAGGAAAATTTTAGCACAGTGGCACTGGAGTATCCGAACTGATCACAAGTTTCCAAGCCCACAATAGTTCCAGCACAATATTTTCATGGTGATAGGCGGGGCTGGCTTGATCCAGCCTCCACCTCTGAACATTTGAGGAAATATCCATCTATAATCAGTCTCTATATTTTAAGATATCTATTATAGACCAGTGGGACCTCTGTTCACCTTTTGATTCCACTGTTATCCCCTGAGTTCAACCCGTTTCCAGACCCATTTTTGACTCTCACTTTCTTTCTCCACCTATATGAAGTTTTTGGGCCTGCCATGGAGGATTCGTTTGAGACTTTCTCATGAATGGGAGGATGCACTAGGAACATTTACATATATGTATTCATTAAAACCATTCAATTAATTGTACCCAACAAAAATAAACACATATGATGTGATGCCTTGGGCATCTTCCAATATAAGAGGATGAGATACTCTCCTATTGGATGTGGGTAGTGTGATGTGTATAATCCTGTGCTAAATTCTCATCCTCTTGTAACTTATTTTATCACTTTTGAGAAGGTTCTAGAATCCCTTTGGATTATGGGTATTCTTACGAAGCATTCATGGATCTTTTGGCCATTTTACTCCCTCAGATGTAGGGTGATTGTGTTCATTATTCCTCATGATATTCCTCAAACATTATTTGTACAAGGGAGATAGAAACTCCTATAATTTTTGAATATCAGGTACTCTATTTTACAGTACTATTTCATATATTGGTTTCTTGGAGATAGATCTTGTGGGTCTGGGTTGTCTTACATTGTATATGATCATAATATTTTCATTAAAAACTCATAAATACATGCTCATTTCATTTATGTTCTTACCTTTCTATTTATCCCTCATTTGTAAGATGTATTAGCCTCACTGTATTATCTCCTCCCATTAGGTAAGTATTTATTTTGGTTGTGTGGACTAGATGATTTTTGATATTTATACATTTTTTAAACTATGCTCGTTATTTGATATTTTGTTAATTGGGAAACCCCCACAATGTAGTTTTCTCCTGTAACACCCCGAGATTTTGTGATTTTTTTTGAATTAATTTATTCTTTATGATATTTTGTATTTAACTCAACACTGAAAATAGTTATTTTATATATATTAAATCACTATGTTTGGCTTGCATTATACACAATGTCAAGTTAATCATGCACTACACTCAATATAAAGGTTATCTTTCTCTATACAAAACACTGAGGTTATCTTATGTTACATGCAAGACTAACTTTACTCAATGGCTTGTGTAACACGCAAGACCGAGTTTTACCAAATAATAATATATTATTAAAATATTATTATTTAATATATCAAGACTTAATCTATGCATTAATTTAACAAATATGAATAGTTTTAACTAACTTATGAAAACCTATGGTTTTCAAAAATATAAAATTAATTCATTATCTACAATGAATATAAGAACCAATTGAATATAAATGGAATATTTTTATAGAAAACTATTTTTATGCTCACAAATTTGTTTTATCCTAAAATATAAAATTAATTAAAATTAGTGAGTAATATTAATTTAATATATATATTATATATTCAATCAAATATTTTTGATATTCATCCAATAGATTTTATAGGCACCTTTTGATGGAGAACCAATTTCAAATATAAATTTTGGAACTTCTATAAATTTTATATATAAAAAAAATTTATTTTTTAAATAAAATCATAAAAAATAGATTAGGGTTAATTTTTTATATTTTTTTGTGAAGTTTCATTTTTTAATGAATAGTGAAAAATATTGAAATCTAACTCAAAACTGTTTTTCCATTTAATTTATTTATAAGGATAAATTATATTTTTAATTGATTTTAATGTTTACATAGATCAAAGTTTTATAATTGGAATCAATTTTACATTGAAATTGGTTATAAAACTCTAGTAAACTTTTGAACGTTTTTACTTTAAAAACCCGCTTTATCGTCCCATCTTCAGGATTAAATTTAAATTAATTTCTACCAATTCTATTATTAGAATTTGGAAAAATGGATTAAATGTTTTTAATTAACATAATTTATAATTTATAGTAATATTAAATTATTTTTTTACCAAAAATATTAGTGAAGGTAATTAAAATTAATTACAGTGATTAAGATGAAATTAAGCTTAATAAGGGAGTGAACCCTAAACTTAACGCCTAATATGACCTAGAAACTTGTCTAAAATATATTTTATGAAAATATTTAGACCCTATACTTATTTTTATCTACTTTGTACCATTATTGGATCAACTTTCAATAAAAAACGTGGGTGGTGTTCCCCTTTTCCAAAATATTACAAGAATGTCACTCATCCTCCACTATAAAAGGTCTCTTATCCTCCCACTTTCTCAGGCCTCTAAAACCACTTTGGATCGACCAAAATATAACCAAATAGATCCCCAAAATCCCCCCTTCCTCCTTGAATCCTTCCTTTGTTCAGAAATCAATCCAAGGAAGCTCTTTGGTACAAACCAAAAGGAGTTACCCGAATAAGAGGTAACATTCTTCCTCAAGTTCTTTTATGTTATTTCATTTCTCCACCCCCTAAATTATTATTATTACATGTTTTAATAACAAAAAAATATCTTCAATATACTAGTATGTTTTATGCTAAGTGTTTGTTCTACACTTACACACACTTCTATCTAATGAGTAATGAACATACTGTTTATGTGTACGGAAAACCACCGCCTCACGAAATGATGATTGTTCATTTTTCCTTTACTGCCTATTATGGAAGACATTATCATGTAAACTCTATTTAAATATGTTATATATTATATTTATTATTTATTTAAGCTTCTATAATACTTTTACAACACATATCTTTATACTTTCCAATTTGGTGTAAATATGATAATTTCGTTTGCGGAAGTGTGGACTACTGCCCCCTCAAAGTGACGTGATTTGTTCACACGATACATGGAATGCATAAAGGATGGTTTTAACTAAACATATGTTTAATACACAGAATATATATAATATTAATGACATAATTACCTTTATATAAATATAATATATACCATTTTCTTTATTACTCTCTAACATACTTATAAAGTGACAACGTCGTTCAGGGACGTGTGGACTACCACCTCCTCGACATGATGTGATTACTTTTACATCACAAGAATTATATATATAAGTATATATGATATGGTATTTATTATATAATTATAATTCTTGAAATATTAATGATACCTTTTTCCATAATGATCATTGAGAAATGCGAACTCTAATCATGCATGTGTACGGCCTACCATCTCCATGATTGTAACGTTGATTCATTTTTCACAACCATATTTAATGATTGGTTTTAAAAGTATAATTATTGTATCAATATGATAATTATTTCATGATTATTATTCTCTATATGTTTATATAATTACCTCTTTGACCATAGTCAACCAACCAAAGTCATTTTTAACACATGAACCGAATTTGGTCAAAACACATGACTTAAACTTAATTGTTTAAGTAGTTGTATACAAAATGGTAATAATTAAAAGTAATAATAAACTTGAAAATTTTTATAAATCAAGTAATTAATCAACATAATTTTATTATTTATTAATATAAAGATACACGAGAAAAATCAAACTCAAGGTAAGATAATTTCATCTCACTCTTTATTTTCGTGAGATACATGTCTTATTCAACGCTCACTTATTTTGTGTGGTGTATATACTATCCATGAATGTATTTTATGAATCTTATACTTAAATCTAGTGGTATTTACATAACCATTTTTTGATATTTTTGTTATTAGGTTTAAGTTTCAAAAGTTACCAAATCGATAAAGTAATTTTGTCTCAATTTTCCTTCTTTGAGACACATGTCGTGTTATACACCAATATTTTTATATGAGGTGTATAAAATGTCTTTGATATGTTATAACATGAATCTAATTATTTTCATGATATTTTAAAGCTCCATGTAATTTCATTTTCTTGCATAGGGAGTATGATTCATAGTTACCATGTGGTAAGAGTTTATTGAAACAATCTCACTGTTTATCATGATTGTTTATGATCACGTTTTCATTAAGGGAATATTATGATACATATTTCAAGAACACTCGTGAATTTTATTCTCCTCTGGTTAGTCTTGATATATTCATGTGTTAGTATTATTTTTTCCACTCTTTGGTACTTAATATAATTAAGAAAATGTTTTTAGGAAAATATGACCCTACCTTTCTCTTAGGTCGGAAATCTGTGTTCCTTCAAAACCGTGTTTTCTAAAAAGGTTTCCAAGAATATTATTCTATTATACTACAATATTTAAAAGACATGTTTACCTTTGTTTTACTTTTTAAACAAAAAGGGTTTTTAAAAACTGAATCTTCTTCTTGTTTTCTGGTCGAAGCACTTTTCTAAAAATTTTAAGATGTTAAAGGAATGTTCGGCATGTACGGATTTACCATTCATCATTTCCATGAAGATTCCTTTGCATGTTTAAAAGGTTAATTTTTTATAAAATGTTTTTAAAAGTTATTTTCAAAGAAATGGTTTTCAAAAGGCTTTCAAGATTCTTTATAAGTTTCAAAGAAAAAGGTTCTCAAAATATTTTCAATCTTCCTTTATAAGTTTTAAAGTTTATTTTCAAAAAAAATAGTTTTCAAAATGTTTTATGTTTTAAAAATAATTTTTCAAAGAATAATGATATTTTCCTTAAGAAATTTTTTTAAAAGATCATTCAAAATTATTTCTCATCTAAGATAACATCTGTTGGCGTTACTCATGCCTTTATAGGGAAATAATTCAATGTTTTCATTCATACTCTTTCTCTGAATGGTTTTTGTTTTGATGTAATGATGTTTATGAAACTCATTTCTCTTTCACGGGTTATATGCTTTTAAAACCTGCTTCTTTCACGGGTTACGATTTTGATGAAATGATTATGAAACGTGCATCTTTTTCCACAAGTTATGATATGATTGCATGTTTATGATACTCATTTCACTTAATGGGTTATGATCTGATTGTTTATGATTTTTTGGCACATGTATGTATGATTTTATAATGAGATGGGTAGGACTTATATCTCTTTCCAATGCATTGGGTAAATATTTATATTCACGATATAGACTAAGATGGTTTTTTGAGTGAACCTTGAATACTAATATGACCATGAGAGTGAACCATGACTACCAAGTGTTGGAGTTGGTGGCCTAAAACCAACTACTTTGTACTTTATTCATTAGTAAATACCTTATCACATCTTGATTATTCTTCTCTGTGACAATGCATGTGATAATGTCCTAAGGACAACTATTGCATTAAAGGGTCATAGTGGATCCCTACTATGATGAGAACCCGTAAATTCTATAACACTATTCTTGAGTATATTTTCTATGGCCGGATGATGTTATTTGAGGGACAACAGGCCATTAGAGCTGAGGACTCATAAAACTTTGAGGCACCTTCTCATGGTGTGCGCCCATGGTAATATCCAGGAGGATATTATGAGAACGAGACCCGCCAGTAGGAAATCCACATTTCATAGTGTCATTGGATGTTCCTATTTGTGGATGTGTGTATCGGTCCTTATACTTTAAGATTATTATTAATGGGTATTACAACTTGTGCACTTAGATGTATTAACAAAAACTGTGACGACACACTGTTTGCAGCGAGGTAGGATACGTTGGGTGCGTCATGAGTAATATTGCATTAATAGATAATGCGAGAAAGGATTTGTCTATTTTTTTCCATAATGGAAGTAGATATTTCAGGACCTTTGATGGAATTGATATAGCCTAAATAAATCCATGGCCATGGTAAGGAATGGACGAGTTCAATTATGGAAAGTCAAAGAAAGAATAATCGAGCACATGGGTTGATGGCACTAGCATGAAACCCGCTTGATTCTAGATATCGTGACAAATGGATTATATTAGATGGTAAGCGTTCATATGAGGTGACACGTCATTGAGGCGTTAAATTATTTCTCTATGGGTGCCTTGGCGTGTTGATAGATGTTAACCTTGGACTTTAGGCAGGCTCCGCCTAATGACATTGACAAAGAGGCCTAGAGGGTCACACACTAATTGTGTCCATGTATCTCAGTTAAATATTAATTTAACAAGTTAAATAAAGATTATTCCCGACTGTGGTTTAATAATTATTTAAGTGTGCTTGATCGCATTTATTTCGACACTAGTTATTTGAGAGAATATATTGTGGGTAAAATAATATATATTTATTAGCGATTAATGCAGTTACATTTATTTAAGAAATAAATAGACATTACTCAAGGTCTAATAAATGTGGTGGAGGAAATAAAGAAAAATGAAAACAAGATAAACGCGTCCTGTACATTGAATGTACATGATGTGTAGTTTCATGGAAAACGAGTACACACCGTGTATTAATGATTACAAGCTGTGTAGTTTTTCCAGTTGGTATTTTGAGGAAATAATATCGTTTTATTAAATGATATTTATTATAATCAACGTGGGCGCATGTCAAGGAATTAATCATTCGACATGGGGGTTTTCAATAAGAGTTAATGAAATAAATAAAATACGTAACGTGTTTATTTATTATCACAACTCTATAACCTCAAACCCGATTATAAATATCCTCACAACCCCAACACTTTTCTAGAGAGAATCGTTGTGCACAAAAATTCTGGAGAATTCTCTCAAAGCCAAGAGAAATCCTTCCTCCAAGAATGCTCTCAAGACCGATAGAGGTCCTCCTCTATCGGGTCAAGGCAATCTAAGGCGGACAATGCAAGAAAAGTATTATCCACGCTAGCACCCGGATATTATTTTGGAAACATCCAGAGATACGTGGTCCACGTGTGGATCACCGCTAGAGGAATTCTACACTTGGATTCTGTGACGCAACGACGAATCACATCGAAATGTGACAAGAAAACATCAATGAAAAAATAATTCGATCAAGTTAATTCTTTTCAATTAATTAAATTAATTATAACCAAAATATGATGATCCTCTCGATGGTTCTGGGACCCTTCTCTTTCTTTTCGTTCTTCGTTCTATTCCGAAGATCCGGTATTTTATTATGGTGACAGATCTCTAATTGAACGTTGTTTAACGCTAAAATTAAAGTTGTGAAAACCCACCAACGTGCTTTCACTATGCCCGGAACCTACAAGTGGTATTAGAGGGATCATATCGTTGATTATAATTATTTAGTTTTTTGTTGGTGATTTACGCATTTAATAATTTAGTTGTTTCAATTCAAGTTAATCATTCTTTAAAATCTGAATCTCGAGATCTATTCCTCCCCTCTCGTTTCTTGTTCACCTTACAGAAACCAATTTTTCTTTTAATTTGGATTAAAATAAAATATAGGAACTCATCCGGAGGTGACAAACACTCCTGGTCGTACAACACCATAATACACGGCGTGTATTCGGAAGTACACGCCGTATAGTCTAGGTTTAATGCATTGACTGATCTGCCAAATCTGGTCATGTATTGGATCCTATAAAGTCATTTATGACACCATGTGTTGATCAGGAGCAGGTGGCACATGGTTTCCGGGTTACAGGCCGTGTGGTCCAACTGAACACGGCGTGTAGTCCCTTTGGGTTAGGTTTAGACCGTGTACCCCGTACACGGCTTGCCCGACTGGAAACCGTCTAACGCAGATACTACATGGTGTATGTCCAATTGGACACGCTGTGTACTCTAAAATTTTTCAAAGTACATCTACACGCCATGTCCCCGGGTGTGTACTTAGGATGGACGGTGAACAAAAGTACATGTCGTGTAGTCATAACTACACACTGTGTACTCATCCAAATTACGCAGATTTATTAAAATTTATTATTATATTATACAAACCCTTGAGACGTGTACCATGGTGCAGGCGTAAAGATGAGGCACAACACGTGATAGGTTTTTTATATATATGTGTTTAATTTAACATCTGCATAATGAACGGGAATTCACCGGGTTACCTCCAAGGTACAAGTTACGTACAAAGATAATTTTAAATGAATTTATTTGTTTAAAATTATGATGGGTGAGAATCTTAAGGAAATTTAGAAAAGGTTTTAAGATGAAATGATTGATTAATTAAATATAATTAATTGATTCAAGCGTGGTTTATCTTAAGAAATAATGATTAAATAATTGAATGCTAGTTTTATTTATGCGTAAATATCATTGCATATATGGATGATCATGAGCTACCAAGACCTTTGTATGTGAATGATTTCTTTTAATTTATTTAAATTAAATTTGTTGTCCTGAGAGCCTTCTCCTCATTAATATATAGGGCATGTGTGCCCAAGGATTATTTTATGTAAAAACCCCTTTTACCCCTCACCTGCATGTGAGATAAATGCATATGTAATGGATGGAGCTCCCAAACTAGTGGAGGTGGCTCAAGTCAGGAGCCAAGGTGAAACCAATCCAAGGAGATACAAAGGTGGACAGGTGGAAAGCTGTAAACACGAACCCGAAAGGTTCAAGGTGTTTCTCCCCTAGGTCTTGGGTTAGTTTATTAACTGCTAGATAAACTAACCAATAGAAAATCTCATGATCATACCATTTATTTTATTTCTGTCAGTTGCATGGTTTAAATTTATTGTGGGTTTGTTGTCACAATCACACAATTAATGAATTAAAAAAACATGCAAGATGGAACTAAAATAAGACCGGCTTATGCATAAATATTATCTTAGACATGGTTAATCACTTAAGTATATCTCACTTAATATTAAAAATCATGTAATCAAAGATAATAAATTGGAAATTTACGTATAAGGATAAAATCCCTCAAATAAATATTAAGTCGGTATAGCCTTCCATAATCTTGTTTAGAATCGAACCATAGTTCAAAGTGCTTGACCAGCCCTAGTTGGGGTGCTTTCAATTATCAGGGAATTCTAATTCAAGGTTATGGGTTGACTTGACTTGGTTTGTATCAAGGGTTGACAGCCACAACAGGAATTGGTGTGACCAAGAGGCAAAGGTTGAGGAAATCCAAAATAAAAGGATTTCAGGATTGGGGAGTCCACTCAGCAGATCAAGGAGCTGTGAGTTAATGCAGTTGGCATTTGGAATGCCTACCTAAAACCCTTCAAGTTGTTTGACCAACCCTAGTTGGGGTAATGTGAAGGGAAATATGGATCCTTTCCACTAGAATATTTAGGCAATATAATATTCTGAAGTCAATGGTGAGGGCTATTGGATTTCGATAAAATAGTGGGAGACTAATAAGTATTTATTTATTTATTTGTATCATTTTTGTAATAAAGTACTAAACCTTTGCTCATCTTAATTTGTACAAACTACAAGAAAAATGACTTCAAACATATCATTGTGAACCATACTCGAGAAGGAAAACCTTCTCACCGGCACCAATTTCCAAGAGTGGCAGAGACGTTTACTCATCATCCTTCTCCATGAAAGGAAACTGTATGTGCTGGAAGAGCCTGTTACAGCTGCACCTGGAAAAGAGGCCAGTGATGATTAAATATCTCTCTATGTGAAACATATGGATGATTCCACAGATGTCCAATGTTTCATGCTATTGGCCATGTCTAATGAGCTCTTGAAGCAACATGAAAACATGGATGCGTATAACATGATGTCTCACCTTAAGGATATCTACCAAGAGAAGGAGAGACAAGAGAGATATGAGATCTCCAATGCTTTGTTTATAACTAAGCTTGGAGATTCTGCGCTAGTTGGGCCTCATGTAGTCAAGATTATTGGCTACATCGAACGCCTGGACATCTTAGGGATTAAATTCCCAGATGAGTTGCGTACAGATCTCATCCTATCATCACTGCCCATGAACTTCTCGAGCTTTATTGTCAACTACAACATGAGAAATAATGAGAAGAGTATATCAGAACTTCTGACCTTGATTCACCAGGTAGATAAGGACATGGGGCGTGACAAACTCACAGTCCTTATGGTGAATAAGAAAATGAAGAACAAGGCAAAGGGTACAAAGAATTATAAATGGTCTAAATCCCCCGAGCGTCGTCCTTCCAAGAAGGGGAAGATCCAGAGGCAGGGCAAGGAATAGGAGGCAGTATGTTTTGGATGTGGAAAGTAAGGCCAATAGAAGAGGAACTGCACCCAAAAGCGTGGGGACACTAAAGGTACATTTTTTATCGAGTGTAATCGTTCCATTTCTACACATTGGGTATTAGATACAGCTTGTGGGGATCACATCTGTATTCAAATGCAGGAACCAAGTAGATTTAGAAATATTGCCAGAGGAGAGGTGGATCTTCGAGCTGCCAATGGCACAAGGCTGGCTGCGTTGGCTATTGGTGATTACCACCTCTCATTGCCAACTGGGAAGATTTTGGTTTTACATAACTGTTATTATGTGCCTAGTGTTACCAAGAACATAATTTTTGTATCTTGTTTGGATATAGATGGATTTATTTTCAAGTTTGGAAATAAGGGTTGTCTCTTTTATAAGAACAACATATGTTATGGTATGGCGCATTTAAATAATGGTTTTTATGTATTAAATTATGAAAACCAAGTGTTGTAAATCGATAACGAAACAAACTCACATGACTCATACATCACCCAGTTGTGGAATCACCGTCTCGGTCATGTAAATGAGAAGCGCTTGACAAAGCTCTGCCAAGATGGTTATTTGGACTCTACTAAGCTAAAACCACTTGATATATGTCACGCTTGTTTACAAGAAAAAATGACCAAGCCACCCTTCGGTGGACAAGGTAAAAGGGACGCAGATCTTCTAGGATTGGTGCACACGGATGTGTGTGGACCATTTCCAGTAAAAGCTAGAGGTGGATATTCTTACTTCATTACTTTTACTAATGATTTGAGTAGATATGGATATGTCTACTTAATGAGGTATAAGTCAGAAGCCTTAGAGAAATTTAAGGAATTCAAGAATTAAGTATATAATCAGCTTGGTAATAAGATAAAGAAACTTCAATCGGATCGAGGTGAAGAATATCTGAACCAAGAGTTCATCAATATTCTATGAGAGTCCGGGATTCTATCTCAGCTCACTCCTCCTTATACACCACAGTGGAATGGTGTTAGTGAAAGGAGGAACTGCACCTTGTTGTGCATGGTGAGGTCGATGATGAGTCATGCAGATCTTCCATTATCCTTTTGGGGATATGCATTACAAACTACAGCATACACATTAAACCGAGTACCAACTAAGGTAGCAAATGGAATTTCATCCAAGTTATGGAATAGAAAGAAACCCATTTTTTCACACACACGTGTATGGGGATGAGAGGCGTTTATTAAGGCCTTATCGGGCAACAAACTATCACCCCGGGGCACGAGGTGTATCTTTATAGGATATCCCAAGGAAAAAAAAGATATTACCTATATAACCCTCAAGACAAGAAAGTGAATGTCGCCAGACAATCCGTCTTTCTTGAGAGGGAGCACATCCTCAAAAAATATAGTGGGATCAAGATTTACTTCGACGAAGTTGATGCTCAAGATACTCATGAGTTGGTACAGGAAAAAGTTCCACAGGTCCCCGTGGAAGAGGTTCCAAAAACACAAGTACTGTATAGGAGTTCAAGAGAGGTAAGGGAACCAGAGAGATTTGGTTTCCTAGTCACCGAGGATGGTGAATCATTATTGTTGGATAATGATGAACTTCTCTCCTACAAGGAAGCAGTATAAAGATCATAATTTGCAACATGGTTGGAAGCTATGAATTCTAAGATGGATTTCATGTATCAGAACCAAGTCTGGGTTCTGGTCGATGAGCCAGTTGATGTAAAGCATGTTGGATGAAAATGGGTATTCAAGAGAAAACTAGACATTGAAGGTAAAGTTAGCACCTATAAAGCAAGGCTAGTGGCTAAAGGATTCAGACTACATCAAGGAATTAACTATGATGAAACCTTTTCGCCAGTTGCAATGTTTAAATCCATAAGAATCATACTTTTCATAGTATCTTACCATGACTACGAGATTTGGAAGATGGATGTCAAAACGGCATTCCTTAATGGGAACCTTCAGGAAGATGTCTATATGACATAACCAGAAGGGTTTGTGATACCAGGTGAAGCCAAACGGGTTTGCAAGTTGCAGAAATCCATTTATGGATTAAAGAAAGCATTTAGTTCGTGGAACATTCGATTTGATGAGGCCATAAATAAATCTGGTTTCATTAAGAAAAAATGTGATCCATGTGTTTATAATCAGTTTAATGGGAATGTGATCGTTATCCTATTAGTATATTTTAATGACATATTGCTTGTTGGAAACGATGTACCAGTCTTACAGTCAGTTAAGGATTGGTTGAACAAGTGTTTCTCCATGAAGGACTTGGGTGAAGCAGCCTACATTCTAGGGATCAAGATCATTAGTGATAGATCTAAGAGGCTGCTTGGACTAAGACAGGGTGCATACATTGACCAGATACTAAAGAGATTTAGTATGGAACAATCCAAGAGGGGATTAGTTCCATTGTCACATGGCCTACATATTTCTAAGAAAATGTGTCCACATACACAAAAGAAGAAAGATAGAATGAGTAAGATCCCATACGCTTCGGCTATAGGATCCATCATGTATGTCATGTTATGTACCAGGCTTGATGTTGCCTATGCACTAAGCATGGTAGACAGATATCAATCAGATCCAGGAGAACAGCATTGGACTACTGTTAAGACTATCCTTAAGTATCTGAGAAGAACTAAGGATATGTTCCTGGCATATGGAGGAGACGAGGAGCTTGTCATCAGAGGGTATGCTGATGCTGGTTTTCAGACAGATCAGAACGATCTGAAGTTGCAATCTGGCTATTTTTTCTGTCTCAATGGAGGAGCTGTTAGATGGAAGAGTTCAAAGCAACTAGTTGTCGCTGATTCTACAGCGGAGTCTGAATATATAGCGGCTTCTGATGCAGCCAAGGAATTCGTCTGGATTTGGAACTTTTTCCAGGAGCTTGATGTGGTGCCTAGCAGTAAAGATCCTATCATGTTGTATTGTGATAATACTACAATGGTGGCTCTTGAAAAAGAACCAAGGTCACATCAACAGAAAAAACACATACTCCGAAAGTATCACCTCTTGAGGGATTTCTATCAAAGGGTTGAAGTTGCAATGAGCAGAGTGTCCACGAAAGAGAACGTGGTGGACCCCATGACTAAAGACCTATCTCAGCAGAAGCATGAATATCATGTGAGAGCTAGCGGGTTAAAGGTTGTTAGTAGTTGGCTCTAGTCCAAGTGGGAGTCTGTTGGAGTTGGTGGCCAAGAACCAACTACTTTGTACTTTATTCATTAATAAATACATTATCACATCTTGATTGTTCTTCTGCGTGACAATGCCTGTGATAATGTCTTAACGACAGTTGTTGCATTAAAGGGTCGTAGCGAATCCCTGCTATGATGAGAACCCGGAAGTTCCATAACACTGTTCTTGAATATATGTTCTATGGCCGAATGATGTTATTTGAGGGACAAAAATAATATAGGACATTAGGGGTGGGGACTCATAAAACTTTGAGGCACCTTCTCATGGTGTGCGCCCTTGGTAATATCTAGGAGGATATTATGAGAATGAGACCCGCTAGTAGGAAATCCACATTTCATAGTGTCATTAGATGTTCCTATATGTGGACGTGTGTATTGGTCCTTGGAATTTAAGATTATTATTAATGGTTATTACAACTCGCGCACTTAGATGTATTGACGAAAACTGTGACGACACACTGTTCATAGTGAGGTAGGATATGTTGGGTGCGTCACGAGTAATACTACATTAATAGATAATGCGAGAAAGAATTTGTCTCTTCTGTTTCATAAAAGAAGTAGATATCTCAGGCCCTTTGATGGAATTGATATATCCTAAATAAATCCATGGCCATAGTAAGGAATGGGAGAGTTCAATTCCAGAAAGTCAAAGAAAGGATAATCAAGCACATGGGTTGATGGCACTAGCATGCAACCTGCTTGATTCGAGATATCATGACAAAGGGATTATATTACACGGTAAGCGTTCGTATGAGGTGACACGTCATTGCGGCGTTAACTTCTTTCTCTATGGGTTCTTTGACGTGTTGCTAGAGGCTAACCTTGGACTTTAGGCAGGCTCCGCCTAATGCCACTGAGAAAGAGGCCTAAAGGGTCACACACTAAGTGTGTCCATGTATCTCAGTTAAATATTAATTTAACGAGTTAAATAAAGATTATTCCCGACTGTGGTTTAATAATTATTTAAGGATGTCTGATCGCATTTATTTTGACACTAGTTATTCGAAAGAATATAATGTGTGGCAAAATAATATATATTTATTAGTGAGTAATGCAGTTACATTTATTTAAGAAATAAATAGTCATTGCTCAAGGTCTAATAAATGTGGTGGAGGAAATAAAGAAAAATGAAAACAAGATAAACACACCGTGTACATTGAATGTACGCACTGTGTAGTTTTCATGGAAAATGAGTACACGCCGTGTATTAATGATTACATGCCGTGTAGTTTTTCCGGTCGGGATTTTGAGGAAATAATATCGTTTTATTAAATGATATTTATTATAATCAGCGTGGGCGCATGTCAAGAAATTAATCATTCGACATGGGGGTTTTCAATAAGAGTTAATGAAATAAATAAAACGCGTAACGCGTTTATTTATTGTCATAACTCTATAACCTCAAACACGATTATAAATATCCTCACAACCCCAACACTTTTCCAGAGAGAATCATTGTGCACAACAATTCTGGAGAATTCTCTCAAGGCCGAGAGAACTCCTTCCTCCAAGAACGCTCTCAAGACCGAGAGAGATCCTCCTCCATCGGATCAAGGCGATCTAAGGCGAACAACGCAAGCAAAGGCTTCTTCATGCTAGCACCCAGAGATTCCTTTAGCGACGTCCAGAGATACATGGTGCACGTGTGGATCACCGCTAGAGGAAGTCTATACTTGGCTTCTACGATGCAACGACGAATCACATCGAAACGTGACTGGAAAACATCAATGAAGAAAGAATTCCATCAAGGTAATTCTTGTCAATTAATTAAATTAATTATAACCAACATATGATGATCCTCTCGATGGTTCCAGGACCCTTCTCTTTCTTTTCGTTCTTCGTTCTATTCCGAAGTTCCGACGTTTTATTATCATGGCGGATCTCAGATTGAAAGTTGTTTAACGCTAAAATTAAAGTTGGGCAAACCCACCAACGCAGTTCCGCTGTGCCCAGAACCTATAAGTGGTATCAGAGGGATCATATCGTTGATTATAATTATTTAGTTTTTCGTTGGTGATTTACGCATTTAATAATTTAGTTGTTTCAATTCAAGTTAATCGTTCTTTAAAATCTGAATCTCGAGATCTGTTTCTCCCCTCTCGTTTCTCGTTCACCTTACAGAAAAGAATTTTTCTTTTAATTTTGATTAAAATAAAATAGAGAAACTCATCCGGAGGTGCCAAACGCTCCTGGTCGTACAACACCAGAATACACGGCGTGTATTCGGAAGTACACGTCGTGTAGTCTAGGTTCAATGCATTGACTGGTCAGCCAAATCAGGTCGTGTATTGGATCCTATCTAAGTCATTTATGACACAGTGTGTTGACCAGGAACAGGTGGCACACGGTTTCTAGATTACACGTCATGTGGTCCAACTGAACACGACGTGTAGTCCCTTCGGGTTAAGGTTGGACCGTGTACCCCGTACACAGCTTGCCCAGATGGAAACCGTGTAATGCGGATACTACACGGCGTGTGTCCAATTGAACACGCCGTGTACTCCGAAAATTTCCGAAGTACATCTACACGCCATGTCCCCGGGCGTGTACTTCGGATGGACGGTGAACAAAAGCACACGCTGTGTAGTCGGAACTACACGCCGTGTACTCATCCAAATTACGCAGATTTATTAAAATTTATTATTATATTATACAAACCCTTGAGACGTGTACCATAGTGCAGATGTAAAGTTGAGGCACAACACATGGTAGGTGTTTTATATATATGTGTTTAATTTAACATCTGCGTAATGAACGGGAATTCACCGGGTTGCTTTCAAGGTACAAGTTACGTACAAAGTTAATTTTAAATGAATTTATTTGTTTAAAATTATGATGGATGAGAATCTCAAGGAAATTCATAAAAGAGTTTAAGATAAAAGGATTGATTAATTAAAGATAATTAATTGATTCGAGCGTGGTTTATTTTAAGCAAGAACGATTAAAGAAGTGAATGCTAGTTTTATTTATGCGTAAATATCATTGCATGTATGGATGATCATGAGCTAGACCAAGACCTTTGTATGTGAATGGTTTCTTTTAATTTATTTAAATTAAATTTATTGGTCTGTGAGTCTTCTCCTCATTAATATGTAGTGTCTGCGCGCCCAATGATTCTTTTATGTAAAAACCTCTTTTACCCCTCACATGCGCGTGAGATAAATGCATATATAATGGATGGAGCTCCCAAGCTAGTACACGCTGTGTAGTCTGGGGAAATGATTCAATGTTTTCATTCATACTCTTTCTTTGAATTGTTTGTGTTTTGATGACATGATGTTTATGAAACTCGTTTCTCTTTCACAGGTTATATGCTTTTAAAACCTTCTTCTTTCACGGGTTATGCTTTTGATGAAATGATTAAGAAACATGTATCTTTTTCCACAGGTTATCATATGATTGTATGTTTATGATACTCATTTCACTTAATGGGTTATGATATGATTGTTTATGATTTTTTGGCACATGTGTGTATGATTTGATTATGAGATGGGTATGACTTATATATATTTCCAATGTGTTGGGTAAAGATTTATATCTCATAAGATAGACTAAGATGGTTTTTTGAGTGAACCTTGAATACTAAGATGACCATGAGAGTGAACCATGACTACCAAGATAGTATGAGGAGTGAACACATGCTACTAAGATGGTCATGGGAGTGAACCATGACTACCAAGATGGTATGATGAGTGAAACCATACTACTAAGATGGTCTTGGCAGTGATGTCTTGTGTGCTATGGAAATCATATTATATGCTTATATGTTTGTCACAATTCAATGTTTTATTCATATGTTATGTTTTCATGGCTTATGTTCTTTATTTCCTTATGATTCATGTCTTATGAACTGTCAAGTTTTATGACATGATTCATGTTTATAATTTTTAATATGTAGGGTATGATCTTTAAATGTTTTGATCACGTTCTCGTACTCTTATACTCGTGTTTATGTTTACATTTCTCTCTTGTTTGCCCTTACTGAGCATCTAAGATCACTCCTTTTTATGTTTTTTTTTCTTAGGTTATGAAGATATGTATTAAGTATGATGTGTCTAAGAAGGATGTTAGTCATGAAGAACCTAGTGGGAGATAATGTAGTCCACTTATATAAAAGTGTTTATGTGTCTCAGTTTCCAAATGTACTAAACTAATACGGTCTTTAGACGTCTGTTTGTATTGTGTTTTGAGTATTTCGTAAAAGTTATGTAATTTTTATGTACGTTAAGATTCGGTCGTTATAGTTCTCTTCTCCTCACACTCCTACATGTAACCACAATACTTTACTCTCGACTAAGAATAAAATTGGGATCTATTCTTGGATATCACCTAGAGAATAGAGCTCTTACATAAAAAATCACCAAACTACTCATCAAATAATACATAATGAACCAATATAATTCATTTTTCAACTTCATTATTTACTTCATAATTAAACTCTGTTAAACAACCCACTTCCCTTTTTCTCCCATTTATTATCGACAATAAATTATGTGACATATAAACTCACTCCACTGTTGGTGGAGTGGTAAGGATTCAGGGGTGAGTGACAAGTCACGGGGTCAACTCCCTGAACCTGCAAGTTTACTGCAATTTATTTCCTTACATTATGTTTCACATTGATTGATGTAATCGACCTTGTATAAAATCACATCATTCAAAATGTTATAAAAATGTTTATAACGCCATTTTCATATTTATTTATCATCTTTCGATGCATTGGCTTTCTCGTTTGGTTTCTTGCACCGATTCCCGCTAAAATATAACTATCATTGCAAAAACAATACAAAAACAAATGTTATGTCCTTAGTTATATATAAAAAATTATAATAAAAGTGAAAAAATGGTTTATTATAAAAAATAACTAGGAATATATGTTCTATCATTAAAAATAGTTATTTTTAAAAAATAGTACTAAAGAACACATGTTTCCATTGAAAAAAGATAATAAATAACACTAAATATTGTCATGTTTTTTGTGTTAATGATAGAACAAATGATGGATTTCAAAAAATATATTAAATAAAAACATAATAAAAAATTAAACAAATGTTTTATCTTTAATTTTATTTGAAAAGAATAATAAATAATGTAAAAAATTTCCTTATTGTAAAAAATTAATTAAAAAAAATATGTCGTGTCATTAAAAATAAAAAATTACAAGATTAATAAAAGGCCACGTTTTCTTTAAAAAACAACGAATAATATATACCATGTATTATAATGATAGAACATACAATAACTTAAAAAATAACTCAAGATGAAATAAAAACGTAAAAATGACAAAATATGTGTTTTGCCATTAAAAACAGATAAAATGTTGAAAAAGTTAATAAAATAACGTTTTTTAGATCAAATCAATAAATAACGCATAATATATATTTTTATCATATATCTTAACGATAAAACATATTATTAATTAAAAAAATCAATAAATATATATAACAAATATTTAAACCCGGGTATGAAAATTGTAATAAAAATGTAAAAAATATATTTTGTTGCAAAGAGAAAAGTAAAAACAAAAACATAGCATGCATTTTATCATTATAAATAAATAAAATATCAAAACTTTTAATAGAATAATGATTTATTCAATAAAACCAACAAATAACATAAAACATGTGTATTATATCCTTTGTTATATTGACGTAACGGATGGTCAGCATCGAACGGACTCAATTCATCCTTCAATGATTTTCATTCGAAATTAATTATTAATAACTTATTAATTATATATTTTTAAATAATAGTAAAACAGTAAAATATATTTTCATACTTTGATTTTGTCTCATATTTGATTTATAGACAAAATTTAGATCAAAATCGGATTAAATTAATTATTATTAATAAATTAATTCTATATTTATAAATGAAAATAAAATATATCTATAAAATCTGTGATCGATTAAATTTAAATTTATAAATGAGTTTTAAAATTTGAAAACTATAAAGTTAGGGTAGTTAATATAATAAATTAGGGTTGGAATAATGCATTTAAAAAATAAATGGGTCAGGGTTTCGTAGTAAATAATTACCATGATGAAAATACAAACAAAGCTTAATGGTGGTCAATGGTCAGCGGTCTAAATGCGAGGGTGGACTTTACTGTACGCACCTAATTCTTTGTTTTATTTTCCATTTTCTTTTTTATAGGTCTATCGTTGCGCACAGGGTTCTACTCTTGCTTTACCGAACCAAAGTAGCCGAATTTTATAAAATTGGAAAGGAAACCACTTTTCTTCAAAAATATATTCTTCCATATTTTTGGTTGGAAAACCTTATTTAACACTATTGTTTGGATTAAGATTAAAAAAATATGTCACCAATATATAAAATGTCACTTCCTAAGTGTTAAAAAAAACCCAATAAAACGTGACTTTTATAGTTAATATTTTAGCATTAATAAAGACACGCTTTAGTGTGGTGCTTAAATTACACCGCACTCCCTCAACAAATATAGAATTTAATTTCAATTAAATTTAAATCACAATACAACAAAAACACTATACAATGATTATAAACATTTCAAACATTGTTATGTATAATTACATTGGTAGGTATTGTTACATTGATACATACACTATCACAAACATCAATAAATTTTAAAACATTGTTATGTTGTCTTTGAACCCCCTCTCAAAAGAGTCTGGTCATGTTATTCGTTGTTGAAAAAACCACCATAGCTCGGACAAAACAATGCATATGTATAAAAAAACAATTCTTATGTTAATAATATTATAAAGATATAAATTAAACATAAACATGATACAATGCATACTAGACATACCGTGCGTCAGATTAATGTGAAGTTAATTCATACGCGTCACACCTGATTTATAGATCATTTTCATAAATTATTAATACAATTTGAGCTCATTTGCTCGGGTTTGAGTATGTGACGCGTGTTTTGGACTAAAATGTCAATTTTAAATAAAAACATGCACTTTAAGTCATACCACCCACATCGTGTGTCAGATTGACGTGCGACTGATTTCTACGCATAACAAATGATTTATAGATAGTTCTAAACTATCAAGACAATTTGAGTATGCTTGTTTGGTTTTTAGTGAGTGACACTCGTTTTTAACTAAAATGTCATTTTTAAACTGAAAACATGCATTTTGAGTTATATTAGTCAGATCGTGTATCAGATTGATGTGTAACCAATTCCTACACGTTATAAACACTACCATAGATAAACCATTTAACACCACGCAAAAAGGGATCTAACAACGCTAAAAAGAGCTAACGTTGCTAGCATCTTAAAAGCGGCGCCCTTTATCAACGCTAAAAAACATCGATAAATATCCTTCTTTATCAACACTTTCGTTAGCACTAATAAAGGCTGAAACAAACTCAATGATGACCCACAATGTTATCCAAGGTCTTGGAGCTACTCCTTAGTCGATTGAATATATCTCTCGTAAGTGTCGTGATGTTCTCAACACTCACACCAAAGTGTCTCATACCTGGTGGGAAGGTAATAAGGCAACAAAATACTTGGCCTCGCTTGACATTCCTGGAACAGAGAGCTTGTTTTGTCATAACTTTCAGAGTCCGAAGCCAATAGGGATTAACATCATGAGAGGAGATGCTCTAGGTCTCCATCATTTTAGACCTCCGTAATCTGTTTCCCTTACCCATATCTGTGGGTCTTGTACAGTTTATTTTCTTTCTTTTTGAACAAAATTTATATATATGATGATAATGATAAAGGCCCTATTGGTGCAGTGTGTTGTCTGAATAACATCACACTGCACCAAATACACTTGTATTCAAATTCACAATTTAATTGAAATAAAATGTAAATCATTAATACAAAAGAAAACACTATATTATATACATTTCAAACAATGTTTTGTATAATTACATTTACAATTACTATCCACAAACATTTAAAAACATCAACGTTTCATTGTTTTTGGCACCCGTGACCCCCTCTCAAAAAAACTTGATCATGGTATCAATTATAAAAAAAACACCTCAACCTGAGAAAAAGAATCCACCTCTATGAGAAAACAATTCCTATGATAGTAATACTATAAAGAAATAAATTAAACATAAATATGAAAGAATACATTAATAAAATGTCAATTTTAAATAAAAGGACACACTTTGAGTCATATCGGTCACACTGTGCATCAGATTGAGGTGAGACAAATTCTTACACATCACAAATGACTTATGGATCATTGTCATAAAGTATCAAAACAATCTGAATACGTTTTCTCGGTTTTGAGTATGTCAATTGTCTTTTTTACTAAAATGATATTTTAAATCGCAAACACACACTTTCAGTCATACCAGTCACATCGTGTATTGGTTTGATGTAAGACTGATTCATACACATCACAAATGACTTATGAATCGTTATCATAAAGTATCAAGACAATTCAAGCACATTTACTTGTTTTTTAGTGAGTGACATACGTTTTGAAATAAATGTCAATTTTAGACTGATAAGAGACACTTTGAGTCATATCGAACACACAATGTATCAAATTGAGGTGCATCTAATTCTTATACTCCACGAATTACTTATGGATTGCTGTCTTAAAGTATCAAAACAATCTGAATGCGTTTTCATGGTTTTGAGTATGTCACTTGTGTTTTTCACTAAAATGTCAATTTTAAATAAAAAACACACTCAGAGTCACACTGGTCACACCGTGCGTCGAATTGAGATGCAGTTGATTCCAACATGTCACAAATGACTTATGTATCATTGTTCTAAAGTATTAAAACAATCTGAATGTATTTGCTCGATTTTGAGTATGTCACTTGTGTTTTTACTAAAATGTCATTTTAAACTGAAAACACACACTTTGGGTTATACTGGTCACATCGTGTGTCGTTTTAATGTGAGACTGATTCCTACATATAAAAAAATAACCTATGAATTGTTTTCCTAAATTATCAATACAATCAGAATGTGTTTGCTTGGTTTTTAGTGAGTGACACATTTTGAATTAAAATGTCAATTTTAAACTGATAATGGACACTTTGAGTCATACCGAGAAAATAGTGTATCAGATTGAGGTGCGACTAATTCCTACACATCAAAAATGACATATGGATCATTTTCCTAAAGTATCAAAACAATCTAAATGTGTTTTCTCGATCTTTTCATTTTTACTAAAATTAATATCAATTTTAAATAAAAAGACACACTTGGAGTCATACTGGTCACACCGTGCATCAGATTGAGGTGCGGTTGATTCCTACACGTCAAAAATGACTTATGGATCGTTTTTCTAAAGTGTTAAAACGATCCTAATGATTTTTCTAAGTTTTGAGTATATCACTTTTGTTTTTTACTAAAATACCTTTTTAAACTGAAAACACACACTTTGGGATATACCAGTTACATCATGTGTCAGTTTGACGTGAGACTAATTCCTACATATCAAAAATGACTTATGAATCATTTTCCTAAATTATCAGGGCAATCAGAGTGCATTTTATTCGTTTTTAGTGAGTGAAACATGTTTTAAACTAAAATGTCAATTCTAAACTAGTAAGAGACACTTTGAGTCATATCAGGCTCACAATGTATCACATTGAGATGAGGCTAACACCGACACATCACGAATGATTTATGGATAATTTTACTTAATTATAAAAAATAATCTGAATGTGTTTTCTCAGTCTTGAGTATGTCACTTTTCATTTTTACTAAAATCAATGTCTATTTTAAATAAAAAGACATACCTAGAGTCATACCGGTCACACCGTGCATCAGATTGAAGTTCAGTTGATTCTTACACATCAAAAATGATTTATGAATCATTTTACTAAAGTATTAAAATAACCCGAATGTGTTTTCTCGATTTTGAGTATGTCACTTGTCATTTTTACTAAAATTAATGTCAATTTTAAATAAAAAGGCACACTTAGAGTCATACCGGTCACACCGTGCGTCAAATTGATATGAAATTTATTTATACATGTCACAAATGAATTAAGGATCATTGTCTTAAAGTATTAAAACAATCCGAATGTGTGTTGCTCAGTTTTGAGTATGTCACTTGTGTTTTTTTACTAAAATGTCATTTCAAACAAGAAACATATACTTTGAGTCATATCAGTCATATCGTGTGTCGGTTTGATGTAAGATTGATTCCTAGACGTCAAAAATGAAATATAAATTATTGTCCTAAATTATCAAGACAACTAGAGTACATTTTATTGGTTTTCAGTGAGTGACACATTTTTTGAACTAAAATGTCAATTTTAAACTGATAATGGACACTTTGAGTCATGTCTGGAAAACCATATATTAGATTGAGGTATGGATGATTCTTACATGTCACAAATGAATTATGAATCATTTTCCTAAAGTATCAAAACAATCTGAATGTGTTTTCTCAGTTTTGAGTATGTCACTTGTCTTTTTTACTAAAATTAATGTCATTTTTAAATAAAAAACACACTTGGAGCCATATTGGTAACACCATACTTTTTATTGAGATGAGACTAATTTCTACACCTAAAAAATGACTTATGGATCTTTTTAATAAAGTATTAAAACAATCTAAATGCGCTTTCTTAGTTTTGAGTATGTCACTTGTGTTTTTTACTAAAATGTCATACTGGTCACATCGTGTGTCGGTTTGATGTGAGACTGATTCCTACACACAAAAAATGAGATATAAATTATTTTACAAAATTATCAAGATAATCAGAGTGGGTTTTATCAGTTTTTAGTGAGTAGTATACTTTTTGAACTAAAATGTCAATTTTAAACTAATAAAGAACACTTTGAGTTACACCGGGCACACCATGTATCGAATTGAAGCGAGGATGATTCCTATGCATAAAAAATGACTTATGAATCATTTTCCTAAAGTATCAAAATAATTTGAATGCATTTTCTTGGTTTTGAGTATGTCACTTTTTCTTTTTACTAAAGTTAATGTCAATTTTAAATAAAAAGACACACTTGGAGTCATACTTGACACACATTATATCAGATTGAAGTGTGGCTAATTCCTATACATCATAAATGACTTATGGATCATTGCACTAAAGTATCAAAACAATATGAACATGTTTTCTTGGTTTTGAGTATGTTAGTTGTCTTTTTTAATAAAATTAATGTCAATTTTAAATAAAAAGACACACTTGGAGTCATACCGGTCACACCATGCGTCAGATTGAGGTGAAGATGATTCCTACACATAAAAAATGAATTATGCATCATTTTCATAAAGTATCAAAAAAATACGAATGCGTTTTCTCTATTTTGAGTTTTTTCACTTGTGTTTTTTACTAAAATTAATATCATTTTTTAATAAAAAGGTACACTTGGAGTCATACCGGTCATACCATGTGTCTGATTGAAGCGCTGATGATTCATACACATCACAAATGACTTATGGATCATTTTACTAAAGTATCAAAATATTATGAATGTGTTTGCCCAATTTTGAGTATGTGGTGTGTGTTTTAAACTAAAATGCAAATTATAAACTAAAAACATACAATTTGACTCATATTGAGCACATTGTGTATCCGATTGAGGTGCAACTAATTGAGTACGTGATGTGTGTTTTGCTTTAAACTACCTAGTTAATAATCCATAAAAGAGAGAACATGTTCCATTTAGATATAAGAGTAAATATAATGATTCTTTAAATTCCCAATATAAAAGCACAATGTTCTCCCTTTTCTAGCTTTCTGCAAACAATTGAAAGAAAAATATGACTTCCCAAACGATCTATGAAAAAAACTTAATAATTATTAGATAAAATGATAAGGAAATTAACTTAAAAATAGTAGATAAAATGGTGACAAAATTAACTAAATAATTATTAAGAATTTACCTTTTCATGATGTTTTTATACATTCTTGAATCATTTCCTTATTGCCATTATCTCAGTTGCAGCCTCAAATTCCAATCTCTCATGAGAATGAGAAGCTTCGAACAAACCAACCCAACTTGAGAAAAAGAATCCACCTATATAAGAAAAAAATTCTTATATAAATAAATAAATCAAACATAAATATGAAACAATACATTAAATAAATGTCAATTTTAAACCGAAACCACATAATTTAAGTTATACCAGGTACATTGTGTATCAAATTGAGGTATGGTTGATTCCATCATGTCTTTTTATTCTACAGTGGATGATCATAGTACATGAGTGAATCATCCTTGTTGATGAAGTCATTTCTTTATGATCTCTATGAAAATTAACAAAATAAGTATTAGATAAAAACGATGAGGAAATTAACTAAAAAAATAGATAAAATAATGATAAAATAAAAAAAAGTAGTTGGAAGTCACATCTTCATGATATATGTGTACATATGAACACCAGGTATGGTGCCCAGTTATTTACAAACAAATATATTCCCTTTTTCAAATACAAGGACTTTCTATAGTCATGGTAGTATTGAAAAAATATAAATACACAAAGGATTAATAAATATTTTAAATTAAATAGTAATTATATTCAAAAATACCTCTTCAGGGATGCTAGTTTGTTGATGGTATATAATATATCTCATAAATTTGAAAACATGATAACCAAAATCTTTTATATTGGTTTGTTTATACATTTATAGAAATATTGAGAAAAATAAGTAATTTGTTTTGATATGTGTTTTGATAGTGAAATCTTATTATATATACCCTTATACTTATCCACTTGTAGAAGTCAAAATGCTCCTTATATGCATGAAATGTCCTCATGCCATAATTTTGATGAAATTTAAACATTTCCCTATCATAACAGAATTCTCATTAAAAAATAATATAAAATATATAACTTGAAATTTAGTTCTAAAATGTTGGATGTAGTGTATTTCAAATTCAAAAACATCATCACATGTGGTCAGTTTGTCGGGTATCCATGCGGTAAATCTCGAAAATAAATATTTGGAATATCCAAATTGATAATAATGAGTATCCCATGTTTCTTAAAAAAAGGAATAAGTAATTAAATGAATACAAATATATATGTTATGATTAAATTTTATAGTTTTACCTCTTCATCGTTGGTAACAAGAAGAGTCTATCATTTGTAAGTTTTCATTCAAATGTTGCGATTAGTTTTTTCACTATTGCATTAATTTGATCCGAATCTAAAGAGGTTAGTTGTGTAGAAGTAGTGTAAGGAATAATGAGTCCATATTTATATTCATTGGGTTTCCCTTCAAATATTATTGATATAGACAACTCCAAAAAATATAAATTTTATTTTGTCATAATTAACATAATAGTCCAGCTATTAGAAAATCAAATCATGAAAACACACCTCATGTATACAATTACAACTGAGACTCCTAGCCAGTCATACTTTAGGATTTTATTTACATTTTAAAGAGAAATGTAGTCTATAATGGATTCTCTATGAATTTGTTCTTAAAAATCAACTATGACATTACTACTATTTTGTAACATTGTATTCACATGAAACTTTAATGTTAGTAAATGTTAATATTGAACGGGTGGGGTAAATGTGCTTTGTGAATATCTTTTTTATTGGTCCATTGATTCTTTAGATCATTTTGATTAGACCTTTTATGTCACCCCTTCCCTTTGTCTGTCTATAATTACATTCATTGGTTCGTACCTCTTTTCATTAATTGTTAAAGTTTTTTCATGAGAAATAAATTGGAAATGAATACCTCCTTATCGGCAGGTTTTTTACAAGATCAAATGACTATGCTACAAATTTTCTAATATATTTCTCGACTATATGAATATTTGTATTATAAATTGGAATAGGTAGCTCGGTGCTCGGCTCATTAACTACACTAATCCCCACTCTCACATGACCTGATGAAATTTCTCTATTATACAGAGTATCTTCTTGGATATTAAACACGATAGCCCTTACAACAAGGTGATGGTTGGGTGTTTATAGATATAAATCACAATCATTTTTACCCTATAGAATATCAGTACAAGAAAGGTATCAGTGTCTGTCTAATTAACATTTCACATAAAAAATTATGAGAATATTGATTACCTCATCTAAGACAACTCTTTGAGGGGAATGACTCACCTCAAAGCTGCTGGGGGGGGGATCATCACACATTGGTTGTTCTTGAGTTTTTTCTTCTCTTTGATTCCTTCCCATAACATTTTCTAGTAACTCAGACTATAAATGAAAATTTTCTTCAAGAGCAGCTAATCGTGCCTACATCTCTTCCATTTTTTTATCTTTATCTCCCTATTCTTTTCTTTTCTAAAAATATGTTTAGGGTTTCACCCTAAAATACACACCTCTAACATGAATATACTATTTTGGTAGCTTCAAGGCCAGTAATATTAGCTGTTCATCTGGTATAGTTGATGATGATTCCTATGTCTAATTTGGGAAAAAATATTGGAAAATAGGTAATCATTATTATGTAATGGTGATTTAAAACATTTTTTTTATTATGTCATAATTACACATGTTTCCGAAACTTTTTGTGTGTTTTCATCTATTAATATCCCATATTTATTTATATGTGCCTCCTTACATAGAATATGATGTGGGATAGAAGTGGATTTGGATTTGGATTCATCAATATACATATAAACATAAGAACCCAATTATGTTGTTGTTCCATGACATATAAAATTATTATAGTAGATTAAAAATATATACCATTTTCTTTTCAAGTGAAGCATACCCCATCCTTGATTTAAGGTAGGGGTACATTGATTTTGATGCCCGTTTCTTATTTTCAAAACTCAGTTGTTGTTTCATAAATTAACAATTCTCAATCAAAGTGATTAATACACATATTTCCAAACAATGTATTACTAACCACAATCTACTTGATAAATTTCTCCTCACGATGACCAGTAAATGCATCCCATGCTTCTTATCTTATTAAGTGTGCATACATATGCAGTGGGTGAAAGTTTATTTTCTATTCAACATCTTTGATATGAAACTTCATTATTGTGAGAAATCCTATGTGATCCTTTACATCAAGTATTAACACAAATTTATTTCAGGATTCATCTACTATAAATGTACTCTGCAAGTGATAATGAAGATTATGTTAATATTTCATTATATTATTTTTTAGTAAAATAAATAAATTATATCATAATGTTACCCTAATATCTACCCAAATTAGTATCTTAATCATGGGTACAACATGGTGCCACGAATCTACATCAATCAGCACACACTGAGGATTGGTGAGACCAATGAAACTACTGAACATGGACTTGTTAGAGTTAATAGCTTAGATGTGCGCATTCCATCGAACCTCAAATTTGATACCTTTGTTTTTCACCTTAATAATTTTTTCTAACACTGTCATGCTATGATGCTCCTATTTTTTGGGACAACGGTTCTTCACCATATAACATTTCTTCAAGTTCAAAATCATCAACATGTTGTTCCTTTTGATTGGTAGAATCAACATGTGTAAAAGGTTGTTGTTCCTATGCACTAGGAGCACCAACAAGTTGAGAAACTTGTTGTTCCTCAGGATTGGGAGAATCAACATGTGTAGAGGTCATTATCTGCAAAAGTGATTCAAAATTTAATTTATATTAGGTAAATATAGAAGTAAACTAATAATAATATAAGGTAACACAATGTTTATTACAAAAAAATATTACCGGATTATTGAACATTTTTTTTAAAGGTTGAAGGGATTTAAAACCTATATCAAGTATCCAAATCCCTTCATTATGGTCTTCTCTAATATACAAGACCCCATCTACATTGGGTCTACTAAGAAATTATTGCAACATCCCAATGAAAGGGTCATCCTTAGTTTAATTTTCATCTGACCCTTCACTGGTTTTGGTTAATAACAGTTTAATTTACCACTTTCAATTTAAGGGATCCAGAATATAAAATAATTGTACTACCTGTGTTTCCATTATAAAAATTTCATCTTTTTACCCTTCCTTACTAAAATCCACTTTTAAAAATCCTAATTCATCTATTTTAACAACACTCTTGTTATCAATCCACTTGCATTGAAAAATCAGTACTTATAATGTTGTATAATCCAACTCCCATATTTTTTTTGATAATGCCTAAGTATGAAAAATTCACATAAATTGGATTTCTGTTCTTGGTACTAGATACATGCATTGTTTCATCCACAAGTGTAAATCCACTATTTTTTATGGTACTACCTTCATCATGTTCATTTGTATAAAACATATAGCTATTAATTACATAACCATTATAAAAAAAACATGCACACTTGGTCCTATGTCTAGCCATTGAAGTCGTTCTGAAATTGAATCTAGATTTTTATCTTACTCCTTAAAAAATATTATCTCGAAACCATCCTATAAACTATTGATTATGAGTATTTTATATCCACATTTTATCCCTTGATGGATTCAAATGTCTAATAATTTGTTTGTGGGTTTCAAAATATGGGGAAAACTCTGAAAAATTATGCAAAACATAAAGTTGGGTCTACTCTTGATTGGTAATATTGATTGTGACAACATCTATTACATAAACCCCTTCACCCACAAGCCATCCAGTGTGATGAGATTTCAGTAGACCAATTCTTTTTACACCAGACAGGTAGTTGGTATATAATTAAATAACTTCCTTAACAATATATCTCTATGCAATACAACCTTCTATCTAACTTTGATTTTTTACACTCCCTTTCAAAATCTTCATATACCATTAAATGGGGTACATCCATCTATAATATATAGGAACACATAGTTGAATATCTTTTACCAAGTGAATCATCAAGGGAACCATCATATTAAATAATACTAATAGGAATAGCATTTCCAATTCACATAATATGTTGAAAATTTCCTTTTCCATAGTTGGAAATTTTTCTAGGTATATAATATTTATGAATATAGCTTTGAAAAATAAATAGATATTAGTTAATTTATGATGGAAATTCTTGGAAAAAATTCAATATAAATCTAAAAACATTAGACCTTTCATCAAAACATGAAAATAATGCGATTTCATACCCTTTAACTTTAAATCAGTCATTGACATGATATTCTTGATATTTGATGAATACACCTATGAAACCTTTACATCATTAAATAAGTTGAAAAATTGATACCTCTCTTTCCTAGAAAGAGTGTAAGTAGATGGAGGAAGAAAAGTCCATTTTCACTCATCACTGGCACTAAATCTCCCCATATTACCATGTCAATCATGTTCAACCTAGACTTAATTCTATCCTTTGTTTTTCCAGGTGCATTTATTAACATTTCAATGACACTATCAGATACATTTTATTTTCAAGATGCATAACATCAAGAAAATGCATGACATGCAAACAATTCCAGTATGATAATTCAAAAAAACATTGATCTCTTTTTCCAATTGGGTTTCATAAGGTTTTTCAAAAAAGGTTTACTAAAAGAAGTGTCCATATCTTTTAATTTCTCAAAAAGTTGATCACCTATTAGTGGAGACAATGTTGTATATTCTTATAAACTCCCATAGAATGGTGTCATCAAATATTAGTACTTATTTCATCAGGGTAGAAATATGTGATGTACTAGAAACACAGTCATCAATGAATTTTCAACTTAATTAACTATGTACCTTGTTAAAAAATGGGACACTCTTGAGTTCCTTTAATGTTATATCCTGAAAAATTTCCACAAGCAGGAAAGTCATTTATCATCCCATACAACATGACCCTCAATGAGAAATATCCATTTCTATAAGCATCATACAACATAGAACCTAAATCCCACAATAATTTCAAATATTTGATCAATGTTTCCAAATAAACATCAATATAATTACCTGGTTGTTTTGGTCTTGATATAAGCATAGATAACATAATGTATTTTCATTCTATGAATAACCATGATGGAAAGTTATAATTTACCAACATAACCATCCATGTAATGTGAGTGATGCTTTGAAACCAAAATGATTCACTCCATCTTTAGATAGAGAAAAACAAAGGTTTCTCAACTTGTTTCTAAATTCAGGAAACCTGTGATCAATTCTCTTACACTGAGGAGAGTATTCCAGGTGATTATGTTTCCCATATTTATTTCTTGTATCTTCATGCCATGTCAATTTCCTTGCAGTCTCCCCACTTTTATATAGGTGCCTAATATTTGGAATGATCAGAAAGTACCATATAACTTTCATAGGACTCGATTCATATTTCTTGTATTGAGAAACACCAAAGTTTGGGAATTCTTTAAGTGATTTGTGGTCCATATGAAACAATATACAATCATTTGGATATACATGTATTATTTTAGAGATCATACCCATTGAACATAACATTCGTTTAACATCATATGTTCATCTAGGAATCTCATCATCTTCTGGTAGCATATCATTCAAGAGAGTAAGTATTTTAGTAAAACTGGCATCACTCCATTCATTGCCAACTTTTAAATTATACAGCATTAGTATGGCTGAAAATGATGTATATTTAGTACAACCAACATACAATGACATCTTTTCACAACTCTTTAACTTCTCAAAAAAATAAAACAATCATGAAGTTCATCTTTAAATATCATTTTCATTTATTTAATAAGATCTTCATCATCATTCACACCTATAATCACATCCTCGATATGGTCTTCTTAATTTTCCATGATTTTAATCATATTAGATGATCTATAAAACACAGTGTTATCCTAGTCACTACCTACATTCAATTTTTTCCTCTTGTTTAGTACAAAATTTATAACTTAGATCTATTATGTGACGATCAAGTGTTCTTACAACTCCCATGGACTAATTAGTCTTGAATAAAAACAATTTAAATACGAACAAAGGATTCGAGAAGGGTCATATGCATGATATTTTTAAAACTTGATGAACTCTTTTATCCCATAATTATAATCTTTTTTCATACGATTGAAATCCATCCATTTTTTATTCATATAGATCCTATTTGATTTAGTAATATTAATATTTAACAAAATAAATTAATATACAAAAACGGGCCTTTCAAATAAGGGGAACCCAATATTTGAATTTTTTAAATAATTTCAACATGATTAGAAGGAAATAGGTAATTAAATTTAAGAAAATAATTAATCCATTGGTGGTTAGTGTTATCCTCTAAATTCATCCACAATAATCACTAGTACCTGGTATATGATGACTAATGGTCAGGGTAGTTCAAGAAATATAGGTGCATGTCTAGAAGATATGGGGGATTGGACTCAGGTAGCAAAATTCCATAATAACTATTCGGGAGATGAAGTTTATGAGGATAAAAAGTGTCTCCTTAAATATAAATGTTCCCAGGATGGGGAGTTAGAAAAGTAATGATCAACATTTTTTAGTTTGACGCCTAATTATAGAAAACGTAGAAACAATAATATGATCCCTACAAGGGGATACTTGATTGGTGAGACCATGATAAGTCTCAACTAGATAGTCTTACATGAACTCATGCTGAGAGAACTGTTGAAGTATCAACATTCAAATAAATCCTCCCATTATTCAATGAAAAGGAAAATTATTTTTGCTTGAGGACTTAATTTCAGTAGTGCTTAGCTTCTTGTGATACCAAGGTTGAGAGAGTGGAGTCATGATGGATATACTATGGGTTGGATGGAGTTAGTGAAATTCCTTTTCCACTATTTTATTATCAATATATATTATATAGGAGGTGAGATTATTTGTATCTAGGAGGTCTTTGAAAGTTAATATGATCATATAAATATAGATACCACCCTTTGTCCTTACACATGTATACGTTTATAAATATAGATACCACTCATCCCATTGAATTTATAAATATATATACCACTCATCCCATTGCATTTATAAATATAGACACCACTCAACTTTTTAAAAAATATTTTAAGGAGTGTTAGAAAATGAAAAGGAAATTAATTAAAAAACCATTGATGTTTGTGTGAATTACTAAGGCTCCATTTTCCATTATTTATAGTAACTACTCATAACACTTAAATTTGAATTCATGCTTCCTAAAAAAGGGAATGTCATCAAATTTTACTTTTTATTGATGTTTACACTATTTGACTATTTCATTTTTTATTTGATATATATTAACCAGTATTACATATTCTATTATGGGAGCTTAATTATTCAAAGAGGACATAAAAATGGGTGAAGTTTACCACCACTTGAAGGTTAGTTTTTATTTATTTTAATTTAATTTTAATAATATTGATTCCATTAAAATTTTGATTTTAAATTTTAGTTATTCATATTTCCATTAATATTTTTATTTTAAAAATTTAGTTATAAATATATTGTTTCATATTATGCATGCATACAAAAATTTAGTTATTCATGTTTCCATAGAGACTTCGGAAGCACTCCAAACTAATTTCTAGAGCTTTGCGGTCACTATTACTGTCTAATTACTTTCTTTATAAATTGTTAATTAGGAAGCCGAGTATTTATGTAATTATTCTTACCCTAATTTATGTATTTTGGTATTTTTACATATTTATAATATTTTTTTTCTAAATACATGTTTTTTATCTCTAAATACATACAATATGAATTCTCAGTTAGAATCTACATAGTTTTTTAGGAATCTTTATATTTTTAAGAGTAAATACATATATTACATATGTAGAATTTAGTTTTTATTATAATTTTTTCAATATGAATGTGAATTGTTAACTATTAAAAATACGATTCTTTGAAAAACCTAGCTAGTATCCTCCCTTCAACCCATGGATAGACTTTAAAAGTAAATACTTTTCATGCTCGTTTGAAAATATAACTATAAAATTAATATGTTCATTTTTAATAAAATAAGTCACACAAGGACATCGTTTAAATTTATTTTTACCCAATATAAATAATCCACTCATTTAAGGAAACCATGATTTATAATCTTTTTTTATGTGATTGAATTTATAAAAAATAAGTAGTTTACAATCCATGATTTACAATACACTTAGATTTAACATAAGGTAAGAAAATAAGCATTTTAAACCAAGTTAAATAACACACTAGAATAATAAAACAATAATTTTAAAATATGAGAAAAACTCTAATGATAATGAAACTAATACAAAAAAAATATGAAAAAATATAGGTAGCAAACTAAACTAGTGGATAGGTTTAGTATCATGTTATTAGTTAAGATGATTCACAAACCTTGTGGATAGGTGTAATATCACATCAGTAGTTAAAACAACACACTGAACTAGTTAGATTAAAATGTCTTATTTCAAGAAAAAATTTTATCTCAAGAAAACCCCATTTTCAAAGTGGAAACATGGAATGTGGAAACATATATTGAAAATAAAACCACATAAAAATACATTAGAAAATACTTTGAAAACATTAATTTCTTTCATAATCGACTATCAACTATATCCAAATCCAAATAAAATATAAAATACACATAAAACAACTCAAACAAACATTAAACCACAAGGTATAATAAAAAAGAAAATATCATCCTTCATTTATAAGACATTTTACTAAAAACACGATTCTCCTCCCTTTAAGATCATAAAGAAACAAAAAAATATTTATAATTTAGAAAAAACAATCTTAAAGAGCCAATAAGGAATTTAATCAAGCAATAAGGGTTCATGGTATTTGAAAACCAATTTTATATCTTAAAACTTGAGTGGAAACCCCTTTCGTATAACATGAAAACCCAAGGAAAATTACCATCATAGTGTGAAATCCACTAATTAATAAAGATATAATTCATAAAAAAATTTAAAAAGTTATTAGAAACCATAAGAAATTATGGTTCTAAATTTAAAAATTCATGCATGGAACAACCTACCTTAAATCTATCTCTTTCACAAGGTACCACATTAAACCACCAAAACAAGGCTAGAGAAACCCTTATAATTCCATTAAAATACATTAAATAATAAAACTCAAGTTAAAATCATGCTAGAAAAAATTATAGGTAACTAAAGCCATACAAGGGAAAGGAAAAAAGAAGCTAATAAGAAGGAGAGGAGGGGAAAGGGCTTTAATGTGTTTTATGTGGAATCTAGGTGTTGTGGAAGCTATGATGGGTGGTGTGATGTGGTGGAGGGTGAATTAAGTGGTTATACGACACATAAAAATAGGAGAAAAATCCATTATTGACCAGGGAATAGATTTGGAGGTGCCAATGCAGTGACCGACATTGGCGTCCGACATTGATCAGGGGTTGATGGTCCTCCTTAGAGGATGATCTTGACGGTGGGTGGGATCTTCGGTATCGATGAAGGCACAATGAGAATGACGATGAGATTGATGGTGATAGAGGCATGGTGGTCCTCAGTGAATGTGTGTGATAAGGGTGAATGAGACTGGTAAACCTCCGCTCAACGATGTGGGTGGTGGTCTGATGGTTGTCTTTGTCACTAACACGACGTCCAACGAGATGATGTGTATATCCATCGTTGGTTTGGAGGGGAGGCTCATACGGCTTGTGATGCATAGGTGATAGATTTGATGCAGGGGTAATGTAGTATGACCGATGATTATGGAAAATTATTACAGGCCTTTCAAGACATTATTTGTAAGGGTCTTCGGGCTATCAATGAGTGAGTTATCTCTTGGGGGGCTATGACTTGCCCATTGAGGTTGAAAGCACGTGCATGTGTGTTTTAGTGTAATTGTACCCCTGAGTACCTTATATATATATATACATACAATTTCCTAAATTATTTTTAAAAAAATTATATATATTTATGATTTTATAATTAATTATTTCAATTATAAAATTATTAAAAAAATCATTTAAATAGATTAATTATATAAATTTCAAATATATTTTAAATGTTAAAACTTAATCAATAAAAACAAATAAATATAATTCATATAAATTACAAACATATTGAAAATATTATATGTATAGTAAATAAATATATGTATAAAAAAATATTACCAAATGATTAAATATATTTTTAATATTATTAATGAATATTTAATAATAAATGAATACATTAAATTAAAAAATATTAAAAAGTGAATTTGTAAAATTTACGTGAATTATAGACATACATATGTACACATACATATCTACATACACATGTACATCCACACATGTATATACATACACACACATACATACACATACATACTTGTAGTTATACAAGTACATATATTTTAAATTATTTAATATTAATATAAATATATATCTAAATAAATATATTCATTTACATATTATATAATTGTCTAAATAAAATATCAATATATTATATTTATTTAAATTATACAAACATTTTGTAATTAACGCATATAAATAAACTATTAATTTTTTTGACTAATATAAATTTAATAATTTGTTATATATAAAATTATGAAAATAAGATTCATTTTTTATTAAAAGTTTTATAAACCATATTTATATATTACTTTAATATATATATATACTTATTGTAATATAAACATTTTTTAAATATATATACTTATATACATATATATTTATAATTATAATTATAGATAAATATATTTATAAGTATTTGTACATAATTATAAATGTATTTATATAATTATATATATTTATTAATATATAAGTATATATAATTATATATATAATAAAAATATATCATTTAAATATATTTATTATAATTTTATAATTATATATATATATAATTGTAATTATAAATAATTATATTTATAAATATTTTTATATAAATATAAATATATTTATATAATTATATATATTAATATAATTATATATAGTTATAGATAATTATATATAATTATATAATTATATATATATGAATATATAAATATATATAATTATAAATATAATAAAAATATTTATTGTTTAAATATATCTATTATAATTTAATATTTATTTTAATATATTTATTATTTAAATATATTTATTATAATATTATAATTATTTAAAAATATATATATTTATAATTTTATAAATACTTAAAAAAACTATATATATATTTGAATTATTAAAAAATATATATTAATATATTATATTTATATTAATTATATACATGCATTTTTAATTAATGTATATAAATAAACATTATTTTTTGAATATAAATATGATATATATATATATATATATATTAGGTTCCTGGGGGTATAATTACATTCAAACACTTACACACACCACACACACAGCCCGTAAAGGTATCTAATAGCCCCCTCAAGGGGATAACCCACCCATCAAGCCTTATTTATTTAGTACATGACCCATAGGCCCAGTGGGCATGAAGCCCATCACATGGCCCAAAAGCCCAGTACAACATCATGCTTGTGTCACCAGGCCCGTGTCCTATTTGCGTCACTGCCTGCCTACATCATGCCTGATAAAATTAAGCATTTTATAATGTGTTATTTTTGGTAGTGAAGTGACTTATGGATCATTTTCCTAAAGTATCAAGACCATACGAGTGCGTTTTCTCAATTTTCAGTGGATAAAACATGTTTTTGACTAAAATGATACTCTTAAACTAAAAACACACATTTTAAATCATACCGGTCAGACCACATATCAGGTTGAGGTGATGTTTATTCCTACATGTTACAAATGACTTATGAATCATTGTCCTAAAGCATCAAAATAATATGAACATGTTTTATTGGTTTTGAGTACGTGACACGTGTTTTGAACTAAAATGTCAATTTTAAATAAAAACATATAATTTGGGTCATATCAGTCACACTGTGTGTCTGATTGACGTGTGGTTGATTCATACATGAAAAAAATGACTTATGGATCATTATACTAAAGATTAAGATATTCTGAGTGTGTTTGCTTGGTTTTTAGTCAGTGAAACATGTTTTGAACTAAAATATCATTTTTAAACTGAACACACAAACTTTGAGTCATACCAGTCACACCGTGTATTAGATTGATGCACTTATGATTACTACTAGTCACAAATTATTTTTTTACTAAGATATCAATACAATCAAAGTGCATTTTCTTGGTTTTTAGTGAACGACACATTTTTAACTAAAATGTCATTTTTAAACTAAAAGTGCACTTTGAGTTATACTGGTCTCACCGTACATTAGATTGACATGTGTATGATTCCTATATGTCACAAATGACTTATGAAACTTTTTACTAAATTAAAAAAACAATTTTAATGTTTTTAATCAGTTTTGAGTATGTGACATGTGTTTTGAACTAAAATGTCAATTTTAAATAAAAACACACAATTTGAGTCATATTGGTCACACCGTGTGTCTAATTGACATGTAGTTGATTCCTACATATAAAAAATGGCCTATGGATCATTTCATTAAAGTACCAAGACAATCAGAGTGTGTTTTCTTGGTTTTTAGAGAGAGACACACATTTTGAACTAAAATGTAATTTTTAAATTGAAAACACACACTTTGAGTCATACTGGTCACACCGTGTGTCATATTAATGCATGAATGATTCATATTTTTCACAAATAATTTATGGATTTTTCCTAAAATATCAATAAAATCAGAGTGTTTTTTCTCAAATTCTAATGAGTGACACATTTTTAACTAAAATTTCACTTTTAAACTGAAATCACGCACTTTTATTCATATCAGTCACGATGTGTATTAGATTGACATGATACTGATTCCTTAATGTCACAAATGAATTATGGTTCATTTTATTAAATTATCAAAAAAATATGAGGGTGTTTTCTTTGTTTTAAATGAGTCACATGTTTTTAACTAAAATTTCATTTTTAAACTGAAAACATGCAGTTCAAGTCATACCGGTCACACTATATATAAGATTGACACAAGAATAATTATTAGACATCACAAGTGACTTATGGATTTTTTTTAAAGTACCAAAATAATATTAATGTGTTATCTTGGTTTTGAGTATGTGATGCCTGTTTTGAACTAAAATGTCAACTTTAAAAAAAAACACGCACTTTGAGTCATATCTATTACACCTTGTGTTCGATTGTCATGCGGCTGATCCCTACATATCAAAAATTAATTATGGATTGTTATCCAAAATATCAAGAAAATATAAGTGTGTTTTCTCCATTTCTAGTGAGTGACACACATTTTTAACTAAAATGTCATTTTTAAACTAAAAGCACGCACTTTGAGTCATACCAGGTACACCATATGTTATATTGGTGTTCGATTGATTTCTACATGTCAAAAATGACGTATAAATTGTTTTAATAAATTATTAAGCACATACTTTTCCTTTTCAGCGAGCGACACATGTTTTCAACTAAAACGTCACTTTTGAACTGAAAACATGCACTTTGAGTCATACTAAGTGCACCATGCATTGGATTAATAACTATTTGATTCCCACACGTCACAAATTATTTATAGATATTTTTCTCAAAACATCTTGATAATCTGAATGTGTTTTCTTGTTTTTCAATGAGTGATACGTATTTTGAACTAAAATGTCACCTTGAAATAAAAACATGAACTTTCAATCATACCATCTACAACGTGTGTCAGATTCATGTGTGACTGATCTATACACAACATAAATGACTTATAGATTGTATTCCTAAAGTATCAAGACAATATGAGTGTGTTTACAAAGTTTTTAGTGAGTTATGCATGTTTTGAACTAAAATGTCAATTTTAAACAAAAACACGCACTTTCAATCATATTGGCTACACCACATGTCAGATTGATTTTTGGATGATTCCTACACATAAAAAATGACTTATGGATAATTTTATTAAAGTATTAGGATAATATTAATGTGTTTTATTAGTCTTCTATGAGTGATGATAATTTTCTTCTAAAATATTACTTTTAAACTGAAAACATGCACTTTGAGTTATATTAGGCACACCATGTGTCAAATTAACATGTGATAAATTTATACATGTCAAAAATTACTTATGGATAATTTTCATAAAATATTAAGAAAATATTAGTGTGTTTGAATGGTTTTTAGTGAGTGATGCATGTTTTTAACTAAAAGTATTACAATAGATTTAAAATATGTACCATTTTATTTTTAAGTGAAGAATACCCATCCTTGATTTAGGTAGGGGTATGTTGATTTTTCTTCCCATTTATTATTTTCAAAACTCAGTTTCTATTTCCTAAATTAACAATTCTTAATCAAAGTTATTAATACACATATTTACAAACAATGTATTACTAACCATAGTCTACCTAATAAATGTCTCCTCACGATGACCAGTAAATGTATCCCATGATTCTTATATTATTAAGTGTGTATACATATGCAGTGGATGAATTTTCTTTTCCATTAAGCATCATTGAGATGAAACTTCATTATAATTGTGGGAAAATCTATGTGAGCCTTTCCATCAAGAATTAATATAAATTTATTTCAGGATTCATCTACTGTAAATGCACTCTATAAGGGATAATGAAGATTATTTCAATGTTTTATTATTTTAATTTTTAGTAAAATAAAGAAATTATATCACAATGTTACCCTAATATCTTCCCAAATTAGTATCTTAAGCATAAGTACAACATGGTGCCACAAATCTACATCAATCGGAATGCACTGACGAGTGGTGATCCCAATGAAACTACTGAACATGGACTTGTTGGAGTTAATAGCTTGGATGCACGCATTCCATCCAACCTCAAATTTGATGCCTTTATTTTTCACCTTAATATTTTTTGCTAACACCGTCACTCTATTATGATCTTGTTTTTTTTGGAACATCAGTTCTTCACAGTCTACCAGTTCTTCAGGTTCAAAATCATTAATATATTGTTCCTTTGGATTGGTAGCATCAACATGTGTAGAAGTTTGTTGTTACTCTCCACTAGGAGCTTCATATAGTTGAGAAACATGTTGTTCATACGGATTGGGAGTGTTAACACGTGTAAAAGTCATTATCTACAAAAGTGGTTCAATATTTAATTTATATTACATAAATGCAACATTAAACTGATAATAATATGAGGTAACAAAATTTTTATTATAAAAAAATATTAACCTATTATTGACCACTTTTTTTAAAGGTTGAAGTGATTTTAACCCTCTATCAACCATCCAAATCCCTTCATTATGGTCTTCTCTGACATACAAGACCCCATCTACATTGGTACCACTACAAAATTATTGCGATGTCCCAATGAATGGGTTATCCTTAGTTTAATTTTCATCTGAACCTTTAGTGTCTTTGGTTAATAACAGAACAATTTACCACTTTCGGTTTGATGGATCTAGAACATAAATTAATTGTACCACCTATGTTTCCATTATAAACAGTTCATCTTTGTACCCATCTTTACTAAAATCCACCTTCACGAATCCCAATTCATCTATTTTAACAACACACTTATTATCAACCCACTTTAATTGAAAAATCAGTACTTAGAATGTTGTATAATCCAAATCCCATATTTTTTTGATGATGCCTAAGTATGACATATTCACATAAATTGGATTTCTTTACTTGGTACCAGATACATTCATAACTTCATCCACAAGTGTAACTCCACTATTTTTCATAGTACTACCTTCATCATGTTCATTTTTATAGAATATATAACCATCAATTACATAATCATTATAAGAAAATACATGCACACCTGGTCCTCTGGATAACCATTGAAGTGGTTCTGATAATAAATCTAGATTTTTACTTTACTCCTTAAAAATGTTATCTCTAAACCATCCTATAAACTATTGATTATGTGTATTTGATATCCATCTTTCATCCCTTGATGGATTCAAATTCCTAATAATTTGTTTGTGGGTTTAAAAATATGGGGAAACCACTAAACTATTATATAAAACATAAAGCTGGGCCTACTCCTGATCCATAATATTGACTATGACAATATCCATTCCCTAAATTCCTTCACCCACAATTCACCCAGTGTGATGAGATTTCAATAGACCAATGATGTTTACACCAGAAAAGTGGTCGGTACATAATTCAATAGATTCCTCAACAATATATCGATCTACAATAAAACCTTATGGCTAACTTTCATTTTTGACACACCCTTTAAAAATCTTCATATACCATTCAATGATGTACATCGATCTATAATGTGGAGGACCAAATAGTCAAATCTCTTTTACCAAGTGAACCATCAATGGAATCATCATATCAAAGAATTTTGGATGGAAGAAAATTTCCAATTCCCATGATATGATGAAAATTTCCTTTTCCATAGTTGGAAATTTTTCCAGGTCAATAAATTTTTTACATATAGCTTTGAAAAATAAATAGATATTGGTTAATGTTCGAAATAAAATCTTGGAAAAAATGAAACATAAAGCTACATGCATTAGAACTTCAAAAAAAACATGATAGTTAGGTGATTTCAGACCCTTTAACTTTAAATCAGTTATTGACATGATATTCTTGATATTTGATGAATACCCCTCTAGAACCTTTACATCATTAAAGAAGTTTCAAAACTGATATATATATTTCTTGGAAAGAGTGTAAGTAGATGGAGGAAGAAAACTCCATTTTCACCCTTCTCTAGCACCAAATCTTCCCATATTCCCATGTAAATCATGTCCAATATAGCCTTAATTCTATCCTTTGTTTTTCTAGGCGCATTTATTAACATTTCAATGACACTATCACATACATTTTTTTTCAACATGCATAACATCAGGAAAATTCCTGATATACAAACAATTCCAATATGGTAATTCAAAAAAAATATTGATCACTTTTTCCAATCGCCTTTTGTAAGATTTTTCAAAAAAGGTTTACCAAAAGCAGTGTCCATATATTTTAATTTCTCAAAAAGTTGATCACCTATTAGTGGATATGGTGTTGCATGTTCTCTTAAAATCCCATCAAATGGTGTCATCCAATATTAGTACTTATGTCATTAGGGTAGAAATATGTGATTTACTAGAAACATAGTCTTTAATGAAATTTTCAACTTAATTAACTATATACCTTGTTAAAAAATGGGACACCCTTGATTTCCTTTAATGTCATATCCTAAAAAATTTCTATAAGAAGGAAAGTCATTTATCATCCCATACAACACGACTCTTTATGGGAAATTTTCATTTCTATAAGCATCATACAATGTAGAACCTTAATCCAACAATAATTTCAAATCTTCAATCAATATTTCCAAATAAACATAATTATCATTACCTGGTTGTTTTGGTACTAATATAATCATAGATAACATATTTTATTTTCATTCCATGAACAACAATGATGGAAATTTATAATTTACCAACAAAATCAGCCATGTACTTTGAGTGATTCTTTGAAACCAAAAGGATTCAATCCATATATAGATAGTGCAAAATGAAGGTTTCTTGAATCATTTAAAAATTCAAGAAACTCATGATCAGCTCTCTTCTACCGAGGAGAGTCTTATGGGTGATGATATTTCCCATATTTATTTCTTATATCTCCATTCCATGTCAATTTCCTTACTATCCCCTCACTTCCACACATGTGCCTAATCTTTGGAATGATAAAAAAATAACCATATAACTTTCATAAGACCCGATTCATCTTTCTTGTATTTATAAACATTAAAATCTGAGCAATCTTTAAGTGGTTTTTAGTCCATATTAAGCAATATACAGTCATTTAAATAGTCATGTATTATTTTAGAGATCATACCCATTGAACATAGCATTCATTTAACATCATATGTTCATCTAGGAAGCTCATAATCTCCTCATATAATATCATTAAAGAGAGTAAGTATTTCAGTAAAATAGGCATTGCTCCATCAATTTCTAGCTTTTAAATTATATAGCTTTAGTATGTATGAAAATGATATATATTTTGTATAGCTAACATATAATGACATCTTTTCACAACTCTTTAACTTCTCAAAATTTTTACACAATCACGAAGTTAATCTTCAACTATCATTTTCATTTCTTCAATACGATCTTTATCATCATTCACACCTATACTCACATCCTTGATATGGTCTTATTCATTTTCCACACTTTTAATCATATCAGATGATCTATAAAACATAGTGTTATCCCAGTCACTAGCTACATTCACTTTTTTCATCTTGTTTAGTCCAAAATTTATAACTTTGATCTATTATGTAGTAGATTAAGTGTTCTTAAAACTCCTATGGACTAATTAGTCTTGAATAAAAAAAATTTAAATATGGAAAAATTATTTGAGAAGGGTCATATTTTCAAACTTTATGAACTCTTTTATCCCATCATCATACTCTTTTTTCATACGATTGACATCCATACATTTTTGCTTCATATCTATCCTATTTGTTTCAGTAATATTAATATTTTAAAAAAATAAATGAATATACAAAAATGGTCCTTTCAAATAAGGGGAACCTAATATTGTAATGTTTCAAATAATTTCAGCATGATTTGATGGAAATGGGTAATTGAATTTAAGAAAATAATTACTCCACTAGTGGTAGGTGTTTTCCCCTAAATCCATCCACAATGAATATTGGTACCTGGTATGTAATGACTAATGCTTAGGGTAGTTCAAGAAACATAGGCGAATGTCTAGAAGAGATGGGGGATGAGTCTAAGGAAATTAAATGCAATAATAACTCTTCAAGAGATGTAATGACCCAAAATTTTATTAATGAAAATTCCTCTTGATCTAATTAAATGTCTTATGATGGTTATATAACATATGAACTTATTTGGTTTTATGATTTTTGATTTCAAAATACCATTAAGAATTTTTACCATTTCTAATATAGCCATTGAACAATGATCACATGATTAGTATAAATATTGGGCTTTAACAAATCCAATTTACTCAGAAAAAGGAAGCGATGACCTTATCCAGTAGACTTTCTCCATATGAAGCCCATTTTTCAAAGCTCCGAAAAGAGGTGGAATCATTGGGATTCTCTCATGACCAAGCCTAATCCGAGATTCAACATGTTAAGCTCAAGTGGAATCGCCTACGGGAGAAGTGGAAGCTGATAGAGATCACCACCCGAGCGATGTTATCCAAGACACCCCAAGAGTCTGTTACAATTTCACACCTTACCCTTAGGTCTTATGCATATGTTATCAGGGTTTATGTGACAAGACCCTAGCTCTATTATTATGTACATTATTTTTGTATATAATAAATAATATACATTCATTTTATTATTGTTACTTTATAAATAGTTTTTAAAGTGAAAATAATATTTTTAGTTTATATTCAATTAAGAAATATATTTTGTTGAATTAATGGATTTTTGAATTAAATAATATTTTAATAAAATATTATTACTAAATTACTTTTTATTAAATATAAATTATCGTATAATTTTTTTGAATACAATTTTGATTTTTATTAAGGTTTGAAAGCTGTTTTTGTCAAAACCCATGAATTTTAGATAAATATTAGTTTTTATTTTAAAAGTAAAAATTCACATATTTAGAAAATTATTTAGATAAAATTAATACTATTTTTGGAATTAGGACATCAAAATTATCCAATGGTAAATTGTTTATAACTTTCTGAGACAATCGAATTTTTGGGTAAAAATTAAATACTATTTAAATATATAATGTGTTTTATGATATCATAATGACCCAATTGTGATGTAATAAAATACTATAAACATTATGTTCGGACAATATATGTTTTAACATTAAAATAATGTGATTTTAGGTTTGTTTTATTTATTTTACAAATCTGTAGTGAACCCTCCAAGACGTATAAAACATTTTATCTTTTTAAAATGATTTCCTTGAGAGTGTGACTCACCTCCACATAAGCAAGAATAATATTTTAATAAGTTAGTCCATTTTCATTATAAAATAATGTTTTCAACTCCCCTTTATAAAAAACCATGGTAAAAAACCATGGTTTGGTTTGTGGTTTTGTTTAGTTAAATGTGTGGTGGCTAAAACCTAAATAATAAATATTTCCTTCCCTTTTCCTATATAAACCCACCCAATCTCCCACTTCTTCTTCACTCAAATCCTTTGAATCTCCACCAAACTCTTCCTTCCTCTATCTATAATCCTCCCAATGCACGCAAAACTCCCAATAATCCTCTCTCAAACCCCTACCAAGCCTTTGGGATCACACTTCCAAGTATGAGATTTCTTCCTTTCTCATTTTTATCCAAATTTCATTATATTTTTATGCCCTTTTATTTTCAATTAAAAATTTTGGGGTATAATTTATCACCTCACCCATACTAATCTATTTATTTTTGAATGATGAGAAAACCCTTTTCTCTCTCATTAATTCCTCCCATGTACACTCATTACCATGCTGAAATTCTGTAAGGAATTTCTCTCTCCTCATTTACATTCAAGAAATTATTTTGTATTATGAATAAAAATTCCATTAATTATATTAGGACATGTATATATATTACCCCCTTAATTTTTATTTCATGTACATATGATGAGACACCCCTTTCTCTCTCATCAACCATTTTTATGAATTCTTATGTCATGCCTTTATGGTTCCAAAATTGCATCGTGATTTTCCAAGCCAAAGTCATTATGGAGTGAATACCATGCCCATTTCTCTATCAAGGGTATTCAACTTTATTCACATTTACTTATTGATTATATAGTTTCGTGTTCTAATTACACAATTCTTTATTGTGGAATAAATGATGATGTTTAATGAATCTATGTTTTATGATCCATGTGGCACACTTATGCATGAAATGAAATGATTAAGAAGGGTGCACCCTGATAGCATTCCAATGGATTGGGTAAAGAGTAGTATCATGATACATCAAGTGAAATGAGGGTTTACTCATGATAATTCATGTTCAATGAGGGTTTACTCATGCTCCATGTTCAATGAGCCTTAGCTCATGTTAATACCATGTTAAGTGTTGTTGCCACCTTTCCATGCCATGATAATCATGTTATATCATACCTTTATGTTTATGTTTCTTTTATGCTCTGTTGATATTCCTATTACCTAACATGTATTGTATTATTCATGTTATTACTTTTTTACTCCCTTATTGGGATTTATAGCTCACCCTTTTCTTATGCATGTCCTCAGGTTATCCCATGAAATACTAAGTATGAGGGAATGTAGTGGTCATGTAAAGGAAGTTTTAAATAAAGATGTTGTGTTTAATGTTTTAAGTGATTATGTAATGTTACTAATCCAAAAAGACACTAGATATCTCGATATTCCATGTTTTATCAAGTGAAGAGTTTATGTAATAAATCATGTTTAAGTGTGTAATAAAAAGGAGAGTTTTTATAGTTGGTATTAGAGGACAAGTTTAGTTATTTTTGGGATTAGGATTAGAAACCCCTAGTGAATCCTTATAGATAATAATAAGTATAATAAAAACATCCCTAAATTTTTGTGAGTATTTATTAAGTAGTTTATCAAGAAAATACATCCCTGTCTGGATACGAGTAGGTAGAGACGACTTTGGCACAGATGTACCTAGGAGTGAAAACTCCGACAAGGAGTTTCGGGCTTGACCCAGGGTATCCTAGTATACGAAAATGGGCCTTGCTATACTCTTGGTTATGACACTCCTAAGGTACATGCTTTGGTAAATTTACAAGCTTAGTATGAACCATTGTTAAGGGAATAAAAAAATTCCCCTAAGAATATATATTGGGAAGTAGATCATGGATAACATAGATTGAAGCCTAGGAATTCATAAGTTAAGAAAATAAAAGTAATTTATTAGTTATCCATTTTTGTCTTTAGATTACCCTATAACTTTCCTTTTATTCCATCCAATGGCTGGTAATATGAGTAATATATCTAACAACCGATGCGAAGGGTAACGTGATGAATGTCCCAGTGAGATTCCCAATCAAATGGGATCTTAAGTAGGACATATCATGATTATGCCAAACCAGTTATCAAAAATCACGATTAAAAATAGGTACTTTTTTGAATGCCCAAGGACATCAAGGAAGAGGAATATGACATCTCATGAAAGTCCATATGATAAATGTGATAGGGAAAAAAGACCCAATTTCCTTCGTGCAACAAATGTGGAAAGAGGCACCAAGGGAAATGTCACAAAGGGACTAAGATATTCTTTAATTGTGGAAAGGAAGTGAACAAAGTATCCAATTTCCATGAAATAATGGACAATGTGATGTATGGAAACAAAGCTCCCTCTAAATCATCTTACACGATTCTATGTCATAAATGTGGGAAAGTCAAGAATTATCCAAGATGATGCTCTATTACAAGTGATGAGAAGCATGATGAGCATCAACAATCTCCTTGATTAAGGGAGCACGGGAAGTCTTATGATAATATGGATAATGATGAATGAATTACATGTAACCACTACTTAAATGTAGTGTATGTCGTAATGCATTTCAATTCATGTCCTATTATTATATATTTTATGTTTTCAAAGAACATTGAGTCCCCGTCATAAATGATATTAAATAATTATGGAAAAAACTTCTATAAGTGTTGTATACCATGTTGAAGTTTGTGGGAATGTTCTTATTTAAAGTTTTATAAGGATCTATTTGATGAAATTTGAGGCAAAAAGGTAAAAGTCATTGCCTATGCCTCAAGGTAGTCCCACACATACTCTGGAGTTAGCGGAAGTGATTTTCACTTTAAAAATTTGGTGGCATTACCTCTTTGGGGAAAAGTGTGAAATATATACAGACCATAAAAGCCTCAAGTATATATTCACTCAAAAAGAGTTGAATATGATCAAACGAAGATGGTTAGAACTGATCAAAGACTATGACTGCTCAATCCATTACCACCCTGGGAAAGTGAACAAGGTGGAAGATGCTCTAAGTAGAAATGACCCATCAATTCTATCATTGATGGGAATTGAAAAGGATCCAATATTATTAGATTTTATGAAGATGAAAATGAGAATTATAAAGAAGGTAACATCATCAATCCTTTCACAAATGATTTCTCAACCATCTCATTTGGAATGGTTAAAGGGTGATCAAAAGGATAATGTGGGAATTCATAAAAAGGTGGAAACTATTAGAAAAGGGAAATCCTCGGAGTTCAATGTCAATGAAGAAGGAATTTTGAGACTTGGGTCAAGACTACGTGTTCCATAAAATTTGGAGTTAATGAAGGAAATTTTGGATGAAGCACAGTTCAAATTTCTCTATTCACCCAGGAAACACAAAGATGTATCAAGATCTTTGAGAGCATTATTGGTGGGATAACATAAAGAAGGAGATCGATGAGTATACATTAAAGTTCCTAGTATGTCAACAAGTGATGGATGAGAGGTAGAAGTCTAAGGGGATGATGCAACCATTACCCATACTAGTATGGAAATGGGATAAAATCACCATGGACTTGTCACTGGACTTCCAAAGACATCCAAATGAAACAATTCTATCTAAGTTTCTATGGACCATCTTATAAATACTACACACTTCATTTAAATTTGGGAGGATTTCTAATTGAATCATCTGGAACAGATATACATTAGAGAAGTGGTAAGGCTGCATAGAGCACCACTATCAATTGTATCTGATCGAGATCCAAGATTCACCTCTAAGTTTTGGAAGAGTCTTCAACATGATCTAGATACTAAGATGAACTTTAGTACGGATTATCATCCTCAAACTGATGGAAAATCTGAGCAGACCATCCAGACACTAGAGGACATGTTTAGAGCATTCTCAATGGTATTCAAAGGAGGATGGGATCAAAATATTCCTCTAGTTGAGTTCTTTTACAACAACAGTTTCCACTCAAGCATCCAAATGGCTCTTTATCAATCCCTTTATGGGAAGAGGTGCAGAACACTGACATGTTGGGATGAAGTTGGGGAGCGAAAACTCCTAGGTCTAGAAATGTTTGAAGAAATGGTAGAGAAGGTTAAGACCATCCAATAACACATTAAAGATGCTTAGAGTTGACAAAAGAGCTATGCTAATAATCGTCGACGCGACCTAGAGTTTGATTTCAAAGACATGGTATTCCTACGCATATCACCATGGAAGAGAGTTATGAGATTTGTTAAGAAGGGAAAGCTTATTCCAAGGTATATCATACCTTTTGAGATCCTTGATCACATTGGAACAGTAGCCTATTGACTAGTACTCCCATAAAACCTATCTCCAGTACATGATTTATTCCATGTACCACTCTTGAAGAATTACATACCTGACCCATCGCATGTACCCAATCCAGAGGTAGTACCATTATAGAATTACCTCTCCCATTAAGAGAAGTCGATGAATATTTTAGATCGTAGGAAAAAAGTTCTACGAAATAAGACAATGCCCCTCTTCAAGGTGTTGTGGCCAAACCAAAAGTTTGAAGAAGCAATGTGGGAATCAGAAGAAGTGATGAAGCAAAGTTTCCTGCATATGTTTAGTGTGGGAAAAGGAAATTTGGAGGGCATAATTTCTTAAGGGGGAAGATTGTAATGACCCAAAATTTTATTAATGAAAATTACTCTTGATCTAATTAAATGTATTATTATGGTTATATAACATATGAACTTCTTTGGTTTTATGATTTTGGATTTAAAAATACCATTAATAATTTTTACCATTGCTAATATATCCATTGAACAATTATCATATGATTAGTATAAATATATGGCTTTAACAAATCCAATTTACTCAGAAAAAGGAAGCGATGACCTCATCCAGTAGACTTGATCCATACAAAGCCCATTTATCGGAGTTCTTAAAGGAGGTGGATTCATTGGGATGAACTCATGACCAAACCCAATTCTAGCTTCAACATGTTAATCTTTAGTGGAACCGCCTACGGGATAAGTGAAAGTTGATAGAGATCACCACCCAAGTAGTATTATCCGATCCACCCCAGGAGTCTCTCACAATCACACACCTTACCCTTAGGTCTTATGCGGGTGTTATCAGGGGTTATGTAACAAGAACCCAACCATATTATTATGTGCATTATTTTTGTATATAATAATGAATATACATTCATTTTATTATTGTTACTTTGTAAATATTTTTTAAAGTGAAAATAGTATTTTTAGTTAATATTAAATTAATAAATCTATTTTGATAAATTAATGGATTTTTGAATTAAATAATATTTTAATAAAATATTATTACTAAATTACTTTTTATTAAATATAAATAATCATATAATTTTTATGAATAAAATTGTGATTTTTATTAAGGTTTGAAAGCCGTTTTTTTCAAAACCCATGAATTTTCGATAAATACCAGTTTTTTTTTTAAAAGTAAAAAATCACATATTTAGAAAATTATTTAGATAAAATGATTATAATTTTTGGAATCAGGGTGTCAAAATTATCTAATGATGATTTTTTCATAATTTTTTGAGACAATCGAATTTTTGGGTAAAAATTAAATACCGTTTAAATAAATAATCTGTTTTATGACATCATAATGAACCAATAGTGATGTAATAAAATAATATAAACATTATATTCATCAAATATATGTTTTAATATTAAAATAATGTGATTTTAGGTTTGATTTATTTTACAAAGTTTTAGTGGACCCTCCAAGACTTATAAAACATTTTATCTTTTTAAAATGGTTTCCTTGAGAGTGTTACTCACCTCCACATAAGCAAGCCTAATCTTTTAAGAAGTTCAGAAATTGTAATTATAAAATAATGTTTTCAAATCCACTTTTGAAAAAACAATGGGCAAAAACCATGAGTTGGTTTGTGGTTTTGTTTAGTTTAATGTGTGGTGGCCAAAACCTAAATAATAAATAATTTCTTCCATTTTCCTATATAAACCCATCCAAGATCCCACTTCCTCTTCACTAAAAGCCTTTGGATCTTTACCAAACTCTAAAATACTCTCTATATAATCCTCCCAGGTCTCCCAATCTCCCAATAATCCTATCTCAAGCCCCTCCCAAGCCTTTGGGATCACACTTCCAAGTAAGGGATTTCTTCCTTTCTCATTTTTGTCCAAATTTCATTATATTGTTATTCCCTTTTATTTTCAATTAAAAATGTTGGGGGTATGATTTCACACCTCCATAATAATTCCCTATTTATGTTTTAAGGATGAGATACCTCTTTTCTCTCTCATTAATGCCTCCCATGTATACACATTACCATGCTGAAATTCTGTAAGGAATTTCTATCTCCTCATTTTCATTCAAGCAATTCTTTTGTATTATGAATCCAAATTCAATTACTTATGTTGGGACATGTATCCATATGACCCCATTAATTTCCATTACATGTACATATGATGATACACCCCATTCTACATCATTAACAAATTTTACGAATTCTTATGTCACACCGTTATGCTGCCGAAATTGCACCGTGATTTTCCAAGCCAAAGTCATTGTGCAGTGAATACCATACCCATTTCTCTATTAAGGGTATTCACATTTATACACATTTACTTATTTATTATATAGTTTCATGTATTAATTCCATATTCCTTTATCGTGTAATAAATTATAATGTTTAATGAATCCATGTTTTATGATCCATGTGGCACACTTATGCATGAAATGAAATGATTAAGAAAGGTACACCCTGATAGCACTCCAATGCATTGGGTAAAGAGTAGTATCATGATACATCAAGTGTAATGATGTTTTACTCAATATAATTCAAGTTAATGAGGGTTTAATCATTCTCCATGTGCAATGATCCTTGGCTCATGCTAATACCATGTTAAGTGTTGTTTCCACCTTTCCATGTTATGATAATCATGCTATATCATGCCTTTATGTTCATGTTTCTTTTATGATCCATTGATATTCCTATTGCCTAAAATGTATTGTATTATTCATGTTATTCCTTTTTTACTCCCTTATTAGGCTTTATAGCTCACCCTTTTCTTATGCATGTCCTCAGGTTTTCCCATGCAATGATAAGTATGAGGGAATGTAGTAGTCATGTAAAGGATGTTTTCAATAAAGATGTTGTATTTCATGTTTTAAGTCATTATTTAATGTTACTAAGACACAAAGACACTAGACCTCTCGATATTCCATTTTGTATCAAGTAAAGAGTTTATGTAATAAATCACGTTTAAGTGTGTAATGAAAAGCAGGGTTGTTATAGGAGATGAAGTTGACGAGGATGACAATTTTCTCCTTAAATCTAAATGTTCCCATGATGAGGAGTTAGAAAATTAGAAAAAAACATTTTTTTGACACCTACAGATAGAAAAAGTAGTAACAACAGTATGATCCCTACAAGGGGATACTTGATTGGTGCGACCATGAGAAGTCTCAACTAGATGGACTTACACACACTCATGCCAAGACAACCGTTGTAGTTTCAAAATTCAAAACAAGCCTTCAATTACTACATGAAAAGGAAATGGATTTTGCTATGAGGACTTAATTTCAGTAGCACTTATATTCCTATGAGACTAAGGTTGCAGGAGTGGATTCATTATAGATATCCTATGGGTTGGATGGAGTTAGTAATATGCCTTTTCCACAATGTTATTATCAATACATATTATATAAGAGGTGAGATACTATGTATCTAGGTGGTCTATGAAAGTAAATATGATCATATAAATATAGATACCACCATTTTTCCTTACACAAGTATGAATTTATAAATATAGATACCACTCATCCCATTGCATTTATAAATATAGACACCACTCAACTTTTTGAAACATATTTTAATGAGTGTTAGAAAAGGAAAAGGGAATTAGTTAAAAAAACATTTATGTTTGTGTGCATTACTAAGGCTCCATTTTCCATCATTTACTATAACTGCTCATAACACATAAATTTGAATTCATACTTCCCAAAAAAGGGAATTTCCTCAAATTTTACTTTTTATAAATGTTTTCCACTATTTGGATATTTCATTTTTTATTTGATATATATTAACCAGTATTACATATTTTGTTATGGGAGATTAATTATTCAAAGAGTACATAAAAATGGGTGAAGTGTACCACCACTTGGAGGTTAGCTTTTATTTATTTGTATTTTCATTTTAATAAAGTTGATTCCATTGAAATTTTTATTTTTAAAATTTAGTATTTCATATTTTCATTAATATTTTGATTTTAAAAATTTAGGTATAAATAGATTGTTTCATGTTATGCACTCATAGAAAAATTTAGTTATTCATGTTTCCATCGAGACTCAGGAAGCACTCCAAACTAATTTCTAGATATTTGTGGTCAATATTTCGGTCTAATTACTTGCTTCCTCAATTATTCATCAGGAAACAAAGTATTTAGGTAATTACTACTTCTCTAATTTATCTATTTTGGTATTTTTCAATATTTGTAATATTTTTTTTTCTAAATTTATGATTTCTATCTCTAAATACATGCAATATGCATTCTCAGTTAGAATCTACACAATATTTTAGGAATATTTATATTTTTAAGAGTAAATACTTATATTCCATATGTAGTATTTATTTGTTATTTTAATTTTTTCAATATTAATGCAAATTATTAACTTTTAAAAATATTATTATTTTAAAAACCTAGGTTGTATCCTCCCTTTAACCCATGGATACACTTTAAAAGTAAATTCTTTTTATGCTAGTTTGAAAATATAATTATGAAAGTAAGATGTTCATTTTTTATAAAACAAGTCACACAAGGCCATTATTTAAATTTATTTTCACCCAATTTAAACAATCCACTCATTTAAGAAAACCATGATTTAAACCTTTTTTTGATGTTATTTAATTTATAAAAAATAAATAGTTTCCAAGGCATGCTTTATAATACACTTAGATTTAACTTAAGGGAAGAAAATAAAAATTTTAAACCAAGTTAAAGAACACACTAGATTAATAAAACTATAATTTTAAAACCTGAGAAAAACTCCAATGATAATGAAACTAATACATAAAAAACATGAAAAAATATAGGTAGTAATAATATCCATTGAATTAAATGAAAAATAGATAAATATAGGCTACAATAACATCCAATAAGTAGTATAAAATTAGGAAAATATAGGTAGAAATAGTGTTCAATCATGAATAAAAATTATACTAAAATATAGACTATGTGATATAATATACTAATAAAAATAAATAGTATCATGTCACTGGTAAACATAACCCAATGGACTAGTGGAGAGGAGTAATATCAGGTCGCTAGTCAGGATTAAAACTAACCTAGTAGAGGGGATTTGTCTCACGTCACTAGTCAAGAAGACAAAATAAAATAGTGGAGAGGTGTAATATCATGTTATTAGTCAAGATGATTCAAAAACCTAGTGGTGAGGTGTAATATCACATCACTAGTTAAAACAATACACTGAACTAGTTAGATTAAAAATTCTTATTTCAAGAAAAAATTTATCTTAAGAAAACCCCATTTTCAAAGTGCTAATAGGGCATGTGGAAACATATCTTGAAAATAAAACCACATAAAAATAAATTAGAAAATAATTTGAAAACATTACTTTCTTTCATAAAGAACTATAAACTATATACAAATCCAAATTACATACAAAATATACATAAAACGCCTCAAACAAACATTAACCCAAAAGGTATAATAAAAAAGAAAACCTCATCCTTCATTTATAAGGAATTTTCATAAACAAACGATTCCCATACCTTTAAGATCATAAAGATACAAAAAAATATTTATAATTTAGAAAAAAATAATCTTAAAGAGCCAATAAGGCATTAATCAAGAAATAAGGGTTCATGGTATTTGAAAATGAGTTTTATATCTTAAAACCTAAGCAGAAACCCCTTTCGTATAAAATGAAAACCCAAGGAGAATTATCATCATAGGGTGAAGGACATTAATTAATCAATATATAATTCATAGAACAATTTAAAAATTATTATAAACCATAAGAAATCATGGTTTTAAATTTAAAAAGGCATGCATGGAGAAACCTACCTTAAATCTATCTCTTTCACAAGGTACCACACTAAACCACAAAAACAATGCTATAGAAACCCTTATAAAGCTATTAAAATCCATTAAATAAGAAAAATCAAGTTAAAATCATGCTAGAAAAAATTATAGGTAACTAAATCCATACAAGGGAAAGGAAAAATGAAGGTAAGAAGAAGGATAATAGGGGAAAGGGATTTGATGTATTTTATGTGGAAGCTGTGTGTTGCGGAATCCATGATGGGTGGTGTGATGTGGTACAGGGTGAAGTACATGGATATATGGTGAATAAAAATAGGAGAAAAATGAATTAGTGATCAAGGAATAGATTTAGAGGCACCAACACAGTGATCAATGTTGGTGTCCGATAGGGATCAGAGGATGATGGTCCTCCTCAGAGGATGAGCTCGACGGTGGGTGGGATATTTGGCGATGAAGAAGGCATAATGAGGATGGTGATGTGATCGATGGCGATAGAGGCATGGTGATCCCTGGTGAAATGTGTGCGGCAAGGGTGAATGAGACTGGTGAACGCCCACTCGACAGTGTGGGTGGTGGTCCGGTGGTTGTCTGTGTCATTAACACGATGTCCGACGAGATGATGTGGATGCCCATTGTTGGTTTGGAGGGGAGGCTCATACGGTTGGCGATGCACAAGTGATAGATTTAATGTAGGGGAAATGAAATCTAACTGATGATTATGGATTGTTATTACAGGCCTTTCAGGACATTATTTGTAAGGGTCTTTGGGCAGTCAATGGGTGGGTTATCCCGTGGGGGGTGTATGACTTTCCCATCAAGGTTGAAAGCACACACATGCGTGTTTCAGGGTAATTTCACTCCTAAGTACCTAATATATATATATATATATATATATAATTTCATAAATATTTTTTTTTAAAAATTATATATATTTATAATTAAATATTTTAATTATAAAATTATTAAAAAAATAATTTAAATAGATTAGTTATATAAATTTCAAATATATTCTAAATGCTAAAACTTAATCAATAAAGATGAATAAATATCATTCATATAAATTAAAAACATATTGAAAATATTACAAGTATAGAAAGTAAATACATGTATAAATAAATATTAGAAAATGATTAAATATATTTTTAACATTATTAAGGAATATTTAATAATAAATGAATAAATTAAATTAAATAAATTAAAAAATATTAAAAAGTAAATTTGTAACATTTACGTGAATTATAGACATACATATATACACATACACATCTACACAGACACATATACATACATACACATACATACATGCAGTTATGCAAGTACATATATTTTAAATTATTTAATATCAATATAAATATATATCTAAATAAATGTATTCATTTATATATATTATATAATTGTCTAAATAAAATAACAATATATTATTTGTATTTAAATTATATACACATTTTGTAATTAATGCATATAAATAACCTACTAAATTTTTTAACTAATATAAATTTGATAATTATATATATATAAAATTATGAAAATAAGATTCATTTTTTATTAAAATTTATATAAACCATATTTATATATTACTTTAATATATATATATATATATATATACTTATTTTAATATAAATATTTTTTAAATACATATATATACATATTTATAATTATAATTATAGATAAATATATTTATAAGTATTTGTATATAATTATAAATATATTTATATAATTATATATATTTATAAAATTATATATATATATATTTAATTATATATATTTATTAATACATAATTATATATATTTATATATATAATAAATATATATCATTTAAATATATTTATTATAATTTTATAATTATATATATATATTTATAATTGTAATTATAAATAATTTTATTTATAAATATTTGTATATAATTATAAATATATTTATATAATTATATATATTAATATAATTATATGTAGTTATAAATAATTATATATAATTATATAATTTTATATAATATATATATTAATATATAAATATATATAATTATAAATATAATAATGATATTTTTTTTCTTAAATATATTTATCATAATTTTATATTTATTTAAATAAATATATATATATATATATATATATAAATATATTTATTATAATTTTATAATTATTTTTAAAAAATACATATTTATAATTTTATAAATACTTTTTTTAAAATACTAAATATATATTTGAATTATTAAAAAATATATATTAATATTGTTGGGCATGTATTATTGCAACAATACTCTATAATCAATGATGATTTTGATGCTTACAAATACCCTTGTTTGTTTTTATGAGTAAGCTTTTCAGGAATTTTGTTCATATCAAAGGAACTCTAATGTTACGGGATTTACTCTAGAAACACTGTTTCCATCCGTACGTTACGCTATTGTGAACAGTGTACGTGTGGATCATTATTCCTACGCTATGTTGAAAAGTTTCCGTTTCAAATGCTGTTGTGAACAATGCGCGTATGGATCATCATCCCTACATTACACAAATGAACGTATAAAAGATGAATGCTACGTGACATCCTTACATTATATAGATGAACATATGGAAGATGAATGCTACGTGATATCCCTACTTTACGCAGATGAACATATGGAATATGTATGCTACATGACATCCCTACATTACATAGATGAACGTATGGAAGATGAATGCTACGTGCAATCCCTACGTTATGGAAATGAAAGTATGGTTAGTAAACCGAAATTTGGTAAAATAACCCTACGCTACGTAGCTTATCCTTACATTGTGATCTCAACGACACTGATATGTGAATCCATATTGCTTATTCAAATCAGCTGGAATGATTTAATTAGAGTTAATGACTGATTCAAAGATCGTTATGATTTGATTGAAAGAACCCCTTTTCTCGGAGAACCACTATAAAAATCTGTGTTCTTTACTTATGTATATTCATTTCACTTTTTCATACAGAAGAACAACATTGCAAATCTTCTTAATTTTCAAAGGGATTCAAAAATCTGAATTGTGGAAGGTAATTTGAAAATACACAATTCACCCCCCTCTTGTGTTGCTTCGTACATTCTGACCTAATAATTGGTATCAAAGGAGATATTTTTTTGATAAGGCTATAGAAAACTGAAGACTATAAGATCTATACAAAGAAGATAGTAATGACTGATCCTAGAGAAGGAATGTCAATGGTGCCCGCTCCATATTTCAATGTTGAAAACTATGGATGCCTGAAGTCAAGGATGATTATATATATAAAGAATCTAGGATATAAAGTCTATTAAAAAAATCCTATCTCTTTACAAGATTCCTGAGAAACCAGAGACTTGAGATGCAGCTATTGAAGAAAATTATGATATGAATTCAAAAGCAACGAGTGCTATTATTTATGGTCTTGGACCAGATGAATTCAACCATGTGTTGCAATTCCCAAAAACCTATGAAATGTGTAAAATTATTGCAGTAGCCTACGAAGGTATTGACAATGTTAGAGAAATGATATATGAAACAACAAAATTAAAATTTGATACTCTCAGAATATTTAATGGATAGAGCATTAAAAAGATGAATGGAAGGATGATCGAAATTGTTAATAGTGTTACATCCTTGGGTGAGCCTATCTATCAAGCTGATCAAGCCTTGAAAGTACTAAGAGTACTACCCACGAGATGGAATGGAATATCAGCTACAATTCAGTAATCATCTCCTGTCAAAAATTTAACAATGAAAGAATTAATTGGGACTCAAATGATATATGAAGCAGAAATGCAAGAAGAAGCTAAAGATCATAAAGTTATTATGAAAAGAGAAAACACTGCATTGAAAGTGACATATCAGAACCAAAGTAGAAAGAAAAAACAAGAAAAAATGGAGAAGAATTAAGACTCTTAAAATTCTGAAATTGAGCTATCTCAATTAGCTAGAAAGTTTAGCAGGTTCTACAAAAATAAAAAAGGCTTTAGAAAACCTTACAAGAAGGATGAGAGAGAATCAAGAGAAGTTTTATGCTATGAATGCAAAATATTGGGACACATCAAACCCGATTTTACTCAATTGAAAGAAGAAAGAAAAAGACTAGAAAAGAAATATCATAAAAATACTGATTATGAGAAAAAAGGGAAAAGAGAAATGATGGATACATGGAGTGTATATGAAGACTCCAATAACTCCTCAGAATTAGATTCAGAAAAATATCTACAGAATCTAAAAGCTAACATGCGCTTTATGGATAAAGAAGAAGAATAGGTACAATCCTATTATTCCTTTAATTTTGATTCTGGTAGTTATTCAAATGAAAAGTTAGCTGCCTATTTCTCAATGCTAGAGGGAAAATATGATTCCTTACTAAATAATAAAAAATATTTAAAGAATATTCACAAAGCAGTATTAGTAGAAAGAGACACTTTACTCAAACAATATCAGGAGATGAATGAAAAATTCAATTCATATACTACAAACAATGTTGATCATGAGATCAGGATCAAAGCTTTACAAGATGAAGTAGAAACTTACAAAAGTGATTCACTCTTTTTTACTAAAGGAGAAAATATTTTGAATTAAATTCTTAGCAAGAATGTAATAAAAAAGGAAAAATTTGGTATAGGAAGTAATGGTGAAAAACCCAAGCTTTATAAGAATTATTTTGTTCCTAAAAGTATAATTTGTAATTACTGTGGAACAAAAGGTCATATATCAAAAAACTGTTATTTAATAAATCCTCATATAAGTATAATTAAAAGGGATTTTATTTCAAAAATATTATATGAAATAAATGATATGATTTATGAAAAAACATAGTAGATCTGGGTTCCCAGAACTCTGCTAGCTAACACTGTTGGACCCAAGATGATGTGGGTACAAAAAAAAACTCTTGTCCAATTGAATTTTCAGGAAAAAGGTCATAGAAACAGAAAAGATGTATGGTACTTGGATAGTGGATGCTCAAGGAATATGAGTGGAAACTCAGCAAACTTCAGTGCACTAACTCAAATAGATGGAGGTCTAGTTACCTTTGGCAATAATGCCAAAGGAAAGATAATTGGACTTGGAACTGTTGGTGATCCAAAATCTGTCTCAATCAACAAGGTACTATATGTACAAGGGTTGAATCACAACCTAATAAGTATTTATCAACTCTATTATAATGGATATTATGTTGATTTCTCTAACAATTCTTGTTCTGTATTTAAAGATGAGATACTTAAATTTAAAGCCCCAAGAACTGATAATATTTATACTTTGGATTTAAATTCCTTATGTAAATAGAAAGTGAATTGTTTGGCTACTAAGGCAAATGAGTCATGGATTTAGAATAGAAGACTTGTTCATTATAATATATACTCTTTATATAAATTATCCAAGAAGCAATTAATTTTTGATTTGCCAAGTCTTAAATTTGATAGTGATAGATTCTATGATGCATGTCAAATTGGAAAACAACACAAGTCTTCCTTCAAATCAATTAACAAAATTTCTACATATAAACCTTTAGAGCATATTCATATGGATTTGTTTGGACTATCTAGAATATCTAGTTTGGCTGGTAAATTATATGTATATGTTTTAGTTTATGACTATTCCAGATTTACATGGGTTTATTTTCTAAAACTCAAAAGTGAAGTGTTCACTGTTTTTAAAAGTTTTTGAAAAATTATTCAAAATGAAAAGGGTCTTAAAATAATTTCATTAAGAGGTGATCATGGTGGAGAATTTTATAATCATTAATTTAATTCCTTTTGCTCAAATCTAGGTATTAAACACACCTACTATGCACCAAGAACGCCTCAACAAAATGTAATTATTGAAAGAAGAAATAGAACTATTCAAGAAATTTCTAGGATTATGATAAATGAATACAGTCTTCTACCTACTTATGGGCAGAAGCTATACGAACAACCTACTATATAATGAATAGAGTATTAATTAGACCAATTTTTTAAAAGGCACTATATGAACATTGGAATAACAAAAAGATTAAAGTAAAGTACTTTAAAGTTTTTAGATGCAAAGTGTATATCCTAAAAACCAAGGATAATATTGGTAATTTTGATCCAAAATCTGAAGAAAGAATATTTTTTGGATATTTTGCTACTTCTAAAGCTTATAGAGTATTCGATAAAAATTCAAGGATTGTTGAAGAATAAGTTCATGTGAAGTTTGATGAAACTGACCCTTTCAATAAATAAAAAGATCAAATTGATGAAATTACTAACTCTAATGAAAACATGAGACTAGAAAAGCTAAAAGATGATTTTGAAAATAATAAAACTCATTCCAGTTTATAATAACATGAAACTACTGAACCAATTAGTATTTTACCTAGACAGACTAGAACCCAAAAGAATCATCCCTTAGAAACTGTTATAGGAGACCTAGACATAGGAATTAGAACTAGAAAAAGTGTAGGAAACATAACATAATTCTATGCATTTCTATCCCAATTATAACCTAAGTCTATAGAATAAGCCTTAGAAGATGAAAGTTGGACTTCATGAATGCAGGAAGAGCTAAACCAGTTTAAGAGGAATGCATTTTGGAAGTTAGTTGAAAGAACTTTAAACTATACAGTTAAATGAACTAAATGGGTCTTTAGAAACAAATAGGATGATCAAGGAATAATAACTTGAAACAAATCTAGATTAGTATCTAAAGGATACAATCATGAAGAATTTATATATTATGATGAAACCTTTGCCCCTATAGCTAGATTAGAAGCCATTAGAATTATTTTATACTATGCATCTCATATGGATTTTAAATTATATCAAATGGATGTAAAATCTACCTTTTTAAATAGTTATTTAATAGAGGAAGTCTATGTTGAACAACCTCCTGGTTTTAAAAATTCTCATAAACCAGATTCTTTTTTTTAAACTTACTAAAGCTCTCTATGGACTTAAACATACACCTAGAGTTTGGTATGAAAGATTAAGTTCTT